>OX439395.1:10174189-10774189 GCA_949319315.1 Zelleria hepariella
ATTGGCAATACCTATGCTCATTGGACTTCACTCTGATCCTCTCATGAAGAATGAAGAGAAACATACCTGGCTTAACAAACTTATTGCGCGGTATTCGCAGTATTTCTTCATGTCAGTAGAGTGACAAAGGTTGAAATTAACAAATTTTGTGGTAATATCCCAGTGCTGTAAAAGGTTTTGAAAGACCTGGAGAGCGCATAATTATTAGAGTATGTTTTTAATAGGCTTGAATTAATCTGGTCTTAGTGATTTACCAGTTTTGGCTCTTTTTAGAGCCTTAACTAGTTACTTTTGATCAAAGGATTGAAGGACCAGTTTCATAGATCAGTATATTGGTAAACAGCGTTTTCACGCGGATTTTTATACTTCCTGCATACAGAATTAGATGCATGCAGAAACCTTGGTGTTACTTAAGCCTTATGAGATCATTTATACATCGTCTAGTGGCAATTACTTACAAAGGCGTTACTAAGTTCAAGTACCTAGGTTTTACGGTAACTGATCCAAACACCCGAGAAGGCGAGATAGAGATCAGAATTAAAAATGCATTCCGATACTCCGCGGCTCTCCACAAAGTGATCACGTCCAAGCACCTCACTGGAAGAACGAAAATACGCATTTATAAGAACCATCTTTATGTACGGATGTGAAACTTGGACACTGACGCAAAAAGAAAAGATCAAACTCCTGGTCGCGGAAAGGAAAAATCCTGTGAAAAATATTTGGACCCACCAAGGGAGAAGACGGCACCATTAGGATCCGGTAAAACGCCGGACACATGGCCGAGCCCAACATAATCGGAGAGACTAAAACTGCAAGACTCCGCTGGCTTGGTCACGTATAAAGAATGGGAGAGGATCGGGCAGCTAAAACAGCATGCGAACGGAAACCTTGTGCACGTCTACCAGTTGGACGTCACAAGTATCGCTGTATTGACGAAGACTCAAAGGACTTGTGCGAACTCCAAGTGGAAGATTAGAAAGAAGTGATGCAGGACGGAGAGAGATGGCGTCTTTTGGTTGCGGAGGCCAAAATCCACTTCGATTCGCTGAGCCAGCGTAGTAAGTAAGTGGCAACTTCACTCACTCACACCACATGCGTGCAGTGACCACTTGCTGCGGTGACTGGGAAATCAGTCAATGAATTCCGGTTTTATCCTTTACGCAACCCAGCCATCTCCTTTATCTCCAAATTCCATATCATGGTTGTTCCATTCTTTATAGAACTTCGAGCCCACCACTCGTATTTTACACAAGTTTTTTTTTTCTTGTACAATATTGTCCGGTTGTGAGAGTTTGTGTAGCCGTTTTCTCTCCATAAGGTTTACTACATCATACGAGACATAAACTTAAGACATCTTCGTCTATCTATAGCTGTTTCTTGTTCTTTATTCCTCGCAAAATCGTCCTTTCATAGTGACTACCACATCGATGACATATTGTTAGATTTATTATTACATCATTACTGGAATAAATATATAACAACAAAAAGCTAAACGGTTTTACAGATATAGCAAAACCGGTTCCTATTTTGTAAACATGCATTACAGTCATGGTGATCAAAATATTTCACGAGAATAAAGCCGTAAAGGCTTTTGTAATTTCTGCATACAATAAATGTATCAGTAAGGGATGGCTGCGGTTTTATTCTTCGTTCAAATTGTTGATTATGGTCAGACGAATAAAGCCATATTTTTAAATATCTCCTTAAATATGATATTTCAGGGTCTGAAAAAAATTACACTTATGTATTCGGCATCGGAGATGACGTTTCTGCAATAACAATAAAAAAAGCCGTAATAGCACTTTACGGGTTTATTCTGCGGGGGGTGCGACATCTCTTTTTTTTTGCGGCTAATGTGATGCTTGCCTTTTTCGCTAGACATGACATGAGTGGTCGGGATGAGAAATCAGCGGTTTCCAAGATAATTAGGGGTAGGTTCAAAGTCGGGCTTAATTTTTTTTTTCTGTATTCTGAGCATATCGAGGTTTATGTCAACGCTTGTCCAATATGAATAGTCTACGTTACTGGTCCATAATACTTTACAGAATTAAAACATAATAAACCAAAATCAAGAGGCCACAATTGAATTATTTTTTGGTATTATTCACTGCATTATTTTAATTATTTTTATTTGTTTTTTTGCTTCAGTATCGTGTAAATAATCACCTCTTGTCACTTAAAAAAAAAACAACACCTTGTACCACAAATGTGGATTGTAGTGTGTGTCAGTGGATTGTACCACAAATAAGTAAAAATAGCCAACTTTTTAGGAATCGTTGATTAATTTACCTACTGGTTCCGCTTAGTGGAAACTTGGGACTTGTTTCTTAAGTATCGCATAATGTCACCCAGCAATCCCGTAAGCAAAATCCTTTAGTGCACTGGTTCTTAACCTATGGTCCGCGGACCACTGGTGGTCCGCGGAGGCACCCGAAGTGGTCCGCGAAGCCACCCGAAAAAATTCTTAGCCATTTAGTGTTTTTGGAAGGCATAACTTTGTGTAAAAAAAACCGCCGAATTTTCGGGCGCGCTGCGCGCTTTTGATTTATTTACAAGCAAGGGAATCTCTATTATGAAAAAGGGTAGGAGCAATCGGTGAATTTCCGAGCCCACGCGCGCATTTATCCTATTAAGGCGCTGGGCATAGTGAATTAGTCCGCGCGCAAAAAAAATGCACTAAAATGATTCCTGTATCAAATTCACTAAACAAATCGAAAATGTTCACATATCAAACCCTAGAATTAGGTGAGAGCTATCTAAAACAGCCAGTTTTGTGTGGATACCCATAACAGATTGCAAGATATTTTGTTTGAAAAAAAGTGCGCCGCCTATTTTTTTTCATCAAAAATATCTTCAAAACGTTTATGAATGTCAACACGAAACTGGCTGTTTTAGATAGCTCTCACCTAATTCTAGGGTTTGATATGTGAAAATTTTCGATTTTTTTAGTGTATTTCTTTCGATTTTGTGCATTTTTCTTGGCGCGCGGGCTATTCACTATGTACAGCGCCTTAACATAGTCTCGGTTATTATTTCTAAATACATACATAGAAAATACATTTTCAGGCATACTCTTCGCGTTTGTCCAATCTATACTTATAATAAAACTCTAGCGAAGTCAATTCTGTACATTGAATATTTTTAGAAAAAAACTAGCAGGGGTTACTAAGTAAACTATACTGAATCCAAAAATGCAAAAAAAACGGTCTATGTCTGTCTGTCTGTCTGTCTATCTGTCTGTCTGTCTGTCTGTATGAACACGATAAACGCAAACACCGCTGAATAGTTTTCAACCAAACTTAACATGGTCGTAACTCACGTTTCTGGGCATAACTTAGGCTATCCGATGTTTAGAATACATTGCGGGTTGCAATTTTAACTTAGTTTTTTGTAAGAAATATTAATAATTTGGATATGGCTTCTTGAGAAGGTATGTTAAGAACGTGATACTGAACATATTTATGCAAAAAAAATAATTAAAAGTCCGACTTTGAACCTCATTTTCTCGGAAACCTACATTGCGGGTTGCAATTTTAACTTGATTTTTTGTAAGAAATATCCATAATTTTGATATGGCTTTTTAAGAAGGAATGTTAAGAACGTGATACTGCACATTTCTGAAAAAAAAAAAATGTCCGACTTTATTATCTCGGAAACCGTTGATTTCCCAGGCATAGTTCCTTGGGCAAAAATGATCGTTATGATGATATACGTGGTCTTCCTCTTTGTTGGCGGTATTTTAACACTCTGTATAATATCACGCTACGACTTTTGGCATTTGGGGCGCCATATTGTAAATGAAAAGTCGGCATTTGTTTTTATTTTATTTTGGCGGAAAACGTTAGTTTTACAAGCGTAGCATAAGGCCGGGTTAAATCGTATCTATAGGTTTAAAACAATAGGTATCTCACTCTTTTGTTTGACGTAGAGCGGGATGGACAGAGCCATAGATACGCTCTAACCCAGCCTTTATGATGCTTGCTGGAGGGAATTGTGAGTGGTTTTCGGTGGAGGTCGGACAAAGTTTATCGATGTTAGAAATGTAGTACTGTTGCGTCGCGGTCGAAAGGTTCTGGGTTTAAACCCACGCGAGGTTGAAATTATTTTGTGCCTTTTTTTAAATATTTACTCTACTGAGCCCAACTTGATATAGAAAAAAAAATATTTTGTTTGCCGTAAAGCGGGATAGACAGAGTTATTTGCCGTAGATACGTTCTAACCCAACCTTATGCTTTGCTTGCTGGCTTAGCATGAGAATGGGTAAGACCCTATCTATGGGCTTATAACTTTATCTATCCCACTCTACGTTGAGGGAGATACATATAAACCGCCCCAATCGTCTACACCCCTTTACTTCCTAAGCAATTCTTATGCTAAGCTTACTGGTATCTTACACGGGCGATACCTAATCTAAACAAAACATATTTTATTATAAATGTATTGTTTACATTAGGGCACACACAGACAGACACACAGACAGGCACACCCTCATAAACACATAAACAAACACACACTCAAAGCTATCAAACTTATGACACCCCTCTTTTTTGGTCGGGGGTTAAAAAAAACCTTCCTTTTGAGTTTTCCTCCACAGTCTAATGTGTAAAAATGTGTAAAATGTGTAAAAACGCATACGAAGTCGCGGGCACAACTAGTTTACAATAAAGTAAATCTCTATTATGAAAAAGGGTAGGTGCAATCGGTTAATTTCCGAGTGCGCATTTGTCCTATTTACATACACTCGGTTATTATTGCCAAAAAAATGTAGGTAATAAGGTTGGTGAATTTTCGGGCGCGTTGCATGTCAAGGGTAAACTCAAAGAAGGTTATAGGACAATCGCTGAATTTTCGGGCACACTAGGCGCGTTTTTCTTAATTACAAACAAGGAAATCTCAAGGGTAACATCGGTGAATTCTCGGGCGCGCTCCGCGCGCATTTGTCTTGATAAAAAAGTATTTTTCATATTGATGACGATTCTAAAGAAAATTATTTCCTAAGCAAAACACGCTAAGCTTTGAATAATTGTATGCGTGTTTCATTTATAAGTAGATAAAATAATCCCTTATTACTTTACGTTTACGTGTATTACTCACAAACAGTTGGTGGTCCGTGGCAAGACAGAAATGTTGTCAAGTGGTCCGTCATCACTAAAAGGTTAAGAACCACTGCTTTAGTGATAAAAGAAATCAAAGCATTGTTCAATTCCCCGTTCCAAACAATTTCTACAGGGAATTTCCTATTTGCGACGCTTTAAAAACCACGCCTAATTGAAACGAGCTAAGGTCGAAATTCAAAGATTAACTGCATGTAAATAATTTATTTTAAAGAGTCAACGGGGGCTTATCTGGTGAAGATAATGGCTCAAGTTTATGAATTTCGCTCAAAACTCCGGGTTGTTCGTCTTTTGTTCGTATTTTATGTGGTAAGTATTTGCTGTAGGTGAAGCGCGGTTAAACTGTTTTGCCGTGGTGGTCCTATTTTTTTTTTCATATTTAAAAAAAACAGCATTTTCTTCAAACGAACGCGTTGGTCGGACAGCGCGATGCGTAGGCTGGCAACTTTTTTAAGTGTTAGAAAAAGAAAATTGGAACATGCAATCATTTTTGCAACCAAAAGCTGTAATGGTTTTAAAGTGGAAGGTGTTTGATATTGCGGATGCAAAATGTTCTTTATTTTTAGTTTAGAAACTTTTGAAAAGGGAATTCACTCCTCCTCAGGTACGAATAGAGTCAAAAAGTATTGAAACCTTAACGTGAAAGAAGGTTGTATTAAATGAGATTATAATTGCAGGGACTGAGCTAGTGAGGATCGCCCTAGTTTTTTCTTTCGCTCCTTTTTCACAGTCTTATCTGCAATTAAGAAACCTTCCGACGAGGGCAGGGTGAGGTCCTAACTGGAAACGGATCAAAATTTTTGACACGCAGAATTCAGATATAATTACCTAAACTGTAATTTTTAAATCGAGTCCACGGAATGACAGTTGCTACGAAGGCTTTATCTGTCAGTAGCATACTAGCAGCTGTCATTTCGTGGACTCGATTTAAAAATTAGAGTTTACGTACGAGTAACTTAGGCCTTTACTGAACACATTTACAGCCTGCCACGTAACATCGAGACTTATAAAGCGTCCAGTGGCACCTCCACTCATACTAGATGGGTGAAGTTGGATTATATAAATTATTACTCCATCATCCTAGTCGGCCTATTCCACAGGAAAGACTTTAGATCAATGTGCGGAAAAAAGTGGAGCTAAAAAAACCGCGTGTTTTCTCTTCATGTTGCGCGTGGTAAGAGTGACCATGGTGTAGGTACGGTCAGCCACAGTAACAGATACTCCATGGCAGCTCTTACCGTGCACGGCATAAGGGTGCTAATCGAACAAAAAGGGATATCCTAGCGTGTGGCCGACTGTACCTCTTTCGTCTCGACCGTCAGATTATCACAAAATTAAGAAAATGGAAATCAAAAACAGATTTTTTTTCTGAATGCACAACAACTTGTCTTACCTCAATATAGGATCAACGATGGTATCCAAACAAAACGGTATATTTTATTCAATAGACTGGTCTAGTTAGGACGCGAACCAAGTGAGGGTCTCATGAAATATTAATTTAAAGAAAAACTTGTACTTCCCTTCCGAACTTTGACGAAGAACAATAAAATTAGCGACCAAGCTTTGAAGATAGATGGAAACACCGTCACTGGCAGTGGAAAAATAAAATTTCATGAAAAAAAAAAAATCGGAAACAAAAGTTTGGTTCCAGACGTTTGATACCGTTTCACCAATGAGTTGAGAGGTCTCTTTGAAAGTTGAAAAATACACTCATCAAAAGTTTTAAGGATCAAAATTTAATTTTGTATGGAAAATATCTCTGGCTCTAAGGGGGAAATAGATAGCGCTACCGATATAGCAGCGATGAGGAGATGAGAAACAGCTTTATTTAACCTGAAAATTACGATACTGCGACTTTTCAAGATGACGGCCGAAACTCAGACGGCGCGGTTTTGAAGAACTAAGGCAAAAACAGCTTGGTCCCTAGACGTGAGTAAAGCAATGCCCATTTTTTATTTCGTAAACGGTTAAACTTAAACTCCATGATTAAGGTCTCCGACTGAGAACTTAAACTAGTCGGCTACACCGACATAAATACAAGTAATTTTAACCGTTTACGAAATACAAAATGTATGAACATTTTGGTATTTTCTAAAGCACTCACCCGTGCTAGGGAACTTTATAAAGATTGAACATTGTTTAACTTCGGTACTTAGGGTATTTCTGTTATTCACATTTTTTTAAAGTATCACATTATAGACCTATGTGGGTTGTAATCTTTTGTGTACTGTGTTATGTAATTGAATACTTTTGGTAGCCGCTCTGTACAAATTATTTTTTATAATGTTCAGTGATCATTCATTTCGCACACACGAGTGGGTGTTTTGTTCACTCCGTAAATGTGGACCACCAAGAGGAAAGGTGCAGAATGCTCAAGCAAGAGGAAAAGGAGAGCTTTTCAGAGGGCCATAAAAGAAAACATAAGATTTCCGGTCATCGCTGTTCAATGTCAAAACTATTAGTGAACAAGATGGCGCTGCTGTTTAAGCAACAGTCATATACAGGGTAATTTTTAAATAGCTTTATTCCTGAAACCCGTCAACTTCTAAATGTAATAAAATTTCCAACAACTAAAATATTAGTAAGTACCTATTAACTTCGCTATTCTAGGTAAACAGGATATTAAAAGACCGCCAACAATGTGGGAAACCACAGTTGTCCTGATCATAACGAACGTTTTTGCCCAGAAACCAAAATAATTTCCCAGCAAAAATTTTGAATAATAACTTTGTTTTGGTGTCTAGAATGGGTGCCTTTCGGGTCTGTTGGCGGTCTGTATACCTAGAATAGCGAAGTCAACAGGTACTTAGTAATATGTTTGTTGTTGGAAATTACATTTAGTAGTTGACGTGTTTCAGGAATAAAGCTATTTAAAAATTACCCTGTATATGACAGTTGCTTAAACAGCAGCGCCATCTTGTTCAATTTGGTGAAACTCAACTTACAATGTCAAGAGGGTGTCAATAAAACGCTTTTATTCTCGGGAAATTAAACTGTAGGTACAACAGGTACAAATCAACTGGACCAACTGTTTAACGTGCCTTCCGAAGCACGGAAGCGCTCAGATATTATTGCCACTAGCGGTCACATATTCATGGACTGACTGCGCCCGATGTTGCTTAACTTTGTCAATCGATTAAGAATAGCCATTCTAGGCCATCTAGGCTGTTTGGGCATCATCAGGTAAACCTTTTATACCATTCTAATTTGTAGGTACATCGACCCTCCGTGCGAGTAAAACGCGTAAAATCCCTAAACATAAATTATTCCAATAATAATGGCAGACGTGGGGTGTGACAGCCTCCTACTGTACTTCGAGAGTTATTGTCGATATTTAAATGTAGGCATGGAACATGAATAATAGGTTACTGTGTCAGTGAAAAACATACTTTTCATTTAGATTTGTCAAAGCGTGGGTGACATACTCACCGACAATCATGCATCCAAACAAAAATACATAAAATTTCACATTATGCTTCGTCCAAAACCTCTAAAGCAACTACATAGAGTCAACTCAAAAGTTATGAAAATTAGTTGAAATAATCAGACTAGAGGGGTATCAAGATTACTTTGTTCAAAACCTTTTTATTTATTTAAATGCAAATTTATTTAATTTTTCCCTATTAAGTTACTATCCTCGGCCGAGGTTAGAGAGGAGTGGAAGAAAAAAGGGGAGGCCTTTTCCCAGCTGTGGGACATTATGGATGCTAAATAAAAAAAAACTATGGATTTTATAATGCATTATTGATATTGTAATAATCTGAAATAAAATATTTTATTTTGTTTTATTTTTTTATTATTTCTTAGTAGGCCGTCCAATGGAATTTCCGATATTTCAAGCTTAAAGTTTGTCTAATTATCAACCTTCTTTTTGACCTCGACACATTATTTCTTCTTTATTTTATCAGTGCATATTAGTAAAAAAAAAATACTATCATGTACTTATTCTTGTATTTATTTATTTTCCTATCTTTTCCGAGAGAAATACAGTGAATCATTCGTATTTACACGCTATGTTGGTTTGATCGGATGGTGGAAGGAAAGCGCGCGAGAAAATATTTAATCTTAGAATGTCCTCTCAGCAAGATTTGTCTGAGCCTTAAACAAAAATAACTTTTAAATTTAGATGGAGTAGGCTTGTCCAGAACCTACTTTACCATTCTTTCCGCTTAGTGGGCCTAGTACCTATTTAGGAAAGGCAAAGTCAATAAGTGTGGAGCCAACTAAGATGAAAACTCCTTTATGGCTGGAAGATAGCAGCGTGCCGCGAACGAAAATCGCTCAACAAAAATAGCTCAGTTTAGCCACAAAATGTAAAAAACTGTGAAAATTTTGAATTTCCCGCCACGTTGCTATCGTCCACCCTTAAGTAACAACTCCCAGACATTGTTCGTTGGGCAATTTTTTTTCTATTATGCGGACTATCCGTGGTTTTCCGCTTTGCTGCCGGTCTTTTATCATCCTGTAGACATTTTCCCCTCGCGAAACATCTCACGGTCTCTCACCATCAACAACTACCAACACTTTATACGTACCATCCCAGAGTTAAGTTAACTTTCTATAGTGCTCATTTTAGGCAAGAGTTATAAAAATATAGAGCTATCAAATACTACGCCCCATTTGATACCCTCAACTGAACGATTCTCGAGGTGTAGATAAACAGAACTGTAATAAAAGTGTTTAGTTACCATCTTGCACTGTATTCTATCCATCTATAATGTCAAACAAGCTCCGAGTAAAAACTGATGACACAGTGCTCACCAAAAGTTTGAAAGTTTTATCTAGAGTCAAGTCCAGAAACTAAGAAGCCGTAACAAATAATTAACACAATCAAAATGTTCGCGAATAAAAGCCATGCATTTAAAAAATAACATCAATAATCATAAAAATTATAAACATAAAAAGTAAGAAGTTAATTTAAATAAGAAGTTATTCGCCTGTAAGAATATCAGTTTAATAAATCCCGAGTTCCTTCGCAAAATCACTGTTACAATACAGTACAGGCAATAAACTTGGCAATAGCATTAATTGCCAATTATTATGTGCTGAAAGCATAGATAGCAACATGTACTTTTATTGTAATAAAAAAATACGAACATTTTATTGCAAAAAAACATATCAATCACTTACGAAGTACATAAATACTGTCAACCCAGTAACGAGACACAATTATCGACATTTTTTGAAGAAAAAGTGAGAGAGTTTTAAACTTTTTCCCCCGTTGATAAAGTGCTCGGAAAACATTTTCTGTTTTTTCGTTTTTCCTTTGAATATTTTTCCGTACACCGTATCCAAATAACTTGACACAAATAAACGCCAAACAAACTATGATTGATCACGAGGCGCCTTTAACACGTGCGCTTTATTATAATGTTCAAAGTATTTAAAAAACCATGAGTAAAGTTTGTTTGTTTCATCTTATTTTTAATTTTACGAGTTGTTCAGCCAATCAATGTAAGACGACATTACAATTTTTATATTAGTTAAGTACCTACACCCTTTTATAGGTCAAGAACGGATAGACTAATTTTTATGATTTTTTTGTTGGATAGATCTCCTTGAATAATAGAATAATTCAAGAAAAATTGTCTGCGCGGGCAGAAGTCGTGAGCAAAAGGTAGTAAGTATGTTAAAATAATAGATAATATTTAAATAGTTTCAGTTTTACAACGTTTTTCTCAATTTATCGCGCTGAAAAGTAACAAAAAACAGTTCCAACAAGCGCTTACAGCGCTATTTTTGTAACGGCCATCCATACTTTAAAGCGCTTGTACACTACTTCGTCTGCGCGTGATTTTTTCATAAATTTATTATGGCTAATAAGGAATAAAAAAAATGGAAAAAGCTTGGACATAGATCTAAAAAAACGATTGATTTACTTAGAGGTAGAAGAACTATTATTTCGTTTGTATGTGAGTGAACGCGGTAAGCACTCGTCTTAACACGTATCTATAGCTTTATGAGAGTGTTTGATGGTATTTCGTGCAAATTTTCTATACTGTGCATAATCTTGTCAATATAGCCGGTACAACACTATTAGACGAGCAAAGCCGGGAGAAAAACTGTGGCTTAGAGTGAAATATGCGGGGCAATAATTTATCGTTTACAATAAATAACTGATAAGGGGTAATAATTTATGCTTATTTGAGCCTGATTTTCTGTTAGCCTCGTTGGAATTGTTTTTGTGTAGGCAGGTACCTAATTAATATTTGGAATGAACTGTTGAATAAATAAAACTAAGCTTTATTGCTTTTATTGCAGCTTTCAAAGTCAGCGATTCAAAGAAATGTTTTGGTCAGGTTAGTCAAAATTGTTGATTGAATGAAGGTCTGTACTCAACGGTGGAACAGGACCATAAGAAATGCTTCTTTTAGTTAACGGATAATTTTATTTTTATTTTTTTATTTTAGTTTTATTTTAGATACATTTGGCTATATTTAAAGTTTCTTAAAGTATATAGAGACCTATAGTTTCTCATAATATTTCTATAAATTTGGTAAGTGTACATGCATCAAAAAAAAGTAAAAACAATGACACAAAACAGAACAAAAAAGTAAAAACAATGACGAGTACAACACACTCGTTATGATGAGTTTGTAGAAAATTACAATTTTTAAACAATACGTTAAGAATTCTGCCGTATATGGCCGTATAATAGATACCTAGATGGAAAGCGATTTTCTTTTAAACTTTGTAGAGATTTTGCGCAGCAGTAGGTGCATTTCATACTCGTATGTCTTCATTTTCTTTTTGTTTAGAACCTTTCCATTTAAACTTTGTATTATCCAGTGTAGGTGGCTTTTAAAACTCGATCCAAAAGTGCAATCGAACAAACGTCGTTAGTATTAATACATCAGCAACTCTACTCTACTCCAGGTTTCCATTTAAACTTTCAAAGCCACATGTAATGGTGCTTACCTTTCATTTGGAGTTAGTACTAGGGCTGCCCTGCGGCTGAAAAAAAAAACTTGCACATCTATCTATCTATCTATCTATATAATATACAAATTAATCGCCGTGCATTAGTCTCGCTAAAACTAAGAAACGGCTTGACAGAATTGCATATTGAATTTTACTGTTTTCTTTAGTTCACCATAGTTCAGGGTAGGTTTAAAAGCAAAGAAATATGGGAAAAGTTAAAGGATTAGCTGAAAAACGAAAAAAATAAAAATTGGTCATTTTGTATTGGAATCGCCATTTTTGACGCGGAGAGTCAAACTATTTCAGGTGATACGAAGTTCACCGGGTCAGCTAGTTTTCAATATAAGGAAGTTTATTTGGCTGGTCAGAGGGTTAATTTCGGGTAACTAACCTACCTACCTTTGTTTAGTAAATCAAGACTCCGTTTACATTATTTTATTTTATCTCAAAATAAATTTATTTCCCGTTATTTCATATTTTATGTATTTTATTTTGAAAACAAAAGAATAATATACACATCCAAAACTGTTATTAAATAAAGAGAATGGGTCTCATCTCAACCCTAGTTGATACGTAGCTCACGCTAACTTTACAACTGATGGTCCCAGTTAAAAGGAGCTTTATGGCTGTGGCAATAAGAAAGTACCTAACTGGTGTATCGTTGAAGTTTAGTACGCAGGGGACCAAGAGACAATAGTTTGTTAAAGATAGAGTTTGACATATTACCTTGACAGGTTGGTCGAAGTTGGATAATAAGTTGTTGGTACCCACGGCAGAAAATATATTTTTTCAACCACTTTTTATTTTTTACGGAACATTTTAAATATTTAGGTATAATAAGTTGAAAAATTCACTTGAGACAATCAATAAATTTCTAAAGGTTTGGAAATTAGTACGGTCTATGATACCTCGTGGTAGCTCTTACCGCGCGTGGCATAAGGGCGCCAATCGAACAAAAATAGTGTGGCTGAATGTACATAGGACAGCAGATCAGAGTGTACACTTTTGTTGCTAATTCGCCCGTAACGTAACCGAGTAGAGTGTTAGCGTGTAAGGGTCAACGTGCTGTCATGTGTACATAATGTCTCACATCTCTTTTAGTTAAGTGCATCTTTTTTTACGTGCAATAAAATGTAACAAACAAAAAACCTACATTATACATAATTTGCCACATGGCACTAGATAACCATCGATTAATATCCCATGGCCAATGGCTAGAAATCGCTTTTAGCGATAAGACCGCCATTTGTACTGTTATTTTTAAGTGTTTATTCGTAAAATGTTTTCTTTTGTGCAATAAAGAGTACTTACTTACTTACTTACTCGCTTCCACTCATTCCGATAACCATATATCTGTCTCTCTCTCGCCAAGCGTGCCTGATTTTTTTTCTCGTGATCCCTCGAATAGATTTTGAAGCGCTTAGTTTTACGGACTAATGATAGTAGGAACAAAATCCACTATGTTTATTTTGGCCTGCACTTGGTCCAACGCCCATACAAAGACTGTCAATATCCTTTAAGTTTTCCACTCAAAAGCTCACTTTCAAGCAAGCAGACGCTCGCGTCGGGTCCCCGCACTAATACAGAGCCTAGATCCCGATATAAAGGGTTAGGTATTATCAATATTCCTCTCTCGAAGTAGAGTTCTAATACGAGCCGTAAATCCGGCAGGCTCTATTAACATATGAATGGGCAACGTGATGCTGCCGAGGCTTTTAGTTGAGCCTGGGGGGTATTTTTGTAGGCACTACTTGCTATGAAATGATTTTTGTAGGTGTGAGGAGGTAAGTTCTTTTCGATATACCTACAGGGGTATTTTTAAATAGCTTTATTCCTCAAACCCTAACTTCTAAATGTGATTTCCAACAACTTTAAGGGTGGTGTTCTAGAACGCTACTTAAACTCAGTTCAAACTAGAACGCTACTTATACTCTGTTTAAACTCAGTTCAAACTAGAAAGCTCCTTGAACTGAGAGCCCATCTGACCAGCCACTGTGTGTGTGTGTGTGTGTGTGTGTGTATGTGTGTGTGTGAGGGTGTGTGTGTGTGTGTGTGTGTGTGTGTGTGTGTGTGTGTGTGGTGTCAACATGACTGTCATGGTTTCCATTCTACTACATGTGTCAGAAACGTACATTGAACAATACCCAATTCAGTAATTCAGCGTCGTTCCTTCTATTCCAAGGCAAACCAAATACTCCGCAAACCGGAAATAAAAATTAAGCAAAAACCCACCCAAAAGTAATGGGAATAAATACCAATTCGCATGGTGGCTAAACGTTTTTTCCGCATGAGGAATCGTTGTTTAATTCTGTCGTGTCGCCGGCACGGCCCCCGTCAAAAGAACTCGGCACATAAATAAGCGTAACAGGGATCAGTGGAGAGCCATTTGGACCCTTGGATTGGACCTCTAACATGGTGTCTTTAAAGACGTTTTTATCCGGATTCTATCGTCGCGCCGCCGCCGAGACTGGTTCTGAAATGCCACAGATATGACTTACTCTACAGGGTGCACTCTAAGTCGATAGCGGAACTTTAAGTAGGCTGTCTACTGATCAATACAAACAACTTGTACTAGGTGGTGACAAAAATGGAGCGAAAAAAATATCAGCTGTTTCATACATTTGGCGCAGTACTGAGTCGACCTTATGTATGGAACAGCTGATATTTTTTTCACTCCATTTTTGTCGCCACCTAGTACAAGTTGTTTGTATTGATAAGTAGACAGCCTACTTAAAGTTCCGCTATCGACTTAGAGTGCACCCTGTAGAATGTAAATGTTCGAACACTGAGAGACGGCCAACAGCCTTGTTTTCCGGGGAAAATATAAGCCGTACCTAGATTGTATCAAAAACACAATTAGTTAAAAGATCTCGCTTACCTCGGGAGACGTTAACGTTTCTTAGAACAATAATAATAATCGCGCATAAAAAAACCCTTCCGCCCGTTTAACGTACACACGTGTTCGTTAAACAATAGATACGTCACAAACCTGAGTGGAAGAGGTTCCTTTTTTTTAAATAAATTTTTGCATATTAAAGTACTTAAAATTAAAAATTACATGCCTACCGCTAAAACCTGTGAAAAGTTAGTAGAGCAGTAAAACACTTCGATTACCATGAAAGGTAGGCGACAAAGTCACATTATTTTCACAAAGGGTGCAATGGTCATTGGTTATAGTAGGTACAATAGTAAGCAGAATCTTCTATTTATAATATGCATAGTCTATGCAGTACAATGCATAAACTAAACCAGAGGGACCAATAAAACTCCATAATACTCTAAAAGCCAAACAGGGACGTAACTCTAGGGTCACACCGGTTCTAATACCTGGCAACTGGGGTGCAGGCACGAAAGTCCGCATTCAGTTGAACTTATCACGAAATACATTGTCCTTTTGTTGCTTAACTGTCATGAAAGTAATATGGGGTATTTTCATCATGGGCCCTGCCTACCGACAATAGGTAAGTGTGAGTGCAAATAGTGATTCTATGCGGGTTTACCCGTGGTTTTGCCCTTATGAATTTTAAAGAGAAAATGTTTATTGCATATTTTTTACTGTTCTCTTTCTTACCACAATCTGTATCTTACAAGGGTCCATAAGAAGTACAAGGGTGGGTTAAATAGTAAAGTAGCATGGTAGAGTACGAATTAAGACTACTAGCAACTCATAGAATAGGTAGCCTAGAGTTGTAAGATAACCTAGAGTTATAATTGCGTCAAAACCGACTTAGGTACACTAGCGCCGCCAATGAAAAAAAACTCCGAGGTAGCTCTTATAGCGTGTGGCATAACTGTGTCAATCGAACAAAAAGGGGTATCCCAGCGTGTCAACTCAAATTCATAAGCAAACAGACACAATACAAACTACATGAATAATAAATGTCACTTGCCGCATCTTCGACCAAGCTTCTTTACGAATTCCCTTCAGCGAACGTCCGTCCATATAGTTGGCAAGTTTATATGCTTCAGTGCGCTATTTACAGTCAGCGACACGGTAGAATATCTAATACGTTTTGCTCAATTGACGAAGCCCAAACAAACCAGTGAACAAACCCTAAATCATTCCTTCAGTAGCTACCATTACAAACACAAGCTTTGTTTCTAGATTGAAGAGGGCTAAAACTTTGCAAAGGAAAGGATATTATTATCACAAAAAAAAATTAAAGCTCAGTAGTAGGCACAACTAGAGCCGCTAATGAAAAAAAAATCATATCTTCTTTTTGGATGCGTTGTTTGCAAAAAAATCTTCAGTAACTTACTTACTCAACGCGAGGCTTACTATTTTAAGGACCTAAGGTTTACATTCCAGATCCTAGTACCTACGAATGGAATCCTTTATCGCCTAAAGTAGTCTACGCGGACGAAGTCGCGGGCATAAGTATATAGTAAAGGGCAAAATAGAAATAGACAAACTGATTGCCAACCTCCGATAGGAGACGGCACTGCAAGAAAAAGAATCAAGTATCAAGTACTCCAATAGAGAACTTATTTTTGACAGCGTTTTATCTTATCTGGAATGGAGGCGTTGCCTATTGCGTCGTCTAGTGTAAACGACAATGTTAAAGGTGAGCTTACACGTGGCAGAAAGGTGCACAAAATCACAATTAACATATAGATGCGGCACGGGCCTACGCAGCCCCTTTTAGCGGAATTACAAAAGACATGCTTTTAAAACACCCACAGTGAGTTCAGCCCTAGCTTTGGGACACAGCCTGGGAAAGGCTTACGGAATCGAGGCTTGCATAGCCGGCCTCACCCAAAGATACCCCTTTTTGTTCGATTGGCGTCCTTATGCGGTGCGCGGTATGAGCTACTATATAGACTGTGGTCGACCGTAAAGATAAAGATAAAATATGCTTTATTGTACACCGATATGAATACAGACAAGGAAAAAACTTAACTAAACAAGGTACAATTGGCGGCCTTATTGCTAAAAATACATTTCTTCCACGCAACCACTACCTGTGGGCGAAAACTTAATCGACTCAAATAGCTCAGTAAAGTTGGCATATTCGCTAAAAATCCACTACTGAATTCAACTGTCAAAATAGGAATTATGACAGATTAGTCAAATGAGATACTTTTAAAACGATACTTTATATGATTTTTTTTTTTGTTTTCTAAAGCCCTGCAAAACATTTAAAGAAGTCTAAAAAAAAATAAGCTTACAAAATTCGCTCGGGACAGCGCACCGCCGCCGTTAGCTCACTCGGTAGCTCAATTTGGTAGAGCGCACCGCCGCCGTTAGCTCACTCGGTAGCTCAATTTGGTAGAGCGCCTGCACGGTATGCAAGAGGTTGCGAGTTAAAGTCATGTCCCGAGCGAATGTATTAAGCTTATTTTTTCTAGGCTGTGGTTAGATTAGGTGTGTTAATAAGTACTTAATGGAATACTTAGTATGAAAAAATACAGTTTCTACCATGACAATGGAATTAATTAGGAGAACCCACAACCCTGAAGATAAACGAATCAACAATGACAGGAGCTTTTTTTCTTTGGCTGTTCTATTTATTTACAAAGAAAATTCTCTGTTGACTTCTTTTCTATTCAACGAATGAGGTCTGTTTCACTGACTTCGTGTTTTGGTGGAACTTAAGATGAAACGCGAGTAGCCGCTGCTCCATAGAAAAAATACAAAAATTGAGACCTGTTTTTCTGCACGCCCCAGGGTGTAGAAAAAGAGAAAACACTGGCCGTTTCACTAGATGCCAATAAGTTCATAAAAGCTTCAGAAAGAAGAGCTTCGTTTAGATGCGACTCTCCACGAAAGTGCCCATTTTCTATAAAATTGTGAATGTGAGGCATAGGCATCTAAAGTCACGGAATAGAACATTCAGAAACGCGGTTTCTACTTACAATATTTTTTTTATATTTTGTACACCATATTTATTTTTAATAACAGTAAATAAAAAATTCCCCGCTTCTGTTTTATAAAATAGATAATTATGGGTTGGTTTGTTAAATACATTTTATCAAACGATATAATTGAATTTAGTTTTTAACTCTAGAAATTATAAATTGGTAAAAGTTCAGAATGCGCCCGAAAAAAAAAACATTCTTTTATTTACATTATTTTTGTGTCCGGATAAATAAACTTCAGGAAATTATTAATAAAACGAATGGTTTTAATACCAACGAAGCTGAAAAATATGCTTTTAAAAGGAACTTATTTGACTCACCTGTTTTTCCTGTAAGTAGTTGTCTATGGAGTTTTTCCCGCATGGCTAACAAAATCATTTCCTCGCTTCTGTTAGATGAAAAAGAAAAAGATAAAATAAAATAAGATAAAATTTTCAAAATTATTTAATTTTGTGTTAGGTTGTTTAACAAATTTTGTTTAATATTAGAATAATAAGCTTGTGATAAGAACATAAAATCTGCCAACAAACTTCTTAGTAGTTTGGCGGAATTACTGTATTATGATAAGTTTTTTGGCCTAAATAAAAATTTACTTGGTACTTACTTACTTAAAAGTTTTGTGTTTTGCACGAATGCAATATTATTTGCGTCTCGTGCTTCTGAATACCTCGCTACGCTCAGGTTTCTTTTTTTGAACCACTCGCTACGCTCGTGGCTCAATTTTAGAAACCTTCGCTAGCTCGGTATTCAATACAAGCACTCGCCGCAAACAATAATTTTGCATTCTTGCATAACAAATAACTATTATGCCATTCAATTTATATGTACCTCTGCCATGTCCCTATGTTTTCCTTTTTTATATTTTTTCATATTTTTTCTAAAATAATTATCCAGGGAGGAAACAGCTAGGTATCTGTTTTTGTATGGAGCAGCGGCTACCCGCGTTTCCTCTTAAGAATAGCATTTCTAGTCAACTGAAAAGTCCATACTTACATCCGCATTTGATGTTATTTGAGTTACCTACTTTTTACCTACCTACCAACATCTGTATAATATTTAGTAAAAAGTGTGCCGGTAAGTAACGCAATACCGAGTGGTCCATTAGCGGTAACATTGTAATACTTCTCCGTCCGTATTCCATTCGTGTCTTTGTGCTAATGATCTTTCAGTGGCAGCGAGGAAATTTGCCTCTCACTGTCTGGTACGGTCAGCTCTACGTTAGGATACACCTTGGTAGCTCTTATCGCGAGCGGTATAAGTGCGGGAATGGAAGAAAAGGCGTGTCGCTGACTGCACCTCGGTTTTGTCTGGAATTAAAATATTATAATGGCACGAGCCAAAACGTAAGAATAAGCCTGAAGGTTTTCTTTGTCTGTGCGCAAGATCTAAATAAAGTGGTATCAAAATGGACCTGTTGTGAGAAAGTTTTAAGAGATTATTTATCAACGATAGCAGTAGAAGAAGCGCTCACAGCCTAGTTGTACTAGCCGTTCTTAATCGATTGGCAAAGTTAAGCAACAACGGCCGCGGTCAGTCCATGGATGGGTGACCGCTAGTGGCAATAATATCTGAGCGCTTCCGTGCTTCGGAAGGCACGTTAAACCGTTGGTCCCGGTTGTTGTTCATTAATAACAATCGTTAAGCCATGTCAGAGACCCTTTGGGTGGCATAAATACTCTGACACCAGGGGCGGCCACTACCTCATACGATTACCTACCTAACGATAGATAAGTAAGTAAAATGTAGCCTGTGCATGTGCAATTGCACATGTCCCACTAGCTGGGCAAAGGCCTTCTCTCAAAGAAACAGTTTGAGCTTAATAACCACGCGTGCTCAATGCGGATAGGGGGTTTTCGCGTTTGAGGTTTAATGCCTCAAACGCTCAGATTTCCTCACGATGTTTTCCTTCTCAGTTAGCGATACCAAAAAAATATTTTAGAGACAAAAATGACAAAAGGTAATCAAAATAATAGTATACAGTTTGGAATATTCAGTACTGAAACATTGCCTATTTTGTTTACCATTGTAGAGACGGTGAATTTTAAAAGTTCGTCCGAATAAAATCGAAAATTTTTACATCAAGGCCTTCAGGGCCATTTTACCACTTCAGGATCGGTGATTTAATGATAATCCGAGCGTGTGAACTGACTTGTAAAAACATCAAAATAAAAACAACGGGACTGACAAGGGACTGACAATAATTTTGAATGTAATAAGATTTCCAAAAACGGTTTATAATAATGTGTTCGACGTTTAAGATCCGGAATCTCAAGCCTAATTTTTTTGTCTATTATCTGCTGCACTGTTTTACTGAGTAAGTAATAATCTGCCACCAAAACGCTTCAGGTCCCTAAGGACACAAATAAACAATTAAGTTATTTGAGCATTACAAGGGACCGCTTGGGTCGTTTTCAGTTTAAAATTAATTAAAGGAAGAGCTGTAAACTATTTCATGACTGCAATAACCCTTTTGAAGGGCTCGCAGAGCCTATTTTAAAAAGGGGCGCCGCTCAGATTGAAAGGGATGTCCTAAATCTATACTTATAATAAAACTCTAGCGAAGTCAATTCTGTACATTGAATATTTTTAGAAAAAAACTAGCAGGGGTTACTAAGTAAACTATACTGAATACAAAAATGCAAAAAAATCGGTCTATGTCTGTCTGTCTGTCTGTCTGTCTGTCTGTCTGTCTGTCTGTCTGTGTGTTACCTCATCACGCGAATACCGCTGAATAGTTTTCAGTCAAATTTAGGACTGTGATAATTCCTGGTTCTGGGCATAATCTAGGCTATCCGATGTTCAGAATACATTGCGGGTTACAATTTTAACTTCGTTTTTTGTAAGAAATATTCATAATTTTGATATAGCTTCTTGAGAAGATATGTTAATAACTTGATACTGAACACATTTCAGAAAAAAAAAACAGAAAAAATAAAAAAAAAGTCCGACTTGGAACCTCATTATCTCGGAAACCGTTGATTTCCTAGGCATAGTTCCTTGGGCAAAAATGTTTGTCATGATGCACGCACAGAAGTCATATTGCGCAAGCGTAGATATAAGTTTATGTTACTTAAGCTTGAAGTTCCGATGTTTAGAATACATTGCGGGTTCCAATTTGAACGTCGTTTTTTGTAAGAAATATTCATAGTTTTGATATGGCTTCTTGAGAAGATATGTTAAGAACTAGAACCTAAATACATTTCAGTAAAAAAAAAGTTTTGATAAGTCGGACTTTGAACATCATTATCTCGGAAACCGTTGATTTCCCAGGCATAGTTCCTTGAGCAAAAATGTTCATTATGATGAGGACAATACGTGGTTTCCCGCTTTGTTGGCGGTCTCTTTACACCCTGTATGTGGTCTCCCACTTTGTTGGCGGTCTTTTAACACCGCTTGGCATTCAATACAAGCACTCGCCGCAAACAATAATTTTGCATTCTTGCATAACAAATAACTATTATTTACCGTTGAGCGGGATAGACAGAGTTATTAGCCGTATGCTTTGCTTGCTGGCTTAGCGTGAGAATGAGTAAGACCTTATCTATGGGCTTAAAACTTTATCTATCCCACTCTACGTCGAGGGAGATACATATAAACCCCTTTACTTCCTAAGCAATTCTCATGCTAAGCTTCCTGGTATCTTATCATGGGCGATACCTTAATGTAAACAATAGATAGAGATAGATAGAGAACACTTTATTGTACACCAGAAATTAAATGTTAACAGGATTTTTCTACAAATAATACATATTTATTATTAAATTTATAAATATATTGTTTAGATTAGGGTTTTAATTCTATTTTATTCTATTGCTTTCTTTTGAGCCCTGCTACCGCAAGTTAAGAAATAATAACTATTAAATTAAAATACCCCCGACATTTTAGCTTCAAATAAGCATATTTAATAAATAGCTGAACAAATTTTGACAAAACATAACTAAGAACATTCGCTAGAAAACCTGCTTTTAAATTAACAAAAAAACCTAAAGCTTCAAAATTGTTTACCTATTTAAGAGCTACGGTACCACAGACAGACACACCCTCATAAACACATACCTATACAGACACACTCACAAAGCTGTCAAACTTATAACACCCCTCTTTTTTGGTCGGGGGTTAAAAAAAACCTTCCTTTTGAGTTTTCCTCCACAGTCGAATTTAAATTAAATGTCAAATGTGTAAAAACGCATACGAAGTCGCGGGCACAACTAGTATTTACTAATCTGGTTACTGTTACTTAGGTACTTACAGTTTTAGTTACTTTGAATGAATCACGATACTCACACGTGGTCGACATTATTTTTTATTATTTTTCATCGGAATGGAATGTTTTGTTTTACAACTTAAACTTTCGTAAGCACTGCACATTTTTATATTGATTTTTATTCCGGACGAGGTCGAAACATGTCGGTTATTCTGACATATAATAAAAGTAAATGAAACCGTTAAATCAATATAAAAAAGGCAGTTTTGTTTTCCAAATGCCTACGTACGGATACAGCAATATTAAAATAGCTTTATTCCTGAAACACATCAACTTTAAAATGTAATTTCCAATAACTTTTGTTTCACGACTGCTGTGAAAGCGCAATATTACTTTAGGATACAAAAATAATTAATTGTCCAAAAAAAAATTTTTGTTATTGTGGCGCCTGGTACCAAATAAAAGCAAGAGGTGCTGAAGAGGCTTCGATCAAGGATAAAACTAGATACAACATAGAACTCTGAAATGGGTCTGGAAAAATAGATGCCCAAATTGCCTTTGGGAGCTTATTTGCTTGTAGTCTATGCAATTAAAGTAAAACTGTACACGAATGCAATAAGGTTGACATTCGAATATTAGACGTATGGTCGAAATGATGTTTCGTATTGTTTTATTGCTGATATCATTTGTTTCTGTGGGGACAAGTTTTTATTGTGATTTTATACGTAATGCGGATTCTATGGGATTTAGTTCGGTGTGAAGAGGTGATAGAGAGTAGAAGGACACGAAAGCGCGCCGCGCAGGCGGCGCTAAAATGGTACAAAATTAAATAATGAAGAAACGTTCAGTAAATAAAAAGTATCAAGCTATGCGAAAAGTCGTGCAACAAAAGTTGTTGGATCACATTTAGAAGTTAACGTGTTTTAATTAATTTCTCTTTGAATTCGCGTAGCCATGCTTTGATTTTGTATACCTGGTCTACTTTGTTTGTTCCAAGGTTTATTATCCAAGGTTTGATGTATTTAAAAATATTAAATACATCTTAATTCGAGAAATATTGAATTTGGTAAATTGTGCCTTATTGCGAAAATTTCGTTAAGGGTAGAGGGGCTGATGGATGAAATGTGTCCCGCCCCAATTTTAATTCCCATCAGACTCCAAACATTAATTTCCATACTTTATTATCCGCACAATACATCCAGGTGTTTATAAACTGCAAGGCATCGTTCAAACGCTCGTTTTTCCAACACAAAGAAGACAAATGATACCTTCGGCAACGGATAATTTATCTTAGGGGTTGCTAAACGTGTTGTGAACTTTTTTTTCTCGGAGGAAACAATTTAGTGGCACAGGCTCGACAAGAAACATCCACTTGGATTTCTTTTTAATGTTCGCGGTTGTTTTTTTTTTGTGGAGGCCAAGAGTGGCCAGTGAAGAAAGATTGAGCTGTGTGGTAACAGGAAAATGGTTTGCCATTTAAATGTCGAAATACTTTACTGATTTTCAGAAATTGTTCACAACTTTGCATTCCATTTCTACATTCCTACACTTGCTCGATTCCTACATATAAAATAATACAATATTAAAAAAATAAAAACTAATTTAATACACTGGTTAAAATGTTATAAGCTATTGCACTGATTTCGAGTGATTTTCTGCTGTCCGTGGAGGAGTTCCATTCTTCATCTCCGAAGTTCTTCATCAGATCTTCACCATTTATGAGACCACATGGGAAGTGTAGGCCAAACAAAAAAAAAAAATTATTAAAATCGGTTCACGTACCTAGAAAAAAGTTAGATTTCACGTAGATTAGGTAACACAAATAATGATGATGATGATGATGATGATGTCCTCCTCATCGTGATCTGATGACGGCGACCTCAGGACTTGTTGTCGTGGGACTTCTTCGGCGATGGGCGCGTATGTGGCTCGAGAAACCCAACTCTCCTCCTTTTAATTTAAGGTAGGATGATAGCGACGTGGCGGGAAATTCAAACTTTTCACAGTTTCTTACATTTTGTAGCTAAACTGAGCTAATTTTTTCAGCGTTTTTTCGTTCGCGGCAATAAAACTGTATTCTTTTCATTATTGTAAACAACAGAATAACAATAATTCAGCTGATTAGGTGTTCTGGTCTACGAAGCAGTGGCACTGCCCAAAAAACTTGTCGTTGTTGAACAAAAATAGCTCAGTTTAGCTACAAAATGTAAAAAACTGTGAACATTTTGAATTTCCCGCCACGTTGCTATCGTCTACCCTTAAGTACTCTTACAGCGCTCGGCATAAGTACGTCATTCGGACAAAAACGGGTATCCTAGCATGTTGCTGACGTACCGTTTGATATGATTGGATTCGACTTAAGTCTCCCCTCTGTGGTGGGCTTTAGTGCTTAACGCATCGATTTCCAATAAGTCAAAACTTCAAACCTTTAATCTGTGGGTATAAGAAGCCTTTGTCTGGACGAGTAGGTTAGACAGGGACGATAGCTCAGTCACCTTCTACGTAAAGTTTAGAAGACACGTTCCTAATTGTATTGAACAACTAGTAACTATTGCCCGCGACTTCGTCAGCGCAGACTTTTATAATAGGGCCATGTCAATGTTTAGACTCTGCTGAAAGTTACAGCAGATTGGTTATTCAGCCATAACAATTACAGACCAACTATTCCCAAGAACTCCCTGATTCAAAGTTCGGAGCTTCGAAGCCAGCGCTCCCTTCTCACCTCGTTGCCAACACCTTAAGATTGAGGAAACTTGTTGGAAACTTCTGAATGCAACCTTTGGACCGAACTTTGACCACGCGAAATTGTATAGCCAGAGATCAGTTTCTATTACTGGGATCTTTACTATTCTAGAAGCACTCATTGTAGGTATAGTTTATTGCATCGTAGTCTGGTAATAAGGTAGATAGTAGCCACCTCTCGTGTCAGACTTTTAAGGCTGTCCAAAGGGCCTCTGACATGACTTAACTATTGTTATTTATTAATCAACAACAACCGGGGCCAACCTGTTTGTAGCATTATAGGTAGGTACTACTGCTATGATTTGACTGAGAAAAATAATGTTTGTAGTGTATCTTGCTTGCGTGAATAAAGCCTTATCACACTAGCGAATTTCGGGTGAATTGAAAGCGAAGAAAACGCGCGGCGAATTCGCTTCGCTTTAACTCGCTAGTGTGATAAGGCTCTTAGAGAATCGCTGAAAGTGCCAAACTTCAGTGAGATCCTCTATTTGGGAAATAAACACGCATGAATATTAAAAGGAATACGTAGGTAAGTACCTACGTAATAATTTTTGGCTAAGCTGAAAATTCAAATTAGGTTTATCCTAAAATAACATACCTAAGTAGAGGATATTTGAATTAGTGGATGAAACCCTCCAGACCGGTCGCATTTCACAGAAATTTTGGTGGTTTTTAAGCCAACAGTTTTTTACATTGGTCGTTCTGAAGCAAATTCCAAAACACTACAAAATATGGTGTTGGTTGGCTATAGACATTTTTATGGAGAAGATTTCTATTTTAGAGTTAGATTCATCGTTGGAATTTGGTTTGGAATCACCAATGCAACAAAATACATTCGGCTATAAAACACTGAATTTTCGGCGTGTAGAGTTAGTTCTAAGGACTACAAAACGAAGGGTTGTGAAAAAAACAATTTGTCACATTTCAACATAGTTTTATTGTTTCAATGCAAAGTTCAGCCTCACTTTAAAAAAGTAGTTTTTACATTATTTACACTGTTGACCCTTACAAACGCATCGAGTACAAATTTCGTAAAAAGTTCCATTCGGGTTGCTCAAACATTTCAATTTTTATTCAAACTTTAGACGTTATTATGAGAAAATATTAGTTCTTTATTTCAATACAACATAGTTCTAAATAGATAGCTCTAAATAGTTACATTTTTGTTCAGGAAAAACTGATTTTTGAAGATATTTGGGTCTTCAATACACAAGTGAACCCGGAAATGAACATTTCAACTTACAACAACGATCATAACATCCTCAAATGGTTATCTGTGGAGCTACACTCGCTCTTCTCGTACTGTCATTGTCGTGACAGTCCAAGACTATTGGCTATTTGCGAACACCGAGAGACCACTTCGTCCTGGAGCAAACTAAACGACATGGCTATCAATATCAGTCCAAAAACCAGATAAGCACAGCACGCTATCATCTGGATGTATTCACTTCTTGACGTCTCTGTGCTTTGTTTTGAGGTAAGAAAACTTGTTGGCACGAAATCCCCGAAACCTATGGTTGCGAGCGCTATGAAGCAAAAGTACGCAGCGTCTAGGAAACTCCAATTCTCCCAAGCTGAGAAGATGGCTGCTCCAGCGCATATGTAGCCTAGCAGTAGGAAGAGGACTATCCCAACTGGCACATGGCAGTGTTCTAAACTGTTGTTCAGGTGGTGCTGGCCTACGCTCGTAGCTGTGCTGCTAATGGGAGCTGCGTGGCTTTTGGTTGCTTTGTGGTTCTCTTCTTTCCATATCAAAGGCACTCTTGATGGTGTGTCGTGGGGACATATTCTGAAACAAAACATTTGAATCAGCCACTTCTTAATTTTTGTGGTCGACGTTCCTCCGTCAAGAAATGTTTTAATCAACACCGAAATCTCTGTTTCTCAATTTAGGACTGTAGCACGAGAAATAGCCTTTCTCGACCTTTTCTGCTAATGCAGAGGATTCCTGAATATAATTAGAAAGCTGGATCGTCACACTGATGTCATAGGAGCTAAAAACTTTAGTAGGAAGTATTTCCTAGTAACAAAAAATACATAACACCAGTAATCTATACCAAATAGTCGCCGCCAATATTGTTCTTCTTCTTAGCGTATTGATGCCAAAACTACAGGAGTTCTCGAAGTTAAATACTTGCCAGTTTCGTTCTTTGCAGCGTTCTCCGAGTTTAACAAGTTTATTATTTACTCCTGTCCTGTCAGTAATTTCACACTAGCCTAAAATACCACACTACAAGCACTGGCTGATTTACGCTCCAAGGATCCTCGATTACCAGCAAACATAACCGCGATTCAACTGGTTTCAAACCAAACTATTATCCTCACCCTTCATCCGGATCTTCTGAGTCATCGAACTCCGAGTCGCTTCTCAAGGCCAATTCCCCGCACTCCTCAGCGATCAGCTGCTCGATGACCGCCCCCCTTGGCCGCTGCACCCCCCTGCCTCTCCCCCGGCCGGGCCCGTGCACTGTTGCCAGGCACTTGGGGCTGCCCAGCGAGGGTCGCCGGTCGAGCGTCTGCGTCTGGTAGGCTGATGACGTGTTGGGTTCTGTATGGCATGAACAAGAAATTAGGTGTAATGTTGTTGCAATTGTGATGTAGGAACCATGGAGTTTGGGGGATAACCTGTTGGATAGAACGGTGGTCTCTCAACGAAAACGCAGATAGGTATTATTAGTTCGTGTTTGTGAAGAACGTGAAGGAAATCGTAGGGAGAAAACGTGCTGCTCATTGAACCATAACTGACTTAACATAGAATGTGACAGTTTTCAGTTCAGAAAACTTTCTCCATCTAAGTCAAGTCACAGGGGTTAAACTTTTCAGTGATCTCCTGTCAAGTGTAAGGCGTTGGACACACTGTCCCGGGGTTCTGCGTTCCGAGTTAAGAGTTCTCAGATTTGCTTTACGAGATCTCCGCGTTCTGACCACTTCAGTGTGAACGGCTCCAAGCAACCCCAAACATTGTAAATAACGTGGAACGCAGAACTCCGGGCGGTATGTGCGGCACCTAAGAGTAATGGTCTGATCTAGAGATTGATTAAAGTGGCCCCTTTATTGACGACGGAGGTCACAAAAGAGCCACCACCGTGGTCTGATAAATTGAACAAATTAGTAGAATCAACGGCCTACTGCTGGATATATAAAATTTTCTCACCATCACCAGCTAAGGCACTGCGCTTGGGTCGTCCCAGCGTGGCGGCGCGCGTGGGACTCGCGGGAGCTCGCTCGAACACCTGTCAATTTTAATTTTGTGTTATTTATCGATCTTGTGTAAAACGTAGATCAATAATTTGCTGTCAACAATAGATATCATCATCATCAGCCCACCTCTGCCCACTGTTGGTTATAGGCCTTTTTCCCCTCGCGCCACCTCTCACGGTCCCTAGCCATCCTCATCCATGGACCCCCCGCCGCTGTGACAATGTCGTCCGACCATCGGGCTGCTGGTCTTCCGACTGATCGTCGTCCAGTTTTTGGCCGCCACTCTGTCACTGCCTTTGTCCACCGGCCATCTTCTCTCCTCGCCAGGTATGCCCATTTCCACTTGAGACTCGAGATTAGATCACCGATATCAACAATAGATATGTTGGGCCGAAAATTTGGGACGGGATGGCGCATGCAGCGAGGTGTAAGCTTGCACACTGTGACACAATTTATCCTCCCGCCACACTGCTGTCGTCTAACCTTAACTCTTAAATATTACAATGATGATCAACCTGCGAGTACTGTCCTCTGTCGCCAGCCCTGGCTCTGACGGTGCCAGGGGACCGCTGGACGCGCGGCGGGAACGAGGTGTACTGGTTGTGCTCCGCTGGCTGCGGCAGCAGCCGCTGCTGCTCGTGCAGCTGGAAGTGGTTCTCCTGGAGGCAGAATGGTTAGCTTAGGTTATCGTATGAGGTAGTGGCCAACCCTGATGTCAGAGTTTTTAGGCCGCCCAAAGGGCCTCTGACTTGGCTTGACGATTATTATTAATCAACAACAACCAGGTGAGGATGAACGTCTATAACTTAGAATGCTCAATGGAGATGGATGCTCAATGGAGATGGATGGATAAATTTGTGATCAGAAATATAATAAAAGTGTGATCAGAAAGTAGAGGTCAATAAATAATATGTAAAGAATTTTTTGCGTTTAAAGCTTTTTGGCGTGGCGTTATTGCCAGAAAGGTGCCAAGACTGGCCAATCATGCGAGTACCAGTCTATTAGTGGCATGATGACGTTTTCGCTCCTTGCCATAGTTTTATTCAACTTGAACTAAAACTTGACCAAGCCGTCAGGATGGTATAGGTGCTGGGCAAGCCTACACCATCTAAAACAATATCCCTGGCACTGCAGTGTCGAGTGGGTCTCTTCATCCATCTACACGGTGCACTCTAAGTCGATAGCGGAACTTTAAGTAGGCTGTCTACTGATTAATACAAACAACTTGTATTAGGTGGCGAAAAAAATATCAGCTGCTCCATACAAAACTCAGTACTGTCAACTCAGTACTGCGCCAAATGTATGAAACAGCAGATATTTTTTTCGCTCCATTTTTTTCGCAATATAATACTAATACTCGCTCATACAAGTTATTTGTTTTGATCAGTAGACATCCTACTTAAAGTTCCGCTATCGAATTAGAGTGCACCATCATCTCATTACGTAGATGCAAAGGCTTAAGTAGAACTAAAACTTACCTCCCCTTCACTCCGCCAAGTGTTCGGCACTTTCCGCTTAGTAGCCTTGAGCCAGGTGGCCCGTGCCAGTCTTGCCAGAGACGCGCCGAGCCCGGCCAGGCATGCCAGTGCCAGTGGCACGCCGGCGGCCGCGTAGGCCACGGTCGCCGCTCTGCCAGCGGCCGTCCTCGGTGACACGTTGCCGTAACCTGGGATAAAGGAAAAATATGTCTTCCAAGTGGAAAAACAACCACTTGCTAGTAGTGGATGTGTGGCACTACCGTTTTTTTGGTCGCTTTGAACCGTTTTCTACGGGTTAGGGGGCTTGGTGACAGTGTAGTTTCATCACAAGAAAAATACTTGTATGGAAGTTGAAAACTGTGACCAAACTACACTGTGAACAAAACCCTTTACTACGCGTCTATTCTAATAAAAAAACGCTCAAACGTCGGCTGGAACGGTTGTAATTTCTTATAAATTTGAACAATATTTTTAATTACGTACGTTCTATAATAAGTATATTTATGATATTTATATTTACTGGGCTTATTTTACGTGGGAATATTTACTGTGCTTATTTTACGTTGAAAATACAGGAAATGGTTCGTTCCACAGGATACTGGGGAAAATACAATTTCTTTGTTACGGTGCATCAAAACCGTGTTTTGGTCGATGCACACTGTTTTTTGGTTCGCTCCACAAACAGTCCATCGAGGCACCCATAAAGGGCGGACACCACATTACAAAGTTCAATAACATCGAAATTAATAGGGCAATAATTTTATATCCAAATCGAACTTGGATCTCCAAATACGTATATGTACTTGTAACCAGTTCCAAATAAAATTAAGTGCGTCGCAAAACTTGCGAATCATTAAAAGTTACTAACGGGGCCGCAATACATGTAAATTGGGCTAAGTTTAACTGAGTCTGACTCTGTTATTATGGCGATGCAAAATGGTGACATTATTATAATAAAATACTCGTTAAACCCTGGTTAAACCCCATTTGCGTAACCCCCATTATATATGGTTAAACATTAAAATCACTACACAACACTAAAATGAGGGCTACCGCACTCAGATTTCCCGTTAGGGGCGCTAATGTAGCGCGTAGTCCAAAAGGTTACTGTTTGTATGGGCTAGGCGGGTTTATTCAGAAACAAAAAACGTAGTTCTTTTTTTCTCCACTAATGGCGCTCATAATACGGCACTATAACGGCAGTCAGTTGAAATTTCATCAGTGTTGCCAACGGTACGACAAATTACCGTAAACTGTAATAATCATAACCAGAAACACAATTTATTGCTTGCAAATTTTATCGCATCCCGTAGTTGATGTCAGTGTCCTACCTACCTATTCTATATTTATCAAAAACCATTTATGTTTTTGCTTTCAAGAATAAAAATTGCAAATATATGGCACGGCATTTTTACAGATTGAACATGGCAAGCCTGATTCTTATCTCTGGTGTTTGTGTATCGTTAGTGTTAGTACTTTCTAATCTGTGAATCTGTGGGAAAAAGCGTTATTTGACTGCCGTTATGTAGCCGTATTATCTGCGCCATCTAGCGAGCATTTTAAAATCAGCCGCGCCGCCGCCACTATTGACGACTCTCTCTCTCTCTCTCTCTCTCTCTCTCTCTCTCTCTCTCTCTCTCTCTCTCTCTCTCTCTCTGGATCTCCCTCATTCTTTCGCTCTTTAGCTCTCCCTTTCACTCAGTTCCTTTTTCAGTCCAACCTTCATAAATGCATTTTCGCTGTTACGCTCTCACGCTATCACGCTCTTATGTTCTAACGCTCTTATGCTCTTTCAGTTTCAACATTTTGTTCTTTCACTCTTTAGCTCTTTCACTTATTTTGTTAACTCGGAACCCTGACTCACCTATAGTAGTGATAAGCGTGATACAGTATATCAGCGCGCCGGAGAATGTCCACTTGGAGGCCATCATTGCTAGCTCGGCGGGGGTTGCTTCCGACGCGACGACTGCCGTGCTGCCGCCACTTTTGACGACTCAAACTTCCGCAGCTCTCTCTCTCTATTGCTCTCCCTTGTTCTTTTGCTCTTTAGCTTTCCCTTTTACTCTGTTCGTTTTTCACTCCAACGTTCATATGCATTTACGCTGTTACGCTCTCACGCTATTACGCTCTTACGTTCTTGCGCTCCAATGGTCTTATGCTTTTTCACTTCATTTTGGTCTTAACTTTATTCCTTAGCTCTTTGACAAATTTGTTGAGTCGGGACCCTGACTTACCTATAGTAGTGATAAGCGTGATACAGTATATCAACGCCCCGGAGAATGTCCACTTGGAGTCCATTGCTAGCTCGGCGGGGGTTGCTTCCGACGACTGCCGTGCTGCCGCCACTATGGACGACTCAAACATTTGCAGGTGGTATAGACGCCCTTTCGTGCTTTTACTGTTAAGCAGCGAGCGGAAGATAACATAGAGACCGCATTAGCCCTGAGAAATGACCTAACGAAAATGGTTCCTGTGTGGGCGGAGCCTACAAAATGGTTCCTCTCACGATTTAGTAGTTCGACAGACATGACCGAGAAAACGTCAATTTTGTCAAATTTTGTCGTCAATAATAAACTATAGAAAATGACTTCATGTGCCGTAAAATGATGCAAAAGCCGTGCTGATGTGCACCACAAAGCATCGGTATCGGTTACCATACGGAAGTAATGTCTTGTAGCGTTTTTATTCACAACTTTTAATAAACCCAAATAAAAATATGAAACTAACTTCTTCCCGTGGCTTTGCTTGAGGTCTTCGCCGTCTTAGTATGTTTTAACATGATAAATTCAGCAGTGCGATTATCTTGGAGTCATAAAACGGAACTATAAAACTTTTACCCTCGGCTTTGCTTGCCGCCATTTCTTTTTTTTTTCGGAGATAATGTTGTATTGTTCGATTTTTACTATCTTAGACTTCCTAAAGATCCTGCACGAAAACGGCGATGGGTAGAAGCAATCCGTCTGGAACGGAATGAACAGCATTGGATTCCGAGCAGACTTTATTTTTTGTTATATCATCGTCATCATCAGCCCTTTAACACCCACTGCTGAGTAAAGGCCTCTTCATGCTTACGCCAACTCTCACGATCCTGTGCCAGGCGCAACCACGGTTTTCCGAGTGTAAAGTCTAAAGAGTTGGGCTATGTCGTCGGACCATCTGGCTGGTGGTCTGCCAACCGATCTCATCCCCTTGGGGTCACCATTCCGCAATAAACTTTGTCCATCTGCCATCGGTACGTCTCGCCAGGTGTCTTGCCCACTTGTGATATTAACAATCAAATAAACATTAGACAATATTAGGTACCTATATGTATAACCGCAGATTTATACGAAAACAGACAAACATAACGATTTTCTGTTTATATACATAGAAACTTTTACAGTTCACGATGACAGATTATCAAATATAATCTGTGCAAAGCTTTTGACCTCTGCAACATGGCATGACGCTGTCACTGTGAAAAGCCCAATGACATCAATGGCGCGTAAACAATTAACCAATCAAGGAGTTTCCTATTTTCTTATTGGTTTAAAATATTTTTGACAACGCAACCTGCGCGCGTAGATGCGTGTGCCGTGTTAGAGGATGTTTTTTTCTTGAAGAAGTTGTTCCATGTTATCCAGTTCGCTGCTGTTAAGCTACATCTTGCTCGCTCTCTCTCTCTTTTGATCTCACTTATCATTTTGTTCTTTCACCCTTTCACTCTTTTGATTTTTACATGTTTTGCTCTTACGCTCATACGCTCTTACGCTGATACGATTTTTCTTTTTCTCTTATGTTCTTATGCTGTTTCAATTCGGCTATTTTGGTCTTAACTCTTTAGCTCTTTCACACATTTCGGAACCCTGACTTACCTATAGTAGTGATAAGCGTGATACAGTATATCAGCGCACCGGAGAATGTCCACTTGGAGTCCATTGCTAGCTCGGCGGGGGCTGCTTCCGACGACTGCCGTGCTGCCGCCACTATTGATGACTCGAACTTCCGCAACTGCTCATGGACTAATCGTGTCCAGTTCCTCTCGTAAAGAACGTTGAGGCGCTCTGGAACAATAGAAATTTTCTATTAGTTATCAGCAAACGTTTGCATTTTGTGTTCGTGATGACGGCGCCGAAGTAGCGGTACCTACAAACAATTGACTTTGAACTATTGTCCACGGGCATGTCACGTCACGTCATCCCATACAAAAAGTATCTTTCCATAATCTCGTTCTCGTTGATGTTGACGGGCGGTTAATATTTTAGATAGATAGTAACACTTTATTGTACAACAAAAAAAACATTATTTACAGAAGCAGCGGCTCAGTCACGCTCAGTCGCGCTTACGCACACTAAAGCATTGTATACATGCACGCCTGACAACATTCATAACCAAACGGACTTCGTGAGATAGAGTATCTGTACAAGAATTTACTTAACGTAAAAGTACATAATGACGGTCTTATCGCTAAGAGCGATTTCTTCCAGGCAACCTGCATCAAGCCTCAGGACAGATATTTTCAGCTGGATCCATACTCTATTACGGGAAAGTCTGCAATACTGCATCAAGTCTCGTAGCAAATCCATCTCTAAATATTTTTATTGACTTTCCACGTCAGCAAACTGGAACAAACAAAAAAAAACTAGGTCTGAATAAATCCTTTGGAAAGGTAGGTACAAAAGTGACTTAACGACTTTTCTTATCTCAATCTGGGCGTCGATTTGAGAAAGGCTTAAACTCGCTTTAAAGTTAAATCGCTCTTGCTTAACTTTTAATTCGGCTTAACACTTACCAAAAGACCTAAAGATAACATAATAAAGAGAAGCAACTAAAATTATTAAGTTTACAAGCAGAAACTTAATTTGAATGAAGTTTAGTTTATGCAAAATCTGCATAAATAAAAGTTTAATCTTTTGTCTGTTAAGTTTCAAAATACCACCATTATAAGCTCCAATACAGCAACATTTACAAGCATAAACTTAATTAGAATAAAGTTTAGTTTATGCAAAATCTGCATAAATAAAAGTTTAATTTTTTATCTGTTAAGTTTCAAAATACCACCATTATAAGCTCACATACAGAAACATTTTCCCAGCCCAGCTTAAAATATTAGTGGGCCACTGAAAAAAGGGGGACACGGCCCCATAATATTAATTTTCAATAAAAATACTTCAGTCGTTACATTTCACGAGCCATCCCACTTTACGGTAATGATGTTAACTTCGGCCAAGCTCCGGGGAAAAACTGGCAAAAAAACAACCCCCACGATGCAGTTAAGGGCACGCCACCGCTGCACAAGTAATAAATTGTAAACTGTAAAGTTTAATCCCACCAAAAACATTCTGTAAAAACTAGCCAGGTCTCGATGGATCTGCTTGTTTATCTCTAAAAAAGTAATGAAATCTAGACAAAGTCGTGCCAAGTCTAAGGTTCCTTACTGCGATTTCTTTATTATTATAGTTAATGTTGTGAGACTTGGCCGTTGAAGGGTACACAAGCGGTTCTGGCGACAGATTGGTGCAATGGTGTCATGGAGCACCTGGTTTTGTACCCTTGTGTACCCTTCAACAGCCAAGTCTCACAACATTAACTATAATAATAAAGAAATCGCAGTAAGGAACCTTAGACTTGGCACGACTTTGTCTAGATTTCATTACTTTTTTAGAGATAAACAAGCAGATCCATCGAGACCTGGCTAGTTTTTACAGAATGTTTTTGGTGGGATTTCACTTCTTTTTGTAGAAACGAGGGCATATTGATTAATTTTATTAGATTTTCTTATTTGACACAGTTTTTAAATTTGTGTAATGTTCGAGTAGAATAAAGTTAATCGTCCGACTATTTCTTGTTGAACGAGCGAGCGAAGTCCTCCGAGTCTGCTGGAACAATCCGGCGTTTGTATGTATGTATGTTTGTATGTATGAATGTTTGTTCGACGATAACTTGAGTAAATTTGGTCGGATCGTTATGAAATTTGATAGGTGGGTAAACTAAATTAAAAGAATTTTTAAATTCGAACATGAGCCAAATCGGTCGATGGGTTGCCGAGATATGGGGTTGTATAGTTTAAATGCAAAGCGCGCGCGCGCCTGCGCGAATGGCATAAGCAACATCTGTAACTGAGGTCGCGAGTTCATAGTTCGGAGCGAACCACTAGTGGGACGCTATAGGCTAGATTAAATGAAGATGTGTCCCACTACGCTGGATTTTTGCAATGACAGTCGATTTTTTTATGTACCAATAGTAGAAGGGGCATTACCATAATATCTCAAATAAAGCTGATACCAGCTGAGGGTTCTTCATCAGATACTTCAGACCTTAGATTTTTGACATCAAATAAAGCGGCCCACCAAGTTGAATATTTTTTGTATGGGCGGTATATGTCGATCTATAATAGTTTGGTTGGGCTCTTGTGTTTTCTAATCAAGGTCACCAGGTACTCCAGATCTTCGATTATCCTAGTTTTTATAGTTGTCCCTTTATGTGCCCACTAAACCCTAACTCTGTACCAAATTTCAGCTCTCTGAGTTTATGGGAAGTATTAGTTCTATTAGGGCTCTTGTGTTTTCTAATCAGGGTCACCAGGTACTCCAGATCTTCGATTATCCTAGTTTTTATAGTTGTCCCTTTATGTGCCCATTAAACCCTAACTCTGTACCAAATTTCAGCTCTCTGAGTTTATGGGAAGTACTAGTTCTATTAGGGCTCTTGTGTTTTCTAATCAGGGTCACCAGGTACTCCAGATCCTCGATTATCCTAGTTTTTATAGTTTTCCCTTTATGTGCCCATTAAACCCTAACTCTGTACCAAATTTCAGCTCTCTGAGTTTATGGGAAGTACTAGTTCTATTAGGGCTCTTGTGTTTTCTAATCAGGGTCACCAGGTACTCCAGATCTTCGATTATCCTAGTTTTTATAGTTTTCCCTTTATGTGGCCATTTAACCCTAACTCTGTACCAAATTTCAGCTCTCTGAGTTTATGGGAAGTACTAGTTCTATTAGGGCTCTTGTGTTTTCTAATCAGGGTCACCAGGTACTCCAGATCTTCGATTATCCTAGTTTTTATAGTTGTCCCTTTATGTGCCCATTAAACCCTAACTCTGTACCAAATTTCAGCTCTCTGAGTTTATGGAAAGTACTAGTTCTATTAGGGCTCTTGTGTTTTCTAATCAGGGTCACCAGGTACTCCAGATCTTCGATTATCCTAGTTTTTATAGTTTTCCCTTTATGTGCCCATTAAACCCTAACTCTGTACCAAATTTCAGCTCTCTGAGTTTATGGGAAGTACTAGTTCTATTAGGGCTCTTGTGTTTTCTAATCAGGGTCACCAGGTACTCCAGATCTTCGATTATCCTAGTTTTTATAGTTTTCCCTTTATGTGGCCATTCAACCCTAACTCTGTACCAAATTTCAGCTCTCTGAGTTTATGGGAAGTACTAGTTCTATTATGATGATCATGAGTGAGTGAGTGAGTGAGTGTGTGTCATAAATGCGAAACTTTGCTTTCGCTTAACTTCGGAACTAAATGACCTACAGACTTGAAATTTTGTATTTTAAGTATGTGATTATAGCTTACTAGATGACGAAAATTTCTGCGTTCTGGTCTTATCCAAAGGTTCTCAAATAGGGGCCTGAAAATGCGGCGAAATGGTTCCAGTAAAGGATGGTACGGCAGTGTTTGCTTCGCGCTCGACCTGGCGGGGGCACTGCCGTGCCCCCAGATGCCATCCACAGATCACCCCTCTGTGATGCCATCAAAAACATTCTATACAGGGTGTTGTTTTTGTTAGTGACACCCGACTCAGGGAAGATACGAGTAGTTTTAGTAACGCTTGAAACTAAAAATGAGATGTTTGCAACAATGTTTTTTATTTACAAATTAAGTAGGTACCTTGTATTTAAAAAAAACAACACCTTGTATAAAAAACGAAACGAACGAAAAATCGCTCAATTTAGCTTAAAAATCTAAAAAACTGTGAACCGGGTCCCGCCACGTTGCTATCGTCCAACCTTAACGACTTTTCGAAAAGCTCGATACTTTTTATGTATTTAACTTTTCTTAAAAAGTGTGCTTTCATACCAATCCAGCGCTGCCTGCGCTGTGCGCTTTCATGCTCCTCTACTGTCTTCCACCTTCCCTGCCTTTCCTGCCCCTAACTGTTAATATGTGCAAAAAAAATATAAGTGGTGCAAGACGGCCTTAGAATATAAGTTGGGGTTTTAAAGGAAAAAAGCTATTTAGATATTGCCCTGGCAGTGATGATGGTTCCGGCCAGCAAAACTTCCCTTTCCGACCGTAGCAATCCTGCAAACCTGTTGCCCGTATCTATTTACTTAACCCACTGTCAACTTAATTGTGCACCGAAACGAATCAGCGCACGTCGCTGGCGCGAGTAAACTGTGGCCGTATCGAGATTGAAACGTTGAGCGCACGTCCTATCTCGATCTCCACACGTTCGCTCCAGCCGAAATCTGAATTGGGTTCGTGATCCCGCATGCGAGTCTGCGGCATACAACGAGTACGTTCAGAAGGAGATCCCTACGTAGACCGAAAAATCTTTCACCGAATTACGTTATTCAGTTCTAAGATTTATCTACCGGCTACGTTACACCTATTGCGTGTTTGCGTTTGGCAGAGAAGTAAAAACTGGTTCTCTTTAAATTATGAAAAAAAAAACCGATGCCTTTCTTGTATTAACGCTATCTGAAAGCACTATACACCGTGGGATTTTAGTGGTTTTAAAGCTGAAGGTATTTTGTTGCACTGGTGATTCTGAGCCAAATTACAAAAATTCATTCCAAAACGCGCGAATAAAAAATTCACTTCTCCATACAAATGGTGTCGATTGGCGATAGCCGTTTGTATTGGGAAGTGTTTTTTTTTTCGCTCGCTTTGAAGTAAAATTTTGGAATTTGGCTCAGAATCACGAGTGCAACTAAATACCTTCGGCTTTAAAACCACTAAAATTCCACCTGACGTATTTTTCTAAAAATGCTATTAATCAACATGAGCATCATCATCAATCACTGCCGTCAATTCCAGTTTCTAAATCAAGTTTCGTGAAAGACCATCGACTGACCTTTCTAACCTTCTTAGTTTGCTCCAATAGTCCCACCAAAGGAAGCTCCAGTGACCTACAAATCCATACTTTTACTTCAGTGGGCTAGAGACCGGGAAAAAGACAAAGAGAGGCTGCTACACCATGTTACGTGACATTGTTGCTAGTGGGAAAAAATATGTTTGCATACCGCTGAACATGTTTCGTTCGGAAACATGGGGTTGAATTTACTATAACCTGTGTCAATAAAGAAAGGATTTAGGATAAACTTCGAAACAATCTCCCTCTCGATCAATACAATAAAAGCGAGACAACGCTAGTTTTGAAGTCCATCCTAAATCGTTTCTATAATGACATGGCTTATATAACCCGTGTCATTAAAGAAAACATTTAGGACGGAGTTAAAAACCTAGCGTTGTCTCGCTTTGACTGTATTAATTAGAGCGAGAGGGCGAGTGTTTTGAAGTCCATCCTAAATGTTTTCTTTAATGACACGGGTTATAACATTATTTTGTTACATAGCGCCACAGAGTCAAGAGTTCCCCTCGGAAAGAGTGTACAGTTGACAGTACAGTTTTGTTGATCAAACTGTACAGTTTTCTCACAGGTTTTGTTGTAAAGTCGCCCGTAACGTAACCCGGTGCCGGCGTATAAAGATCCAACCTTGGTTTAGGGTAGTCGTGGAGACTGTATACCGCGTCCGCTTTCATAAATAGTGTTTTTGAGTTTCACGAACCAATGGAAAACTTTTAGTTTTAGTAAAACCACGACATCGTGCAGTCAAAAACAGCTTTTCTCGGAAATGTAATGCAATCGCGGAGACGGAAGCAAACATTTCCCAAAAATCAAATTATAATACCCTCTTGACGTAGGTAAATATTGATTTCAGAAATAATGCAAACTGCATTTTGGTTATATTGGCCTAAATTAATTGATTCAATTGAATTATAATGCAGGTAAGCTACTCGTATTTCGCCTCGCAAGAAACAAAGAGAGATAATATTATGCTGAGATGACCACTAACCTTCGCTGAGTCGGAGAGACACCCGAAGAAGAAGCAGGTAAGCTTGTGGAAAGTACCTAAGCATAAGTACCACTAACGATGACTTTAATGTTTTTACTGAATAATAATTCCTGATAGTTAGAGTGGACACACACTTTACAGAATAATTGAAGTTAGCATGTCCAGAAATATTGGAACAATTTCCGTAAGGTGATATTCTAATAACAATATTATGAAGGTATCTCAAACATCGTACAAAATTCCTCCAAGCGTATGAAGGATAGAGGTACAGAGGAACATAGTAAGTAATTAAAATCGATATTACAACCTTGCTTTTTTATTTATTTTGCACCCAAGGCAGAATAATGGTGTATTGGCAGCCTCCAGTGAAGATGAAGAATGTTGTAACGAGCATTTTGCACGGGGCGGTTGGTCGTTCACAAACCTCGAAAGGACTACGAGAGTGACTCACTTCGAATTAAAATTAAAATGACTGTATCAAAATTGTACCTCTACAAATTAATCACCCAATTTCAAAACGATAAATTGTTAATTTTAGTGCAATTACTGAAACAACACAAAATGTGACGAAACTGAATGGATTGAAAAATGGTGCTACGAATCCCTTCGTTCGTGAATGCGACTTGCACTTAGCCGATATTTTTTTTATTGTTGGGAATTTAAGGAATATCCTAGGAACTATTGCCTCAAGTATTTCAAATATTTGACGTTTGATAGGTAACATCCACTAACATTATAATATGCATTATTTTTTTCATATGCATTATTTTTTTCATTATTTCTATTCAGTTACGTTATTTCTATGAGCCGCCTCTCCGGAGTTGTTCTATCAGAACATAGTATGCAATGAAGTGAGCAGAGTATTTTTAGCAGTCGTTATTAAAAAACTTCACATCGCAAACAGTTTATCTGTTTTGTAGTCGAGCAAGTTTGAATACCAAAATATTATGAGGTTTTTAAATTTGGAAGATAAAATTTAAGTAATAAAATATCATTGGGGTTCTAACAGACTTGGAGATTTCCACGTCTTGGAGAATTTTGTTGCTATGGTGATATTATACATCGTCGCAAAAATAATTTCACATCTTTCCGAGCTTAGTACTTGGAGTATGACAATTATGTTAAATTTCCTGCATCTCAATATGGTAATCAACACCATGTTAATGGGGCCTAAAAACTTTGGGTACTGCTCGATGTCTCCCAGCACTTTAAGGCAAGAAGTGAAAAAGTTTAAAAACATATTATAAAGAAAAATGGCTCTGAATTTTCGAAACTTCTTGCAAGTCTACAACCGCCCTAATGAGAAAAAAAAGAATTTGAGTATCCATAAAGCAAGCAACAGCGTAATTTTTACGATTGGAACCGTAAACCGACAGAAAAAGGTAAAATGATTCGCAACCATTCAAAATATCACTATCAAAAGGTCAACTCAGTATTGTGTGGACTCGTCACTCGTTACCGAACTCAATAGAATATGGGGCATTCTATTACACTTGACAGCACGTTGACCTTTACACGCTTGCACTTTACTCGGTTACGATAGGGGCGACTTTACAAGTGTACTGTACGTCGACTGTACGTTTCTCCACCGCAGCCGTCACCGGAACGGACGTCACCGAAACTGAGATTATTTTAAGTATTTCGATTCCGATTATTATGAGACGGGGACCTCCAGTTCTACTGAGATTTATTATAGTGGCCCTTTTATCGACGGCTATGGTAATAAAAAGGGCACAGTACGGCCAGCAAACGATCGAGACAAACAGCCAGGACCTGATGTCCTGACGGCCTTAGGAAAAGTACTCGATACTTGAAGTATCAATACTTTTGTCTCGATACTTTTATGAGTACGATACTTTATTTTCGATACTACTCATGAGTACAGTATTGATACTTTCTATTTGATATTGTGTCCCCACACAAAGCACGCACACTATGGCGAAGTGCATGTATACGAACACACACAACTATGGCTCAGTCGCATTCGTGACTTGCAAGATTTGTATATACTATGACGTATGTTACGCACAGTCGACAGCAAGTTGACCCTTACACGCGTGCATTCTACTCAGTTACGTTACGGGCGACTTAACGAAATTGTAAAGGTTTACGTGCCGTTGAATGTACGTAAATCTATTCGTTAGTCGAAAGTGGGGTACTGAGTTAACCTTCTATAATTCATATTTTTGCGACCATTCCGTGTAATAACAAGCAAACCTATAAACTGAATCTTTACTACTTAGGGTGTTCTTAGGTACTAAGTAGTAAAACATTATTGGCAAACGGGATGTAACAGAAATCCTTTTCAATTAGCAAGTGTTAGAAAATTGTTGTTACAAAAGTTTACTCAAATCTAATAGCATGAAAAAAGTCACAACTTCACCCCCTTACATTATTAATGCAGCGGTACTAGATGTAGACTAGTACCGATCTCAATACACTCATCCCATGATGTTCCCGTTTACACTCATCCCACACACTCGTTACACTCATCCCATAATGTAAATAAAATTCAGAATGCCTTAGTATTCAGAATTTTATTGCGGGCGGGGGTTGTAGAAAATGGTTTTGAAAGCCCTGCTTTTTTCTCAATAATATACCGCCAGCCAGTCTGGTTCATATTATTCTTAAAAGTTTCAGCAAACAATACGAAGTCTGAAAAACGAGAGCCAGAACTTTTCCACAAAAGAAAACTGTCAAAGATGAAAATAAAACTATAGAAATTATTTACTCGGCACGCAAACAAACAATTAGAAGGAAACGAAAAATATGAGGGTAGTTGTAAAACTACAAGACTCACTTGTCAAAGGGAAAGCAATTATTTTCGTCGCCGCGCTAGGTAAATCATAAAAACACAAATCGGAAAAACGACAATGACAAAAAACTTGTTTTCTTTCAACGGAAAACCATTTGTCATGGTGTTATCTGATGGAGCCAAGCAAATAGTGTTTTAAAAGACTATTCCAGTGAATATGTAAAATAGTATTTGACATTTATTTATTTTTACCCTTTGCAGCAGCAAAGCTCACAATGATATTTTTGATGAATGAAGAGTAACTTTAAACTTACTTTAGTACGAGTATGTAACGTAGAAAATGTATTTATTTCACGAATTTACAGAAAATAAAAATCTATGCTTGGCGAATTTACCACGGTTCATCGGCGCACGATTGTCCGATTCACGATGAAGAGTAGGCAATTTGCAAACTCATGTTTACTTTTCGGAATATTTCTCAGAAATCGAATTTTAAGTTTTTTTTCTGGGATTCTGAGAAATCAAAACCGATGTTTTGGTTCGTTCGTAGAGTCTCGTTAGCTCTCTCCATAGAACCGTATGACAGAGACGATAAATTTATTGTTATCGAAACCTTTCGAAAGTTTTCGTCCGAACTTGATATTTGGTAACTATGAGGAAAAAAAAAGTAAGATGTAGCCTGTACAATTACATGTCCCACTAGATGGGCAAAGGCCTTCTCTCGGAGAACCAATACCACTCGCTGACGGTGAAGGAAAACATCGTGAGGAAACCTGAGCGTATGAGGCATTATACCCTCAACGCAAAAATCGCCAACCCGCATTGAGCACGCGTGGTGATTAAGCTCGAAGGACAAAAATGATGTCATATTATCCTTATCAGTAAATTGTACCCACTGTTTAAAGAAACTATCACAAGAAACCAAAACTTTAGGTACCTCATGTATTTTACTAAGGTAGTGTACATTTATGTATAGATAGTTTTCCTTGACATTGCTTTATCAAGTTGTCTCATCGCATTCGTTTCAACAAGAATCCATTGGGCTGATAAATAACTAATGAAGACTCGAGACAAAAAACACGTTTTCTCCACTACCAATATACTTACCCACATAAATCAATAAACTAGTCCAATTTCCCAAAAGACATACCTTTCCCGACTCATTACCTACTATCTGCGGAATAATACTAGAACTTAGAAACGATTTGCTTGTAGGTATATGAGAAAGCCACCTACATGATAACTTCATATTAGCACTAAAGTAGTTAAAAATTACGTTGCACAAGTTTTTAGACTTAGGGTGGTATTCTAGAACGCTACTTAAACTCAGTTTAAACAGAGTTCAGACTGTCGATAAAACAGTGCATTTTTTTATATGAAGGGAGGGATATTCAAATAAAATCATGCACTGTTATATCGACAGTTGACACTACTAAACTCTACTTAAACTGAGTTTAAACAGAGTTCAAGGAGCGTTCTAGTTTGAACTGAGTTTAAACAGAGTTTAGGTAGCGTTCTAGTTTGAACTGAGTTTAAGTAGCGTTCTAGAATACCACCCTAAGATACCTTCACACTGGGGTAAGTGGTGGCGGCCTCGTGGTAGGCCAATGGACTCTGAAGCGAGAGACCCAGGGTTCGATTCCCGGTGCGGGCATGTATTTAATTTATTCCATTAGTTAGGTACGTTCGGAAACTTTGAAGTAAATTACCGTGATGAAAAACATCGTGAGGAAACCTGAGCGGATGAGGCATTCCAAGCCTCATTGAGCACGCGTGGTGATTAAGCTTGAACTCTCTATCTGGGAGAAGGCCTTTGCCCAGCTAGTGGGACATGTACATTGTACAATTTTACAGGCTACATCTTACAGTCGGGTTAAATTTGCAGCCCTAGAATTAGATTATCTCTACAGCAAGCCTAGACAAAAGTGGAATCTACGGCCACCATGTAAAGTCTTACTAACATTTTATGCTCTACATTGCATCCTTTAGTTTACAGAAAGGTTATTGGGAACATTTGTATGGAAACCATCATGTATATGTACACCCGCGTACAGAAATAAAATAGGGTAAAATCTATAGATACATGTCTTAAGTTTACAATAGTATGGGTCATATTTCTGTGGGCGATGAAAAAACCATTTACATTTGTATGAAAAATCTTCAGAAAGTTTTTTTTTTCCTTCAGGTATTTACTGGGTAAGGTCACTGTTTAGTAGGGCCCCATTAGGATCTATCATCAATTTCTATCATAGAAGATAGTTTCGTGAAAAAAATAATATTGTTTTCAACCAACATTGATTCTTTAACATGCTATTGTACCCGTGATATTTATTCACACCGTATCCACAATCTGCCACCCAGGATCTTGGTCCACTTTCCATCATCCTTACAACCTTTTGCCAAGCCATAAATTCAATTTAAATTGTACAATCCCACCTGCCATTACAGAGCTACCTTTTGCGCACAATCGCGGAATATTTCTATTCTCCCGGTTCTATTCCGTGCGGCGTATTTCACAACAAAAATGTTCGCCGGTTACCTATCTACCTCGCACGGATGGGTGGACGCTAAATAAAATCGCGTCGGTTGAAAATCTGAGGTACGCTAGGGGGTCCACTCGAGACCATCGGCACATCGGTTGATCAAGTCTAACGCAATGGCCCGTTTTGAACTGACAGTTAAAAGCTGAATTCAAAGCCCTTGGTAGATGGCGCTTATCGGCTTGTCAATACAAGTGGTAATGTGGCTGTCAAATATCTTCAGAAAAAGCTAAATTTGACAGCTGTGAAAACGGCTCATTGCGTGTCGATGGCGTCCCAGCAGAAGGACAAAACCGGGGTTTTCTCGTTCTGGTTTTAATTCTCTCTAGAATTAGAATAGTCCTTGCTAGACTATAAAAACATTAAAAGGACCGACAGCATTGTTAAATAGGAATCAGGCCGCAGGAATGAAAAAAAAAGTGTACATAATAATATTTTACAGCTTATAGTTATTTATTAAACAGGGCTGCAAATGGTTGCTTTGTGTGAGTACACGAAGGTTTCTAAGATTTTGAATTTGCTATGTTTATGACGATTGTTTTAAATCCTTGTGGCGTTCTACTTCCTTGAGGTTTCATAAATTAGTCAAAGATATCTCAATATAAATAAACGCAAGTTAAATGATACTATTTCAGTGCTTGAATTTTCTAAACTCTCTCTCTCTCTCTCTCTCTCTCTCTCTCTCTCTCTCTCTCTCTCTCTCTCTCTCTCTCTCGCTCTCTATATGAGAGAAGGACCATGGCCACAGATATCTGATACCTTTTTGTACCTCCAAGTACTTAACCTTAAGGTCCAACAAATAATTAAGCCGATTAGGTCGACAAAGCAGTGGCAATGCCCAAAAACTAGTTTATGACCCGCCTGAATTATTGTTGTTCTTTTGTTTACAATAATGAAAATAATACTATGTTGTCGCGAACGTAAAATCGCTGAACAAAAATAGCTCAATTTAGATCCAAAATTAGAAAAATTGTGAAAATTTTGAATTTCCCGCCACGCTGCTAACGTCGAACCTTAATCTTAACACCAAAATCCCCTGAAAGGTGCCCCCCGGGGCAAATGTTCGCCTTTGTCACGCAAATTAAGCACTATTCATCTTCGTTGTGAAAAGAATTTTATCCCCACTTCAGCAGGTAATGTACAGCAAACTACAAAAGCTGTCTGACCTTGGCATTTTAATGATTTATGTTCGAGGTCACTCCTGTTTCGGTTATCTTTCTCAGTTAAAAGGTTTTGCGACTAAACTCTAATTTTTAAATCGAGTCCACGCAATGACAGTTGCTTGTATGCAACTGTCAGATAAAACCTTTGTAGCAACTGTCATTCCATGGACTCGATTTAAAAGTTAGAGTTTACACGGTAATTTTTGACGGTGTCGCCTAATAATAGTGGTTTCATTCCAAATGTTTAAATCCGGCCGATGTTTCATATTGAGAGATCATACACGCATTAAATCATATTTTTTTAAATTTAATATAACACTTATTAGTTTTTTTACAAATATAAAAAAAACACTAAAATATAAAAGTCAATAAATAAATTAAAAAAGGCCACCCCGGGACATCCGACGCAAAGGTACCGGCGATGTTGCTACCAGTTCGTTTTTTTAGTCTCAACCTATTTCAAAGGCCACGAAGAGTTCAAAGATGCAGACATTTCCATTGAAACAACAATTGACAGCTTAATAAAAAGGAACAACGGACTTTTGCTGTTCCGATCGACCGAGAGAATTTTTATTAACGAACGCTCAAAAACCATTTGCTAAACGTCGAAGTTTTAAATGGAATTCGAAAAAAAGATGGCCGAAAAAGCAGTACCTGCGTTTGATGCGGGATGAAATTTTAATCGTTAGCCTTTTGTGAGAGACTGTACCGACACTCACTCATGGAATCTATGCTGAAGTCGTATATTCATATTTCAAATGTAAAACTATTTTTTTTTAACTTGTTTTGTTGAATAAAGGTTTCGCTACCGTATTTTTTTAACATTTTAATCTTTAAATGTAGGTATAATTACATGTTAACAAAGTATATCCAAAAAATATCTTGACGCACTAAGTAATTTACTGACAGACAATGCAAAGCCGAAATCACTGGAGTGGAGATAGAAACGCATGGAACATTTTATATTCCTTTCAGAGAGTAAAAGTGCACTAAAAAAATAATTTCCTGAAATCAACCTATAAGAGAGTGAAGTGGGCTCCACAAGTTTGTATGAGGAATCGATATGCAAGGTGTTAAAAAAGTACCTAACTCTTTTTACAGGGTAATAGCACCCGGTAATAGGGATCACAACCTAATATTTTTTTGCTCTATGACGTTCCGTACTTTTTAATATAATAAAATGTGAACGATGTGACGGGAGAAAAGTATTTTTTTAGTATTGTTTTCATTGACTTTCACAATGTTTTAACAACTCAAAGGTATGTAAATGCACCTACACGCAATAAACATATTTTTAAATTTGAGCTAATAAAAAAAACAAAAAAAATATGATTTTTTTTCTATTTTGAGGATATAAAAAAAAAAGGTTTTTTCAGCTTTTTTTTACAGATTTGACATCCTGTTGACCAGTAGGTTACACCATGTAAAAAGGGTTAGGTACTTTTGTGTGTGTAACACCTTGTATTACGAGGCCGAGTCCATTGTTCTACCACTAGACAACCACCGCAAAAGGCTAGGCCTTACGATAATATAAATACTCACTTCCTGCAAGAAATTGGTAACCATTATAACTTAACCACCAAGTTCCTGATGAATATCGTTATCACAACTTTGTTTACCTTTATCATAATAGGATTTTTATGATTCATGTATTAATTTACTTTTACCTCGTAGTTGTGGTCACGCAACTTCCACCGAACGAATCGTACTGAGTAATTTTTGTGCCACGGCTTGTCTTGAAACTTTGTATATTTACTATTTGTTGTACAATATATGTATCTATTTCTGGACCTGCATTTTATGGCTTGGGGCAGCTGTACTGTGACGCCTGCTACCAAGTCTTCAAGAAAACTTGGCTCCTCCAGCCATATTCGAGCTCACGCAAGGAATCTTTGAGGGTCGCCGTCGACGGATACGTCGCGTGGAGGACATCATCGTCTTTAGGTACGTAGTTTTTACAGAACCACGTAAACTTTGTATTTATCTTTTATTCTGTTTTAAAGATCGCTCCAAACTTGGAAGGGCGTTAACCCTTAATCGGCCAGAATATATATAGATCCCACTTTAAATTGAACTCTATTGCTTTGGAATAGAGTCCAAAACCAATGAGAATTTTATACTACCTCTGGCCGTTTAAGGGTAGCAACTTTTACGGAACCTCTATTTTTTGTGTACCTATATCGACTAAGGCCCAATCGATAGAGCACCAGTTTCTGAAACGATTAAAGTAGTAGGTACGGAAGAACCTACTATGTTACGAAATTCTATCTTTCGAAGGCAGATTTACCTAGAGATCAATCAGTTATTGAAATTACTCGGGACCACTACCTATAAACACCATTTGCTTGTCTGACCACCAGAATTAAAATGCGGTCAAAGTTAATTTAGTGACCTACGACTAATAGAATGAAACCGCGTCTCTATTAAAGCGTAAAATAATTAAACTGGGGTGCCAACTGCCTCGTACGATACAATCATTAACTACACTATGGTAATGGCATATATCTTGCAAATAAATCTCTTTTTCATCTCCCACGCTCGGAAAGTTTGCTGTTACTAGTAACTTACCATCGTGTAAAGGCCGGATTTAAACTATCTGAACTTTTGTGCGCTTCGAAATTTGAACGCGACGCCGGGACAGTCTTTCCCGCGCCCTATGGTTTTGAAAAAGAAAAAAACACTGGCCGTTTAAGTAGATGCCAGATCCCGATGGAAAATAAAACCTCATTCATAGTTCGTTTAAACGCGTATTTCAGCGAAAGCGATTGTTCGTGCCCATTCTCTATACAAAACTGTGAATGTAAATGGTGCATAAGCATCTTTTAAAAAGGTAAAGTCACGGAATAGAACATTCAGAAACGCGGTTTCTTCTTATAGTCTTTTCAATATTTTGTACACATATTTATTTTTAAATACCAGTAAATAAAAAAAATGCTGCGCTTCTGTTTTATCAAATAGATAATTATGTTTTGGTTTGTTAAATACATTTTTTCAAACGATATTACTAATTTCATTTTTTATCTCCTACAAATTTTTTAATTTATATGGTATAAGTTCAGAATGCACCCGGAAAAAAAAACATTCTTTTATTTACATTATTTTTGTGTCTGGATAAATAAACTTCAGGAAATTATTAATAAAACGAATGGTTTTAATACCAACGAACCTCAAAACTTTAGTACGGCAGCCGTAACTACAGTAAAATATGCTTTTAAAAGGAACTTATTTGACTCACCTGTTTTGCCTGTAAGTAGTTGTCTTTATAGTTTGTCCCGCTTGGCTAACAAAGTCATTTCCTCGCTTCTGTGAGATGAAAAGTTTTGTGTTTCGCACGAATGCAATATTATTTGCGTCTCGTGCTTCTGAATACCTCGCTACGCTCAGGTTTCTTTTTTTGAACCACTCGCTACGCTCGTGGCTCAATTTTTGAAACCTTCGCTAGCTCGGTTTTCAATACAAGCACTCGCCGCAAACAATAATTTTGCATTCTTGCATAACAAATAACTATTTCATCTCCCACGCTCGGAAAGTTTGCTATTACTAGTAACTTACGATCGTGTAAAACCCGAATTTAAACTATCTGCATTTTTGTGCGCTTCGAAATTTGACGCCCTATTAAAAAGAAATCTAAGGAACTCCTTTAACTTGTAGCGTTGCCTAGCAATGGGTTGTTGATTTTATGACATTTCAAGAAATACGATTTGTTAATCAACAACCCGTTGCTAGGCAACGCCATTAACTCCTTTGTGAAAAAGCAAAGAAGAAGGAAACTCATTTCACTAACCTCTACCTTGGTACCTATGTCTTTTGTTTGTCACGCTTGGCTAACAAAATCATTTCCTCGCTTCTGTGAGATGAAAAGTTTTGTGTTTCGCACGAATGCAATATTATTTTCTCTCGTGCTTCTGAATACCTCGCTACGCTCAGGTTTATTTTTTTGAACCACTAGCTACGCTCGTGGCTCAATTTTAGAAACCTTCGCTAGCTCGATATTCAATACAAGCACTCGCCGCAAACAATAATTTTGTATTCTTGCATAACAAATAACTATTGTGTAGTAGATTAGTTTTAGTCCCATGTAGGTCTACAGCGTCAAAATAGCAGAAATCTCGTACCTAGAAAGTGTATTTTTTTAGGTTTTAAAAAACAATAATAATAGTAATTTCGTGATCAGCGGAGTCTAAATAAGCAACCTAGAAACTCCCAGCCTCGTACGACAAAAAAATCGATTGGTCACCTGGGGCCTGAGTCTATAACGCAATGGTACCAAAATGGCTTCCCAGTTGACGGCTTTAATTACAATTTATTATTAATGCTGTCGGTCCTTTTAATATTTTTGTAGTACAGCAAAGAATAGAGGATTAGTTCGCTGGTTGTGGGAGAAAAGGACGCCATCGACACGCCATCTCCAGTTATTAGTGTCTATAACATTTGCTGCAAATCTGACATGTAGCAAAGCTAAGTCCATATAAGGATCTTTGAATCGCCCTACTAATACCTTGATACTATTTAGTTATGTGAGCTGCCAGCTTCCATATGAAATAAATATAAATAGCTTAAAGAGATATGATATGTGATCAGTAGTGTCATCAATTGGCTTTGATGACCTCTGCCTTCCTACTAATCCTATCGAATCCCAAGTCATCTTAAGTTGGCTCTACATGAAGCCAATCAATAGGCTTGCATATGTTAGCTTCCACTGAAACATAGATTCTGGCGACTCGCCATCTAATTAGTCATGTAAATTGAGGTTCGAGGGCATAAATGGTTCAAATATCCCTCAATCAAACGCACGCTAGAAAATAAAACGTTAACATTCTCAAATTTATTCCCACAATAAAATTGGTGGCTTCAGCCATCCTTAAATCGTCCCTATAAATTGCCTTATTCTTGGCATCACCTATTAGTATGGAGACTTCTCATTCTACGAGGTATTTCTTTAGATGTCCGCCCAGGAATGGATAGACACAGTTATACGTTAGGTAGTCCGGTGGCCTCAGTTTCCAAATGACTGATATAAAAGGAAGAATCGAAGTCACTGATTTTATTGACATTCTTTTGGTTACGAGAGGAAGATCAAAATACTATTTGTATTCACTTATTGAAATTTGATTCGATCTGAAACAGTCGTCTAAAATACCATTATTCAGCTTAAATGGTAGCTCGTAATGCATGCTGAATGTGCAATGCTTTGGATTTAATAGACCATGATAACCATTTAATGAATTGATGTTTTGCAGAGGCAATGAAATAGGTCGGATGCCATTGGTAATTTTCAACAGGCACTAATCGTATGAGTGGTACGTGTGTATGAGCGAATAAAGAGCTCTTGTGATGATAATTATGATTAGCACTATAATAACCCAAAGATCAGAAAATTACAAATACAAAACATTTTCAGTGTTATTTTTTAAGATAATACTACCTATTGTATTCGAATACCATTATGGGAGTTACGATAAACACTAACTAATATACTCCTTTCGATTAAATCAAAGATTTACAAATTGTAAACATTGTAAATTAATTTGATAAATATTCTACTTAGCTTTTGTCTCACTCAAAACAATACGGACATCTGATGACTAAGTGCCGTAAGATCCATCACAGTTTAAGCTCAGACCTTAGATTAAACGTCGCATTTTGTATGAAACTTAATCGACAGATAGGGTTTAAACTAGTCTTTTTGGTTTAAACTGTGATTGATCTTACGGGCCTTAGAGTGTCTACACACTGCCTTCGTTACGAATCAGATCTTCGTAGAACTATGTCGGATTTAGTTCGCACCCCCTCATAGAAAACAGTAGGTGATAGCCCGCCTAGCCGCCTCTACCTGGCCCTCTAGCATCTAAAGTTCGTTCGCTATCATGTCACTTTGATATTTGCCGCCTTGGCGCGCGGCGGCTTTTCACAAAAGAAAGTAAAGGAAGCCAACACGGCGCAAACACGCCAGTGAATTTGGCTCGCCGCTCGTCTATAAAGAAGCATCGTCTTATTGAGAGGTTGTGCTTGTGACTTTTAACTTAGTATTTTGTATTGAGTGTCGATCGCTGCGTGTAGATAAAATGTTTTTTCGTCCGTGGGAGGATAGCGAGGTGCCTCTAGACGAAACTTCAAATGACCCAAAAATTTATAGACGAAGGTTTTGTAAAACATGTTAGCATGTTACATGTTAGCAAACTCTAGTTAATGTCCATCAGCATTGTGTTGAAATGAATTTGTCTGCGCTTATCGAAGATACTTCAAAAATAGTTGGTATCCCAAGAACCAAGATTGCCGTCGTGTGTACCGACACTATCTAAGCGAACGGACTTTACCCAGACCTCTAGCCCTCTGCCAAGTACTTCGCAAAGGTGCCTAGTTCTCGGAGTCGGATTTAGGAGCGTAAAGGATATTGAGTTGGTATTATGTCAATAAGCAACAAGCAAACGCGTCTTGCCTAAAACGCCCCAACTAAGAGAAAAATATAGGTACGTTTACAGGGTGTTGAGATGGGTCAGTGGGGGGAAGGCTTAAACTATACGAAATAGGAAAATAATGTTCATGCCATTGATTTTGAAGACATAAAAAATTGAATTCATATAATTATTTTAAAAAATTCCATACACTAGCCGGGAACAAAAACCGGTAATATTCGAAAAATAACAGTTTTTTTTTACGTATCTTGTTGATTGTGTAGGTTGTAAGGAGTAAATTTTGCTACGAAATCTTGTGCCTAAACTTGATAGAAAGTATTATATTTCATTATTTGTATTGTAGCGCGACTCATGTAGCTCAAGCGTATAGATTTATCTCAAAATGTGTAGCGGGCATAACTTTCTGCTACTGTAGATCCAATAAATTGTGTCATCCCGGCAGAGGCTATCAAAAGTTACATCAAAGTGTACGGCAAAGTCTCGCGACTCTTTAACAAATTATTACTTTGCAAACTGTGCCTCAGACATTTTTTTATTATTAAAATTTCGATTAAATACAAGAGTGCGTCGTAATATGAAAACTTTGCAGCGTTTTCTGCACGCCAATTTATTAATTGCTGGAATTGATGCAAAACATTTAGAAGTGCAAATTGAAATTGTTTTCACGATCGACGTATTTTTTTCTTTAGTCGATTCCAGATAATATATAATTTCCAGATAATACCCAATTTTCGGCCAGCGATTATAATTAATAGAAAAATTACTTTGTTTTGGTGTCTAGTATGCGTGCCTTTTAGTTATTTCGGTGGTCTTTTAACACCCTGTATATACATCAAATTAGTAGCGCAAGATACGCTCAGGGTGGCATAATAGTCGTCATCTCAAGCTCGAGCTCAAGTAGGTGAACTCAGAAAACAAAATCACCGACTTGAGACCTTGGCTTATATCAATGTCCTTGAGATCACCTACTTGAGCTCGAGTTTGAGTTAACGTCTATTAATGCCACCCTCAGTGCAGTTTGGTACTAAGGGTGGTATTCTAGAACGCTACTTAAACTCAGTTTAAACAGAGTTCAGACTGTCGATAAAACAGTGCATGTTTTGATATGAAGGGAGGGATATTCAAATCAAATCATGCACTGTTTTATCGACAGTCGATACTACTAAACTCTACTTAAACTGAGTTTAAACAGAGTTCAAGGAAGTTTCTAGTTTGAACTGAGTTTAAACAGAGTTTAAGTAGCGTTCTGTTTGAACTGAGTTTAAGTAACGTTCTAGAATACCACCCTAAGTGTTTTTACATGTATGACGCGAGCCAACTGTGAGTTTTCCAACCCGGACCCTTCTAATCCACCGTGATGCCACGGCATGGTGCCCACAACAATGACAATAATTTCGACAGGCGGATTATCCGCGATGTCTATTATTCGGATTACTGTGGATCCGCTCTGTATTTTGTAATGTTATGATAATGCCCGCCGCTCTGTGGGTACTAATCTCTCACGCATAGTAAGTTAACATAACAACATGCGAGCAAAGTAGCCTTACTTCCGTGTGTTTGGAAGAGTAAGCTAATGGTAGGGTGATAACTGCTGAGGAAGGCAGGAACGTGCTACGTACAAATTTTCCTGCGCTACCGCTTTCATCACGCTTATGTATTTAAAAGTCGTTATACCGGGCAAATACAAGGTGTTACAAAAGTACCTAACTCTTTTTACAGGGTAATAGCACCCGGTGATAATGATCACAACCTAAATATTTTTTTTTTGCTCTATGACGTTCCGTTGATTTTTAAATTAATAAAATGTGCACGCTGTGGCGGTAGAAAAGTATTTTTGAAATATTGTTTTCATTGACTTTCACACTGTTTTAACAACTCAAACCTATGCAAATGCACCTACACCTACAAACATATTTTTCAATTTGAGCTAATACCAAGAACAATGTTATGAAAAATTTTAAAATTTGAGGTTATAAAATAAAAATGGATTTTTTCAACTTTTTTTTACAGAATTGACATTCTGTTGACCAGTAGGTTACACCCTGTAAAAAGAGTTAGGATGTTTTGTAACACGTTGTATTTGGCGACATATTATGTGTCTTGCGTATGTTTCACATCACGAGATGCAAAATTCGTTCAGTATGTTTTGGCACTAAGTTCAAACTTAGCTCAAGATGAACTTCAACTCCAAAAATGTTAGAATTCAAACAAAATTTTGCCTCAGGGAAAAGTTAACTAATTGACCGTAAAATATGTAGGTCAACTAGCCCGGTATAGGCTTTTTGTTGAGGAGTGGCCCTTGAGAGTTGCGGCAGGCAACAAGTCTGCATCTCTACATACTTATTGAGCCCAGAAATAATTCAAAGTATCGTCATGGATCAACATCCAACAAACAAAGATACGAGCAGCTGAGTGGTATTAATACTGCTTTGTTTTACCTCTTGGGTACGCCATTGTATTTTGCTCATTGTACATCTAAAGCCCAAGAATAGAGCACTAAGGCAATATGCTCTTTATGTTCTACTGAGTCAATTTATTTAGCTGCGCGAGCCGCGGCTACTGGACGTGCCGGCCGCGAACACCACTTCATACCAGGAGTCGCCCGTGTCACGCTCACTCACGCTGTCCTTGCTCAAGGCAAAGCCTGAGTACGATTTATTTACGACAGGGAAAGGAAAAATGGTTGAAGAATGTAAGAGAATGCTTGAAAAGGAATGAATGTGCTTTTAATTTTTATTATTAGGTTAGTGTAATACTTTTGTAAAATTAGGTTACTCTTAATTTAAGTTTATAACGTCTTGGTTATTTGTTAGCTGTAAGTTATAAATGTAATTGTCAATAAATAAATAAATAAATAAATAAATTATATTATAATTGCATATTTACCTCCAATAAGCCTGTTCTCCAAGAACGATCAGAGCTAGTGAAGCTAGATACTTAGTTCTAGTACCTAATATTAATTTATCTAATCTAATTATCTCATATTATTATTTTTGCAATTTAGCCTAAGTCTTGGAATTGTCCACCACATTTTGTAAATTCTAAATGAATGGATCCCACGATACAGGTTCACCTAGTGTGGGATTCGCATGACAAACTGTATAAATTTTTGATACTCTTTTGGAAATAAACGCTTTTTATCTTTTATCTTTTATTTATATCGTGACTTTTTGAGTGTACATAATGTATTGATTGAATACTGAATAAAAATATTTGGGTTTGAGTTTGAATAACAATGCCCCACTCTCAAATCTCAATAGCCCACTTCTCAACAAAGGTACTGGTGAGTAGAAAATGAGCAAGTTGAGCGTGCTCCAATATGATTATCGTGCAGGCATACCATTGCAAATTATACGAGAAGCGAGATTTTTTAAAACATACTTTTGTATTTGGAACGTTCGTTTAATTTGATGGCGGAGGTTTTGTTTTTCGGTCATTGTTTTTGATCGCCTGTGTATTTCATGTGGCGAAAGCAGTTTTCAGAGCTAAGACAGCAAGTAGATTTGCCACTGATTCTTGAATTCAGAATGTGTTGTTCCGTCTCGTTCTTTATTGAGAAATCTGCAGAGAGAGAACGACTTGCTTAGTGTTTTTAATGAACTCGTACATGTAATATGCCAAAATGTAAAACAAAATTCAGGATAAAATAGAGGTGGTCAAATGGTTAAATGGATTTGAATTTAATTTGTATATTCCAATAATTATTTGTTATTATTTATGAATTGTTACTAAGTAGGTACAGAGGTCAGAAGCCAATTCAACCTTATGTCGTGATTTTCGGAATATGCGAACTGAATACGAGTGGTTTCCAATTTTATTAGCAATAAATGAAGCTGAGAATAACCATTTATACTTTGGTCAAACATTTGCGTCGAAACAACCAATGACGTTTGAAGGCACGTGCGCGTGACAGAGTATAAAAAGGCGCGCTCAACGTCCAAACGGGCATTCTTGTTCCGGCGCTCGAAGTGAAAGGGTGAAACTCTGCCCGATTTTTATTTAAATTATCGAAGTATAAAAATAAAACTAAATTAAATTGTTTAAAGTAAGAGTATTTGTAAAAGTTAAATATATTATTATTTAAAAGTGATCCAGTGGCGTTTTTCTAATAAATCAGAGGTGGCAAGGACTACGTGCAGAACAAAGGTAAGTGGTGATTTATATATATTTTTAATTATTGTGATTCATTTTCTGGAAACATTTTATTCATTGGCATGGCAATAATTTAACGATAAATTTTATAACATTTCAATTAATTTGAAATTTGTTTGAGGTGTTAATTTAAATGCTACGCCATGTCCAATACGTCAAATCTAAAATTTTTATGTATTATGCAATGATGCAAAACTATTGTTTGCGGCGGGTGCTTGTATTGAATGCGGGGCTAGCGAAGGTTTCTAAAATTGAGCCACGAGCATAGCAATTGGTTCAAAATAAAGGAAACCTGAGCATAGTGGGGTATTCGGAAACACTAGACGCAGATGGTGTTGCATCCGTGCGAAACACTACTTTTCGTCTCACAAGAGCGAGAAAATTATACAATAGACATCTTGGTAACTTAAAGGGTAGTGATATTCCTTCTTTGCAAGCGACAGATGAGTTAATATCATAAAGCGTCGCGTCCAAATTTCGTTGTGCGCAAAAATTACTGTTGCCTCGTCAAATGACACTAATAACAGCATACTTTCCGAGCCTGGGAGATGAAAAGTAATATTATGAAGGTTCATTATTATGCTCCATTTTGAACCATGCAGGGTGTATTCAAATTAAAGTTTAAACTAGCACAATTAGCCATGTAGGTGTGCTCGATTGTATGGGACCATACATATGTGTTCCAATAATTTGATTTTTGATAGAAACTTATAAGAATCTCTTTGTGCATAATGAATATTTTTTACAGAAACTAATTATATTTTTATTCCAATCAGCCATGTCAGACAATCAGCCATGTAGGTGTGCTTGATTGCTTGGGACCATGTAGGTGTGTTCCAATATTAGAATAGACTAGGACAATCAGCCATGTAGGTGTGCTTGATTGTTAGGGACCATGTAGGTGTGTTCCAATAGAAAGTAGAATCTAGTCCAATCAGCCATGTAGGTGTGCTCGATTGAGTGGGACCATGTAGGTGTGTTCCAATAGAAAGTAGAATCTAGTCCAATCAGCCATGTAGGTGTGCTTGATTGAGTGGGACCATGTATGTGTGTTCCAATAGAAAGTAGAATCTAGTCCAATCAGCCATGTAGGTGTGCTTGATTGAGTGGGACCATGTAGGTGTGTTCCACTAGAAAGTAGAATCTAGTCCAATCAGCCATGTAGGTGTGCTTGATTGAGTGGGACCATGTAGGTGTGTTCCAATAGAAAGTAGAATCTAGTCCAATCAGCCATGTAGGTGTGCTTGATTGAGTGGGACCATGTAGGTGTGTTCCAATAGAAAGTAGAATCTAGTCCAATCAGCCATGTAGGTGTGCTTGATTGAGTGGGACCATGTAGGTGTGTTCCAATAGAAAGTAGAATCTAGTCCAATCAGCCATGTAGGTGTGCTCGATTGAGTGGGACCATGTAGGTGTGTTCCAATAGAAAGTAGAATCTAGTCCAATCAGCCATGTAGGTGTGCTTGATTGAGTGGGACCATGTAGGTGTGTTCCAATAGAAAGTAGAATCTAGTCCAATCGGCCATGTAGGTGTGCTTGATTGAGTGGGACCATGTAGGTGTGTTCCAATAGAAAGTAGAAACTAGTGCAATCGGCCATGTAGGTGTGCTTGATTGTTAGGGGACCATGTAGGTGTGTTCCAATAGTAGAATAGACTAGGACAATCAGCCATGTAGGTGTGCTTGATTGTTAGGGGACCATGTAGGTGTGTTCCAATAGACAAAAGAAAAGTAATGCGATCAGCCATGTAGGTGTGCTTGATTATTTGGGACCATGTAAGTGTGTTCCAATAGACAAAATAAAAGTAATGCGATCAGCCATGTAGGTGTGCTTGATTTACATCCCATTTCATCTGAAGCTCTTGGAGAAGTAACGTTTATTCCAAATTAGTACCCAACTATTATGAAAGTAAAGTAAATCCTGATTGATGTCTTAAATATCACATTAATCACCTGAATCTCATGATGAACAGATCTGTCCATGCAGCCATAACTTATCTAGTATTCTTCTTGTTAGCGAGCCAAGGGATTAAGTGTCATTACCTCGAAGGAGGGTACCTCTATATATTTAGTTGAAAGTCGGAAATTGACCTTTTGATAATTTTACAGATCATGATGACTTTTGACGAGAGTTATGATCCAGCAGGGTGAGAGAGACAACTTGTACGGAGCCGGAAGACATAAGGTAGATTTGACAAGGAGGTTAAATATTGAAAGATAGCTGAGAACCATCAGCAAACCCGGTAAGTCGCTTTTTCAAATTTAGTCCTCTAGGCCCTCTGGGAACCTGTCTTTATGTGTAATCATGACTAAGCAGTAGACATGCGCGAAACAGTGCACTTCGAAGTCATGATATATTTCATGACATTTCATACCGCGTGATATTACCTTATATCATGGCACCAAACATGACACATGACATCATGGTATTTCTTCATTGCAGACATGAAACATGACATCATGGTATTTCTTCATTGCAGACATGAAGCATGACATCATGGTATTTCTTCGTTGCAGACATGAAACATCACATCATGGTATTTCTTCGTTGCAGACATGAAACATGAACATCGTGGTATTTCGGCACACTTTCATTGCAGTGCGTACAGTGTGCTGAGATGCCGTGTGTCGTGTTCCATGTCATCTAGTGTAATGAAGTGCTATGTGCCATGCTTTATTCTCTCGTGTAGTGTGTAATATTTCATGACACCGTTGTGTAATGTCTTTTGTAATATTACAAGCATTACCTACACATGTCTACTAAGCAGCGACTATAATTATCACGATGATGATGATGATGATATTGATGATGATGATGATGAACATTGTGCCAAATGCTGGGTTGGTAACTTTGGATATTATGGTAGTAGAATGTGTTTAGAAGAATAACCAACATGTCGGTAAACAGGTAGCAGAGTGTTGGCACAGTGTCCACATACCTACGTTGGACTGATTTAATCATAATTTTACGGTTGAAACGACTTTTAATTTACAGTGTAATAGTTGTAGTTACTTTGGGAAATTAATATTACCTATTGATTTTGTTTTGAAATAACGGGGTTTTCGCCTTTACTATTTTGAAACTTTGAAGAAATTGTTAGTCAGGTGTGACCGAGCAACACGGGTACTCCGCGTAGATTTTTCTTTCAAGGATACGGATCTAACAAAGACCTTTGGCTGGTTGCACGAAAACCCATAAAAAGACTCCGCTACCTATACCAATGATTGGAAATTGGTAGTCGAATGACATAATTTGTTCCGAACCAAAGATAGCATGACGTAGGTAGAAATGAGTGGTCAACAACGAACATATAATTATGTGGTTGATAGGTAGCTGTCAAGGTGAAAATTAAAAAGGAAAATTAAGGTTTTGTGAAAATTAATCCAAAGTTATAACGATGATCAGTTATAATTTCTGAATATTATGTTAATGTGGGTAGTCTACAAAGGGTTGGCTACTCACCAAAGTAGATATTTTGGTAATTACTGCAAAAGTTTCAATTATATGGTCAATCCGATACAATTTCAATAAAATATTGTGAAATGAAGATTCAGCCTTTATTGTAGTTTTAGAATAAGAAAATATTTCTTTGCGGATATGGCATTTTTTTAAATTAAGTTAAATTAAAGATTGTTTCAACATACTAAAATGTCGTAAAGATTTAGCCTTAGCCCATCGAATCTATTAATATTTCTGGAATATTACAAACTAGGGCGATTCTGAAAAAGATAAGCTAAGGGGAAGTGGAAATTTGTAACAACGTTATGAACGGCATCTTGTTGAGAGTTTGAGATTTCTGTTGCGAAGGAGATGGCTCATGTTAACACAATATGCTCTTCTGGCTTGATGCGATATCGGACTCCTAAATTATGATCTTCTTGGTCGTTGACCATGTATCCAAGGTATCTATATAAAAGTATGTACTCCCTCAAGCGGTTCTTAATGCTGACTTTTGGGATTGATAAGACTCCAAACGATTAAGCAGATGCTGCAAATTTTCCATTCAGTTGGCAAGTAGGATGGTATCGGCATATTGGAGCCTTCCGCCTACAACATTCTATTCGGTTGCGTCTGCAAGTTCCGAGAATACCTCTTCGGTATAAACGCTGAATAGTAACTGCGATAATGTATATCCTGCCGAAACTCTCGTAGCATCTCCGTATAGTACGTAAGATCGCGTTCTACGCGTACATTAGCTGTCTGCTGCCAGTTCAGGTGTTCAATCGTCCTTAGAGTTGAGACCTATCCTGTCTCTGATCTGCTTTAGTTCATAGTGTTTAGCAAGAACAAATGCCTTTTGATAGTCGATAAAACAGATGTAAGCGAATCGATCCATGTCCCAGCAGCATGGCACATGGTAACTAGAAAGCGCACAGCGTGTTCCATAGCCATTTTTAGATAATTTCGGTATATTTTTTCATGAACAATAATTTTCAAGAAGATTTTCAGGATGTTAGTCATCAATTATATAGTACGGTACTCGTTACAATGTTTTGCTGTGCTGATTTTAGTGGTGGAGTGCAGCTATTCTGAAGGAAAAGTATCGAAGTCTCTAATAGCAATTAAGAAGTACTTGTGCAGTTCTGTCAAAATGTCTGTGTTCCAATAATTTAACAATTTTAACTGGTATTTCGTCCGGGCCTCCGGTTTTCCCACTCTTCGCAGTAAGCTCAGGAGCAGTCATAAATTAGGGTCGGGAAACTACATCAATTGTGATATGTACCTTATCAGTGGTACATTTTAGCCGTTGCTACATCTGTGGACATGCAAAAGCTGTTCAATATACTCTTTCCATATCCCTAAATGATCTTCCATGGTCAATGCATATTTTCCATCTTTGTTCAGAGGAGGAGGGGTAGTAGGTTTCTTATTTCGTTTTATTTTCCTTATTCTTGTTGGAGGCTTCTCTTTACATTTATCATTTAAAGTTAGGCACTACTATTCCAGATGTTAGAACTAGATATGTAGTACTCCTGCATCGATACAAACATTGTTTTTCTTCCAGACCTTGGGTTTCAGTTTTGCTCAGCCCTGGTCTGGATAATGTCTTCAGAGGCGCCGCATTCTATAAGTTTTTCTTGATTTTGGTATACCGCAGGATCTCCGACCGAGTATGGATAAACGCAGTAGATATGAAAGTTACGATGTAGAAGTTGTATCATTCCTGTTAATCTGTTGATCTGAATTATTCTGTTAGCAGAATTCGTTTTAAACAATTTATATTGTTATGCCTTGTTTACGTTGATGATACATGAACTTGTTTTTACCAGCTACTGGTATATATGTAGTCAAGTAAAGCCAAGAGGGTTTTTCACTTCGACGATTCGTTTTTCCCCACTAATTTGCTGTAGCTTAGGAAATGAACGGAGAGTCTTCGGAATATTCTTTCATTGGAAGACCAAAGGTTTAAATGTGAAACATGTTAAATAAGTAAAATATCTAGATTGAACTCAAATAATTCGCATTGATAAATATCTGTATAAAATCTTCGATACAATTTTGACGACGCTCAAACATAATCATTTAACATTTTGGTTTGTGTATAATGAATATTTTAGTGCTTTAGGTATTTTGAATCTATTTTGAACATTAAAGTAGTATTAAGTCTCTTGGGTCCAGCCCCTGTATTGTCTAGGGTATCCACCGTAAAAGTAACGGTTTTTGGATGTCAAAGGATAGATTGTTCATTTCAATAGGGGCTATTTTCGGGTGTTTTGACGCTCGGACGTTGAGTGGAGTTTTTACATAATGGAGGCGCATGTCTGCCCAGCCCAGGGACTTGCCGAGGAGTGCTTGATGTGGAGGACGCCAGGGCACTGGAGTAGCAATCAACCTTAATGATAATGATTCTTTATTCCAAATAATTCAATCCATATAGACCTTAAGTACTGATTTCACTGACATGCGCAGAGAGTAGGATGTTTATATCTGCGACATCATTTAGTTTTTAACTCAGTTTCTGTATAACTTTGTGCCCATACGAATAAATAAATAAGGTATCTACCTAATAAAAGGTATAGTAAGTGTTGTGTACAAAATGAATTATAAAAAGACCGAATGTCGTGATTTTATCATTATTTTGAGGTATAAGTAGTTGCACATTATATTATATTAACATAATAAGTGTGTACTTATAGGTACTGGTGTATGGTTAAATATGTTCTATTTAATCAAATTCTAGTTGCAGCTATTACTAGTTTATTAGTGTGCACCGGAGGTTTGCACACTGTCCGATGGCCGAATGTCGTGATTTTCGGAATATGCGAACTGAATACGAGTGGTTTCCAATTTTATTAGCAATAAATGAAGCTGAGAATAACCATTTATACTTTGGTCAAACATTTGCGTCGAAACAACCAATGACGTTTGAAGGCACGTGCGCGTGACAGAGTATAAAAAGGCGCGCTCAACGTCCAAACGGGCATTCTTGTTCCGGCGCTCGAAGTGAAAGGGTGAAACTCTGCCCGATTTTTATTTAAATTATCGAAGTATAAAACTAAATTAAATTGTTTAAAGTAAGAGTATTTGTAAAAGTTAAATATATTATTATTTAAAAGTGATCCAGTGGCGTTTTTCTAATACTTATAACCCCTAGTCTGCCGACGCAAGCATAAACTCATACTGTATCGCAACTAACAGACGGGACCCTCCGTGATCCTTATTATTTTCGAACTATTAAACAACTGCGTCTAGAGGGTCTACTCGAGAAGCGTAAATTGGACAAATTACCAAAGGAAAGAGAGAGAGAGAGAGAGAGAGATAACACTTTATTGTACACCAGCGGCTGTAGCATGTTAGAAGTCGCGCGCGGCGTTCTTCATTTGTCACTTGTTTTAACGCTTACTAGTGGTTCGCCCCGAACTGTGAACTCGCGACCCCATATTAACTTAACAACTCGATATCTCGGCAACCCCTCAACCGATTTGGCTCATGTTCGAACTTAAAAATTATTTTAAAATAAAATTTTTTTCTCAGTCAAATCATAATGCTACAAACAGGTTGGCCCCGGTTGTTGTTTATTAATAACTAGTGGTTCGCCCCGAACTATGAACTCGCGACCCCATATCTCAGCAACCCCTCGACCGATTTGGCTCATGTTCGAACTTAAAAATTCTCTTGGCCTCATTTACCTGCCTACCAAATTTCATAACGATCCGACCAAATTTACTCAAGTTATCGTCGAACGAACATTCATACATACAAACATACAAACATACATACATACATACATACATACATACAAACGCCGGATTGTTCCAGTAGACTTGGAGAACTTCGCTCGCTTCGCTCGCTCGTTCAACTAGTGCGCGCGCTGCACCAGGTTAAAGTAACTCGCGCATGGAGCATGCGCAACAGAGCTAAAAAACACGCGCGCGACTTTTTGTGACGTTTTTGACATTTCGATGCACCATTTATATCATCGTCTCCCGAGGCCGCGACTTATTCAGCAATTTGCGATTTTTCTTATCAATCCTGTAGCAAGAGCTATTTTGCCACGGAATTTTAAGTACTAGTGGTTCGCCCCGAACTATGAACTCGCGACCCCATATCTCAGCAACCCCTCGACCGATTTGGCTCAAATTCGAACTTAAAAATTCTCTTGGCCTCATTTACCTTCCTACCAAATTTCATGACGATCCGACAAAATTTACTCAAGTTATCGTCGAACGAACATTCATACATACAAACATACAAACATACAAACATACAAACATACAAACATACAAACATACATACATACATACATACATACAAACGCCGGATTGTTCAAGTAGACTCGGAGAACTTCGCTCGCTTCGCTCGCTCGTTCAATGATTAAACCACCGAACTAAATCCCATAGAATCCGCATTACGTATAAAATCACAATAAAAACTTGTCCCCACAGAAACAAATGATATCAGCAATAGAACAATACGGAACATCATTTCGACCATACGTCTAATATTCGAATGTCAACCTTATTGCATTAGTGTACAGTTTTACTTTAATTGCATGGACTACGAGCAAATAAGCTCCCAAAGGCAATTTGGGCATCTATTTTTCCAGACACATTTCAGAGTTCTATGTTGTATCTAGTGTTATCCTTAATCGAAGGATTAAACGGCATAGATGTTGGTCACGCATCAGCTCATGCTCGCATTTGCGACCCAAAGTCGCGCGAAAAATGTCGCGCGCGACATACACGTGCTACGGCCGCAGAAACTTACGTTTGCGATGCTACGTCATCTGCTACGGCCTACGCCGTAGCTGGGTCTACGAAGCATGGCGTAGGCATGCTACGCCGTGCAAATAATAGAACCGGAATAAAATTATTGGGCAGTGTGATTATTAAATGTTTTTACTATACAGAGATTTGTTTTAAGAGAGTTTTTACAAGCACCGTTTAGGTATCTGTGCTAGTTTTAAAGACCAACGAAAATAGATTATGTAGTGGAAACCTGATTTCGTACATTGGTCATGAGTGGTGTAAAACGATCGGACAGTGGCTCGTCACTCGCCACTCTCTTTGACCAATGTAAATCTGATGTAGCGACCCCTGTCGGGCGCTCAGGAAACTGCTACATACTCGAGCTGTCAATCGCTACTCGCTACAATCCTGCATCGCCCCAGCCACAGCCTTCTAAAGAAGGCTGTGCCCCAGCAAAATATCTTTCGTAGCTGAGTATATACAAGGTGTTACAAAAGTACCTAACTCCTTTTACAGGGTAATAGCACCCGGTGATAGGGATCACAACCAAAATTTTTTTTTTGCTCTATGACGTTCCGTTAATTTTTAAATTAATAAAATGTGAACGATGTGGCGGGAGAAAAGTATTTTTTAAATATTGTTTTCATTGACTTTCACAATGTTTTAACAACTTAAAGCTATGTAAATACACCTACACGCACAACCATATTTTTAAATTTGAGCTTTTAACAAAAACAAAAAAGTTATGAATTTTTTTCAATTTTGAGGTTATAAAATAAAAATTGTATTTTTCAACTTTTTTTTACATAGGTATTTGACATCTTTTGTTGACCAGTAGGTTACACCCTGTAAAAAGAGTTAGGTACTTTTGTAACACCTTGTATAGAACATCCAACTATGTTCAGTTGGCCCGGCCGGTCCCCAAGCAAAATATCTGCTTGGCGGTAAATTTCCCTTTATAGTGAGGAGCACGATCACCCACTCCTCCTACACAGACTTAGGGTGGTATTAATAGTCGTCTGAGTTCACCTACTTGAGATCGATCTCAAGGAGGTAAATGTCAAGCCTTGGGTAATGTCAAACTTGAGTAGCTGTCTGCTTATTAATAGACACGATCTTGAGATTGACATTGACATTAGCCGACTTGCTTGAGTGAGTCGACTTACTTGAGTCGACGCCATATTAATAGAGCCGACTTGAGCTCGGGATTGAGTGAGTCATTCATCTTTTGACAGTCCGTGACGTCTCAATTTCAATACAACGTGGTTTAGAGTACTAGGCATGCATAAAATGTTAAGAAGCTGTAAGATCACTTACTTGAGACCGGAGTCGCTGGCTTATTAATAGACACAATCTTACGTGAGTTCACCTACTTGAGACCAGACTTACGACTGTCATTTCCAAGTGCAGGCGATAGCCGACTCAAGTTCGTGTTTTTCATTACCCGACTACGCAAAGCAAGAAGGGGAGTTATTTTCTTTGATAATTAATATACAAAAATGATGTTTAGTCAGCGCGCATCCAAAGCGAACCTACCGCAAGAAGTTGCAGCTTAACAATATACTTAGGACCATAGTCGACATCGGAAGTTACGTGGAAAGGGACCTTGTGGTGTGAAATAATTTGTCGTCGTCATTCGAGCGGCACCTCTACCACATCGCTATGACTAGCCAGAAAAGTGTTTCTACCAGCCCGAGTTCTTCGAGCTGCAAAACTCCAGCAGTTCAGAGCCCCACAGTCATATTACCAAGAAAGTACTCCGAAGAGCTGAGGTTTAAAAAAATAAGCTGGTACTAAGTTTGAGTTTAGTTTGGTATATAGCCTCAGACGCTCCGGTTTCCTCACGATGTTTTCCTTCACAGTCAGGGAGTGGTATGTATGCGACTTTGAAATAAATTAATGTCATGGGTTGGGTACATGCCCTCATCGAGACTCGCACCAGGATCCGTCGATTCCGAGTCCATTGTTCTACCCATTATACCACCACCGCGTCACCATCTAAAACTCAAATACTACCTATAAAGGCATGGTAGAATCAGAAGCTACGAGCTTGCACTTGGCCAAATACTGAAGTGTTGTCAAAATTAAGTTTAAATTTCAAAGAAAATCTACTATTTGCAGGCTCCCATAATCTTGTAAGAAACTACACCACACACTAATAAAAAGGCAGAAAGTATATTTCAACTCTTTCCTTACTGAAAATCCGGGCTCTATTGCGTTTCACGAAAGAGTTCCCTTGACGAAACTCTTATTACGATGTAATAGGGACTATTTTTGTACAATCCAAGGGATTTATTTCGTGAAACGCACGTACACACGACAACACGTCGACCTTTACACGCTAGCACTGTACTCGCTTACGTTACGGGCGACTTTACAACAAAAGTGTACACTTTGACGTGCTGTCGTGTGTACAATAGAATTTGAGTGCTGTAACGTGAATGACGTCATGTCAATGGTCTGAAGGTATTAGGCGTGCATAAACATCCGGAATCTCTTATATGGCGATTGGTGACAGAAAGCTTCATGTAGTATGATACATATCATGTAGATGGCAGCACAACATAAAATTCAAACCTCTTTACTCGTACCTAGTTTTTTTCAACGCCCAGTTGGACCATAGAGGTTACTAGGCATGCATAAAATATAAAGCGGATATAGTAGGGGGAAAACACTTGAGGGTGTGGTATCATTCAGACGAGTAGTAGGTATTTAGTAAATTAAGTTGATACTTGAAGATAAATCTGAATAGAGAAGACCTTAATTAATGTTACATAATTATCTTTTTTTTTTTCTAATTGGAAAATAAACAAGCCTGGGAGAGTTGTAACATATTTATTAATACAATATTGTTTCCTAATCATCATCTAAAATTTCTACACCTGACATGAATTTGCGCTGAGTCGAGTATTCTTCCCCTCATTTTATGTGTTCATTCTCCACACATTATTCCAGGTTTCGGGACCAAAGCTGGTGTTTTAAAATTGCCTTGGTTTTTATCCCTCCTATCATAACGCCCTAACTTCGTCGATTATGCGTCGGACAGTAGGTACTTTCTGATTTTCCTGTAATCAAAATAAAACATTAATGTAGTAGAATGATGTGCGCAGCGATCAAACGTTAGGTTTGCAGTCGCTCTATAATTTATTATAAATTCGCTTGGCTAATTACTACTTTCTCTACGTAAATATAACCTCTAAAGTTATATAAAATGCGCAAAAAACGTTGATGATGGGGTATTTTAAAGACCTAACTGACGATATCTGTAACTTATATCGTAAACTAGACGATATCTGTAACTTGTATCATGAACTATGTATATTTTATACAATTATAGTGAATAAATACCTGTCTTGTCAGCAACTCATTTGTAGAGGTCATCCAACTGGGTCCGCTAGGTACTGAAGCTCGAAAAACGGAAGCTCGAATAACGGAAGCTCGAATGAACTGAAGCTCTCTGTTGGAAGTTTCAGGCATGATATTTTTCGGCCAAAATATTAAAAATAACCTCTCTGGCGCCACTTATTATCCATAACCGACTAAAACGTTCAATATACTGAAAATCACAAGAATTTACGAGAAATTTTTATAATAATTATTTTCGTAGTTTGACTGATGTTTGACAATAGAAAAAGTTTTTTCTTTTATTCGACAGTTCTGAAAACAGTGAAAAAAGTTGTTCACCTTACGAACCTCTTTGAAGGTCAAACTGAGGTTGTGGCTAGCCTCTTTCTAATGTATGGTAGCCTAGTACATTCTTTACTCAAGTCGTTGAAATAGTTCATTCTTGACTCAAGTCGAGGACTTGAGATCGGTCTCAAGTAAGCGCTGCTTTATTAATATGCTGAGTTACTCACTCAAGATCAAGCTCTTTGTTGCCAAAGTAACGAATAACAATGCTGAATAAAAATGGCTGAAGCGAGTCAGATCTGTTCCTTTTTGTCTAGACCAGGGTGCCGCTACAAAATTGTGTCGTCATATTGAACGAGCGATCGAAGTATGTTTGTATGTTTGTATGTATGAATGATTGTGTCGTCATAAAAATATAAAGGCGGCTTAATGGAATTAAAAGAATTTTAAAATTCTAACATCCAAATCCAAATCGGACGAAGAGTGGATATGGGGTTAGCAAAAAGTTAGTCATCCTGAGTTCACAGTTCGGGGTGAACCACTAGTTATTATAATCGAGTACCTATTTGGAGTAGAGTTCCTGTTATATCTTGTAACATCACTTTTATGTTTGTGGAATCCTGGACTATTATAGAAATGACAAGTGGACAACTGAATAACACCGGACCATGGACAATTTTATGGACCAAAAGGAGGCCAAACTCAGGTTGTGCCTTTTCGAATAGTCTCTTCATAATGTATGGGCGCCTAGTACTTTTGAGTTGGGTTTAAGCTTTTTGACCACATTTTGAACTTGAAATGGTATCATTCGTTCAAATAGTTCATTCTTTACTCAAATCGAGGACTCAAGTTCGGGCCTAAGATAGGTTTATTAATAAGCCAATGTCTCAAGTCGGTGATTTTTGTTTTCTGAGTTCACCTACTTGAGACCGATCTCAAGTAGGTGATCTCAGAGGACTATTAATACCAGCCTTAGAACGAAATCCAAGAATCTTATTGATTGAACGAGCGAGCGAAGCGAGCGAAGTTCTCCGAGCCTACTTGAACAATCCGGCGTTTGTATGTATGTATGTATGTATGTATGTATGTTTGTATGTTTGTATGTTTGTATGTTTGTATGTAAGAATGTTCGTTCGACGATAACTTGAGTAAATTTAGTCGGATCGTCATGAAATTTGGTAGGTGGGTAAATGAGGCAAAGAGAATTTTTAAGTTCGAACATGAGCCAAATCGGTCGAGGGGTTGCTGAGATATGGGGTCGCGAGTTCGTCGTTCGGAGCGAACCACTAGTTAAAATGACAGCACAGGCCGTAGTACAAAGCTACACTCCCCCATAACTCAGTTTGTTAGAGTACTAGGACAGACATCATGCTAGTATGTGCCGCAAGTTTCACTAGTGAGCTTTGAAAAAAATAATGCTACATTCACAAATCACAGAGTAGACCCCAGTCCCTTTGTTCGTATGCCAGCTGACCCGTGCCCATGGCAGCGAGTTTTTTTTATAGGTCAAGTCCTCGCGCGGGCTATTAAATATAAACATGTCGTGAAAAATGCCCTCTCAGATTTAACGAGATGTTTTGAATGAGAAAAACATGGAATTCTGAGCGATGGAAATAAAATAATTAGACGGATGGCAGTTCGTTGGACCGATAATATGAAGCTGTTGGTCGCTGCTGGATTACAATAATTAATATAATAAAGATAGGAATAGTAAAAACTCAAACAAAATACCGAAAATCAGGTAGTTACTCGTACCAATAATGTATTAATTATGTCTGTCCATAAATGTATGTTTGTATGTATGTTTGTATGTTTGTATGTATGAATGTTCGTTCGAAGATAACTTGAGTAAATTTAGTCGGATCGTCATGAAATTTGGTAGGTGGGTAAATGAGGCAAAGAGAATTTTTAAATTCGAACATGAGCCAAATCGGTCGAGGGGTTGCTGAGATATGGGGTCGCGAGTTCGTAGTTCGGGGCGAACCACTAGTAATATAAGGTATTTGCAACTAAGCTTACCTATGTAAATAGTTTTTTGAAAAAACAACCCTTATTTGGAAAAAAAAACTAACTAAGTAGGTTTTATTCAATATACAATTGTAGGCGCTTAGAGCGAGACGTTTCCACCCTAGTGAGACAGTTTTATCGAGCTCTTTGGAAATGCGCCATATTTTTGCAAAACAGTATAAATTAATCTTTCTCAAATCATTTTAAACCAGGACCACTCAATTAATTATGGGGGAAAGAGGAAAATTACTACATTTCATTACGTGGCGGTCGCTTGGGACCTCTAATGCCGCTGGAGCCTCGACCTCATTGGCACCCCGTATTATGACGTCGGTGCTCGTCCTAACTAGACATGATTTTTTTTTGTTCAAGAAATGATATAAAAGTATACTATACTATTCGTATTTATTTATTTAACATACAAATTAATTACATTACAGAAGTCCATTGCGTAATTAATAGAAATAAAAATTAAAAATAGGTTATACATTAAATTATGGTTTCGTCAAATTATTTAGAAATTAAAAACATGTCAATTCATAAAATTGTAAGGAATATAAAAAGAAATTAAAAAGTTACGTATACACGCACGGTGCACGGGCCACTATTTGTTTCTTTTTATCTTAATTAAGAAACAAGAAAACTGAAAAATTGTTAAATCACACACAATTGAAATGTATTTTATTTTTGTCTTCAATAAATTATCAATTAACCACATGTTTGATTGATTGTGATACAGATACAGATACAGATATTTATTGGTAATTTTCATTACACGTCGAACAATTATCATTATACATTTTGTTACTTAATAGCTAAGTATCATAAAATATTTTAGTTCATTATCTGTGATTGCCAGCACTGCGCTACCACTTGCGGTACTTCAAAAAACGCCTATGCCTATCCTAAACCATAGTTTTTATAGGGAATATGAAGTAATGCTTTTGGACCAAAATGTAAACAGTTTAACCGCTTGCTTGGCGTAAAAAAAAATCCAGTACCCTCAGGGCGTCTATGAGTCGAAGTAATACCAGTTGGTTAATGTAGTTCTGATATTGCCGTGAAAATGGATATAGCGAGTCCAATGATGATGATGATGATGATTATATCCTTTTATACCTTATAAGGGACACAGGGCTCGAATAGCGGATAGCGAGTCAGATAAATGTTTCTACCTTCGCTCCTGGTTAAAGTTAGTAATCATAAATAGATACCAATTAGAACCACGACCAAAGTTCAAGCACTCATCGCCACCCCGTATTATGACGTCTGCACTAATCTAAGCGGAATGGCAACGCAAATCCGAGTTTATTGTTTCAAAACGCTATTATTTAAACAGATTAGTGAACGAGGGTCTTATTGTCGGGTGTATTGATGTACCGTTCCCGGGAACATTGCCAATCGTTGGAAACATTCCCGGCAACATTGCCGGCAATGTTCCCCAACTGGGAATTTACTGGGAACTTTGCTCAAATCTTGAGATATTCCAATATTTGTTTGCTGAATTGTACATGATTTTGGATTCTCTATACACCAGGTAATGAATTATCAATAAAAACCCCATAACTTTGAAAACTGCCAGCCCATTGGGAATGTTTCCGGCAATGTTTCCAGTTTATTTCCGGCAATGTTTCCCATTGGGAATGTTCCCGGCAATGTTCCTGGCAATGTTTCCAGTTTATTTCCGGCAAAGTTTCCAAGCAATCTTTCTCGGGATATTTGTTGGTAAACTTTACCATTATTTATGCAAATATCGATGATTTTGTATAGTGCTGTGATGAATTTTATGATAAAGATAATGGAACAGTCGCCCGCAACGTTTTAACAACTAAAAAGGTTACAGTTTCCCTTTAAGATATGTCATAAAGTACGAAATTCTGGATTTAAACAGCTAAAACTTAAAGTCCTAACCAACCACACACTACCATAACCTGCCAAGGTCGAGTCGGATTCGCGCAGCGTTGGTTCCGTAGCATACATGCATAACATGAACTTAGAAGAAAAAAAAAATGTTTTTTTTTTATTTTTCCTCATAAATCGAAAATTATACAGGTGGCATGTGTGTTCAGCCATTTTATGTCGTTTATAAGAAATGAGGGTTTCACGGTGGTATTACAGAACGCTCATTGATAACACAGTTTAAACTCTTCCCGCACAGTCGGAGTTTAAACATGGTTTAAACTCTTCTCACTAACAGTTTAGTAGAGCTTATTCATTAATCTTAGAGATTCCTTTATTAGGCTAACCAAATCAGTGACAGTGATCATGATGCTCGCTCAATGAGATCTACCCGATAAAAGTATCAAAACTTTAATTGCTCATATCTCTTAAACAGCTAATGCTAGACCCATGTTCATGGTACTCTAAGAAAAGGGCTCGACGAGATCTACCCGATAAAAGTATCAAAACTGTAACTGTCCATATCTCCTAAACGGCTAATGCTAGACCCATGTTCATGGTACTCTAAGAAAAGGGCTCGACGAGATCTACCCGATAACAGTATCAAAACTTTAACTGCCCATATCTCCTAAACGGCTAATGCTAGACCCATGTTCATGGTACTCTAAGAAAAGGGCTTGACGAGATCTACCCGATAAAAGTATCAAAACTTTAACTGTCCATATCTCCTAAACGGCTAATGCTAGACCCATGTTCATGGTACTCTAAGAAAAGGGCTCGACGAGATCTACCCGATAAAAGTATCAAAACTGTAACTGTCCATATCTCCTAAACGACTAATGCTAGACCCATGTTCATGGTACTCTAAGAAAAGGGCTCGACGAGATCTACTCGATAAAAGTATCAAAACTTTAACTGCCCATATCTCCTAAACGGCTAATGCTAGACCCATGTTCATGGTACTCTAAGAAAAGGGCTCGACGAGATCTACCCGATAAAAGTATCAAAACTTTAAGTGCCCATATCTCCTAAACAGCTAATGCTAGACCCATGTTCATGGTACTCTATGGGCAGTTAAAGTTTTGATACTTTTATCGGGTAGATCTCGTCGAGCCCTTTTTTTAGAGTACCATGAACATGGGTCTAGCATTAGCCGTTTAGGAGATATGGGCAGTTAAAGTTTTGATACTTTTATTGGGTAGATCTCGTCAAGCCCTTTTCTTAGAGTACCATGAACATGGGTCTAGCATTAGCCGTTTAGGAGATATGGGCACTTAAAGTTTTGATACTTTTATAGGTTAGATCTCGTCGAGCCCTTTTCTTAGAGTACCATGAACATGGGTCTAGCATTAGCCGTTTAGGAGATATGGACAGTTAAAGTTTTGATACTTTTATCGGGTAGATCTCGTCGAGCCTTTTTCTTAGAGTACCCCGTCGTCTAATTCATTCATCTACCAAGTTTCATGGCTTACCTGGGGAAATGTACCTATACATCCCGAATTTACAGTTCGGGGCGAACTACTAGTATTATTAATTTGGAATATCATAGAAACCCGCGATCAGTCAATCAATTCAGCCCACTGTTGACCATTGTCAAGGAGCATAACATCGGTAGCCAATGGTTGAAGACAAAAAAACACAATAACATTGAAGATTGACTTCACTAATATATGTAAATCATATGAATAATTCACTTTTATTGGCAATAAGTAGGGATTTCATGGAATTTTTAAAGAAAATACCGATTTTATGCAGTTTCTATATGGCAACACTGTAAGGAAAGACGCTTATGAATTAGCCGTTTTCAACTGACAGTTAAAAGCTGATTTTAAAATGCTCGCTAGATGGCGCCGAAAATACGGCTACTTAACGGCAGTCAAATAACGCTTTTCCCCACAGATTCACAGATTAGAAAGTACTAATACTAAAGATACACAAACATCACAGATAAGAATCAGGCTTGCCATGTTCAATCGGTAAAAATGCCGTGTCATATATTGGCAATTTTTATTCTTAAAAGCAAAAACATAAATGGTTTTGGATAAATATAGAATAGGTAGGTAGGATATTGACATCAACTACGTGATGCGATAAAATTTGCAAGCAATGAATTGTGTTTCTGGTTATGATTATTACAGTTTACGGTAATTTGTCGTACCGTTGGCAACACTGATGAAATTTCAACTGACTGCCGTTATAGTCCGTATTATAAGCGCCATCAGTGGAGAAAAAAAGAACTACGTTTTTTTTTTTCTGAAAACGGGTAATAGGCTTTTTTCGGGTTTTTTTTTTTTGTTGTTTATGAAGACTTCTCTAGATGGCGCTATCCATCTCACCATAGAAAATGGAGTTTAGCCAGAATTAATGTCAAAGTCTGTCCACAGACTGTCTATTGGTCTGTGCCGAGGTTTTTTCACAGATAACAGCTACCCGGCCGCGCGCCGCTTGCTCTTGCTCGTAATTTTTGTTTCACACACAAGTGATCATCCATGGATTTTCATTAAAATAATACCTACTTAGAATTATAAGTGCTTTTGTACATCTTGTATGTGTACAAGCCATGTATGGGAAGTGTTGTGTTTTGGGTCGAATGGAGAAACCAGTTTAGCCTAGGCCAAACTAGGCTAGCCCTATTTGAATAGGGGTAATACAGATTCTACCTAGTTATGCTAGACTAGTACTTTTCTTAAAACTAACTAACCCGCCGTAATTCGGAAGGCAAAGTTTTTTGTTCGAAAGTCCGTTATTGGCTTAATCTTATCTTTAGACAATATTGAGAAACTAATTTCAATATTTTTTATTTTGGTTCAGTAGTTTGGATTTTACAACGTTTCAAAGATACGGTTTTATGACGTCACGCGACGGTCTGCATACTGTTGGCGGTCATAGGAACAAAACATTTTAGCGCATAAAAACAAAACTACTGGACCAAAATAAAAAATATTTAAATTAGTTTCTCAATATTGTCTAAAGATAAGATTAAGCCAATAACGGACTTTCGAACAAAAAACTTTGCCTTCCGAATTATCTGAACAGTAGGGGACGCATTTAAAGGCCGAATTTGAAAAAGTCTACATTCAAAAAGTCTACGGTATATCCGATTTTGTCCGGTTTGAAGGACCACTCGAAAACAAAAAGAGGTAGGTAGGTATGTCAGTGTGTCGCCAACCGAACCTACTGACCTAACCTAACCTTTGTTTTAAATCTTTTTCGACTGTCTGTCACACGTCCAGGAATACCCTGTATGTTTAACACCCTTTATGTCGGTTTTTAGAACACCTTTATAAGTAAAAGGCCTGGTTTCGGGGTTCTTAAGGGGTTCGAAAATTTCGTTATTTTTGCGCTAAACCTCTTAGTTTACGAGATATGGTAACATTCATACCTAATCGTTCGTCAATATCAGCTCGGGCTAGGCCATGCTAGTTTATCCTGGAGCGTACAATATTCTTGCTAGGCCAGACTGGATTGGCCTAGGCTAAACTGGTTTCTCCATACGAGCTTCGTTCGGCTAGACTAGTTTGGCCTAGGAAATACCGGTTTACCCATACGAGCTTCGGCTAGACTAGTTTGGCCTAGGCTATACTGGTTCGTTCATACGAGCTTAGGTTAGACTGATTTGGCCAAGGCGAAACTAGTTTATCATGAAATCGGGTTTGGCCGGTAACATAATACAACAGAAATGGCAAGAAAATAAGGATTATTAGGGGTCAGGTCAAGCGGTTGGTCAGGTGATTATTTTCCATCGCAACTTAAATACCACCCGACGCCACGGTACGCCACCCGACGCGCGCAGACTTATCTGGCGTTCTTTTTGGTTATCTGTGATCTAGTTTGACATTTATTCTTACTAAAATACAGCGCCATCTAGAATTTTTATTATAACTAAAGGAAAAAACCCTATTGTCACGTGATTAACGAACGCGATATTTCAAGAATCAGCATGATTGACTTCACTAATATATGTAAATCATATGAATAATTCACTTTTATTGGCAATAAGTAGGGATTTCATGGAATTTTTAAAGAAAATACCGATTTTATGCAGTTTCTATATGGCAACACTGTAAGGAAAGACGCTTATGCATTGTCACGTGACTAACGAACGCGATATTTCAAGAATAAGCATGAATTATAAACAAAAAAACTACTGGGAATTTATGGGAACATTGGGAAAGTTTCGGAAACTTTCCGGCAATGTTTCCAGTGGAAACATTGCCGGGAGTGGCAATGTTTCCAAGCGTACATCACTAGTCGGGTGCCTTTCCCGGATTCCGATTTGTTGGCACCGACTTGGGTGGCACCCCTGAAATGTGAGCCCAGTAAGGTCAACAAAGGAAATGTGATTCAAATTTTGCTCAAATGTACCGCGATACAAACATCCATCGTGGTCGTGCCACAAAGTATCACACTATCACACCCACAACGCTCAGCTATTTTGGAACTCCCTCGAACACTGTTTTTGTTTTTCAAAATTCTTTATTTCATCTAAAAACGACAGTGCAACTACAAAGCATATTATGTAACACTATAACACACTTATACATAACAACAATACGAACACTTTACCGGGCTGCAATCACCCTTCAAAGTTTAGAAAAATATAATTTCAGGTACTATTTAAAAGCTTTGGCGAATAAAAATAAAAAATCTAAAATATTACATAAGTATGAAAGACACTCTTTTGATTTATGGATTTATTTATCCCTCGAACACTCCTTTCGATTTATTATAGTGGGCCTTTTATCGACGGCTTCGGTCATAAAAAGGGCGCACTACGTCCAGCAAACTATCGAGACCGAGTGCCAGAACCTATCTGCGGTAGGTCTTGTCGCCTGGGCTTGCGCTTTAGTTCTCTGTGAAGTTCTTTGAATCTCAACTACCTTTTCTCCAGGAAAGTGACGGAGCCTAAAGATCGTTTTTTTGGAACTCTAAATCATACTTATTTTATAGATGCGAAAGCTTGTGAGTGGGTGAGGGGGTTGTGTATGTGGGTGCTTTTTACGCTTTCACGCATAAACGACTGGATGGATTTGGATGAAATTTAAAATATAGATAGCTTACTGTATATAAACCTTTTTACTGCAATTTTATCTGAACTGACGTTGGTAATGGGGAAAAAATATAGGCATTTTTTTATCTAAGACTGCGCGCGGCAAAAGCTAAGGATAGAGCCTTTTACAGAATAAGTAACTTTTATTGTAATATTTAGCAAGTCTTTTGTTGCTGACTGTCCTGTAAATCTCCGCTTACACTGTTCTCTTTATTGAGTTGGTAATACCAGTAGTGCGTTTGTTAGAAACGGTATAGGCATTTTACTGTGATTTGCTTAGGAAGTGGCCTAGCAGGCTTTCTAGGTTAAATTCACGATGGTTAAACATTTGAGCGAATGGTAAGATTAATTATGTCTTATTTTTTCATTGGTTTTTAAAACGATCTTGAAAGTAATGAAAACCGACTTGCAAACTGAACCGCCAAAATCTGCATAAACCGGTTTGAAATCGGGTTACAAACCGACTTGACAAAGTCGAATCGAGGAACTAACTTACTGTAATCGAATAATAAGGAAGCCGAATAAAAAACCGAATAAAAAAATAACATATTCGTTTCTGGTGTCTGAATAACCGAGGTGGGAAATTCAATAATATTTTTTGTATTTTTTTCGATATCTTAGTTAAATTGAGCTAAGGTCAAGCTAAGGTAAGGTCTGCTTGTGCACTTATACTCGTAATATAATTATTTTAGCTCATTTCTATTATAAAATCCTCAAACAAATTTTTAGCACCGTATCAAAATCAATATCCCTGAATTCGAAATTTCTGTACCTTTGATTTCACTCAAATTCAGGGAAATCATTGCGAAACACAAAAACGGACTTTTTCATTAAACCTTAGACCCTCCCTTAGTGCCTGCAGAATAAAGGCCGAATTCACTCGTGTGTTAGATCAAAAGGCAATACGAACTCCAACCAGCCGAATTAAATTAAAAGGACCCAAATGAGATGACGTGACACAAAATATAAACAACAGAACATCAACCAAAAGTCGAGGCTACGGTTGCCATGCTAGGCCTAAACGTAGTTGGTACATAATGAACTGTACGTACGTTGTTTTGGTTAAAGACACCCGACTCTAGGACGATGGTACTCGTATTAGCTTGCAACTACAAGCGCAAAGTTTGACGCTTTCGACACAGGAGAATGAAGTAAACATATTGATGATAATAAACTGATGTGTATCAACTTTTTGAAACGAAAAAAGACAACAATGACATTGTCAAAAGACCCAACCGTCTCCAACAAATCTACGACCATAATTTTCCACCCAGAATACCAAGATACGCGACAAAAGGCCGAATGCCCCAAGATTTGCCTTAACAAGATAATAAAAACCTCATGCGTCACTGCCTCGGGGATAAATCGGTGGCCACGAGGCATTGTGTGCTTACAGACTGACCGAACGGGCCGCGCGAGGTAAATGTTCAATCAGTTCAGGCTCAAACAGGGAATGCTGGCGAAAGAACAACGCCTCTCAATAAATGCGCTCAAAATTGCCAAAATAATAATAATTGAACGAGCGAGTGAAGCGAGCGAAGTTCTCCGAGTCTACTGGAACAATCCGGCGTTTGTATGTTTGTATGTATGTATGTATGTATGTTTGTATGTATGTATGAATGTTCGTTCGACGATAACTTGAGTAAATTTAGTCGGATCGTCATGAAATTTGGTAGGCAGGTAAATGAGGCCAAGATAATTTTTAAGTTCGAACATGAGTTAAATCGGTCGAGGGGTTGCTGAGATATGGGGTCGCGAGTTCATAGTTCGGGGCGAACCTCTAGTTACGTTTCGTTTGACCGCACGTCGTGCAAAACGCCACGCCAAGTGTCGGACCATGTTTAAGTCCTAAACAACCAGTTGGAGGTGGAGTTAAAGGACGCGTGCTAGCGCAAATCCACCACGAGGACTAACATGAGCCTCCACACTTGCATATGAATTTTGGTGAGCCGCACCGGTCTGCTTGTGTATTATGTAAAAAATACCGCTTATGTAATACTCGTAAGTTGCTAAAAAAGAACCCAATCGTTGTTACGTTGATTACGTACGAAAAAATTTCACGGTGGAAACGGATAGTAATGTGATTTGATGTGAAAACCATAATAATATGGACACTTTACTATGGATTAAATCTATGAATAACGCGAAAGTATGCCAGTCAGCCCCTCTACCCTTGACGCGTTTTTCCAATACGGCCGCAATATGGCGCAATTTACAAAATTTTATATTTTACAAAGTAAGACGCATTTTGTGTTTTTATTGAATAAAACAGCCTTACCTTTGAATAAAATTACAAAGTAATTAAAATCAAAGCATTACTATGCGAATTCAAAGAGAATTTATTTTTTAAACTTTTTCAATTTGATCGCAATAGCGTCAAGGGTAAAAGCACCGGACTCGTCGAGCATTTGCCTCGCGCGGCAGCCTCGGCGAGCTGCTCGGTTAGTCTGTTCTCGCCTATTCACAGTCCTAGCACTTTGCATCCTTACTGATAAAGTGACAGAGACTAATAGTACACAATGGCATAGCATATTAGAGCAGTGTCACTGAGATAATAGATGGGCAAATACCCCATAGTTTGCCAGGGTATGAAATGCTGTTTTTCGATATGATCAAAGTTATAAGAAAGAAGCACGACTTTGAAAAAATTGTTATTTGTTATGCAAGAATGCAAAATTATTTGTTTGCGGCGAGTGCTTGTATTGAATACCGAGCTAGAGATGGTTTCTAAAATTCTAAAAAAAAAAGTAACCTGAGCGTAGCGCGGTATTCAGAAGCTCGAGACGCAAATACTATTGCATTCGTGCGAAACACAAAAATTTTCATCTCACAGAAGCGAGGAAATGATTTTGTTAGCCAAGCGAGACAAACAATAGACATAATACAATATCGAGATCAATAGACATATACATATTAGAGGTTAGTGAAATAAGTTTCCTTCTTCTTTGCTTCTTCACAAAGGAGTATGTGGCGTTGCCTAGCAACGGGTTGTTGATTACAAATCATGTTTTCTTGAAGTGTCATAAAATCAACAACCCGTTGCTAGGCAACGCTACAAGTTAAAGGAGTTCCTTAGTTATCTTTTTAATAGGGCATCGAGTTCAAATTTCGCACAAAAATGCAGATAGTTTAAATTAACGGCAAACTTTCCGAGCGTGGGAGATGAAAAATGTATTTTTCTTCGTTACATACAGCAAACCTCCGCTTTATAACTTATTTGAATATCATATTTCATAAGAGTTTTTTTTCTTCTACTCAATTTTGAGTAGAAAGTATTTTGATTAGAAGAAATAAACTCCTATGAATTGTGATATTCAATTAAACAGTTTTCTGGTCCTCTGAATCAACCTAACATCGGGACATCGGGAACTGAACATACTGTCTAAACCTGGCTCTTCACCAGTCAAATCAACACCGGGAGCGTGGATGTCAAATAATCACGAAATCCAATAACGTAACAACTACAACAGCATCAATATTTGAGTTACGAATTCATATGAGTTGCGAATCAAATGTAAATTCAGATTAGGTAAACCCTGGCTGAGAATTTGAACACCATTCTAAAATGCGCGAATTTTTGTTTGAAGAATTTGAGAAGCAAGTTTATGGAGAGCTATAAACGTAAGTATTGAGTCTACTCACTCCATATAAAGGAGTGATCTGACCTTTCTGTAACATCCTATTCGTGTTAAAGGTATTAAAAATGAGTTTGAAGAAAACTTTGTTTACGTCTGTACGCTACGATTGTTATAAAGCTCCGTTTAAAGTCAGCTACTAAATAAACATTTATCTTTCAGATGAACAAGAAGAAGAGGTTTATAACTGAGTCTATACTGCACTTTAGAGTCTTGCAGCAAAATGAATAATGTATCGCACTGACGGTGGAAATAAATATTATTCTATCGAAAAGTAAGGCAGCATCTACACAACGGTAGTAGAAGCGCTAGTATTAGCAGGCCCGCGTTTCATATAACTGACATAAATATTTTATTATGACAATTGGGTACGCAAAGTTTTTTGTTCGAAAGTCCGTTATTGGCTTAAACTTATCTTTGGACAATATTGAGAAACTAATTTAAATATTTTTTATTTTGGTCCAGTAGTTTTGTTTTTATGCGCTAAAATGTTTTGTTCCTATGACCGCCAACAGTATGCCGACCGTCGCGTGAAGGTCATAAAACCGTATCTTTGAAACGTTGTAAAATCCAAACTACTGAACCAAAATAAAAAATATTGAAATTAGTTTCTCAATATTGTCTAAAGATAAGATTAAGCCAATAACGGACTTTCGAACAAAAAACTTTGCGTACCGAATTCTATGTTCATTGACAGGTCGGTTTGTAAACAAACCTTTTTTGTTACCTCATGTCAAATCGACTACGCAATCTATATCGAATTGTCATAGTTATTTATGTCAGTTATATGAAACGTGCACCTGGAGAACTGGTGACCATTCGACAATTATTTTACCATACATTGCTGGGAGTTTATAGGCTGTGATAGAAGTAGACTTCACCGAGTCTGAGAAAATATATTTGTTTTCTCGCCGATCACGGTTGAAAGTTTTTTTTTTTACTTTGAAAGTGTATGGGTTGAGTATTTTTTTTATCGTACAAGGCTGGGAGCTTCGAGTACTTGGTCAAATATCTGGAATCGTGTAAACGCAGCATTTGTAGAGAACAGACTAGACTTTGTTATACAATGTACACATCGAGCGTTTCCTTGTATCTAAGTTACTTTTATTTAGCAGAAATAAAATAATGGATACCGAATGGATGCGTTGATAATTATTTAACTTTTGGACCTTTTTACATCCATGATTTTTGTATTATTCATTTTGTGGTGACAAATATTATATCTCGGCCGAAACGTCGAGATAAATAAGGTTTGCCTAAATTTTGCCTAAAACCAACCGCGATTCGACCCGTTTCGAATACAATAATGTGTGAATATCGCGAGTCATAAAGAGTGAATACCTACATCTTTTTTTACTAAGCTGTCAGGATGGTATAGGTGCAGGGCAAGCCTACTCCATCTAAAAAAAATGTCCCAGGCACTGCAGCGCCGAGTGGCCTCTTCACCCATATAGTGTAAGTGAAGGTGCCACTGGACGCTATACATATAAATCATCTCATTACGTATCTTTTTTGCCCTTTTCATTCCAAAAAGCGAACGGAAGCGCTAACGAAAGGGTTATCAAATATTTAACGTCGAATAAATGGGTTTGGACTCGCCACGTTTGCGTCCAAAACGAATTTATTTGAAAAATTCGACGCACTTCGCTGTTGCTGTTTACTTTTTAGGGTTCCGTATCCGAAGGGTGTCAAACGGGACTAACAACAATCACACACTCCCTTGATCCCTACAACCACTTTTTTTAATGGCAAAGTGGTACGAAACACTTTGTTTACGAGTCCGACTCGCACTTGGCTGTTTTTAATATTTTATTTATTATACGGCAATGGATAAGTTTTAGTAGATTTTAAGCAAAGAATCAGCAAAGTACAGTATTTTTATTTCGTTTGAAAATTTTCACATTACAGAACGGATGAGTTTTGGTGGTTGTTGAATTTATTTTTAAATAGGTACTTACCTATTGTATTCATACTATGGGCCTTACCTACTTATTTTCTTGACTATTTCATACCCTTTTTTCTATAAAGTGTACGTAGGTACTTTTGGAAGTATAAATCCATGAAGGTTGTGTGTGATATAATACTGAGCGAATTTTCAGGATTTGAGAGAATCAAATAGGATTACAATTTTGGGGATCGGTCGGGTTTAGTAACGTGGATGATGAGTTGAAATAGCCTCATTTATTTTAAGGGTTTAGGCACAGTACAGGCAGTAGTTTATCTCTACGAATAAAAAAACATCTAAAGTTCCTTAAAAATAAAATAATATTTATAAAAATCAAACGCTCAGATTTTAAAGATTAGAGAAACGATTGACTCCAAAATAACTTCAGGCCTTTCTATCTACGTGATGAGATGATTTATACAGCGTCCAGTGACACCTTCACTCACACTAGTGGATGGATGACCCTCACACTAGTGGAAAAGACCACTCGACGCAGCAGTGCCTTGGACATTGTCACCAAAATAAATGAAATCGGATATTATTTAGGGGTAGCAAAACGTCATCTTTTTGTAGGTATATGTGAGCCTACGAAAATAATACTAAAGTGGTGACTCAACAGAAAACATGTTGTGTAGATACAATCAATTCCAAGGACATAAAAACTATCGTGACAAAGTATTCCCCATAACTATTGGATTCAGCTATGTCATCGTAAGAAATCTGACCAACTGTAATCCCAGTTCGTTCCAACTTTTATTGTACACACACAAGCAATTTTACAAACCCCTCTCTTCAGACCAATACAACCCTTATGGTCTTGTAATAATGGTCAAATTGTATATTGGACCAAATTGGATGGAGTATAAATGTTATTTGCAGCGTTTTCACGCAGTTTTGTCCCGAAATACCAAGTAACAGAAAGGTAACTCAACTTTGAATTAAAGTATATTTTGTTATTTTATACTTTTGTGGACTTTTTGCAGCCATGAGTCATAGGATGTGATTAATTTTAAAGAAATACTCCTAACAAAATTAAATAATAATAAGAATTTTGCGGTAACTGAGGTACATAACTAACGGTGCGCAAAAATATACTTTGAATTTTATAATTTAGCTTGAGGTCAGACGGATAGCCTTATATTAAAAATTTTGTAATACATTTACTGACAAACTACGCAAATTTGATTTTTATTGAGGTAGGTTTGACAGAGATTTTTATCTGTGATAATATCTGTAAAATAAGTGTCAAAATTCCTTCAATAAACGGTATTGGAGTTGTCAGAGGACTCTCTGTACCTGCCATTAGTCTGTGGTTTTATCGCCGCCGCAATATAAATTGTGGGTCGGCTTTTTGTGACTGCGAGTGCAGTTAAACTATGATGAAGCTAATATTGTAGTTTGGGCCCGCCACAGCCTGAGTGGCATCGCTCAGCGAAATGGATGCCCGTGGTTTGGTTGACACGTGTAGGCACCATAAAACTGGATCTCTATCTAATATTTTGTTTATTAAGAAATTCCTCAATAACAACTGCGTGGCGTCGCCTCCATCAGTGCAACAGGACATCAGGAAGCAAACAGTCTTGGGACGAGAATATCCGAGCTAGGGATGAAGGCGCAAAATCTTCCATAATGGAAAACTGTTTGTCCCTGATGAGGGATTAAAGGGAAGTGATGATGAAGATGACGATGATGAAATAGAATGAAATGAACATCTAGACCTAGTCGTAATTGTATGAGACAGTAGCCACCGCCTAGTGCCTTAGTTTTCCCCGACATAAGCTGGACACGTTGCTTACAAAAATGCAGTGCATACCTCATTTTTAACTATTTACACGTGGTGCATATTATAAATTCACAAACATAAAAAAGGCATTATTTTTATTATTAAAGTGAATAACAAAATTACAATACAATTACTCATAAGCATGTATCGCTTTTGCGCCTCATATGCGAAGTATTTAAACAAAAAAAAAACAATAACTTGTCACAACTGCCTCACAAACTGCTCAACCATGGTCCTACAGTACGTTTTGCTAGTGTCACTCACACTCACAATCGATATGAGTCAAGCTTGTGCGACAATCAAGATTTTGACTCATTTTGACCCCGAAGACAACTTGAACAAAGAATTCTTCACCAAAACTGTTCCTTGGATTGCTGAGAACTTAGGCTTGGATATAAATTTGAACTTTCTATTTTTGGACAATCCTCTCCTCATGGGCCCAAGGAAATGCACTTTGGAAGCGCTCAAGCAAAACGTGTGGCTACAATCAGATTACCTAAAGTGTGAAGCTGGCGGAAAGTCTGGTGCGGAGTGCCGACAAGAATTCCAAATCGATCAAAAATGTTACAACAGATGCCTTAAGAACCAAGTGAAACGTTTCGCCAGGGAAGCCCAGAACGAGTACAAAAAACTGAAGACAAACAAAAAAACACCCCTGATCGTCCTCAAAAGGAACAACTTTGATGAATATGTGAATCCTAAAGCTGCTCTCAAAAGTATATGCAGTTTGTTCGGTAAACGAAGGCCTTATCAGTGTGATAATCCTACTTCAATTAATGAAGATACAACAACTACGTTACCAACTACAACAAGTGCTCCTACAACTAATATATCGCCATCAACTGGAAAACCAACATCAACTGATCCAGGGGCAACACCAACTCCTTCAGAGGATGCATCAACTAATCCAGGAGTAACACCAACTCCTTCAGAGGATACATCAACTCCTCCAGAGGATGCATCAACTACTCCAGGAGTAACACCACCTCCTTCAGAGGATACATCAACTCCTCCAGAGGAAGCATCACCTACTCCAGGAGAAACACCACCTCCTTCAGAGGAAACATCAACTCCTCCAGAAGTACCAAAAAATTATCTATATGTAGCAACAACTTCTACATTGTCACCAACATCATCCGACTCTTCGACAACAGACGCTGAATATTAAAAAACAACAATAAATAGTTAGTCTCGTCATCAACATATTGCAGTAAAACAATATTAAGTTAACTTTGTAAGACCAACATATTATTCCAGTATTGTTTTAATCAATATGGGTCTTGTATGTATGGGTCTTGATTTTGTCCAGAGTCTTTCAAATCTTATTATAATTCAATTAAAATTCAATCAAATGTTACTTGTTTTATGTGGAGAGGAAACGGATTTCTTTTCTCCTCACGTAATGATCTCATACGTAGAGAGATAGGCCTTCGTTTAAATTTATTGAAGAAACCATGTATTCGTAGCGTACCGCGTAGTTACTATAAGTTTTTATCGTGATAAATCGAGCTGAATACGATTATCGGTGTCGTGATGTGGATGCCACTGTCAGAGTGTCGGATCAGGGATAAAGTAATTAGGCAGTACGTGGAGGCGCGGCGCTCCAACTGTGTCAGCTTAATGGGTTGGGACCAAATCGGCATGTTCTTAAAAATGGTCCAAAGTCATCCCTCTTCCTGAAGGTATCGAAACAAGTCAGGAAAACGCTAGGATACCTCGTCATGTTTTTTTTTTAATAAACCGTTTTAAAACAAAAATTAAAACTGACTTCAAGTTCTCACTAAACAGGATAAAATGATATGATTTCTTTCTAAGTAACTAAACTATTGGATTCGATGCCAGGCTTTTTCCGGAGACCCTCCTCTAAACCATAAATATATTTGGAAGTGTGTTTGATGTCAAAGTGAGAAGCACCCGCAGTGTAAAACGTTAAAACAAACGAGTGACCATGTTTTCAGCTGTTTAACATGAAAGGAATACGAGGTCGTTAAAATGAAATTGTAATCAAATCAAAACCTCGTAAACCACCTGGGCTTTAGCTGATTTGTTTAACAATGTTCATGTCGCTGTCTATTTAACCATAGTTAAATGTTGAAATAACTGCTACTAAAAGTACTATCTACAAATAGATAGTATTATTTTGGGGTTACATGTTTTTTTTTAAGATTGTAGGAATAAATAAAACTTAAAACTTTAAAAACTATTCTCATGTAGAGCCTTTAATCTAAACTCTTTGGCCATTTCGAAATTTTATTTTGGTGCACAATTGTTACATCTTTTTCTCTCCCTCTCTCTCTCTCTCTCTCTCTTTCTCTATTGCAGACTATAATTAAGAAAAAACAACTTGTTGATCTAAACTTAGCCGATTTTCCTTAAACATTTCCTTAAAAAACGTTCAAACAACGTTTCCTGGCAAATAAATAAAATGCCAAAAGCCATAATGGCACAATGTGCGACAACAACCGTGCACCGGCGACTTTTCGTGACGTTTTCAATTAATGCTGAAGGGTCGTGTGCCGGTCTCACCGGGTAACTTTACAGTTGTATAAATTGTAATGAAACAGTGGAATTGTAACTGGTGCAAGCGTCGGCATTGTGACTTGCATGGGCTTGGGGTATTTTATTTATTTCAGAGCGTCTCTTTCGTCTACCCTCAACGCAAGAATCGCTAATCCGCAGTGAATTTCACATGAAGAATCATCGATTTAATACTCGCAATAAGTTGCGCCGCAGCCTGGCGGTTACGACGCTCTTGTTGGCATTTTTTACCCGATTTCACTGTTTTTGTCACTTTACATCAAGATGATCACATTTAGAGAAAAAGTATTTATAATTATACTGGATACAGAGTTAAACTAGGGATTCGTATGAAATTAAAACGTAAAAGCATTTTCAATTCGATGATATGACTAAAAAGGGGTTTTCGAGAGATGACTTCAAACATTTTAATCATCAAGAAAACTTTCATAATACTTAACACAATACGTTTTCCTTCACAAAAATACTTGATAAGACCTTCTAGTTTACATTTCCAACATTTCTTACTTATTTGTACCATTTCGTAAGAGCTAAAAAGTTCAGTTCCCAATGCGTCAAAAAAAAAAACGCTAAACGCCGCGGAGCGATGAGGATCTATAATATTATGTGGTGCTGTTTGACAGCGATAACAACCTTCAGATTCTTAAATGCAAGATGCGTAATAATCACTATAGTACATAGATAAGAAACTAATCATCTCTGTAAATCAGTTTGGCCTTTGATTGACGCGATCCTACCGGCTGCGCCATGTAAATCAGTTGGACAGCTGGGATCGCGTCAATCAAAGGCCGTGTATGATTTTAGACTAATCATTTATTGTGCTACCCGCATTATGCATGGCTGTAGGTATACATCGACAATCTCAATCTGTGGTAGTGTTGGACAGCGACAATCACCTTCTGATTGTCAACTGTAATCTTGTCGCATGAGGGTCAAAGAAAAAGCCGCCGAAATGCCCTCCGCCCCTCCCTTATTCGTGTATTTTGTGACGCTGTGTCACCAACTGGTGAGAGTTGGGAAAGAAACTGAATACTTTACCCTAGTTTCTGTATTTGCTGAACGTGAAACTTTTACTCGCTCGGGCGTTCCAGGACCAATCAGTCAACATTGTTTTCGTGTTGTTTTACAAAAGCCTCGCTTTTTTTCGCGTGAAGTTTTGTTTTTTTTTTCTTTTAGCTACACTTAGTGTATCAATCATCGTCCTAAAATATGCATCCGTCAGAGAACCAAAGTGATCGATTGGCTATCATAATATCTAAGTAGGTAAATTGTGCACGTAAAATGAGCTTTGACAAAAGTTGTCGGAAATCACATTTAGAAATTGACGTGTTTCTGGAATAAACTACTTAAAATGACGTTATCTATCCTGCTTTTGGTAGTAGGGCCAATACTGTCAATGTCACACATTAGAGCTTCTGGATATCTTGAGAGGCAGATGCCCATTAGCCACCTGGTGATCCACACCACAGCTGCAAAGGACTTGGAGCGAGCCTAACTGAGGCAAGAGACAACCCGGAAAAGAAAACAATAAGAGTCGACCCCAAATGTTTCACGTTGAGGGTCAGACTTCCTCTCAATGCTTCTCTTCATAGTAAAGTTAGTGAGTCAGAGAAATGAAGAACTTATCTCTTTACAAATATTTGGCGCATTTTGACGAAGCTTTTATGAATATTGTTTTGATATTTGATCGCATGAATAATTTTTATTTATGTATGTTTGACGCACCGCGCCAACCATAATATTCATAAGCAGCTAAACACAACCCACGAGTATTAAATGCCGTAACAACTCCTTCAGTGTTCTCGAACGAAGTGCATCGAAGTTTGGAGCGAGTTACTGCCATGGCCGACCCGCTCGCCTGTAAACCCCCGATAACAGCCGGTTAAGTAAACCAGGCTTAAACGAGAGGTTGGTGCACTCGGGAACTGTAAATTAAAATTAGGAGGATGAAATTGTGACCGATTATGGAGGATGGGCTTAGGAGCCGCGCAAAACCACAAAAAATAAGATCCCTTATTTGAGCCCTATGCTCTGACAAAGGATATCATCATCAATATCATGTGGGTGGACTGAGACAAATATAAGACTTGCAGAGAATTTTGTAAACTTTGTTCGGAAATGGCCTATAAAAAACTATGTTTGGCCAATAAGCCCGATTGAGGTACCAATTTCTAAATTCCTTATTGCATAAGCCGTATAAACAAAATGAAGAATGAGGGCTACAAACACAGCTATCTACATTATTTATTTTATCAGAATTGTTTCACAGAAAAGTAGTCCTGATTTTGCGACTTGTACCTAAACAAAGCACTCAACTTAGACCCTTCAAATAAACAGGATGCACTTATTAGTTAACTCTCTGAAACCTAAACGTAACTAACAATCGTGAAAACGTCACTGGAAAACAGACAGGACTTGGCGCTCTACATTCAGCAGCACCGCCGCGCAAAAACGACAATACAAAGACTTCCAGGTGCGTATTAAGAATCCCCTATTTTTTTAATTTTATTAGTAGGAATATGAAATCAAAAGTGTGTCCACATGTCTATACTTTTTATTTATTTAACGTTTATTATTCTTTATTCTTTATATCTGAGCGCTTCCGTGCTTCGGAAGGCACGTTAAACCGTTGGTCCCGGTTGTTGTTGATTAATAACAATCGTTAAGCCATGTCAGAGACCCTTTGGGTGGCCTAAAAACTCTGACACCAGGGGTGGCCACTACCTCATACGATTACCTACCTACCATTCTTTAAAAAGTGTGCATTTCTACCATTCTAGCGCTGCCTGCGCGGCGCGCTTTCGTGCCCCTTCACTCTCTACCAACTTTTCAACCTCTCTTGCTCCTATTCGTTACTGTGCGCCAAAAAAACTTGATGTGTTTAAAGAAAACAACTATTTAAAAATTGCCCTGTATATTTAAAAGGTCTAAGTTTTCAGCCCCTAAGAGCCCTCGCCCACGGCGACTTTTTGTAGCGATGCGGTCGTGCGTTTCGTAAACGCGCAACAGCATCGCTACTAACGCGCTTTAATCGCATTCGCAACGCGCTACAGAAGCGATGCCAACGCGCTACTAAAGCGCTACAGCATCGCGACTGTATCGATGCAAACGCGTGACCATGTCGGACCACACCGGGGAGAGAACGGAGGAAGGGTGGCGCGCGAACCGCGTTTGCATCGCGACAGAAGCGCCACGTTATCGCGCAACGCGACTGAATCGTGGTTACGGTGCGGTGGACGAGGGAACGCGACTGTATACAAGGTGTTACAAAACCTAAATATTTGTTTTGCTCTATGACGTTCCGTTGATTTTTAAATTAATAAAATGTGAACGCTGTGGCGGGAGAAAAGTATTTTTTTAAATATTGTTACGAGTATCATTGACTTAGACAATGTTTTAACAACTCAAAGCTATGTAAATGCTCCTACACACACAAACATATTTTAAAATTAGAGCTTATACCAAAAACAAAAAAGTTATAATTTTTATTTTTTATTTTGAGGTTATAAAATAAAAATTTTTTTTTTCACCTTTTTTTACAGATTTGGCATCCTGTTGACCACCAGGTTACACCCTGTAAAAAGAGTTAGGATGTTTTGTAACACGTTGTAGATACGCGTATGTGAGAAACTGGTTATTTTTAGTAAGTTTTTCACTTGAATATTAATTAATTATTTCGATTATAATATTAGTCTCTCGATTCTAATCTTAGTCTTTGCCAATAAAATCATGGTAAGCTGTAAACACTGTTACACTTTTAAAAAAATATCGTTGGGTAGCCTATAAAAAGCTGCCACCGCGTGGTGCGGCGCTCTTTCTCTTTGTATTTTTCCATACGAATTGTTGGTTTGTGTCGACATCCTGGCTGCTAAAAAGATAAGTACTTTAATATTGCTGTGTAATGTAGTAAAAGTGTTAAAATGTTTCATAATTGCTAAATAAGTGTTTTATCCAAGAAAAAGTACAATTTGCTTATGGAGTCTCCAATACTTTTAAAATAAAATCACCACGTAACGGTTATTTTTGCTAAACATTATTTTTATTTCCAAAATGTTTGATATTTGCTAAATAAGTATTTAATCCAAGAAAAAGTACAATTTGCTCATTGAGTTTCCTATATTTTTGAAATAAAACACGTAACGGTATTTTTGCTAAACATTATTTTTATTTCCAAACCCCTTCCTATTTTAGAATCAATTTATAACATCCCAGTTTAGTTATAAATTCATTTGTATTTACTAATTTATTGATAACGTAATAAATTGATATTTCCTTGATTTAAAAGTAGTAAATTGAATAGATTCGATATTGTTAAACTGAATTTCCTTTTATTTCACTCTGGGATTTTATCTTACAATAGGTAGGTAACTCAATAGTATTTCATTTTCTAAAATTATTATTCTCTTTTCTTATTATTTCGGGGGTTTTATAACATCAGAAGGTGGGATAAGAATAGCCTTTATTGCCTACTGACACCTATTTTTCTTTCAGTTTTGAAGACTGAAAACCGGTTTTGGCCTGATGATGGACATGCGGTATGCTGTATGCTGCTGTCTCGTTTGCCAAGCAGAGTACTGACTAGCATCGCAAGCCAGTATTTGGCGCAGAGTGCCTGGAATCACATCAGCCTGGAGTCGAAAATAGCGGAAAACATAGTGTGGATGCGGAAAACCATTGGAAAACCCGGTAATATCCTCTTACTTGATGATTTATACAGCTTCCAGTGGCATCTTCGCTCACACTGGATGGGTAAAATGTGCCTATTTGGTTGCCGCAGTGCCTGGGACGTTGCCCAGTACCTTTACTATTCTGATAGCCTGATCGGCCTGGCCCACGGGAGGGACAAGTCAAGACAAGGGTAATTTCCTCCTCAAAGGAAATTTCCTTCTTCCCGGGGGATAAGTAAGACGGTTATGTTTTTATGTGTGATCATGATAATGATGATGCTGATGATGAAAATGTTGGTGTTGATGATGATGTCGATGATGATGATGGCGATGATGACTATGACTACGACTTTATTACTGTGCTGTTGAAGTCCACCTGGTGTTAAGTCTAGACATCATGGCAGCAGTGATGGGACTCATCACGACAGGTGTGACCTGGTGTTTTAGGTTTTGACTGCTGGTAGTGTGCTGTTGAAGTCCACCTGGTGTAAAGTCTAGACATCATGGCAGAAATGATGGGACTCATCACGACAGGTAGGACCTGAACTGCTGCTTTTTAACCTGGTGTGAAGCTTAGCTTACCTACAGTAGGTTATGCGGTGGATCACGACAGGTGTTGTGTGACGTGTAACTTGTGACTGTGACCATATTATAATAACTACACATTTTATTCTTTTTATTCAACTGTTTTCAAATGTGGGTACTTTTGGGTATTATTGGCATTACTAAGTTGGAATATTAGACTAATTTGATGATACCTTTTGTTACTGAATAACTATCAAACGGGCCTAGTTTAATTGTTGTTACTTTGGTAAATTAATATTACCTACCCACTTTGATATTATTCTAAAATTACTGAGTTTCCCTAGTGGTATTTGAGAGTTTGACCAAATTGTTGGTCAGGTATGACCGAGCGACACAGATACTTTGCGTAGTTTTTCTTTCGCAGATAAAGATCTTACAAAGAAGTTTGACTGGCTGTTCGAAACTAAATGAAGAGGCGATGATGTACCTATCAACCATTGGGTTAGGTACCTATCGTCAATGTTCGGAACCAACCGATCCTGTGGTTGAAGGTAGTGGTATTTTTCGATTGGTGAGTTGTCAAAATGTTGAAGGTAATTTCTTTGTGAAATTGTATCCGAAGTTATCTCGTCAATCCGTTTTTATTTTGGAATGTTATAGTAATGTAGGAATTCGGCATAATGTTGATTGCTCACCAAGGTGGATATTTTGGGTAATTTCTGAAACGTTTTTGTAAAAATAAATCCGATATTAATTCGTCAATCCGATAAAGTTTTAAGATATTGTCGTGATGTAAAGATTAAGCCTTATTTTAGCTGCTTGAATATGTTTATATTTCTGTAATTTCTGACACATGGTAATATTGTAAAATTAAATCCAAAAATATTTCGTTAATCCGATATTATTTTCGCATAACATTGTGATATAAGGATTCAGCCTTATTTTAGCTTATCGAATAGATAAATATTTCCGTAATTTCTAAAACTATGGCAATTTAGTAAAATTAAATCGAAAAATATGTATTTAATCCGACATTATTTAAATATGATATTGTGATGTAAAGATTCAGCCTTGTATTAGCTTCTCGAATAGGTGAATATTTTTGTATTCTCTGAATCTATGGCATTTTTTAAAAATGAAATTCGACGTTAGTTCGTCAATCCGGTTTTTCCAGTACATTAGAATGATGTTAAGATTCGGCGTAATATTGTACTTTCAGATTCAATATTTCTGTATTGTTTAGAAACTAGTTGTTTGTCAAATTACCTAGGTCTGTAAATTATTTATTAAATCCGATGCCATTTCAGTGATGTGAAGGTTAGCTTTCACATAAGTTAAATAATTAGGTAAACTTTGAGTATAGTAGCGATTTCGTAAATAAAATGCTGTATAACATTAAAATGCTAATTAATAACATTAAAATGCTGTAAACATTAGCTTTCTGTTAGCTTTTTGTTGCTTGAGTAGATAATTTTGATAATCGGATTACCAAATAAGTAGGACTTACAAAGTCTTTTCAATTATATCAGTGCTGTAAACATTTGATTTTTGTTAGATGTTCACTTGAGTAGATATTTTATAAGATTAAATTACCAAATAATTAGGACTTGCAAAGTCTTTTCAATTATATCAGTGCTGTAAACATTAGATTTTTATTAGATATTCACATTAGTAGATATTATTTTTTAAGATTGAATTACCAAATAAGTAGGACTTTCAAGTGTTTTCAATTATGTCAGCGTATGAATAATAATAATAAGTTTATTTCAGCTTCAATAACAACATGATTTAAATTTGATTAAATAAAATTCAAATAAATTCAAATAAATCTAAAATAAATTAAAACAAATCCAAAATAAATTGAAATAAATCCAAAATACGTTAAAATAAATTGAATAAGTTAAAATAAATTGAAATAAATTGTAATAAGTTAAAATAAATCCAAAATAAATTAAAACTACAATCACAGTTGACATTAAAATAGAAAAAAAAAATGTATAATGATCGAGATAAAGAAATATCCGGAATTCCAGACAGGTTTTCTTGTTGCTTCTTTTTTCTGTCTGTGTGTAGGTTAGAAGCAACATAGAGTCATAAACTTTTTAACAGTAACTATGTGTAAAAAAAAAAAAACAATCATTTCACAAAAGCCTCGTAAAAAAATAATAATAATAATAACAATAAAATAACTTTGTTTATAGGATGCCAAACCAATCCTTTTCAATGTAAATGTAGATCGAATTACTTCGAGAGCGAAGTATAGTCAGTATGAGAAAACTTGAGGCCGTGTGAGAAACTGGTTATTTTTAGTAAGTTTTTCACTTGAATATTAATTAATTATTTCGATTATAATATTAGTCTCTCGATTCTAATCTTAGTCTTTGCCAATAAAATCATGGTAAGCTGTAAACACTGTTACACTTTTAAAAAAATATCGTTGGGTAGCCTATAAAAAGCTGCCACCGCGTGGTGCGGCGCTCTTTCTCTTTGTATTTTTCCATACGAATTGTTGGTTTGTGTCGACATCCTGGCTGCTAAAAAGATAAGTACTTTAATATTGCTGTGTAATGTAGTAAAAGTGTTAAAATGTTTCATAATTGCTAAATAAGTGTTTTATCCAAGAAAAAGTACAATTTGCTTATGGAGTCTCCAATACTTTTAAAATAAAATCACCACGTAACGGTTATTTTTGCTAAACATTATTTTTATTTCCAAAATGTTTGATATTTGCTAAATAAGTATTTAATCCAAGAAAAAGTACAATTTGCTCATTGAGTTTCCTATATTTTTGAAATAAAACACGTAACGGTATTTTTGCTAAACATTATTTTTATTTCCAAACCCCTTCCTATTTTAGAATCAATTTATAACATCCCAGTTTAGTTATAAATTCATTTGTATTTACTGATTTATTGATAACGTAATAAATTGATATTTCCTTGATTTAAAAGTAGTAAATTGAATAGATTCGATATTGTTAAACTGAATTTCCTTTTATTTCACTCTGGGATTTTATCTTACAATAGGTAGGTAACTCAATAGTATTTCATTTTCTAAAATTATTATTCTCTTTTCTTATTATTTCGGGGGTTTTATAACACGTGCGCGACAGCATCTCTACTGCATCCCTACAAAAAGTCGCCGTGGGCTCTAAGTGCCACCCTGTCGCCGGCCTACTTCCAGCCTTCATTACTAACGCAGGAAAACGGCGACGGCAGACAATGCCAGGACACCGTGTGCGGCACAACCGCTGCGCATACAATACATTGCCGCAATCCCACCGAGTTTCTCAGGAAGCTACATTGTCAGGGCAGCATTGTACCGCGCGCCGATGGGTAGTCAGGCGGACTGTCGCCAGCGAGTGTCAATCGAATGACGGGAGTAATTCAATAGCGGGTGTTTAACTGTTGTTTCTGTTTTACTTGGATTGCATTGTTCGATTGTAGTGTAGACAGTGGGTATGGAAGGCATCAAATAGCGTAATACAGACAATGGCGTGACGTCAGAAACATTATGTCTCTAGATTTTGATTATCATGGGCTAAGAAAACATACACAGTGGAATTTTAGTGGTTTTAAAGCCGAAGGTATTTAGTTGCACTGGTGATTCTGAGCCAAATTCCAAAATTTTACTTCAAAACAAAACACTAAAAAAAACATTTCCCAATACAAACGGCTATCGCCAATCGACACCATTTGTATGGAGAAGTGAATATTTTTTTTTCGCGATATTTTGTAATTTGGCTCAGAATCACTAGGCAACAAAATACCTTCGGTTTTAAAACCACTAAAATTGCACGGAGTAGAAGTAGAGTTACTGGGCTACCAAGGTTCTTCGACAGGTCTTGCTCGATAACTCAATTGAAGGGCCGAATTGTAAAAGTCCTCATGTCAATTTTTCCACATTTTTAACTGACAACGCTATCGTGTTCAGCTCTTAGTGCTGAACAGTGTCGTGTTCAGCTCTTAGTGCTGAACAGTGTCGTGTTCAGCTCTTAGTGCTGAACAGTGTCGTGTTCAGCTCTTAGTGCCAAATTTGGCCCTTATCCCAAAAATTAAACCTTCTACCTAAGTTACAATAAATATTTTTCCCAGTCTCAGCTAAGTCTACTCTACCAGCCTACTAATTCCCAGCTTTGTACGATAAAATAAGTCGAATGGTCACCAGCTCTTCAACTATTATGGTGTGTAGCAGGCTAGTCTCAAAACTCAATGTTGCTTTATGAAAATCTATTGGCGAGAATCGCTAAATTATTCATGTTCTGCTCATTATTCCCTGGTATTTACAGGTACGCTGGTATTTTCAATATCTATCCGTTGGCGTGGTCTGTGTAGAGACGTCCCTTTATTACGCCTTGCTAATGCGATGTCAGATGCACCGACAGCTTTTTAGGTACGTTCTACCATGATGCATTTAGTAAGATTTTCATTTAATTTGAATTGAACGTCAGCACTGTTTTACGATAGAATCCGATCGATTGTTATAAGATTTCATCTGTCTTCATCATCTGTGCATCAAATCTTGCAATTTAAGAGGAGTAAGAGGTATCCCTTTCACTAGTGCCGCCAATGAAAAAAAAAACATATCTTCATTTTAGATGCGTGTTTTTGCTAAAAAAAAGGACCGTCAAAATATGAGGCCGACGCTGAGAATTCGCGGCAAACACGTTGCGAATTTGCGGCGAATTCACCGTAAATTCGCTACGAGTTGCGGCACGGTGAACACGCTTCGCTTCGTTTTCAATTCGCCCGAAAACCGCTAGTGTGATAAGGCTCTTACAAGAGTAATAGTTACGTCGAGGATCAGAATTAATTTCTAAAAAGGATGAGGTACGAAGAACCCGTAACTAGATGCCCCGGATGCCTCCGGCAGGGGATTGGTTTTTAAAGTGCATATCGGAGCGGGTGAGATGGGAATAGGGATTAAAATAACTACACCTGACTAGTGACGAGGTGAGAGAAATTTATAGGTTAATTGGAATATAAGAGAGAAGCCTTCATATCTGGTTTTAAATCCTCTCGTACTACCGATAGATTGAATCAATAAAATAATGTTTATAAGGTTAAAAAATTCGCTCAGTACAGGACTTGAACCTGCAACCTCATGCATACCATGCAGGCGCTCTACCAATTGAGGCAGGCGGCGTTGGGGGAAAGAAATATTAAAATATGTTTGTGTGATGGTAGTTTTTGGTTAAAATAATTAGTTTTTTTCTCGAATGTGGCCGTCAAGAGATTCACTTAAGGCGCTGGGCATAGTGAATTAGCCCGCGCGCAAAGAAAATTACACAAAATAGATTCCTGTATCAAATACACTGAAAAAATCGAAAAATTTCACATATCAAACCCTAGAATTAGGCAAGACCTAAAAAGAACCTAAGACCTAAGAAGAAGAAAAATAGGCGGCGCACTTTTTTTCAAGGAAAATATCTTCAAAACGTTTATGAATGTCAACACGAAACTGGCTGTTTTAGATAGGTCTCACCTAATTCTAGGGTTTGATATGTGAAAATTTTCGTTTTTTTTTTTGTGTATTTGATACAGGACTCGATTTTGTGCATTTTTCTTGGCGCGCGGGCTTATGTACTATGCCCAGCGCCTTAATTATGAGTACGTCTTATTGCATGCAAATTTGGTACCCCAAGCTGCAAACTATGTAAAATTCACTCAAAAGCCTGCATTCAGGAGTGACGCTCGAAAATTTAGTTTGAAAAAGTTTTCCCTTTACAACTTTAAGACTCTACTAACCTGACTGTAAAGAGCTTATTTTACGACTTTGATTTTGATAGCATGGCTTTTTAACCAAAACAAAAATGCTGCGTAAAGAACCGATAGATACGTTGTATAGTATGACCTAAGAACTGTAAATTTGCAGTAATTAGATTTGAGGTACTTGCTTACCTCAACAAGTCAACGGCTGAAACTTTTTATGGTTCCCACGATACAGGCTAGGCCTAGTGTGGGGATCACCATTAATATCATACATAGGTCATCATGAAGTAGATTTGCAATGTACTAAACTATACCTTTTTTTCTTTAATTTAATTTTATTTAATTCATAATACCTACTAATGTACCTACACCGTGGAATTTTAGTGGTTTTAAAGCCGAAGGTATTTAGATGCACTCGTGATTCTGAGCCAAATTCCAAAATTTTACTTCAAAACGAGCGAAAAAAAAAAACGCTTCCCAATACAAACGGCTATCGCCAATCGACACCATTTGTATGAGTGAATTTTTTTATCGCGCGTTTTGGAATGAAATATTATAATTTGGCTCAGAATCACCAGTGCAACAAAATACCTTCGGCTTTAAAACCACTAAAATTCCACGGTGTATATTGTGCATGCATTTAGCTAAAATAAATTATTCTTATTCTTATTCTATTCTTAGATAGGCTCTATCAATAGGTACCTATAACCCTCTAAGGCCCGTAATATCAATCACAGTAAAAACTAAAAATGCTAGTTTATGTATCTGTCGGTTAATTTTCATACAAAATGCGGGGTTTAATCTATGGTCAGAGTTTAAACTGTGATTGATATTACGGCACTTAGTCAAATAAAAAAAAAATTCATACTATGGAAGATTATTCGACCACAAAATATTAAACAAGCATTACGACGAATTCATCAGTTCAAAGCCAAAAGTCGATTCCCCGAAAAACTCACTTAAGTATAAACAAATCTTTAACAACTGATTAAGAGTTGTTAATAACCTTTTAAGCACCAACTTGGACAAACTCCAGCAACTATTCGATACAGAATAAGTGCAATTAATATGGCGATTATTAATCACGGAGATTCCCAAAGTTTCCCGACCACTCGGCCGAAGTTTCTACGATACGATACTCTTGAAGATAACTCCATGTTTAATGACAGGATTGAGTACTTATAATACACATCTCATAAAATGAATATACAATTTTAAAAAAATACCCCCGAAATTTTTGCTTCAAATAAACATCTCATAAACGGGTTAACCGATTTTGATAAAACATAATATCTAAAAACACTCACTAAAAAACCTGCGTTGTAATAAAAATAAACCGCATCCAAATCGGTTGTTACTGTGCCACAAACAGACATACACACACACACACACACACAGACAGTCATAGCGGTCAAACACCCCTCTTTTTTGGTCGGGGGTCAATTGAACGAGCGATCGAAGCGAGCAGTTTCGTCATTCAAGCTTCTGTTATTCGAGCTTCAGTTCATTCGATCTAGTGTTATTCGAGCTTCGGTTCATTCGAGCTAGCATTATTCGAGCTTCGGTCCATTCGAGCTAGCGTTATTCGAGCTTCGGTCCATTCGAGCTAGCATTATTCGAGCTTCGGTCCATTTGAGCTAGCGTTATTCGAGCTTCGGTCCATTCGATCTAGCGTTATTCGAGCTGCAGTTCATTCAAGCTTTTGTTATTCGAGCTTTCGTTATTCGAGCTTCAGTCCACTCGAGCTTCCGTTATTCAAGCTTCAGTTTTTCGAGTTTCAGTAGCGGACACACATTTGGAACGTGGACTCTACCCATCTCCGCTTTGATGGATACTTAAGACGGAACGCGGGTAGCCGGCTGCTCCATACAAAAAATACAAAAAGGGAGACCTGTTTACTCCCTGGATAATTATTTTAGAAAAAATATGTTTAACAATCTATATTTACATCTGCCATGTCCCTATGTTTTCCTTTTTTTATTTATTTATTTATTTTAATAAAAGTTATTTAAATATTTTAAATGATAAAAAAAGGAAAACATAGGGACATGGCAGAGGTAAATATAGATTGTTTTTTAAAAAATATGGATAAAAATATTTTTTCTAAAACAATTATCCAGGGAGGAAACAGGTCTCCCCTTTTGTATGGAGTAGAGGGTTACCCGCGTTCCCCCTTAAGTAAGTCAAAATATTATTTTATTTCCGTCAACTAATCTAAGCTGTATTTGAAACTATCAGACCCGTATTTGGGGATCTGCAGTCAAAAGTGCTATTAAAAGTACCTAATCAAACACCGGAACAAAGATTGACCAGATTTTTAAATTATTCATATGATTAGGTAAAAGCGTTGAAAATGGAAAAAAGAAAATTCCCACCATTTACCTAAAATCATCGATCAAATAATCAGATTAAAAAAAAATTAACATGGAGAAAACATGGCTAAGTAAAGGGCACATTCCTGTTACGGTTTCTATCATCGCCACATCTATCTAGAAAGTTCGATGCAGTCAATGGTTGAACTACCTAAGTTAGTTTCTGAGGTACTTGAATTGGCAAACTGTACGTTATAGGGTTTTGTCAATTTCGGAGAAACTGTCTCTTGGTTTACTGTTTGACCATACGGCCAATGTTTTAGTAGTTTTGTAGATTAATGCATTTTTCGCACGATAAAATGACAAATTTGCACGTTTAATTCCCACTATACTCAAAGTTCATAGTTAATTTATTTGCAACATAATGGTATTACATAGGTCTTACATAATAATTAAAGTATCACATTATGTACCCTGTAAGGGCATTGCAAATATTTGAGTAGGTACCTATTAGGTTTAATAATAATTCATTTCAATAGTAAAGCATTAATTAAAATTAATATTTGATAATTACTTAGATTATAAATTATATTATTTGCTGGAGTGTGAAATTGGGACCTTTATCACTACTCTTGAGCGTAGCATGAATATTTATATTCTGACTTGTATTAACTTAATACTTAATTGATCCACTGATTCCTTTGGTCTCATTCCATTCCATAAGTTTATCATCACCACAAAGTGCTTACCTCGTGCCTTCCGCATACCGAAGGAACCCAAAAAATTAAACACCGTAATATCATTTCCCGCGATGAAAACATCGTGCTTTGAAGGCACTTATTATGCAAATTGTGACCACGCACCCCGATTAAGTTGTTTGAGCGTTTGAGTCGACGGGTTGCGTTTCTGGCCACGAAATTACAGTAATAGGACCCCTGAATAATGACCCTGTGTGGTGATAGCAAGCCGCTGGATTTACACCGTTTAGCGGTAAGCTGAAAGCTACCTAGCAATCGAGTAAAGCGCTGCAATTCATGGCACTAAATAATAACGCATATGCTGGTAGCATAACTAGCAGAGCTGTCGGGGTTGTTTAGGTATAGGTGCTGGACAATCCTACTCCATCTTTAAACATGTCCTCGGTACATTTCGCCCATCTAGGTGATTAAGTGCCGTAAGATCAATCACAGTTAAAACATTTTGTATGAAAATTAATCGACAGATAAGGTTTAAACTAGCCTTTTTGGTTTAAACTGTGATTGATCTTACGGGCCTAAAAGTGCCATTGGACGTTGTATAAAGATAATTTCATTACGTAGATGCAAAAGCCTGCGCCTATTTGTTAATTGATAAAAAAGCCGAATTAAATTCACGATACTAAATAAATACCTTTTTTATCTTTAGATTTCGGGCGAAAGGTTCCTGGACCGTAAATATCGTCGGAAAATCTGTCAATCTGCGACGAATGTTGTTTTGGCCTGTGATATCCTTGCAGCCGATTTCGTCAAACCGCATCAGCGATCAAGAGGCGTTGAAGTATATTTTCAGGGTAAATTCATGGTATAATAGGGTATTCTCAAGCACTGATGATGGATCAAAAAACAGTGAAATTTTCCCTGAATGAAACTAAAGTCGTCTTGAACCACTTTTTTAATTTATTGTGGTTTAAACAGCACTTAACTAAAATCTTCATACAAAAGTCGATTTAAATGGCAACTTAAGTGGCATTTAAGAAGTGGTGCAAGACGGCCTAAATGTGGAATTCCATATTACAACAATAATAATTAACGCCGCAATTTATAGCAAAATCAAAATGCAGATTGCAGTATTCCACTTCGCTAATAGCTGGGTGTGGTTGATTTATATCTGAAGGAGACTTGTTGCTGCATGAGGAACGTTAATGGGGTAAACACTGGGTATTTGTTGAAGTACCTAATTTATGTTCTCTAGAAAACGGGAAAGTATCAGGGTAAAAGGCGCTAACTAAATAATCGTTCCTGTCCTGTCAGCTTAGTTGGCCTAGCTCACAGGAAACTCAAGTCTATACGTTCGGGGCAAACTAAACAGCGGGTTTCCTTACGATGTCATTCTTCACGATTTAGCGAATGATATTGCTTTTAAATCTAGGTATATTATTTTAAATCTATTACTAAATTTTAAGGCAAAAGTATGAATTTAGTAGTTTTTGATAAAGTAGAGAATCAATTTATTCATTTATCTATTGCACAAGCGGTACTGTACCTATGTTGGTTATAAAATCCGATGTGAAAATTCGATTTAATTAATTTCCTTGCCTTTTTGTATTTTATTGTAAGCTAAGTGTTTCGAAATAAATGTTTTTATTATTATTATTATTGCTTTTACAAATTAAGGTCCGGATTACCCAAATTCCCATTCTTGTTAAAGCAAATCATCATAATCCACACTGTAAAATCTGTGGTTACTCAATTCCGACAATCAGTTGGTATACGTAGCGTCAGATTAACATTTCCAATACCATTTGTAATGCAATGTCCTCACTTGAAATTCAGATCCGATGCAAAGTCCACAGAATCGATGTAGGTTCCGCCTATAACAACTCTGTGGAACAAAATTTATGATGATGTGTTATTTCACTACACTTTTTTTTTATAAATGAGATTTTACAATTTCTACAAGGCTGGTTCTTTGCAACTATTGTTCCGATTGTGACACTTATACAAGGTGTTACAAAAGCAATCTAACTCTTTTTACAGGGTGTAACCTACTGGTCAACAGGATGACAAATCTGTAATTTTTTTTTTGAAAAAAAACATTTTTATTTTATAACCTCAAAAATGAAAAAAATTGTGCGTGTAGATGCATGTTCATAGCTTAGAGTTGTTAAAACATTGTGAAAGTCAATGAAAACAATATTTAAAAAATACTTTTCTCCCGCAACATCGTTCACATTTTATTAATTTAAAAATTAACGGAACGTCATAGAGCAAAAAAAAAATTTAGGTTGTGATCCCTATCACCGGGTGCTATTACCCTGTAAAAAGAGTTAGGTACTTTTGTAACACCTTGTATAATTACATCAAACTATTCTTTTAATTAGTTCTAAGAGGAAAAAATGCCTTCACCTTCTTCAAACATAATTTAATCAATTTCCAACTTCTACCGATAGGCAGGTACCAACTCCCCTCAAACTCCGATCACAATCATTTGTTTTTCAATTTGAATAATTTAATTTGTTTCCAATATTAAAATTTACTTCGGCTCTTCCATTTCCGTGTCATGTAATTTAGTGTGACACTTTTTTATTCTCGTTTCGAAAAATGAATTTAAACATTGAACGAATTTTTAAATGGCGAACCGCGAAAAATCGCTGCTCGAGATTGAAAAATGTTTGCTTTCGATACCGCTGCTTCGCTTCAGGTGAAAATAAAAAAACTCTGTTATGCTATTGGCCTTTACGTGCATGAATAAACTACGTTCAAAATAGATTGCAATTTGTTAACCTATACAAGGATGGGATTTTAGAACAGCAGTCAGAGTCGAAAGAGATCAGTGAACAGTCTGCCAAGAAATTTAAGTATTAAATGCCCTTGATGTACACAATTTTTTCACATGAATAGCTTAGGCCTTTGCATCTACGTAATGAGATAATTTATACAGCGTCCAGTGGCACCTTCACTAACTCAGATAGGTGCAGTGTCCAATCGCACGCTGCAGTGCCTGAGTCATATTAATATGGAGTACGTAGGCTTGCCCAGCACCTATTTCTTTCCATCCTAAGGTTGTCTGGAAGAGATCGCTTTTAGCAATAAGACCGCCGTCTGTACTTTTAGGTTAAGAAAATTGTTGTAAATTAATTTCTGTTGTACGGTCGGCCACAATCTCAGATACCCCATGGCAGCTCTTACCGCGCGCGGCATAAGGGCTAATCGAACAAAATGGGGCATCTGAGACTATGGCCGACTGTACAATAAAGTGTTGTCTTTCTCTATTTCCTCTGGGCAAATTAATAAAATAAGGGAACTGTTTTAGTCCCTAAGAGTAAGGGTTTTTTATCTAGAGGAGCAAGTCAGCAAAAACTAAAAGGATAACGAAAACGATTTAGTGGTAACGTGACCGTGGCATAATTATTCGCGGTATCCGTTGGCCTGTTGGCCTGCATATTATTATCTCTGAGGTCAGGAGGAGGTTGAAAAATAATTAATTGGCAAGTCCTTAACGAAGGCACAAGATAGGAAGCACAAAAGGTCGCTGTTGCCAAAGCATGCACAAAAAACTAATACATTTCATAATCATCATCATCATCAACATCATCATCATCATCCCCATCACCATCATCATCGCCATCATCATCGCCGGCATCCCACCTTTGTACTCTTGGGTATATGCCATTTTCCCTCGCGCCACCTCTCACGGTCCCTCACAATCCGCCTCCACATAATCGCTATCTCAATCAGGTATCACCAATTAAATAATTGAATTTTATGAAAAAACCGTCAGTCACATTTAAACATTGTTATATGTATTGTTATGAGTCAAATGCATTATTTTTGCACAAAAGCGCCGTGGTCGCTTGGAACGCAGGCGCCACGCGCCACTTCGGCCGTCAAAAATGCGGCGCCCGCGTCGAAAATCTGGCTGGATTTCTTGGAAAATATTTGAATAGCAATATTTAAATATTAATTCACGGAAATATTCCCTTATTAATTATACAAATAGAAGTAAACCTCAGTAGGGTAAGGTTTATAAAAGAAAAAAAAAAATTACTACCGTATTTCTGTAACTTTTATATCTATAAGGCTGGCTGGCCAGTTTAATTAAAACCTCGCGAATCTCCGAAACTCGGCACTGGCATCCCATCCCAGGGCTCGGAAGTTGCCCCTAATTAATGATATTTTTAGGATTACCCTAACTTTTGCGTAAATAAGATGTTTTCTTCAACCTTACGAGAAAGAGATACTTGTACATACAGCTTTAACCGATCACCCGTTTACATTTAAATACTTCGTAAGCATGGATGTATTTTAATTTTACACGTGAAGCTTACACAGTTCAGTAGATTCAATACAAAGTTTGAATTATACATTTGATTAATTCATCATCATCATCAGCCCACGTCAGACTCTGCCCACTGTTGGGGATACGCATTTTTTTAAAGAAATAGAAATAGAAAAGTCTTTATTCGGTAGAAAAGTAGTTAGAAAAGTATTTATACAACAATTAGATTTTTTTCCCCTCGCGCCACCTCTCGCAGTCCCTAGCCATCCGCATCCATCTATCCAGCCCATAAATAAAGCCCACTGTTGGGCAATTCGGGCATAACAATATGGACGAGATTGGCCCAAAGCCAATCTCGTCCATTGTCCTCCCGCTGTTCTGACAATGTCATCGACCCATCGAGCTTTCGGTCTACCCACCGACCGTCGACCAATTCTAGGCCACCATTCCGTGACTGCCCTAGTCCACCGTCCGTCCTCCCGTCTAGCCAGATGCCCCGCCCATCTCCACTTTAATCTTAAGATACACGCACCCACATCTTCGACTTTTGTCTTTTGCCGAATGTCGACGTTGCGCACACGATCAAGGAGTGAAATGCCTAGCATGGCCCGCTCCATAGCTCTTGGTGCAATTTGGATCTTTTCCATGTTGACTTTGGTAAGCTACCATGTCTCTGCACCGTACGTGAGGATGGGCAGTATGCATTGGTTGAAAGCCTTTGGGCATCCGCATCCATGGACCTTCTAAATTGTAAATCAGTAAATCACAGCACTGAAGCTTTAATTTGGTTTCCCCTTGCTCCAAAACCATTGAAACCATTGAAATCTGTCAAAGATAGGCCTTACTCATCTACTGATAATGATTTATGCGACCGAAGCGACCATTCAGGTGCTGCAGTGTCTAGTACAGTCGACCACACGCTAGGATACCTTTTTTTATTCGATTCGCGTCCTTATGCCGCACGCAATAAGAGCTACCATGGGGTATCCTAGACCGGCCGACCGTAGATGTTTTGAGATGGATTGCGCTTGCCAAACGCCTATTCCATTCTCTAGGCTTAGTCGCCTCACCCACTCCAATGTCAATACGTGCGGTGGCGACTAATCCAAGGGTTTATCTCCACTATGTTTTCCTTTACTTTTAAAGGTAAATAGGTACCCGGGCAGAGCACACTATTTTATTTATATTCGACACACTTAACAAACACATTAATTTACTTCTATGCACAATTCGTAGACCAGAACAAATAAGTAAGATGTAGCCTGTACAATTGTACATGTCCCACTAGCTGGGCAAAGGCCTTCTCTCAGAGAGAGAGTGCGAGCTTAATCACCACGCGTGCTCAATGCGGGTTGGCGATTTTTGCGTTGAGGGTATAATGCCTCACACGCTCAGGTTTCCTCACGATGTTTTTCTTCACCGTCAGCGAGTGGTATTGCTACTACAAATTCACAAATGTACGTAACTTTGAAATTAAACAAAGTCATAGATACATGCCCGCACCGGGAATCGAACCTAGGACCGTCCACTTCAGAGTCCACTGTTCTACCCACTAGACCACCATCGCCGCTCATAACAACAAATAATCGTCTGAATTATTGTTGTTCTGTTGTTTACAACAATGAAAAGAATACTGTTTTATTGCCGCGAACGAAAAATCGCTGAAAAAAAATAGCTCAGTTTAGCTATTAAAATGTAAAAAACTGTGAAAATTTTGAATTTCCCGCCACGTTGCTATCGCCCACCCTTAACACCTCAATGTCTTTTCTTTCTTTCTTCTTTCTTAACGACTCAATACAGAAACGATCGATAAACGCTAAGAATTTCAACGCTTGACGATTATTCCAACATCGCCGCGTTGTGGAGCTATTTCAATAATTAAATCAGCCATTCATAGCGCGCGGCTCATGAAAAATGCATCGTGGCAATTTGTAAGATAGCCCCCCCTCGCTGAATATAGATAAACAGAAGGTAGAGCTCAACAAAGGCCAGATTTCAGTGAATGGCCCGTTTTCAGAAAAAAAAAACGTACCTAGTTCTTTTTTTTCCACTGATGGTGCTCATAATACGGCACTTTACGGCAGTCATTTGAAATTTCACCAGTGTTGCCAACGGTACGACAAGTTGTTGTATTCTGTAATAATCATAACCAGAAACACAATTCATTGCTTGCAAATTTTATCGCATCACGTAGTTGATGTCAGTATCCTACCTACCTAATTTATCCAAAACCATTTATGTTTTTGCTTTCAAGAATAAAAATTGCAAATATATGACACGGTATTTTTACAGATTGAACATGGCAAGCCTGATTATTATCTGTGGTGTTTGTGTATCTTTAGTACAAGTACTTTCTAATCTGTGAATCTGTGGGAAAAAGCGTTATTTCACTACCGTTATGTAGCAGTATTTTCTGGGCCATCTAGCAAGCATTTTAAAATCAGCTTTTAACTGTCAGTTGAAAACGGCTCATTATTAAACAATTTTACGGTGGCATTAATAGTTGTCGACTCAAGATCGAACTCAAGTAGGTGATCTCAGAAAAGTCAAATGTTAATGTCAAGCCTTGGCTAATGTCAATGTCAATCTCAAGATAGGGCCTATTAATATGCTGACAGCTACACAAGTTTGACATTATAATAGCCAAGGCTTGACATTAGCATTTGACTTTCCTGAGTTCATCTTAAACGACTATTCATACCATTCCTATGTAGTCCCCTTATTTGTGTGTGAGTATGTTTGTTACTCCTTTGGTGAAACAGCTAGACGGATTTGGATAAAATTTGGCATGAAGATAGCTATGCCGTAAGTTTGCGAGGACGAAGTCGTGGACTTAAGCTTGTATAAACATTAGGCAGCCTTATAAAGGCAACAAAAACATATTTTAAACACATCTAAAATGCCCTAAATTTATAGGTAATGATCAAAAATTTCATAAAATCCTAACGCCAATTCTTAGGTCTGTCTGTCAAACAAGTAGGGTTGGCCACTACCTCATATAATTGAATCAACCAAAATATATATATAACTCCGAAACTTGTAAGTTGAAACAGAGCTGCCTTTCTGTTCCTTATTTAGAATATCTCCTCTTTTTCGTTTCCTTGGATAATTTTAGACATTTTTTTTCTCTACTGCTCGTCTTGCTTCCGATACAAAATCGATTACTGTTGGCTGGATAGGTTGGAAATTGAATTCGTTCTTGTTTAAATAATTTGTATGTACTTTCCTGTCTTGTAGTATTTTCTTAGGTGGCGATTGTTTTACCCCCGACGCAAAAAGAGGGGTGCTATAAGTTTAACATGTCTGTATGTGGCGGTTTTTTTGTTTGAGCGCTGACATGACATGATTGAAATGGTTCTTAGCTAAAATAGATTTCATCCAAATCGGTTCAGTTGTTTATGAGAGCTCGTTGCGGTTATCCACACCATTGCAAAAAAATTGCGGAAGCTCGCGCTTATTCTGAAATCAAAATCAGGGGAGTTAATTAAAAAAAAATGTAGCCAGTTAATATAAGATTATTCTTTTTGTAAATATTGTGTGGTACCATGGAACCGGCAAGGACCAGTGTGTCCAGGCGACTGGAAGTAAACCTAGCAGCTAGGGGAGCACAATTTTATCCCACTATCGGGTAGCGGTACACAGTGAAATAAAGCAAGATTGCGCTAGCGGGATAAAACGCGATAGAGGGATAAAACTTGTATCGTGACTTGGTGCTCCTCTAGCAGGACAGAGACCAATGGCGACTTCTTGTGTCTGAGGTCAGGACCCGTCTTCGGGACGCTTAGTCAGCGGAGTATGGCATGAGAGATACATCCTACAGGCTTACTTTTTCGTATTTTTTATGTTCCATGCAGCGAGCAGAAGAAATCATGGAGATCTTATTAGCCGTGAGAAATGACCTAATGCAAACGGTTCTCGTATGGGCGGAGTCTACAGATGGTTCCTCTCAAGATTTTAGTGATTCGATAGACGTGACTTAGAGAAGACGTCAGTTTGACACTATCAGCATAATACGTCCAATAACATCAATAGCGCGAAAACTATCCACCAATGACGGAGTTTCTTGTTTTCTGGTTTAAAATATTTTTAACAAAGCTGTCTGCGCGAGTAGATACGTGTGCCGATTTTAGAGGATGGGTTAGCTTGAAGAAATGCTTCCATATTTTTTTCATTCGCCGGTTCCATACCATCTATCAATAGATAATACCAATCTTCAGCTATACGGAATCTCTAATAGCCTGGGCACACAGAAGAAGCCAAGGGCTTCCATCAAATTTAGCAAACAAATGTAGGTACGCGTAACCGTAACGGAACGTTTATTGAAAGGAGAGTAAAAAAGCGTGTGAAAGCACCAAGTACTCCACAGAGAGTCTACTCGAGATGCGTGAAGGCTTATTTCTTAACCCTCGACCCAAAAAGAGGGGTGTTATAAGTTTGACCAATATTTTTGTATGTCTGTCTGTCTGTGGCACCGTAATAGCACTTAAACGTGTGAACCAATTTTGATACGTTTTTTTTTTAGTTTTCAGTAGTTTTTCTAGCAAGTGTTCTTATAATTATGTTTTATTAAAATCGGTTCAGCCGTTTATGAGATATGCTAATTTTAAGCTAAATTTTCATTGCTAGGAATATGAAATCAGAAGTGTGTCCACATGAAGATAGCTTTATTATCTATGTCTGCAACTATATTTTATCGTCCAAAGTATACAATAAATTAAAATTTTTAAAAGTGCGAGCGGGAGGGCTGCAGACGGCGAACGAAAAAAACATGGAAGCATTTCTTCAAGCTAATCCATCCTCTAAAATAGGCAAACGCATCTACTCGCGCAGACAGCTTTGTTAAAATTATTTTAAACCAATAAGAAAACAAGAAACTCTGTCATTGGTGAATAGTTTTCGCGCTATTGATGTTATTGGAAGTATTATCTGACAGCTTCAAACTGACGTCTTCTCTAAGTCACGTCTATCGAACCACTAAAATCGCGAGAGGAACCATCTGTAGACTCCGCCCATATGAGAACCATATAGGTAATATGCATTAGGTAATTTCTCAGGGCTAGTGAGATATCCATGTTTTCTTCTGCTCGCTGGCTGCAGAGCTCCATAGTCTGTATGTACCCCTACTTGTAAAGTAACTGTACCTAGTCATCTGCACCGTATATACGTAATTCTGTTCCAAAGTTCAACAGAAAGCTTAGTTCTACCGTAGAAGCCGGAGAGTAGATCCAATCTACGAGAAGCACACTCATGTTGTTTAGATAGACAACAACGTGAATAACATTTCGATTCACGGCCCTTTTACAAGCGTGTCCCTTTATACGCCCTTTGCTCAAAGGAATGGGTGGCTGTAACCAATTCATTGCGAGGATTGACTGGGTGAAACTGCTTTGGGGACGGAGGCGGCTGTGCTTTGTTACTGTCTGTGTGTTTTAAAGTGTCTACTTAGGGCTTTAAGTAGCGTAATGTAGTGGAAATTTTGTTACAATACGTTTTTTTTTGCAATAACATACCAGTAGAAACATTTTCTAAGGCTAAGGGGAAAAAGTTGCGGTTTTCAGCGGACCTATTATAACCTAAAACGCGAGGGCAAAAGACACCTCCACAGTTTTGAGGACAAATGCACCCTAGAACGTATCGGTTTAGTTACGTTCGGTTTCAAATGCATCATCATTACAATAAGAATTAGACACCTGTCCGCGTAGTAGGTACCTACTCTCCACATACTCTGTTAGGGCAGTTCTTTCACAACCTGTTACTGTCAGCGACACACAATTTAACACTTATTTGTTCGTTGTTCGATTGACGCACTTATATAAATTGCGTGCGATAAGAGCTATCAAGTATCCCAGCGTTCGTCACGATATCTCCTTTAAATTGTTCCGTACCTTTAGTTTTCAATTACTCGAATTAAATCTTATTGGTCCCCGAACAATTCGCTAATACGATTTACAGTTCCCCTGCGGGTCAGAGTTTAAGCATCACTTAACGGTCTAATTATAAAACCTCAGGGGACGACCCGTAAATTCCGTAATCGAATAATGCCGGCGACTTACGGCCTCAGTTGGACACGTTTATCGGATAGCGAGGCTACAGTCAGATTGACTATTCTTTGTGTCCCAAGTTCATCTCATTATTTTCTAACTGACACAAAATTGGACAACAATAAGAAAACATGGTTATAATTTTCACATTAAGGCGCTGGGCATAGTAAATCGCCCGCGCGCAAACAAAATGCTCAAAATCGATTCCTGTATCAAATACACTAAACAAAACGAAAATATTCACATATAAAACACTATTATAGAATTAGGTGAGACCTATCTAAAACAGCCAGTTTCTAGTTGACATTCATAAACATATTCGATACCTTAGTTTGCAAACCAGCCAACTCCAAAACCGTAAATTCTACAGGAGACACAAAAAAGTGATTAAATAAATATTTTCAATTTGAAGATATTTTGCTTGAAAAAAATTAGGCGGCGCACTTTTTTTCAAGCAAAATATCTTGCAATCTATTATGGATATCAACATGAAGCTGGCTGTGTTAGATAGGGGTCTCAACTAATTCTAGGGTTTGATATGTGAACATTTTCGATTTTTTTTTGTGTATTTGATACAGGAATCGATTTAGTGCATTTTTCTTTGCGCGCGGGCTAATTCACTATGCCCAGCGCCTTAAGTTGGACACGAGCTGTATTTTTAACCCCTGACATAAAAAGAGGGGTGTTATAATTTTTACCGCTAAGTGGATCTGTTTGCCTGTCCATCTGTGTATCTGGCTGTGGCACCGTAGCTCTTAAATGGGTGAACTGATTTGGATGCGGTTTTTTTTTATTTGAAAGCAGGTTTTCAGCAGGATGCAGCTATGACAGATTAAAAAAATACTCTAAAGAGTACTGCTGCGCTCTATGTCTTTGTCACGTCTAGCCCAGCAACCTTTGTCCGTGTTTCTATTTATTTGTCTATACGCCAGCTATCATATTACTACAGGGTGCACTCTAAGTCGATAGCGGAACTTTAAGTAGGTTGATCAGTAGACACTGATCAATACAAACAACTTCTACTAGGTGGCGAAAAAATGGAGCAAAAAAAAAATCTGCTGTTTCATACATTTGGCGCAGTATTGAGTCGACCTTTTGTATGGAACGGCTGATATTTTTTTCGCTCCATTTTTGTCGCCACCTAGATCAGTAGACGGCCTACTTAAAATTCCGCTATCGACTTGGAGTGCACCCTGTAGTAGTCCGACTAGAGCAGTAGACTAGCTGAGAGCCCAGCGCATTATTTTGTCTTCGTCAGTAGAACTCTTCTTCTTCGTTTGGTGCCAACTCCTATCGCAAGTTGGCTATTATTACGGCCACTTTTGCCCGTGGTGGTGTTGTGTTGCACCATTCTGCGAGATTTTGGAGCCATGATGTTTTTAGGCGTCCAGGTCTTCGGCATCCCTGTATTTTCCCTTGCAGAAGGTTATATTTGTCAGTAGAACTATAGACCCATAATTTGTAAGAAATCTCATTGCATAAATTGCGATCGGGGTAAAGCAACTGAACGTTCTCTAGACCTAGTAACGACTCTGTGAAAGGCCGCAAATGCTTGGCCCTAAACTTCACCGCGTAGGAAACTTTGTTTGCTATTATATTACCGCTAATTTGTAACCAGTTTTTGTTCTGTTTACGTCTTGTTGTTCTAACAACTGGTCGTAACTTTTGTCTTGTTTGATACCTAGTTCTTTGTAATTGAATTTCGCGTGTTATTCTGGAGACTTACTAAAATGATTGGACCGGTGCGCGGTGTTTACCTGAAACAAAAGGAGATAATATTGTTATTATTGTGAAACACCGTACTTGTAGGCCTTTGCCTTACGTAACCTTACGCCTTACGTTTTTTTTTGTTTAATAATGCATAATTGATTAAGTACCACAACCACATTCATTGTATCTAACCCAATCTCCATGTTTTAAAAAGCTCTTATTTCACGATAATGTCTCCCATTCGTCGAAAAATCCAGCAGTGTGAAGTAGATTCGGCGGGAGAACTGGCACTGAACAAAAACTTTTAAAAGTTCTATAACATCCAATACTCCTGTTGCAAATTGACGTTTTTGAGCTTTTTAGTATTTTTTAATTACCCTGTACCTATAAGTGTATAATAATTCAGCTAGCAGGATTTATGCAGGCGAGATCAATGACAAAGCTTTCAACTCGAGAGAAGATAACTATACTAAATTCAAAATATAAAAATAACCCCGACATTAGAATATCTCAGAAAAAATTAGTGTTTATTTCGATAAGAGATATTTACCGGTTACAAATTAACCGGTTTTGAGGACTAGAAACTGTGCGGATTTTTTTCACAGAATAAGCACACTGATTGGGAACCTTCTGGTACTTTTCTCCATAGTGCCCTCCGGATGGCGGGCGTTTTTCAATCACACACATGTGTGTAAGACTCCGAAACCCCCGCACCCTATCCGCCTTAAATTGCCGGAGTCTTTCGGTTGATTCGATCTGTTATTTGATGGAAGTGAGGTGTCGATTTTCCGTTGCAAAACGTTTTTCGTTTAGAATGGAATATGAAGCGTGTGATGCGCTTGGATAACCCATGGTGGGTCATTGCACTGACTCGGTGATTTGCTGCTGTCATTTAAGGAGTTATGGTCTCCATCTCCGAAGTTCTTCATCAGATTTTCACAATTTTTTTATAGGACCACACGGGAAGTATACCCATCCAAAAAAAATAAAAATCATCAAAATCGGTTCACCTAAAAAAAGTTCTGGGGTAAAAAAAACCTACGGGTCGAATTGAGCGCCCCCTCATTTTTGAAGTTGGTTAAAAGAGATGTCTTGTCATATCGCTGACTGTGCACCCAACTCAAGATATTTTCGATTCATTTATCAATTGCTAGAGGTGACGCTGAACATGAATTCACAGAGGTTTTAACTTACAACCATTCCAATGAGAAGCCACTGCGACTGTTTTATACACTAGCCAGACTATAACCGCCCTTTTTTAACATTCACGGACACCCCGCCTAAGCTTTAACATAAATGCCCATTTAGGAAGAACAATAAAACACGTGCGAGTGCCGAAGATATCATGGCTTGAGAACTTACGCCATTTGTTCTAACATTCTAGTAAAGTAAGTAAGTAAGTAAATGCATTTATTTAACCATTTACACACATAATACAATTTTATTATTAGCACGTTATGAACTACAAAACTATTAAGTAGAACAGTAAAGTTACATTATACAGTTTAGACATTAAAAGTAGTTACTTATATTTATATATTATCATATTATGTGTGCTGCAGCAATACAAAAATAGGTAAAAAAACTTTTTAAGTTAAACGGTTTTATGTTAAACATACATTGCAATGTTTAAGATAAATGTACTAAAAACAAAAAAATAATAAAATAGATACAGTCGTGGGAATTATAAACATATGCATAGACTAGACTAAAATAAAACCGTGGGGCACTTGAATTACTAAATTTGACCCAAGAATAAAGAATAAATAAAACAAACGGGGTGAGCTAAATAAAACCGTTTAAAAATGGTCCTATCTCAGCGTAAGTATTTACTTCAACAATCTACGTGCTCTTCGTTCCGTTTGGCAGCCTCAGAAGGAGAAATTAATAGGAGCCAAGTCTCCGATAGGAGACGGCACTACAAGAAGAAAAAAAGTGTCCGTGAATGTACAAACAAAACTGCGTCGAACATCAAAAGAACTTAGGCCAAAGAATTAATAAAACGAGGGCGGAGGAAATTCCAACAGAAGGCACTGAATATTCAATATCGAGTTGTAATCAGATGATTGCGGGCCTGTACGCATGAATAATACAAAGTGGCTGAGCCGTAGTGCGGAAACGTTAGTGGGGAAAACCTTTCCGGCTACCGTTGTTCGCAGCGAGGTTTGTGGGGCCACGGGAAGAGCGGTTTAGCTAGTCATCATCTTTTTTAACCCACATTTGCCCAATGCTGGGTATAGGCCTTTTCCCCCTCTCGCCATCCTCCTCGGTCTCTAGCTGCACGCATCCACGGACCCTCTGTCACCTAAGAGATGCCTTAGCTAATAATGGAGAAAAAAAGAGAGACGGATATTTTATTCTTTGAAAACAATATTAAGAAGAATGTAAATATAAGACAATTAAATAGTTCTTCCAGTTTACCTTTATTTATCCGGTGCTATCCAAAGTAGTTAATATCCTTTAATAGTTTAATAATAGTTTCTTACAAAACACCGTCTTGATAGTTTATAATTTTTTTTATTCTTATCAATAAGACAAAGTACCATGATTATAGGTATTAATTACTGTTCTATACATTTGTAAATCCGTTCCAATTTTGTCCACCATATAAAAATTACAAAGCGCATTTTTGCGATTTCGTATTATTGCGTTTCAGCGTCATCAAGTTTCGCAAAAAAACTTCGGTAAGTATTTAATCTAGCTATCGGCTATCTAGTATCTAGGTATCGGTAGTTCGAACTCTCTCTGAGAGAAGGCATTTTCCCAGCTAGTGGGACATGTACAATTGTACAGGCTACATCTTACCCTTACTAAGTATTTAATCCGTTTTCTGGTAGGCTGGGGTTTTGCATTCAAACTATTTCGTGGTTTCACGTCAAACTTCTCCTCACTCGAAATCGTCCTACGCAAAACCACTAAAAATGCTCCAACATTTTGGGAGCCGTGCGAGTTTTCGGGTCCGCTTCTTTCATGGCCCAACCGCGCGTCCCAGGCGGCGAGACTGAGCGAGCTTTTTCGGCGGGCCATTGTAACAAAAATCGCAGAGTGCTCCGTTGTATTGCGAGGCGTCTGTAACCGAGATGCTAGAGTGCTGTGATCTTACACTGAATCAACTAAAGTGTATTGGCAAGACGAAACGGGAACTTTTACTTCACTTTTAAAATTTCCGTGTAGCAATGTGCAAACCCCAAAATGTCACAAAGAAACTGATTGTTAACTCTCGGTGTGAAATTGGTTCGAAAATAGGTATAAACTACTGCAGCCATCCATTTTTATGCGCACCACCATCTCAGTAGTCAGGATTTTGTTTGGGTGGTTATGTTGAAGTACAATCTATTAACATTTTCTATTTTTTGAAAAGAGTTCACTTAGTTTTATTGATGTTGGAATAGCCGAGTAGTTTTACGTTTAAACGTTTATTATCTGCATCAAATATTTCCGTCGTTATTATTTCGGTCGTCGTTGTAGTATCTCCATCAGTCGTTATAATATCTCCATTAGTTGTTGTAGTATCCCCATCGGTCGTTGAAGATATTTTCTGTCGTTATTATTTCCGTCGCTGTTGTGGTATCTCCATTAGTCGTTGTAGTAACTGCATTAGTCGTTGTAGTAACTCCATCAGTCATTGTAGTATGTCTATCAGTTGTTGTAGTATCTCCATCAGTCGTTGTAGTATCGCCATCGGTTGTTGTAGTATCTTCATCAATTGGAGTAGGATTGTCACAACTCTCAGGCTTTTTTTTGCCTAACATACCGCATATAGTGTTGAGAGCATCTAGAGGATCCTTGTATTCGACGAATTGTTTTCCACGTAGGACAATTAGAGGTCCTGTCTTATGGGTCTTCAGTTTTTTGTATTCGTTTTGCGCTTCTCTGGCAAACTGTGGTACATATTTCTTCATGCAGTAATTATAAGATTCTTGATTGATGTTATATGCTATCTGGCAATCTATATCGGGGAAGCCGTAAGCGTCACATTGCAAATAATCAGCTTGTAACCAGATGTTAGGCCCCAGAGCGTACAAAGCACATTTCCTTTGACCCATAACTTTTGGACTGTCTAGAAAAAGAAAATTAGGTCTTATTTCTAGACCTACATTCTCAGCGAGCCATGGTAGGGTTCTGGTGAAGAATTCTACGTCCAAATTATTGTTCAAGTCAAAACGACTTATTATTTTAATCGTTTTCCAGCCTTGAGCCACATCGAGAGTTGAAGCCACTAAAGAAACTAGTAATACACATAGTAGCTCCATGGTTAGCTGCTTCTGAAACACTTTGAGCCTTTGTAAAATAAGTGGCCTTAATATTGCTTGTGACTGACTTTTTTACGCACATTCCAATAAAAAAATGTTAGGATTGTTATTTTACGTCAGTACGGTACGACTCACTTTAGTGTGAATGTTTGGACTAAATAATTTCAATTGTATAAATACTATACTTTATCATCAAGGTAAACTTAAGTTATAATCGTACCGTACACAAAAATAGTCAATGAAGCAATAAACAACATTATCTTGCTAAAGTAAATCATAAATGGCCGTATTTCAAGTGATAAGATTTTAACTACTGTTTTAGTGGCTTTACGAAACATCACTGATTAGTTTTAATAGTCGACTAGTTGTACCTAATCTTGTGGTTACCAATGAATAAAAAGTAAAAAAAAAAAGTAAAAATAATTTATTGCTACCAACAAAAAATATGCGATTACAGTTGGGTATATTCGTTTACACGTAAGGGTAGCAAAGGGTGGGGTGCTCGGCATGTGCCGTCCACGCATGAATGCAACTGGATGGCGCTGATTTTCGGCACTCACCTCAGAACATACAACTAGACTAGACTAAACTTAACTAAACTATACTACAAATATGTGTGTGTGTGTGTGTGTGTGTGTGTGTGTGTGTGTGTGTGTGTGTGTGAGCGAGGGTGTGAGAAAGTGTGTGTGTTTTAGGGGCGAATCGGTAGATCGTAATACGCATGTTGTAAGGATCATTTCAGGCATCGTTATTTTTTTCACTATTTAATTGTTCATTAAAAAGTGTCAAACGACACTTTTTTTTTAAAGGATATTAAAAAAAAAGTGTCGTTTTTTTTAATATCCTTTATTTTAAAGGATTTTTTTTAAAGTGTCATTCTTAATGTTAGAGGTGGAGGCAAATCATTCCAAATTTTTTATGCTGCGTACCGAAAACTACCCCTAAACTGGAGCTCACCTTTTCCTAAATATCCTGGGTCAATAGTAAAGAGAAAGACATTATTCTCCATGACATTCAGTGAGCTTACAACAAATGAGTAATCATGTTCCTCATTTTCAGAAAATCACCGCGTTTCATTACCGAGACCTCCATGAAAGAAAATGTCGGGCCAAGAAAAAAATGGGCTTCTAAGAAAATTAGGACGGAATTTGAGACCTTGAGATCTTGATCTTTGTGAACACAATCCGGAGAATGCATATTCGAAGAGTCATGTTCGAAGAAGTTTCTATGTGTCATAAGATTTTGAAAACTAAACAAAGAAATATCAAGCCAAACGATCAAGAAAAATAAATAAGAACAAAGGATACCTAGGGTGGTATTCTAGAACGCTACTTAAACTCAGTTCAAACTAGAAAGCTACTTAAACTCTGTTTAAACTCAGTTCAAACTAGAAAGCTCCTTGAACTCTGTTTAAACTCAGTTTAAGTAGAGTTTAGTAGTGTCGACTGTCGATAAAACAGAGCATGTTTTGATTTGAATATCCCTCCCTTCATATCAAAACATGCACTGCTTTATCGACAGTCTGAAGTCTGTTTAAACTGAGTTTAAGTAGCGTTCTAGAATACCACCCTAAAATGTACCCGAGATAGAAAGTGAATAAACTTGGATAGTGATTAGATAGGGCGCAAACAAGCGCAAATTCCCTTGTTTATTTGCCCAGCCTCGCTAAATGTTTAATCCCAGCTTCGTCTGCAAATCTGTTGTTCTTTGATAGGGACACAAAGAGAAAACTTGTATTTTTGAGAATGTAATATTTTCTTTATCTGTCGGGCTTGTCAGCATTTTGGTCTACATTTTAATACATTATCTCTACAAGAAACGTAGATCCCACCAATAACATTTTCATGTAAAAAATGTTGCCAAGGCGAGACCATACACCTCGCACTGTCAAAAAGTTATGAGATCTCATGTAGAACCAAGATTCTAACTCTACAAGCCCTAACTTCACAAACTCTACACCTTATTAAAAATATGTGGCTTGGTCGTTTCTTTACTAAAAGAGCTAGTAATAATAGAAAAGTAATAAACGTGGCGAGGCCGAATTCTGGGCCAATAAAATATAAACGTCACCGACACGATAAGAAGAATAAACAGTGAATATTTTTTTTACCTTTCGCCCATAATTACGACGGTAGCGAAATAGCCAAGCCACATATTATATTGACTAAGGTGCACAGTTTGTAGTAGAACCCCCTTGAGCTTCGCTACTCGTCTTACTAAAATCCGAGTGTACAGAAGTCATTTTGGGGCCTCTGGTGAGTTCTGTAGGTATCAAGCATACCTAATATTTTTTCACGACATAATTGATTGATAGATGAGATCAAATTGAAGACATGCCTGAACATACGAACTGATTCTTAGCACGTAAAACGGACATCGGAACCTCACTGCCCTTGTTATAAATAAACAAGACTTTATCTTCCAATTGTGACTATTAATGACACTTAGGTGCTATGATGTCCATACCAATGCATTTTTTTTCATTCATGGGAAAATAGAATATGAGGGAAATAGAATACATTCGGAAATTGCATCTGTTTGGATTTTTATTTGGGGTAAATACTTAATAATTTCCAGAAATCAACAGATTCTTTGTGGATATAAATTATTTCACGTTTTGTTAAATTGTTGAACGAGCGAGCGAAGCGAGCGAAGTTCTCCGAGTCTACTGGAACAATCCGGCGTTTGTATGTATGTATGTATGTATGTATGTATGTATGTATGTATGAATGTTCGTTCGACGATAACTTGAGTAAATTTAGTCGGATCGTGATGAAATTTGGTAAGCAGGTAAATGAGGCCAAGAGAATTTTTAAGTTCGAACATGAGCCAAATCGGTCGAGGGGTTACTGAGATATGGGGTCGCGAGTTCATAGTTCGGGGCGAACCACTAGTTAGCTAGAGTGTAGACGCTGTTTTAAAATAAACCTGCAACGTTAAACTAATTATTTTTCTTGCATATGTTTCATGCACGGGAAAGAGACTTCTTTAGATTAATTAAACTAGCCCTGCTCTTGTGACATCATCTTTCCTAGGTTCAGTCAAGGCTTTCAACTCGGTCTACGATCTCCTATGATTTGACAGTTTCACCTCAGTTCATTTATGTCGGGATAGCAAACCAGTTTTGATCTCATCTGGAAGTCTTGGTAAAGGAGAGACGGAGCTGACGCCGCCGCTGCCAGTCTTTTACTTAATCATGATTATTGAACGAGCGAGCGAAGCGAGCGAAGTACTCCGAGTCTACTGGAACCATCCGGCGTTTGTATGTATGTATGTATGTATGTATGAATGTTCGTTCGACGATAACTTGAGTAAATGTAGTCGGATCGTCATGAAATTTGGTAGGCGGGTAAATGAGGCAAAGAGAATCTTTAAGTTCGAACATGAGCCAAATCGGTCAAGGGGTTACTGAAATAGAGGGTCGCGAGTTCAAAGTTCGGGGCGAACCACTAGTTAATTCATTATCAGTGGGTTTTTATTATCAGTTCAAAGTTCAGGGCGAACCACTAGTTAATTCATTATCAGTGGGTTTATTGTGTAAAAAAAATCGCACAGTTGCTCTTGCTAATCCTCAAAACCGGGTTTTTACGGGAAAAAATAAATACACATATTTTTTTCGACCAAAGGTAATTACGTAGATATTTATTTGTCGAAGAAAAACATTGTTTATTTCGATAAGAGCTATTTTCCCAATTTTTTTACAGAATTATCACTCAGAACAAGCCAAATCAATATAAAATGTGCAGTCTACCTTTCTCCGAAGAAACCACCTTTTTCCCCACCACCACGTAGCGCCTGACCCTCCAAATACCCGAACCCATTTGACACGACATTTTACGTCTACGATTCAATCAATTGGATTCATGAGCGCAGTTTCGTTGAATATATTGTATCTGTCTACCCTACTAAAGGAATGAGGGATCGTTGCGATGGACGGACAAAGAGATTTAGTTTTATTAAACGGTTGAGGAGAAAAATGAGAGGGCGGAGGGGAGATAGATAGTGTACGTACGGTAGTGATACCCCATGGATAGCTCTTATCTCTTACGTACTTAGGACATGGTGCTTCGCCAGGTAGGTACCGACCTCTTAAAGTGATCATGATTGAGGATGAAGAGGCGAGTTGGTAGAAGAAGTTAGTCGTTGCTCAGAAACCGGATTGGACGGAGATATCCAGCGTTGAACATCTATTTAGCTTGGCAAGGAATAGAAAAGAATATAAGAGCTGCGCATCTATTATCTAAAAATATATGATCAATCGAACTTCCAGTGAAGTTCCATCATTATTATACGAGTCGCTTCATTCGAAGATATAGTATTAACTAGGTAGTCCCCCTAACCTACAAGGCAACACTCGCACATTCATAGCTCGATTTTAATCGATTTTTTTTTTTTTTTTACTACCCCTCCCGCTCGATTATCGTACACATGTGTACGTTTAACTCAGTTCGCCGGCCCGCTCGAGAAACGTACACATGTGTACGTTCCCGCAATGTTTACGCGCGCTTTTAGTTTCTGCCGGTTATGGAGTCAGGCATAAACCTTAGAGCGTGACCGTCTATAGACGAAATACAGAGCATAAAATGATCTGTTTATTGATACCAAACACATCACACTGGAAGAAAAAAAGAAAAGATATTGATATTCAAAACATTTAGAAATAATTTCGATTTTTTCGTTCGAGCCGTCGCGCGGAGCTGTGTATTTTGCCGAAAATTGTTTGAAAGGTAAGTAAATTATTGATTTACGTTATTAGTTGGTTCTTTGCATCTATGAATGTCCTTATTCACATCTTATTTCATAAGAAAAATTTGCATTTATACGCTCGCTCGGAATACGTACACATGTGTACTCCGCTCGACAATGTTCGGCCGCCTACGGAATACTGCGTCAGCTGATAATCTAATGGATTGATCGTGTATACACGAATTACAGAGCATGAAATTATCTATTCATTGATACCAAACACTGGTCACACTGTAAGAAAAAAACAAAAGATTTTGATATTCTAAAACATTCAGAAATCATAAAGAGCCGTCGCGCGGAGCTGACACACACAGTGTATTTTTCTAAAATTTCTTCGAAAGGTAAGTAAATTTACGTTGATTTCCGTTATTCTTTGGTTCTTTAGGTCTATGAATGTCCTTATTTCACAAGAAAAACTTGCATTTTACAGTATAAATTCATCATGTTACAGAAGTCAGTAGCGATTTCTGAACGTTCGCCCGCTCTATGGTTTCTACCGGATATTGCGTCACGTCGTAAACTGAATGTCTGATCATGTATAGACGAATCACGGAGCATAAAATTATCTGTGATTTGATACCAAATACTAGTAACATCGAAGAAAAAAACAAAAGATTTTGACACTGACAAGTCACGCGTGAACTTCGTTCGGCCGCTGGAATTTGCATCGAGTGTTGTGTATTTTTTTCTTAGGTTTTTGAATGTTGTAGAATGAAAGAAACCACTTATGTTTACTAGGCATTTATTCAACATTGGCCTAGATACAATTTCAGTTCCTAAAGGTTTGTATTTTTTCCTCAATAGACAGTTTATTCCACAAATCTGGAATTTTTGCCTACATTTTCATTTTGCACAGAAAATTAGGTTTTTTTTAACGTAAAACCATGTATTTCCGTACCTACCTCAAATAATGTCATTTCTAAAGAAAAGATAACTCCTTATTTCACAACATTTGGTTGAGTAGGTGCGGAGATATAAGAGATTTTGTCAACGGTGGAATCTCCATTTTCCGCGTTTTTCCGCGTCGCGGGAGTAAAAGAAACCTTACATTAAAGCCTCCCCGACCGGGAGGGCTACCCACCACTTTGCCGCTGGCCCGTCGGTTGGCCGAGCCCTCATTCCTTTAGAGATTGTTGAGGAGCTACTGCTCATACAAAACTTTCTTCCTGGGCTTTGGGTGGGTGGGTTCCTATATCTTCGAATGAAGCGACTCGTATAATAATGATGGAACTTCACTGGAAGTTCGATTGATCATATATTATACTTCGTCGCTTCATTCTTCAGATATAGTATTAACTAGGTAGATGTTAAGAGTTGAAAGTTTTGTTTTACTTTAATCTGATTAATTCAATTAATCGTTGATTTACTTTCAATGCCATTAAGGAATTGATGTGATAAATAATTACGAAGTAATCAGATATCTCAGAACATTTATTTTGATTAGTTTAACGAAATCAATATCTTTACATACGGGAAAATAAACTGATATTTTTATCATCTAATTATAATACCTCTAAAATATAATTATCTTTAATCGAGATTGTAAATTATGAATCAATTATTGAGACAAACAGACTTTGCAAAAACACCTTCATCTATGATTTTACGATTGTAAAATTTAGCAAAGGTATTAGAGGTGCTAGTCCAGCCGGCAGTCTTCCGGATGATGTCGACGGAGATGCCGGCTGCACTAGCCGCAGAGGTCGCGGCATGCCTGGTGCTATGGGCACTGAACTGGCTTACATCGATGCCGCTCTCTGACAACACCTGCTTGATCCATCGACTTATCGTTTGCGATGAAGCAGGTTTATGTGGAGGTCTGTGTGTCAATAACAGGTTACTGCCTAATGAATTGGGCCTGATGTTTTTGGTCATTAATAAGTAATCTTTAAGTGCGGTAGCAGGACAAATATTTACATTTTCTTCAAAATGTGGGAGAACCAGCATTGGCTGATCTCGACCTGGTGCGGAAGTTTTAATGATGTCACAAATTACTATAGTAGCCCCGCTAGTTGATAAATTAATATTGTCTACTTTAATCAAAGATAATGTTTGCACTCTGTGTGCTGTGCATAGTGCTAGTAATATTACTAACTTTTTTGTAATTAATTCTAATGATAAAGAAGTATTAGGCGCCCATTTAGAAATGAAATCTAACACTTTTTGTGGATCCCATGTGCTAGTATACTTAGGAATGGAAGGTCTAAGTCTATATGCACCTTTCATCAATCGCTTGATCGTCTCTTCCGAACCGATTTTGTTGCCTAGCAATAATGAGAGAGCGGAACGGTGGCTATTAAGTGAGGAAAAAGAAGCTCCCGCTTCAAATTGTTCTGAAAGGAATTTTAACACCATATCAATGGTAGAATTATTATAAAAATGATTGTTATTCTTCTCGCAAAAATGCCACCAGAGCTTAAATGTTATGTTATACTGTTTCATTGTACTATTTGCTATTGAAGCAAGCATTAAATCTAGTGAATTCATCGGCACTCCGCGGCTTGTAAAAGCTGCCCTGAGACTATCGCGGCACCCAATGTAAGATGTTGGTGCATTGGGTGTTGACTCCTGAAACGGGAATGCAATAGATTCTTATCAGGTTTGAAGGTAATCATGTCGGATGTCAGGATACTCATTAAGAGCGGGTACCACGGTTGGGAAGGCCAAATAGGGAATACTAGGATTCCAGATGCTTCATCATCTATTATTTTCCTAACGCATTTCAAAATGAGAGCAAATGGAGGAAAAGCGTAAAATAGCCATTGTTTCCAGTTAACGGTAAATGCATCTACTGCTATTGAATCTGGATCTTGTTTCCAAGATATAAAAGATGTACATTTGGCATTGGCACGAGAAGCGAATAAGTCAACCTCTGGCTGTCCTAATTTATAAGCGATTCTTTGAAAAGCAGAATCAGATAACTCCCATTCAATATCTGGATTGATTTTTCGGGACTCTTCGTCTGCTTCTCGATTTTCCTTAGTATTTATATACGATGCGAATAACCAAATATTACGAATTTCGCACCATTGCCAAATGTCCCGAGCCAGATCGTTTAAATGTGGAAACTGGATTCCTCCCATCCTGTTCACATAACTTATCGCAGTTGTGTTGTCAACTCGCAACAAAATTGTACAGTTAGTTAGATTGGCAGCAAAACTTTTTAACCCCAAAAATACTGCTAGAAGTTCCAAGAAGTTTATGTGGAAATCAAGTTCCTCTTTTTTCCAACCACCATTTACACGAGCGCCGTCACAAAATGCTCCCCATCCTATTCTCGATGCGTCTGTGAAAATTTCTAATTTGTAATCTAGGGTTCGCATAGGATTGGACGTCACAAATATATTTTTCTTCCACCAATCAAGATCTTTCAAAATTATACTCGGCAGCTTTATTTTGCATTCATAGTTAGAGTACTTATTCAAAAACAGATATTTTTGTCTTTCTAGAAGCTTCGTGTACAACCAACCATATTTGACGGCTGGGCACGCAGAAACTAAAACTCCAATTAACTGAGCATATTGCCGAATGGTACAGGTGGGTAAGAGCGAAAACCTCTCAACTAAGTGTGCAATTTGTTGACGTTTTTTGGCTGGCAGGTGTAGGGATAAATTCCGAGAATCCAAAATGAAACCTAAAAAGGTACATGTTTGCTGAGGTACTAGAGAACTCTTTTCAGAATTTATGACAAATCCGAGACATGATAATAATTTCAGAGTTTCGTTGACATTATCAAAACATTGTTTATAATTATCTCCGATACATAGAATATCGTCAAGGTATATGACGGATTTCCAGCTACGTTGTCTTAAATTGGTTATGACTTCTTTCATGATCTTCGTAAAGACTCTAGGAGCCACCGAAAGCCCATAGGGCATTGCATTAAATTCATATGTAATTAGTTCTGAGCTTTCATTTTCAAATTGGAAGCGCAAATATTTTCGGTGTCTTTTTGCTATTGGTATCAAAAAGTATGCCTCTTTTAAATCAACAGTGGCTAGAAATCCGTCTTTTGGAATTAATTTGCATGCCGTTCTGTGGTCTTCCATTTTAAAATGGGACTGAGTAATAAACTTATTTAGACATTTTAAGTTAAGTATAAATCTTTGACCGCCATTAGGCTTAGGCGCCAAGAAAGTCTTTGATATGAATTGATCTTTAGATTGGCTACATTCGGTGATGACACCTAAACCTAGTAGTTTTTGTATGGCTAAACACATATCGATTTTTTCTTTTTGGGACCATGACATATTAGGTACGACAGCTTGTACAACATCCGTGCTAAATGGAATATCGAGACCGTCGCGAATCCATTTAAGCACAACTTCATTGTCTGTAATGGCACGCCAACAATGATAAAAATGCTGGACTCTACCGGCATGTACTCGTACCTGCTGGGTTACTGGTGCGGAGCCGCACGCGGCTTGTTCGAGCTGGACGGCGGCGGGCGTGGCTGAGCCGGGTACTGCGGACGCCGCGCCGGCCCGGCTGGCGGGCCTGGCTTCTTGTAACCTCCCCGCCCCCCCCTGTTCGACGGGTACCGGGAAGGTCCTGCCCAGTTTCCCTGGCTGGCAGGTGGGCGTGTGGCCGTCGACTGTGGAGCCAAGGACTTGTTCTTGACGACGTTTGGCTTTTTAATTTGAGCACCTTGTCTCTCGATAGCTTTCGAGGCTTTGATCTTGTCAGGCAGATTATTTCCGAATAATGTCTCGTCCCTCTCTTGGTCTTGGACGAGATGGAGGAAAGAATGGTCGAGATTTGGTGTAATCAATTTGATTCTTGTTTTGGTTTCCATAAAATGGCGATCTGACAATATGCGGCAAGCGTCGCTTAGGTATTTGATTGCTTGGATCTTGCTGTTCTCGTCAGAACCAATAAGCAGGATGTTCATTGCTCTGTTCATTGCTGTAATTCCCAAGCCCAACTGTTGTTGGCTGAAAGCTAACTTTTTGTCGCGCAATCTGTGCATTTCTGGAATCGCGGCTGATATTTCCGGGTTCAATTTGGGAGCCTGTAGTAATTTGCAATTTTCAGGCACTAGATACGTTTTGAGGATTTTCTCTTTGGCATCTTTTGTCATACCCTTTTTTAGCAGGGGCAACCATAATTGGGCAAGATTTTCGTGAATTATTTCACCGAATTCCGCCTGATCTTCTGTTTTTTCACCTAATGCGCTAAGAATGAGCGGATCTAGGCTAGGTGCCGGAATAGTGTCGGTTGCATTAGGCGTCTCCGCTATGTTAGGCTCTGGAATCACATCGGTTACAGACTTTACAGGCTCACTGCATGAAAGCACTTCAAGTTCTACTTCGTGTGTGGGCGTGGTTTGGTCCGGAACCTCTTCATCCACCGGATCGTCTAAAATGTAATGTATGAACTTTGAAAATTTGTTTCTTATGATGCATGTCTATGATTAGTATAATTATGTTTGTTTTTTTTTTTTTTTTTATATAAATTTTTATAATAAATTTATTTAAATTTTTTATTACTATTTTACTATTAATATTTTTTTTTTTTTTTTTTTTATTATTATCGTTTATTATTGTTTATTATTATTATTATTTTAGGTAAAAGCCATTCTCGTTACTCTACGTTCCTTGTGAATCGGTAGAAACGAGCCGTGGAAAGGAGGTACACTAATTCCATTACTTTTTGGTAATTAGGTATCTGCATAAATTGTCGGGAAAGTCATCGTTCTTTTTGAATCCAGACTAGTTGACTTCATTGTCAACTCCCAGACGCGCCATCGTTCTATTGCGAATCCAGGCGATAGGTATGCTGTAGAATAACACTAAAAAGTCACTGAATAGTGTAATAGTAATTGTACTTACAATTATTGTACTCCTCCTCCTCGTCGGTGGAGAAATATATCGGCAAAACTTGTTTTCGCCTTTCATTTTCTTGTTCTTCTATCTTTCTTAACTTCTCTTTGTAGTGTAAGATTTGTTCTTCGGCCGTACGTTTCGGCATTTTAGCATTAAATGTAACACTTCAGTATTTATTTGTTGAACGAGCGAGCGAAGCGAGCGAAGTTCTCCGAGTCTACTGGAACAATCCGGCGTTTGTATGTATGTATGTATGTATGTATGTATGTATGTATGTATGTATGTATGTATGTATGTATGTATGTATGTATGAATGTTCGTTCGACGATAACTTGAGTAAATTTAGTCGAATCGTCATGAAATTTGGTAGGCAGGTAAATGAGGCCAAGAGAATTTTTAAGTTCGAACATGAGCCAAATCGGTCGAGGGGTTGCTGAGATATGGGGTTGTTAAGTTTACATGGGGTCGCGAGTTCATAGTTCGGGGCGAACCACTAGTAATTTTAAATTTAGAATATGAAATATTGAAATAAAGTGTGTGCACGTTGCCTCGCACGAAAAAGGAATGAGGGCTCGGCCAACCGACGGGCCAGCGGCAAAGTGGTGGGTAGTAAAAAAAAAAAAAAAAAAATCGATTAAAATCGAGCTATGAATGTGCGAGTGTTGCCTTGTAGGTTAGGGGGACTACCTAGTTAATACTATATCTGAAGAATGAAGCGACGAAGTATAATTCCATTCAACCACCGAGCGTCAAAACACCCGAAAATAGCCCTTATTAAAATTATAATTTTTTTAGTGACATTTAAAAACTTTTATTTTTACGGTGGATTATTTAGATAATACAGGGTCTGGACGGCCAACCTACATTAGTGGAGAGGCATCCCAAGAAGAAGAAACTCTTATGGCTCGCGGCACAAGTGCGTCAATCGAACAAAAAGAGGTATCCTGTCGTATCACTGACTGCACAATGCCTTTTGTTAGATACATACTCAGACGCACAGCAATGTCGGGTTTACACTAAGCTTTGTAACGTGAGGGTAAGCTTCGGTTTCTATAAAGCTGACGCCACACTGCAAACGAGAAAGCAACCGCAATGTGACCCTCCTTGATCTCCGAATGAGAACCAAAACTAAACAGCTATCCCAACTTCAATCAAAGTGCCTAAGGCCCGTAAGATTCATCACAGTTTAAACCAAAAAGGCTAGTTTAAACCCTGTCGATTAACTTTCATACAAAATGCGAGGTTAAATCTATGGATTGAGTTTAAACTGTGATTGATCTTACGGGCCTAAGTAAAACTGTATCATAATTTTTGATCCCTTCTCTTTCGTTTCAGAGACAACGGATCTCTTCCACGTCTGGGACGGTCTTCCTGGTGGTCGCGAGCCTCCGACAGGTTTCCAGTCAAGAGCCAGAACCGGAGCTGCCCTCCCTAGCCATGGATAGAAACCAAATGGAAAGCAGTAGATACTTGTCTCGGCCCTAGACTCCACCGAGGAATAATTGGAATAAAGAAGAAAATAAGTTTTGAAGAAACTTTGTAGACTATTTCCCGGATAGGCATTACCTAGTGTGGTATGTTGAAATGTACGTATTTTAACGCTTCGCCTCAACTGAATGTAAGAAATAAGGACTGAATGTAAGAAACTAGTGGGAACTTTCAAAGACTGGCAGCTGTAATTTAAGTTTCTTTTTTTACGCCACTAATGTGTTTTTATGCGTGTTGTTATAAGTTATATCAATGTTACTTTTAGTCACTAATTCTCCTAAATATTAAATAAATAAATAATAAAATGTAGCCTGTACAATTGTACCTGTCCCACTAGCTGGGCAAAGGCCTTCTCTCAGAGTGGTAATCCTGCGGATTGGCGATTTTCGTGTTGAGGGTATTATGCCTCCGACACTCAGTCAACTGAATGACGTGATAACAATGTTAACCATAAATAGGTATGATGTCGAGATGTCAAAAACGGTGCCAACCTCGGCCAGCCCCTACCCCAAGGGCCGATTTCAATAATCGAATCACAACACCGGAAAAAAGTAAAAATAAACATTTTCAGCGGGACCATTCGGACGGACCCTTTCTAAATAGGGAGATCTTATCCTAAGTATATCCCTGAGCTTTTTGTGAAGGGAAAAGACCAAATGCTTTGTGTACTGTGAGTTGGGACTGCGCGACACATTTGAGTCTCCAATCGTCCATCTAGCGGGGCAAACTATTGGACTTTCAAGTTTTACTGCAGATTACTTTTTCTCAAGTTGGAGACCCCTTTGTAGACAGCGATCCCGCATACGCGAAGGTCTAGGGATTTGTAGTGATTCAACCACCCAGAGCCCATTTTAGCTTCAGCATCGGAACCATTAAGAAATTAGGTAAATCGGTTCCGTTTTGCCTAGGATTTCCGGTTGCCTAGGAAAATCGGTTCCGTTTGAACTACCCATATAAATTATACTTCGTCGCATCATTCGAAGATATCTAATTAACTATGTAGTCCTTTTAGTCTACAAGGCATACGTCGCACATTTTTTAAAGAAATCGATAATCGATTCCGCAAATTTTGGTATTGTATCCCCATCACTACAGCTGTCATTCTTTTTTCGTGCGAGGCAGCGTGCGCACGCGCTAATAAAATAAAACTTATTTTACTTGCTGTAAAACGTTATTTACCATGCCGAAAAGGCATAGAAGTGACCGGATTGAACGTTATCGCAGAAAACTGCAAAAACTAGAAGAGGAAGATCAACGGAAGCGAAAACGAATCATCTATTCCTCGTCCGATTCCGAGGAAAAGTCAGGTAAGGATTTTTATTGTTTCTGTTACATTATTCAGGGCTAAAAACACTTTGTTAGTACCTAGAGGTTGACCGTGGGTCATCACGAAGGTAGCATATATACCTGGAGGATAACCGTGGGTTGTCACAAAGGTTTAAAAATGGTAATGTCCTGAGGTGAACTGCGGGTTCACACACGACTGTTGGGTCCGAATTTTCATCAATACTTACAAATAATGCTATTTACTCGGCTTTAAATAAACCATCAATTCTTATGGAATAATCTAGAATCTAACCTAAAAGATTTTTTCAAATAAAAATCTAACTTCCTACAATAACGTGCTATTGTATTCTCGTTTTGTAGATAACGAGGAACCAAGCCCTGAAGTATATCCGGATGACCCTGGACCCACGGAGGACGGCCCCGAGCTAGACGCTGAAATCCTCTCCGCCCTTGGGGAGGCAACGGAGGAAGCCCCTAAATATGGCCCCAGGATTCACGAAAGTCTTCCCAAAATATTTTCTCCAATCCTAATCAAGGGCCTCCCCAAGGAGGCCAGAGAAAAATTGACAAAACAACACCAAATACCGGAAAACCTAGCTTTTCTAAAAGCGCCTAGCATGAACCCCGAAATCGCTGCTGCTATATCCGAATCCGCAAAGGCGCGGGATAAGAGGGTGGAAAGCATCCAGCAACAGCTGGGTGCTGGCATTGCAGCCCTTACCAAGGGCCTCGAATGCCTTCTTGACAATGAAAAGCGTATAGAGGCCATAAAGGTGCTAAGTGACGGTTGTCGGTTGCTGTGCGATTTACACTTCACAGAAGGTGAAGCAAGAAAGAAATTTATAACACCGGGACTTGACAAGTCATTCTCCAATTTAATCCAAGACGTGCCAAGAGACGATATGCTCTTCGGCAGCAAACTACCGGAAAAAATAAAGGATTCGAAGCTGATCGAAAAACAAGGTCTACAAATAAAGAGACCTCTACCAGTACAGAAGCCGGCTGCACCATCTGCCCAGCCATCAACTTCAACGAACCGCCCACGTCCGTCGGGAAACTGGACAGGCCCTCCTCGCTTCTCCCCGAGGGGGGGGAGGGGGGCGCAGAAGAGGGGCGGCGCAGTGAGCCGCGGCAGGCCTCCCACAGCCTCAGCCCCGTCGAAGCCGACGTACCAGCCCAAGCAACGTGCCCCCAACCAACAATAAAGGTACACGCAGGCAGAATTCAGCACTTCTATAATTGTTGGCTTAATATAACGGATAATCAAACTATCCTCCAATGGGTCTCAGAAGGAATATCCATTCCATTTCGAGACGAGGTTCGACAAATCTCTTATCCAGGCAAGGCATTTTCACAAAGTGAGTTTAATGATATGACACTGGCTATACAAAAGCTTAAGGACTTAGGTGCTATCTCAGAGTGCGAAAGATTAATAGGCGACTTCACGTCCGGAATCTTCTTAGCACCCAAGTCTAATGGAGGTAAGAGATTTATCTTAAACCTCAAGGCCCTTAACAAGTATGTAAAAAATACTCATTTTAAAATGGAGGACTATAGGACAGCAGCTAAACTTATACCTAAGGACGGCTTTCTAGCCACGGTAGACCTAACAGAAGCTTATTTACTAGTTCCTGTTAATAAAGAAGATCGTAAATATTTACGCTTTGAATTTGGTGAAATATTATATGAGTTCAACGCGCTGCCCTATGGTCTGTCCATCGCTCCTAGAGTTTTTACAAAATTAATGAAGGAGGTAATCACGCATTTAAGAAACAAAGGATTTAAATCAGTTATATACCTCGATGATATTCTGTGCATCGGCGACACGTATGAGGAATGTAACGTCAATGTAATTGAGACCTGCAAATTACTGCAATGTCTAGGATTTGTATTAAACAAAGAAAAAAGCGTGTTAAGTCCACAGCAAACCTGCCGCTTCTTAGGTTTCATGTACAACACGGTAGAACTTACGCTAAGCTTGCCATCGGACAAAAGAAGTAGCATACTGCTACTCATTCGAAAATTCATGCGCTTACGTAGATGCACTATAAGAGAATTTTCGCAACTTATAGGGGTTCTCGTAGCGGCCTGTCCAGCCGTTAAATATGGATGGCTTTATACGAAATCTTTCGAACGTCACAAGTTCTTAGCTCTCCAGAATCACAACACTTTTGAAGCTAAAATTAAATTACCAGAATCTATTTTGCCTGATTTACGTTGGTGGGAACGTAGCGTAGCCCAATCAAAGAACACGATGCGCCCAAAAGAAAATTTCAAGTGTCAAATTTACACGGACGCTTCCAGAACAGGCTGGGGTGCCTTCAGCAATGGAAAGCGAGCGAACGGCGGATGGACAAGAGAGGAACTTACTTTCCATATAAACTATTTGGAACTACTAGCTATCTTTATGGGCCTGAAATGTTTTGCAAAGAACCTTTCTGATTGCTCAATTTTGCTACGGGTAGATAACACAACTGCCATCAGCTACATTAATCGCATGGGCGGTGTCCAATTCCCACATCTCAATAACCTAACCAGAGTAATTTGGCAGTGGTGCGAGAGGCGTAACATCTTTTTGTTCGCGTCATATATCAATACACGGGACAACGTAGAAGCAGACGAAGAATCGCGCAGAATAAATATCGATACAGAATGGGAATTATGCGATTCGGCATATAATAAAATAATTCGCATTCTGGGCGTACCGGTAATTGATCTGTTCGCTTCCCGCACCAACACCAAATGCGACCAGTATATTTCGTGGAAACAAGACCCTGATGCCCTGGCAGTCGATGCCTTTACAGTGGACTGGCATTCTAAATTTTTCTACGCATTTCCTCCGTTTTCTATGGTTTTAAAATGCTTGAGAAAAATCCTCGACGATAAAGCCACCGGTATTATGGTATTCCCCTACTGGCCTGGACAAGCCTGGTTCCCTCTCCTTAAGAGCATGTTAAGGTCCGAAATCATCGTCTTCGAACCTAGTAAGAACCTGTTGCGTTCTCGTTTCAGGACGCTGCATCCGTTACACAGCAGCCTTTCCCTGGGGGCCGCGACGCTCTCAGGCTTGCCTTTTTAAGACGGAAGATCCCAGAAGAAGCCCTAGACCTGATGTTAGATTCCGTGTCAAATAACACCATGAGACAATACACTGTTACATTTAAATTGTGGTGGCAGTTTTGTAACAACTTACGCGTAGACATACTCGAGGCTCCAATAGGGTTAGTCATCAAATTTCTCGTTGATCAGTACAAGAAGGGTGCTGCTTATGGTTCCATCAACAGTCATCGTTCTGCCCTATCATTACTACTAGGAAGTAACGTAGGGTCAGACGAACAAGTCAAACGGCTCTTAAAAGGGATTTATAGAAATAAACCTAGTCGCCCTAAGTACTCTAGCACCTGGGACCCTCAAATCGTACTAAACTATGTATCTAACTGGTTCCCTAATGATGACATAAATCTGGAAAAACTAACCAAGAAGCTATCAATCTTATTGGCCCTCTGTACTGGTCAAAGAGTGCAAACTCTGTCTGCTATTAAGATTGATAATATAAGAAAATCTCCAACTGGCTTGAAAATTATTATTACGGATATGTTAAAAACTTCGGCGCCGGGACGAAATCAACCACTGTTATGCTTACCATACTTCACGGATAACCCGTCTATATGCGCGGCAAAGACCCTCGATGATTATCTCGTAGCTACAACGGGGTTGCGTCCTGACGGAACAGATAACTTAATCGTGACCATTAAAAAACCACACAAGAAAGCTAGCCCCCAGACTATAGCTCGCTGGATCAAGCAGACCCTAGCTGAGAGCGGCGTGGATGTGACGGTGTTTGGCGCGCATAGCACGCGCCACGCGTCAACATCTGCGGCGGCCTCGGGCGGGGTTTGTGTTGATACTATACGTAAGACTGCTGGTTGGTCCAGCTCGTCTTTAACTTTCGCTAGGTTCTATAATAGACCTATTAACGACGATGCCCTGTTTGCAAGAGCAGTTTGCTCCATAAGAAGCGACAGCGCAGACTGATTATGTTAATAATTAATTATTAAGTTGATTATGTCACTAATTATTAAGTGGAATATGTTACTAATTATTAAGTTGATTAAGTTTATAGTTACCTAACTGTAACAAAAAATGATTATTTCTTTCGTTCACATTGAATTGGGTACTTAAAATAAAACTTTTCATATTGTACAAAACATCAGTTTATTAATCATACACTAATATCACTTGCTCTACCATTAGGTACCTAAAGATCACATAGATATTCTCTAAACATCTACATAGTTAATTAGATATCTTCGAATGATGCGACGAAGTATAATTGATGATTAAACGAACTAAGTGAAGTTCGCTCATAATTATACGAGTCGCATCATTCGAAGATATCAAGACCCACCCACCCCTGTACCCAGTGTCATGAAAAGTTTATTAGTTTCCTCTAAAACAATGACAGCTGTAGTGATGGGGATACAATACCAAAATTTGCGGAATCGATTATCGATTTCTTTAAAAAATGTGCGACGTATGCCTTGTAGACTAAAAGGACTACATAGTTAATTAGATATCTTCGAATGATGCGACTCGTATAATTATGAGCGAACTTCACTTAGTTCGTTTAATCATCAATTATACCTATTAATATAAATTCAAATTTCTTAGATCCTACACCAGCTACTGCCAAGTTTCATCTTTTCACGGTCCATTGTTATTTTTATGAAAGGTTTTTTTTTTTTTATGGTAAATAAGCTAAGTCGAGTTGGTTCACCTGATAGAACCAGTCTTTGGCGTATACTGGATCTAAAACTATCGCTTATTTTCCAGCTGCTTTTGTTGGAAGGAATCAGAATGGAAAATGATTTCAGTTCACTGCACGTATTAATAGACTCGATCGACTTTATTTCGTCTCGAGAAGACTGAATTGACGAGACTTGCCGGTCTAGCATGGCAGCCGTAGATTCCATGTTAGGACCTCGAATAATAGCGTTGGCTTATACAACCATTTTGTGCAACAAAAACTTTACAAAAGTAAGATACAAGGGCAGACTTATTTCTTATCTCCTACAGTGGCAGAAGCCATTTTGCAAATAAGAAATTTCTTCCAGCCAGCCAAACAAGTTGTGAAATACACCCCATACCATGAAAGAAGTGATCAATCAGAGATAGGTTCATCATCAGTGTTGATCTGCTACTGACCGTGTGACCACGCTGGTAGTAGGTGCAGGTTTTGTAATTGGAACTCTTGTTCCGTGCGACTGATGCGACTCGTATAATTATGAGCGAACTTCACTTAGTTCGTTTAATCATCAATTATACCTATTAATATAAATTCAAATTTCTTAGATCCTACACCAGCTACTGCCAAGTTTCATCTTTTCACGGTCCATTGTTATTTTTATGAAAGGTTTTTTTTTTTTTATGGTAAATAAGCTAAGTCGAGTTGGTTCACCTGATAGAACCAGTCTTTGGCGTATACTGGATCTAAAACTATCGCTTATTTTCCAGCTGCTTTTGTTGGAAGGAATCAGAATGGAAAATGATTTCAGTTCACTGCACGTATTAATAGACTCGATCGACTTTATTTCGTCTCGAGAAGACTGAATTGACGAGACTTGCCGGTCTAGCATGGCAGCCGTAGATTCCATGTTAGGACCTCGAATAATAGCGTTGGCTTATACAACCATTTTGTGCAACAAAAACTTTACAAAAGTAAGATACAAGGGCAGACTTATTTCTTATCTCCTACAGTGGCAGAAGCCATTTTGCAAATAAGAAATTTCTTCCAGCCAGCCAAACAAGTTGTGAAATACACCCCATACCATGAAAGAAGTGATCAATCAGAGATAGGTTCATCATCAGTGTTGATCTGCTACTGACCGTGTGACCACGCTGGTAGTAGGTGCAGGTTTTGTAATTGGAACTCTTGTTCCGTGCGTCTTCTCCGGAGGCATCAGCCTTCGGGTCTTGGGTGTGCTCTCTTGGCAGCATTGTCAGGGCTGCTGGAGTCTTGAAACTCGAAAAGCTCCAACGGGTGATGGATAGAGATGGACTCAGAGATGGATCTAGGTCATATTTCGTCCGAGTGAAAAGACTGAACTGAGAAAAATCTGAATAAAAGACAGGACATTATTGTTACAATGTCTGTTGTTTCGATTTTGCTTAGAAAGGTTGTCTGGAAGAAATTCCACTAATACAATAAATGCGAGTGTTTGTTACTCTTTTAGGCTAAAACGGCATGACGGATTTTGAATGAGCTTAGATATCACAATAACAGCTACATAATATTTTTACGCTTTTACATTTACGAGCAAAGTAAGGCACATAGCACTTTTTCAGTAGTTCCCGCCCGCGGGCAAAAGCTATTAGTAGGTATTACCAATAAACCAGCCATTTTGAATTATAAATTTTCTTAAAATTCTTGTTTTCAACCTATAGCAAACTGTAAGTATACGTAGTTTTATAAAAAAAAATCTGTATGATAATGAATCTCCAAATCAGTTTCTTTTCCCCGGATCGCGCGTCGATTACGTAAACTTTAGCAATAGCCAAGACAAATCGATCCAGAACGGATTAATGGCCCCGTCTGCCCAAAGCAGGCGGCTGATAAATGTACAAGTATTTGTCCTGGTGCAGAGGAATAAGGTGCAAAAGGTAGATTTTGCTCTACACTTGACTTACTTGACTTGTTGTTGGACGATAGCAGCGTGGCGGGAAATTCAAAATTTTCACAATTTTTTATTTATTTTGAAGCTTAACTGAGCTATTTTTGTGCAGCGATTTTTCGTTCACGGCAATAGAACAGTATTTTTTTCATTACTGTAAACAACAGAATAACAATAATTCTGCCGATTATGATGTGTTCTGCCCCTGTATTATCTAAAATATCCACCGTAAAAATAACGGTTTTTAAATGACAAAAAATAGATTGTTAATTTCAAGAAGGACTATTTTCGAGTGTTTTGACGCTCGAAGGTTGAGTGGAATTTTTACATAATAGAGGCGCTGGTCTACGAAGCAGTGGCACTGCCCAAAAAACTTGTTGATGACCAACACATAATCGGCAGAATTATTGTTGTTCTGTTGTTTACAATAATGAAAATAATACTATGTTAAACCCGTGTCATTAAAGAAAACATTTAGGATGAACTTCAAAACACTCTCCTCTCGCTCTAATTAAGACAGTCAAAGCGAGACAACGCTAGGTTTTTAACTTCGACCTAAATGTTTTCTTTAATGACACGGGTTATATTGCCATGAATGAAAAATCGCTGAAGAAAAATAAGTCAACAAAATAAACAGCTAAACAGCTTTAAAATAATAAAAAACTGAAAAATCTGAATTTCCCGCCACGCTGCTATCGTCCAGCCTTAAATCCTGTTATCTCTCAGGAGGGACTAGGGCTCAAAGAAGTTTTCTCCACTTGGGACGATCTCGCGCGCAGTTGGTTCAAGGTCATTCCAGTCCAGACCGACCTTCCGCGCCTCACTGGTGACCGATCGGCGCCACGTGGATTTGGGGTGACCCAGACGCCGTTTGCCCCCGGGCAGCCAGGTTAGCACCTGTTTGGTTGGGTAGGTGTTGTGTCTCCTCAGTGTGTGTCAGGCACGTATCCAGACTTTTGGTTCGGGGGGGGACAAACATTGAAACAACCATGTGAACTGTGTGAAAATCGCTGTAATCACTGTACTATATACTATAATTATATAAGTATTTTTCTGTTTCCGCTGGCAGCCATTACGTCTAGCACCATATCAGGATCTAGCGCCAAAGCGGAATGAATAGACAATAGAGCGAGACCAGTAAGCCTCTCGCCCGCCATTCTATTCCTTCATCATCATTATATTTAAGAGTTATCCTCTTGTCGGTGCAGCATTCTCCATGCACTTCGATCACAGGCCAGTTCCTTTGCAGCCTGGTACGTCACGACATCCACCTTCTCTTTAATTTGGTCAAAGTAGCTTCTCCGTGGCCTTCCTCTACCTCTCTTTCCTTCTATCTTTCCTTCTATTATGTTGGTTATGAATTTGTCGTGACGTAGCAAGTGGCCTAGCATCTTTCCTCTTCTGCATTCTATTGTCTTCATCAACGTTCTCCTCTCCCCTACTCTTTCCAGGACTTGCTCATTTGACACTCTTTCCGTCCAAGATATCCTCTCCATTCTCCTCCAACACCACATCTCGAAAGCTTCCAGCCTTTCCCGTTCCCTCTGTGTCATTGTCCATGTTTCGCACCCATAAAGTGCCATGGGCCATACATAGGAAAGAATAAGTCTCTTTCTGATGGTCTTTGATATATTTTTAGATTTTAATATATATCCTTTTTTGTGGAAAGCTTGTTTCGCCATTGCAATTCTAGCTTTGATATCTGCGGTGCATCTGGAGTCTTCGGTTATTATACTGCCTAGGTATTTAAAAGATTTAACTTGCTGTATAGGAGTGTCGTTAATTTTGATGTTAGCTGTGGGAGGGGTCGGTTTCTTAGATGTAATTAGAACTTTTGTTTTATTTATATTTATTTTCAGACTGTGTTCCTTGAATATGGTATCCATAGTATTAAGTAGTGTTTCTAGATCACTGGTGTTATCGGCAACAGCTGCAATGTCATCCGCAAATCTGATAAAGATCATAAATCCGCAAATCTATTCTATTCCTTAGGAAGGATTTTATTCTCTTTAGGCATGAAAATGACCGCTCCACAGATGCCGTTGAAACCAGAAGGATGGCCAGAATATGTATTAGCCTGATAATGGTTGGAAAGAAAACTTTGTCACACGTGTCTAAAATTTCCATAATTTCGACTGGTTTCTTATCTGTGTTTTTCCACTTGGCACACCACATACTGTACTCTGCTTTTATTAGTGATTCTCCAACACTTTCTTCCCAATAAATTTTCATATTTTCTAATTCACTTATCTTCCTCTCGTCCACATTTTTCGGAAGAATAATTTCTAAAGAAGAAAGCAGCTCTTTGATTCGCAAATCTATCATTCATGCCAGATATCAAATCGTCCAAGCACGGTATAAAAATAGTTCTTCTGAAGTATTCTTCAGCAGTATCGCTGGGAGGGTTGCTTCGTGCAGTTTGGTGGGCAGTAACTCGAGGACGCTGAATTTCTATTTGCAAGACATCTATCTATATTTTTATTTTACCTACTTATTGAAAGAACACGCAAGCGAATAAATAAACAGATGGCTTAAAACTTTTTTTTTTCAGTCAGATTTCGGGGGGGGATAAATCCCAACTATCCCCCCCTCTGTATACGTGCCTGGTGTGTGTCCGAGCCAACCCCACTTTCTAAGGAGGATTTTTGCTGTCTTAAATCTATCCCATACCTACGGGTCCATTCATTCAGTCGTTCCCTCAATGCTGAGGATTGTGACCATAATTGAAAGTGGCGGATTTAATCGTTCATATTATGTGACATTCTCGAGAACTTCGATTGGACCTTCTGATCGGACCTTATGGACTCGAGGGACCAACGGGTATCCGGGGGTAACCCGAGGTATGAAGACGCCATTTTGATGCTATTACCCGGTAATCCGTCAAGTTTGTTTTTTAATTAAATTGGCTATTCTAGTGGCCAATGTTGGGCTAGATTAGGGAGGTGGTAACTTTACTGGTGCAGTGCTGACGAAGCAAAAAAAAAGGTTTTTGGAGAATTGAAATAAAAGACTACTTACTTAATAGATCGTACCCAAATTATATTTTCATCAAGAGAAAAAAAATACTTAACTTTATGCATGTACATCTTGTTTTTAATATTGTAATTATTATAACCCAATAAGAGCATAATATTTCAATTTAGAAGACAAGTTCAATCGATTTTACTATGAAGCCGCACATATCACCAACCGAATATTTTATCCGAATGGTGTATCCAATATCCATATCTTTAGTAATATACTTATCTATAGATGTTTTTTTCCACCCTGCTCACTCAACCTATCCAACTCCATACATGAGCCCAAAAACCCCAAACAAAACGGAAACTATCCCTTTACAAATACCCTAAACGATTTGCAACGTCATACAACGACCCTGACGGGTGAAAAAGGAAGGAATGGCCCCAAATATCTCTGTCTGCACAAACCATGGATGTAAAATATAAAGGACTAGTTATGTGCGCCAGGCAGGCCTGCCTCCAATGGTTCTTTTTCATTGTTGCTCGACTTTTTCTTTGTATGAGTAATTCAACAAGGTTTAATTTAACTTATTGTGGTGGTAAATAGTGAAAAATGATACTTAATGTGGTCGTAGAAACAAAGAAGAAAATAATAAGCAAATTAAAAGTAACTTGACGGATTGATGGCCGAAGGCAAATCATTAAAAAATCTAGCTGCAATAAAAACATGTTTGATGGGAGTTTTTAGCTATTGCACTACTGTAGTCATTAATTTAAAAAAAATCAATGATTGTTACCCGTGTGAAGCGAAGCGAAAAGGAGGTTTTATTGTTGCAATATTTTTTTTCTTTCAAAATGTGCTCGCTCCTACGTTTTGTGCATCTTTAGCCCGACTCATATCTGTCTTTAACGGAATACCATCTGAGCGATGTGACGTCATAAATTCTGCCTGTCATCCATCCTTCAACTGCGGGGGAAGCATGACTTTTATCGAGGCGGATTTATCCAACAAAATGGCGGTTTATCAGCATTTTTGACGTCTATAGTGGGTTATATATCGCTTTTGACGCTATATAACCCACTACAGACGTCAAAAATGCTGATAAACCGCCATTTTGTTGGATAAATCCGCCTCGATAAAAGTCATGCTACGGGGACTGGTACATTAGAGAAAAGTTTTGTGTATTCTTCGCGAGGTTCGTTCAAACTTGTATTGGAGAAAACTGTGACGCAAGCAGTATTTTGTTGACAATAGAAAAGCGTTCTAATCCCCGTAATACCAATTATAGTTTAACCAAAAAAGGCTATATAACCTAAGGTGGTCGATCTAAATACTAACTTTACTATGAAGAGGATTGATATTTGAGAATATCGGCCAGTTATACAAAATAAAAAATTAAAGAAATTTCCTTTGTCATTGGTAGACTTAGAGATTTATTCACTTTAGTTTACGACTTAGGCATTGAATCTACAGGGTGCACTCTAAGTCGATAGCGGAACTTTAAGTAGGCTGTCTACTGATCACTACAAATAACTTTTACCACGTGGCGAAAAAAATGGAGCGAAAAAAATATCAGCTGTTCCATACAAAAGGTCGACTCAGTACTGCGCCAAATGTATGAAACAGCAGATATTTTTTTCGCTCCTATTTTGTCGCCACCTAGTACAAGTTGTTTTTATTGATCAGTAGACAGCCTACCTACTTAAAGTTCCGCTATCGACTTAGAGTACATACACCCTGTATAATAAAATTCGCAAAAAACTTCGTTTGCCCGACCCAAGAAGCCTCATTACCCTTGTAAGAGCTAAGTAACAAATCAATCAGAGCATCGAGTCACGACTTGCGCAATCGTAAAAAAAATTGACGATCGCAGGTTGCAGGAAAAAGTAATTTTCCGTAAATGGACTCTCGGGGGATCAGGTTAATGGTTTTAGGACGCTTGGAATCGAATCGGGACAATTTGACGAAATGAGCCCTCTCCGTCCATTCCCGGATTGGAATGATTGGCCCCGGATTATTAAGGGCATGAGCCAGCCTGCCAACCTTGTTGGACAAGCCTAAGGGTGGTATTCTAGAACGCTACACTTAGGTCAAACTAGAACGCCACTTAAACTCAGTTCAAAGTAGAACGCTCCTAGAACTCTGTTTAAACTCTGTTTAAGGGTGGACAATAGCAAGGTGGCGGGAAATTCAAAATTTACGCAAGTTTTTTGGGCACTACCACTGCTTCGTAGACCAGAACACATAATCGGCTGAATTATTGTTGTTCTGTTGTTTACAATAATGAAAAGAATACGGTTTTATTCTCGCGAACGAAAAATCGCTAAACAAAAATAGTTCAGTTTAGCTACAAAATGTAAAAGTCTGTGAAAATTTTGAATTTCCCGCCACCTTGCTATCGTCTACCCTTAAGTAGAGTTTAGTAGTGTCGACTGTCGATAAAACAGTGCATGTTTTGATTTGAATATCCCTCCCTTCATATCAAAACGTTCACTGTTTTATCGACAGTCTGAACTCTGTTTAAACTGAGTTTAAGTAGCGTTCTAGAATACCACCCTAAGTATCTGAAAGACATGTTTTCGGCCCTCTAGCAACTGGGTGGTTAATTTTTCATCAATAGGATTTTTTTTTATAGCCAAACGAAACAGCTGCTCCGAGGCATACCTATTTGGTGCCCCTACTCTAAGCATAAAGTAGCAGAATATACAGGATATTGCACAAAGGTATGATACTGAAGTGGGTTGCTTCTTCGCTCGAGATTTCGAAGTCATACTGTAGATATTCTGTGGTTATACTAAAATTTGCTTGCATTAATCTCAAATTCTCAATTCATCTCAGTCGGAGAATATATTGGATATATTGTTTTTTTTTTGTTTCGATGGGTGGAAAGACCCTCAATGTTTAGTACAACCCTGTCCCTCTACCCTTGACGCATTTTTCTAATACGGCCGCAATATGGCGCAATTTACAAAATTTAATATTTTACAAATTAAGACGCATTTTGTGTTTTTAATTAATAAAACAGCCTTACCTTTGAATAAACATTACAAAGTATTTAAAATCAAAGCATTACTATACGAATTCAAAGAGAAATTAATTTTAAAACTTTTTCAGTTTGATCGCAATAGCGTCAAGGGTAACCCCCCTGTAGTGTGAATGGAGAAGCCGAGGATTTATAACTCTCGTTTAATCGAACTACTTGAAGGTATTTTGTTATTTAAAGCACGTTTGAGTGTACTTTTCATTCTTTTTTTTTGCAGTTTCGCTTCGCGCAATAGAAAAGAGCTTGATTCTGTACCGACTTTCAAAAGTAAACAATTTAATTTAAGGGTTTTGCCATTTCGAGGCTGTGGCAATTGGATGAAATGCTCTAGATAAGAGTATTTTCATTTGGTACAAGGTCCAAGCAATCGAACATTGCTTGTGTTGAAAACGTGCAATGGACTGAAGTTTGGATAATTATTTGTTATTATTGCAAAGGACACAAGGTCATGATTATTAGATAGCTCAGTAAAAATATGTAGAAAATGCCAGATAATTTTGTGGAATTCAATCCTTCAACGATAAATTAAGGAATTATTAGTTCGGTTCCCCGTGGCGCCGTGTATTAAAATTAAATTTAAAAAAATCTCTACTTTTATCAGTATTTAACAATCGCGATTTCTTTTATTGAAAGGGTTGCTGAGCATGAGAAATCCGTTGCTGAAATTAAAAGTACTGTATGTAATTCATTGTGAAGCGTGAAATCTTAAAAACATACTCATCGATGAGTTTTTTTTTATTTCAGCGCATTTATACCTTTCTATCAAAGAAATCACCAATCATACAGCTAAGTGGTTGAATAGTCATTTTTCTATACGATATTGGATTAACAGAAACATTGTAAACAACTTTTGTAGGAAAAACAGGTCAGCATCAAGTGGTGATGGAAACCGCCTGGAGGCTTGCTAGACTCTACCCTGTACCATTAATTAGAATCGTGAAGTTTGTACAGATGGCGACCCACTGTGATATCTCTTTTGTTTGAAATTCACACCTAAGGCGTACGGTATAAGAGCTATTTATCGAGGTTAGGTCGTATCTAAATGTACTACCTACAAACAGAAAAGTTCGAAGGTATCCGAAGCTTGGAACTACAAAAGGTACTTTATAGTTCGCGGGTTCTTTTTATAAGTACCCATAGGTAGGCTTAAGTTACTTCTTTTAAGTTTGTTTAGGGTTAACGTTGTATTTTATTCAGTAAACTGAGTGATAGGTGGCATTAGGTGGTAAGTTGTTAAGAACACCAGAGTAATGGCTTTTTGCAACCTTACTTTGTTTATTGTTGCCTAAAAGTTGTCAAAAACATTACCTACTTGTTTACGTTTCTGACAACTGCTTCCCATTTGCTTCAAGATTGCTGTCCCCTCGCCGGATTCCAGTTAAAACAGAAGGTAAAATGCAAGGAAGGGCGAAAAAAGGGCAAACTTGAAGTTAAGGTTTAATAGACTATTTGGTTGGACAATTGGCTTCAAAAACAAAATCAAAAGCTCAAATAAAGAGTTGTGACTTTATTACCACGGTGAAAATAAATACCTAAATAGTAGTACAATGTTATTATTACTTTCCTGTTACAATGAAAATAAAGCCCAGTCATAAGAAAAACAGATGAAAATCATAATCAACGTCTTCCAAGAACCAAAATCTCCGACGTTCCATAAATCAAACTGACGTCGCACAGTGATGAAAATCGAATTTCAATGACATAAAATGATAACTTAATATTTTGTTTTGGTCTTGACTCTACTTAGACAATTAATACTTAGACAATATTATTAATTATTACTCAGACAATATTATTTTGATAGTTCGTAAAGAAAATATGTTTTTTTATCAAATTTTATTACACCGGAAAAGGATTTTTATAAAATTGTGATCAATTTAAATATTTCTGATTAAAATGTGGTCAAATTAATGTCCACAATTTGAGATTCACTGTGTGATATATTACCTAACTACAGGGTGCACTCTAAGTCGATAGCGGAACTTTAAGTAGGCTGTCGGCTGATCAATACAAACAACTTGTACTAGGTGGCTAAAAAAATGGAGCGAAAAAATTTCTGCAGTTCCATTTCCTTCCAGTACTGCGCCAAATGTATGAAACAGCTGATAATTTCTTCGCTCCATTTTTTTCGCCACCTAGTACAAGTTATTTGTATTAACAGCAGACAGCCTACTTAAAGTTCCGCTATCGACTTAGAGTGCACCCTGTAGATGCATTTTTAAAATGTCGATAAAACGAATTTTATTTCATGATTCACTGCGTCCGAATGTTGTCCATGCCTCAATGCATCTTGTGATCGTACATTTTATATTGTAAACTGGTATAAGTGCGGAAATGTCTGCCCACAATTTTCCGTCCAAAAATGGCCACAAACGTTGATTTTCGCCCCGCAGTGCATTCCAGGGACCTTGTTCGGTGGTGTAATAATTTGACCGCAGCTGTTATACTGGCCCTCTGGCATGTTTGATTGATTTCGTGCCCCTCGCGTTGGGCCCAGAAAATCGGAAAAGTATGTCTATTTATCAATGAACAATAAATACTTTTGTCGCTCGGGCTGTATTTTCAGGCTGAACTCTTACAAATTATTCCTAACTCGAGAATTTGTAGTAGCTATACCACTCGCTATAATCCGCGCGGAATGAGAATGGGATGCGACCTTTTGGAACTGAGACGCGCGCGGTAAGCAAACTCGCGTCGATGCAACCTTGTCAAAGTAAAATACAGTATGTTTTCGATTGGCTTTGACAAGGTTCCATCCCATTCTCATCCCGCACGCATTATAACGATGAAGGAAAATATCATGAGGAGGTGAGAGCATCAGAGGCATAACCCTGAACGCCAAAATGGCCAATCCGTAGTGGGCACGCCCGATCTCTTTCTCTCTCACTGAGAGAGAAGGCCTTTGCCCAGCTAATGGGACATGACACCAGCACTTGATCACGCTACATCATACTTTTTTAAGTTCATCGTTTGGCCTATATTTTTTAAGGCTCTTTGTACTCCCTAAACTGTAAAAGCCATCTAATGTCAAAGTAATGGTGAATACAACCAAAGTTTTGCATTTGTTCATAATTATACAACGTGTTACAAAAAAGATAATAACCCTTTTTACAGGGTGTAACCTGCTGGTCAACAAAATGACAAATCTGCAAAAAAAAGTTGAAAAACACAACTTTTTTTTATAACCTCAAAATTGTAAATTTTTCAAAACTTTTTTGTTTTTGGATTTAGCTCCAATTAAAAAATATGGTTGTTTGCTTAGCTGTATTTTAATAGCTTCAGGCTGTTAAAACATAGTTTAAGACTATGAAAACAGTATCCCGTCACAGCGCTTACAATTATTTAAAAATCAACGGAACGTCATAGAGCTAAAAAAATATTTTGGTTGTGATCCCTATCATCAGGTACCATGACACTGTAAAAAGAGTTAGCATCTTTTGTAACACCTTGTATTTAATCAGTGGATTCACATTCAAGTACCAACCAGGTAAAATGCGGACGGGATTCCATGATTTTGACTTACTCTCAATTAATATCGGCTTGAGGGTAAGCTATGCCGTATAGTATCCATCAAAGCAAACTTGTTTTGCCAGTAAGTCGTCAGTCAGTGGCCTGGTTATGTATGTATGTTGGTCTGCTCTTAGCCTGTAGAGAGAGACGATTTAATTGGATTTCCGGATACATTAGACTGGGATGCTTAGGGAATTATTTCAACGTAATTGATATAATGACAGCAATTATTCGCAGAGTGCTTCGTGAGTTCATGACATACAGCGAGGGATCGTTTAGGCATTTAGGATTCATGCATTTGGTAGTTGAACGAGCGAGCGAACAGAGCGAAGTTCTCCGAGTCTACTTGAACAATCCGGCGTTTGTATGTATGTATGTATGTATGTTTGTATGTATGTTTGTATGTTTGTATGTATGAATGTTCGTTCGACGATAACTTAAGTAAAAGTCGGATCGTCATGAAATTTAGTAGGTGGGTAAATGAGGCAAAGAGAGTTTTTAAATTCGAACATGAGCCAAATCGGTCGAGGGATTGCTTAGATATGGGGTGGCGAGTTCGTAGTTCGGGGCGAACCACTAGTTATTTGAGCAGCTGGAATTTCTATTCATCGTATTAAAACAAAACAGATTTCGTTTTGTTTTAATAGTCTTTTGCTTGAGTTGCTCATAATTTGATGTTAAAATTACCTGCCCTCGTTCAACGCACACAAGTTCAAGACACACGACTTCCTGCCAAGACTTCGTTGTACACATTTCCTGGCAAGACGCTACAGCCGTGCAAATTTCAATATTGGAACTAATCAATCTTGGCCTGCATCGTTTATCAAAGTTAACGGCCGTGGAGAAAACTTTTTGGGACGGCAACGACACCCAACATGGCTGGATGACAATGTACTTACTTGGGCTACAAATTCACACACTCGCCCAGGAAAACATCGTGAGGAAACCCACGACTTAGTTGGCCCAGCACTTTACATTGTCTTTACTGTAGACTAGGCCGCCTAAGGTGATAGGATGGTGCTGGGCAGGCATACGCCCTGTAGCGTTGAAGTGGTCAGTTCACCCATCGAGTGTTAGTGAAGGTGCCTCTGGACGCTGTATAAATCATCTCATTATGTACTCGTAGATGTAAAGGTCTTAGTCAGTTGGTTGTACTTCGAAGCCAAACAAGACAACGACCCAATAGAAGTTAGGTAATTTTATGTTTTTATAGCTGTTGCCATCATAATTTTGTATCCAAAATAAGTGTGACTCGACAATTTTTCTATAAATTAACAAAATTAAGTTTACCAATCGCTTTTAGAAGTTGGCACCTACTCGTATTTGAAAAACCCATCAAACTAATGACTTAGGGCAAGAAAATGTTGGCTAAAACCAACACAATAATATTAGTAGAGCTTTTCCAATAGGGCGTGAGTTGACAGACACGAGTGCCCTACTTCATTAGTGGCAAGTGCTAAACTAATGTATAAAACAAGTCAAAATCTGTTTCTGTATTTTCTGTAATATTGTGGTTATCCTTCATTATCTTCGCCTCGTGGCAGTTATTCTTAATCGGTTTTTTTACACGTAAAAGCCTCGAACACCATGATTTGATGTATTTGATGGCTCTAAATTATTTTTATTTTTCACCGTAGATAGCACGTTTACTAAGGTCTACTTGCGCCAACCAGGATTGGCCAGTTAACTCTGAGTTAACGTCAAAAATTTTATGGAAATGTCAAGTTAACTCAGAGTAAGTTGGCTAACCCTGACTGACGCAAGTCCGCCTAAGTAAATTAGTAAAATTTTTGAAAAAAAACTTATATAACACCTGATAAATAAAGCAAGAAGAGCGTATTTTGAACCTAATATGTATAACTTTTCAGAGAGCAAACGACGTTGCGATGAAGACGACTCTGTTTAATTCGCAGGGTGGTTTTTCTTCGAAAAGGGTGCGAAACCCTCACCACCGTTCACGGTTCGCTCGCCGACGTTTCCATGCGCTTATTTTATAGCTTCATCATTATCAGCTTTCCCACAAATAAAAACAAAAATAAAAATATAAAATTAGTAGGCAAGAAAGGCGCGAGGTGATTACGCCGAAAAATGTTTTCACATCGGCGTGTAATCGAAGGACGAGCCTGGTAATGGGGTCGCCAACGACCCGTGGTGGAGGAAGATGAGGTAGTTTCTTTCTACTGACTCTTACTCAAACGCCTTTCGAGAATTCAGTCGCACCCTTTATCCAGTTTCAGTCTTTAGTATTCTAAATTTGTCTGGAAGATAAGACCGTTTATATTTTACTTTTTGTTTTTTCTAAAGCACTAACCCGTGCTAGGAAATAATTGAAACATTATAATAAGTTGAAAAAAATCGCTTGACAGGTGGCGCGCCTCGTCCATTAGAAGAGACCAGTTGAAAAAATTCGCGTCAACAATTGGGTACGCAAAGTTTTTTGTTCGAAAGTCCGTTATTGGCTACCAAGCCAAGTAATTCGGTACGCAAAGTTTTTTGTTCGAAAGTCCGTTATTGGCTTAATCTTATCTTTAGACAATATTGAGAAACTAATTTAAATATTTTTTATTTTGGTCCAGTAGTTTTGTTTTTATGCGCTAAAATGTTTATGACCGCCAACAGTATGCAGACCGTCGCGTGAAGGTCATAAAATCGTATCTTTGAAACGTTGTAAAATCCAAACTACTGAACCAAAATAAAAAATATTGAAATTAGTTTCTCAATATTGTCTAAAGATAAGATTAAGCCAATAACGGACTTTCGAACAAAAAACTTTGCGTACCGAATTACTTGGCTTGGTAGCTCTATTCGGTAAAGCGCCTGCACGGTACACACTTACTTGATCGATACCACTCTACATAGAAGGCACCATCCACCGTAAATCCTCCGTTTGGACGCAAAGACCAATGATTATTTTGTATTTATGTCTTAGATAACACCTTGTTTATTTGTACTACTCGATGTTACATGGGGCATTTAGTAAACTGTTTATACAGCGGTCATTCCTGAGAAAAGCGTTCTTCGCTGAGATCGGTGGCTTTTATTTTTTTTCAAGATAGGTGAAAACTAAAAATACACCGTAAAAGATGGCTTAAAAACTAGTCAATATGTCGATGAGGCACACCTGTAGGCTTTATAGATTAATGAAAAAAAAATCTTCTTTTTTGACAAGCCACCGATCTCAGCAAAAAGGCCACCGATCTCAGATAGTGTCTAAAATTATTATAAACAGTAATTACAGTGAATAATAAACGTTTTTTCTAAATTTAAACGTCACTCATGAACTGACACAGATAAAAGGGGGCTAAATTAAGCAAAAAATTTCTATTAAACATCATAAAAATTATCAAAAATGTCATATCTTTATTTTCATAAAATCATTGTAAAAGATCAATTCCTAAGCTAAACATGCAAAATTATAGTCAACAAGCCTTCGCATCTATTTATACAGCGTCCAGTGGCACCTTCACTAACACTAGATGGGTGAAGAGACCAGTCGGCGCTGCAGTACCTGGGACATTGTTTTAGATGGAGTAGGCTTGCCCAGCACCTATACCATCCTGACAGCTTGGTCGGCCTAGCCCACAAGAGAAGTAATTACGTGTGGAGCCAACTAAGTTGCGGGTTTCATCACGATGTTTTTCCTCACATTAGGGAGGGGTTTAGCTACTTCAAATTTACAAATTTATGTAACTTTGAAAAGAAAAAAAGTCATGTTACATGCCTGCGCCGGGAATCGAACCTGGTTCTCCCGCATCGGCGACCAATGCTCTATTATATGTGTGACTGTAATAATTATACACTAAAATTGTCTGTCTATACGGATTTTGCTTTTTATTTGCGTGAAATTACATTTCCTTGCAAAAAACAGTACCTTAATATCTTAAATGAAGTCTTAACTTTAGTCCATAGAAACAAACTGATACATTTTGAATTAGTCATAGCATCTCGTTCGGTGTGGTATCTAAAGAATCTGTGAAATTGATACAATATGTTGAAAACTTCTTTGAGATCCTTGGCTAATAACTGAGATCGGTGGCTTAAATCCACCGATCTCAGTGCCACCGATCTCAGAAATAACTAAAATGTAGCTATTTCTCTTAAACTAAAGAAGCAATCGTATTTATTTTTACGACAATACCTACTCAGGGATATACGCATTCATGTACTTAGGACAGTTTAGTGTAGTCTTGTTTACTATACTAGCAAAACGTGCCACCACTTTCAGCTACCTTACCGAACCAAAGTTTAAAAAAAGTCAAGAACTTACGTAAAAGTTTAGGCATGAAAGATAGCGACACATACGAACCATAATAGTTGACAAGGACCATTTGACAATATTTTGCACCAGTAACTAGAAACTTGCCGCGTATTTAAGCTTGTATAAAAACATACTTTCGTTGCACGATTTAAACTTTGCTCGACGCGTGACATTTCTAGGAATGTCTACGGACACAAGAGTTTTCATTCTAATAGAATGCTGGATATACGATTGGAAAGAGGCACTCATTGGGCATTTAGAAAGGTATAAATTAGTATAGTAGTGGGCACATGAGTAAAACCACAAACAAAAACATACCAGGCCCACACGCGTGTGACATGCAAAATACTCGCAAAATCACCCATTTTTTGACCTTCAAAGGGATATTTAGGCAATTTCCTCTATAAAATATTGTATTTATTTGATATGCCTCAATGGACCGTTAGTTGAGTAGACGATTAAGTGCTAATTTAGTACTGTGTGATGTATAGTTTAGTAGATACTAGGGTGTGACCAAAAAAATCGACCTCTCAAAGAATGACCCACAGGAAGGTTGTACAGGGAATAATTTTGGCTCCTCTGACCTTGCAATTAAAATTGTTTGAAGAGTTATTTTGGCTTTGATATCGGGGGCAGCGGCGGGTGGCTTTTTACGAAAAAACTGGCCAAATGCGAGTCGGACTCGTGCACTGAGGGTTCAGTACCAACTTGTACTTTCTTTCATAATATTTTTTTGTAATTTACTTAAATAGAAAATGTATTGCTTTCGGATTTTCCCGTTCTTTTTTTTCCTTTAGAGGAACCCATCCTTATAAAGATGCAAAATTAGGACCGCATCTACCATCTAACAATATTATATCAGACCTGAACTCAGCTCACAGAAGGGTAAAGTAATAGTATCAATTAATTGTATTGGGCTTATTTTCTGAGATGGACGACATAGCCCAAGTAGCCGGAAAATAGTATTTGCGTCTGGCACGGGATCGTGAGAGGTGGCGTGAGCATAAAAAGACCTTTACACAGCAGTCAGGTGTTAACAGGCTGATGATGATGATGATGACGTATCCGTTTTTATTATCAAAAATACACTGTAAAATATTTATTCACGATTTATTTTCAACAGGTTGGCCCAAACATCAGAGCTAAGGGAAAGGTTTCACGAAACCTCAACAAAACCCAACATCTAAAAATAAAGCAATTTATATTTTCACGCCAACACAATAAATTACAAAGGGAACTGCTTGCTACCTTATTCAGTGTCTGGTTTTGGAGTTTACTTGAAAATGAACCTTTTCCATAAAAACGTGGTAAAAAAAGGAGCAAAAAAAAAAACTGTTTTTTGGCGAGTCCATTGACCGGTGATAGGCAAACTCGGCTTTATTTATATTTATTTATCGTAGAGATCCCGTTTGAAAGTTTGTAGAAAACAGTCTACACCTACTACTTATCATTCATAGACGACCAAGCGTCCGATAAAGAATAATAATATTTTAAATTATGTATGTATACAGGGTGCACTCTAAGTCGATATCGGAACTTTAAATAGACTGTCTACTGATCAATACAAACAACTTGTACTAGGTGGCTAAAAAAATGGAGCGAAAAAAATATGCTGTTCCATACAAAAGGTCGTCTCAGTACTGCGCCAAATGTATGAAACAGCAGATTTTTTTTTCGCTCCATTTTTTTCGCCACCTAGAACAAGTTGTTTGTAGTGATCAGTAGACAGCCTTCTTAAAGTTCCGCTATCTACTTAGAGTTCACCCTGTAGTGCTCATGCAAACTTAGGACAACATCAAGAGTCTTCTTCTATGCGTCTATTTATCTAAAAATCCACTTACGCGTAAACAGTCAAAACCGGTATATTTGCGGCAACATAGCTCTTACCGAACATGATGTATTTTTTTTTTATCATTAGAATATACGGGGTACCGTGTACCGATGAGGTATGTGGCCGAGTCTTCGGCTTCCATCAACCTCTTCTAACCTCCATCGTTATCGAGCATCACTGAATCGCCCCCCATTAACGATTGCGAGACAATCGTCAATATAAATCTAATAGAGCGTTCATATTTGCCGCACAAACCGCGGGCTCATCATTGAACACGCGAGGGGGACATTAGTGTGTCATTCGATGCGAATACTGTATCTAAAGTCCGTTTGCTTAGATAGTGTCGGCACACACGACGGCAATCTTGGTTCTTGGGATACCAACTATTTTTGAAGTATCTGTGATGGGCGCAGACCTATTCATTTCAACACAATGCTGATGGACATTAACTAGAATTTTCTTACATATTTTACTAAACCTTTGTCTTTTAATTTTTGGGTCATTCGAAGTTTCGTCTAGAGACACCTCGCGGCTGTCCTGCCACGGAGAAAAAAACATTTTAACAACACGCAGCTATCGACACTCAAAAGATCGAAAAGCCACCGCGCGCCAAGGCGGCAAATATCAAAGTGACACTATGATATCGAACGGACTTTACGTGTCCCTACCACGGGTTTGCATAGTCGGTTTTTGAGAGTAGTTTACTAGCTGAACTAGACTTTCTGCCGATTTCTGAATTCGGAAGGCAAAGTTTTTTGTTCGAAAGTCCGTTATTGGCTTAATCTTATCTTTAGACAATATTGAGAAACTAATTTCAATATTTTTTATTTTGGTTCAGTAGTTTGGATTTTACAACGTTTCAAAGATACGGTTTTATGACGTCACGCGGCGGTCTGCATACTGTTGGCGGTCAATGCGGTCATAGGAACAAAACATTTTAGCGCATAAAAACAAAACTACTGGACCAAAATAAAAAATATTGAAATTAGTTTCTCAATATTGTCTAAAGATAAGATTAAGCCAATAACGGACTTTCGAACAAAAAACTTTGCCTTCCGAATTGAGAAATTCGCTAAGCAAGCACTTCTGTCTCTGCAGATTTCTCTCAAAAAAGAATAACAGAACGATACTTAAGTATTTACTGAGTAAAATTCTCAATCCAGAAACCGGGCCTTAATGTTAGTACGAGTACTTTACTTTAATATACCCTAGCACGGGTTAGTGCTTTAGTAAAAACATAAAGTGGACTTTATGTGACAAAAACAGGTATACACCCAGGTTTTTATTTATTTTTAGTTACGATTCTAAATTTAAATCCCCGTAACGAATCTTATCAAGCCCGCAGAACCCCTAGAATCTTGTTCCCATAAGCCGTCACGTGTTTTGTTTTCACCCACACAAAATAATAAGACTTAGAAGGTCCACTCTCACTCATTTATTACCTACCTTTTGCTGGTTGTTACTGACCTTGCATTGCTAGATAAATATAAAAAAAATACTTGTTGAACCTAGCTATCTAGATTAAATTAAATAAAATCGTAATCTTGTTGATGAAAGAGACACAGAAGACAGTCGCTATTTAGTCACACCTATCATCCCGAGACTCACTTATTAGTATTCAAATAAGGTCTGATTATTCTAGCACTATTCCTAGGAATAATTTGATAATGGAACGATTTTTTATGGGCTATTTATTGGTCGAATTAACTAACTGGGGCTTTAAGTGAGGATTGGAAAATCAGGCCTCAAATTGGAGCCTTCAGGCAGGCAACTGTAAAGAGACCGCGCAGCAAAGAGATAAGAGTCAAAATCCACTACTCTTTGTGTACTCAAATATTTGTTTTATAAGTTTTTTTAGTATTTGTTGTTATAGCGGCATCAGAAATACATCATCTGTGGAAATTTCAACTGTTTAACTATCACGGTTCATGAGATACAGCCTTCGATCAAGGATAAAACTAGATACAACATAGAACTCTGAAATGTGTCTGGAAAAATAGATGCCCAAATTGCCTTTGGGAGCTTATTTGCTCGTAGTCCATGCAATTAAAGTAAAACTGTACACTAATGCAATAAGGTTGACATTCGAATATTAGATGTATGGTCGAAAGGATGTTTCGTATTGTTCTATTGCTGATATCTTTTGTTTCTGTGGGGACAAGTTTTTATTGTGATTTTATACGTAATGCGGATTCTATGGGATTTAGTTCGGTGGATACAGCCTGGTGACAGACGGACAGACCGCTCCGGTGCATAGTGGCCTTTTCCCAAAATGTTCCCCTGGTTCAAGCGGACAGCGGAGTGTTAGTAATGGGGTCCCGTTTGGCACCCTTCGGGTATGGAACCCAAAAAAATAGTCCTTGTTAACAAAACTCCTCAGTATTCTGTATGTATCTAAAATAAGAAGGTACGTGGCGTAATCCCACCCAGGGCAAGTAGATATATTGCCTTTTCAACCATGCGTGCGTATGTTTGAATCTCTAATGAAAAGATTAAGGTGACCGTTACCTTTTCGGATTTGAATAGGAAATTCGGCCCGAAGTTGAAACTAGAGGTATTCTACGACAGAAGACGTGTAAGAACGTCCAATTGCATCTTACAGCCTTGGTAATGTGGTTTCTCTTAGACAAAGTTTAGAACGTAAATTGCTTCTAAGATATAAATGCCGATGTCGTATTTATTTAGCAAAAATACGACTTATTTTACCTTAAAAGGCCAAATCTAATTTTCATCTTTATTTGCGAAATTAATATATTTTCCGAAAATAAAATCAATATAATAATTTATTAATGTTTTGTATTACTCGTATGTAGGTTTCACTTAGGTACTTTATTTAGGTCGGGATAGCCGACCAGTTTTGGTTCTCTTTCGGAGACCTTAATCGCGAGTCTCAACGCACGCCATGCGCCTCTGAATGAAGAGCTTAAAATTGCATTTCGTGCAAAAAATGTCAGTCGACCAATGAAGATTTTTCCAAGCATCAAATATTGTTAGAATAACTGGCAAAATCAGTCTATTAATCTGTGGTGCCCATAGAAACCACAGATTTAGCTGAGCGATTTAGTTAGAATCGCTGTCAAATTTGATAGTTGGAAAAATCCCTACTGTAAAGTGTCAAAATGGAATGAGTCCACCCAGTTTACCCAGTTTTACATTCCGTCAGGGACTGTCCAGATAGCGGCATCTCACACTTAAGCTCAAGCATTTTGTTTCAGTGGACGACGAGCGCAAGTTTAATGCTATTCGGGGTTCGGACCTTCGTTGGTTGGGAGATTAATGGATCAGGCAGGGGCCTTAGCCTGTAACACAATGGCGTATCAATGGCGTCCCAGGCAGAAGGACAAAACCGGGATTTTTTTCGTCATTCCCCTACTACCAGTGAACTAATCCTTTAGAATTAGACTCATAATCATGCTGTACTATAAAAACATTAAAAGGACCTACACTGGACCGACAGCATTAATAAAATCGTAATTAAAACCGTTAACCCGGAGCCCATTTTGGCACCATTGCGTTACAGGCTAAGGGCCCTGGATCGCCTCTGCAGTTACTTTACTAGGGCGGTTGGGAACAGCTCGGTTACTTGGGGTATTAGTCTACGTAGTTAGCAATAAAAAAAACACTTCCTTTTATTTTCCCGATGTTGGAAAGGAACAGCTAAATAAAAAAAATTAAATACCCCTGACATTTTAGCTTCAAACTAGCATATCTCATAAACGGCTCAACCGATTTTGATAAAACATATCTAAGAACACTCGGCGTCTGTCTGTGGTACCGTAGCTCTTGCGTTCTAGCTCGTGTACCGGTTTAGATGCGTTTTTTTTATTTTAAAGCAGGATTTCTAGCGAGTGTTCTGAGATAATATGTTTTATCAAAAACGGTTCACCCGTTTATGAGATATGCTAATTTGGAGCTTAGCAGAGTCTGTTTATGAACCTTTTCTTTCAATTCATAAACAGTTCATCGAGACACTTAAAACGGGTGGACGCCACAACACAAAGGTTGCGGCCAATTTTTCAGAAATCCAAACATCGATTAGCGAAATCGCATCGAGCATGGCGCTTTGCCGTTTCAAAATCAGAACACACCGTTCGATATTTGAAAAGCCCCACTGTTGGCGGTTGGCCAAGCTCCGAGTTTGAAGTCTCGGCTCAGACATAATGTTTGGTGTCTGCACTAAGTTAGAAGACAGAAGACTTGCCCTTTGTTCGCGCGTACTCCATTTTGATGCCACTCGCAGTCATGACTGACTTGACGATTCGCTGCAGCGTACTGGCTGATAGACAGTGTAGGTAATGCTTGTAATATTATAAAAGACATATTATACAACGGTGTCATGAAATATTACACATTACACGAGAGAATAAAGCATGGCACATAGCATTTCATTACACTAGATGACATGAAACATGACACATGGCATTTCAGCACACTGTACACACGACAGCACGTCGACCCTTACACGCTAGCACTCTACTCGGTTACGTTACGGGCCATTTTACAACAAAAGTGTGTGTGTGTGTGTGTGTGTGCTGTCGTGTGTACGTACTGCAATGAAATTGTGCTGAAATACCATGATGTCATGTTTCATGTCTGCAATGAAGAAATACCATTATGTCATGTTTCATGTCTGCAATGAAGAAATACCATGATGCCATGTTTCATGTCTGCAATGAAGAAATACCATGATGTCATGTGTCATGTTTGGTGCCATTATATAAGGTAATATCACGAGGTATGAAATGTCATGAAATATATCATGACTTCGAAGTGCACTGTTTCGCGCATGTCTACTGGCTGAACCACGTAGGTACAATGCGTGCCACGAAAAAAGAGACTTGAGACACCACATGGTTTGACATGCGCAGTGACGATATAAGCCTGGCACCCACTAGGCGGATCGGGCCGGGGCGCATCGCAACGCAAAAATCCGCCTGCCTGTATTTATATGAAACAGCGTCCACTCGCGTCAGATCGGGGCGTGGCGGGCCACAACGCAATAGTCCTCCGCCGCTAGTAGACGCTGTTTCATATAAATACAGGCAGGCGGATTTTATTTTGCGGCCCGCCCCGGCCCGACTCGGCCCGACCCCACTCGATCCGCCCCTAATGGACATCTAGATATAAAGGTCTGCTTAGCTATATCTGATATGGTCTGACTACGGGACGAGACCGGGCGTCATTGGGGTGCAAAAGGCGCGGTCAAGGCGTAAGTTCGCTGTTCGGCGGAAATTAGGCGCCAAAGTATTCGATCAACGTAAAATCAGCCGCGGAACTTCGGTCGCGTATTTTCCGCAACCGGTGTGAAGTTAGCTGACAAAACTTGGCTGACAATTATAATACTGCTAAATTAAGATGGTAATTTTTTTTCAGGCATTTTTCAGGCCTTTCTAGTATCCTGAAAGCCTGTAACTGTAAAAATTATTGCCCAGATCAAAACGGTCAAGTTCGAACCGGAAGCAAATAGTTTTATTTTAATATGACTGTTCTCAGTTCAACCTTAATTTTATGCGAACCGACTAAGATTCCAGGCCAGATTAGTTTTTTGCCACTCTACACGCTATGGTTTTCTTTAGCCTATACTATAAGCTATCTAACAACACCAAAATCAGGCTTGGATTCCATTTAGAAGCACCCAAAAAAGGTAGCTAACAAAAATAATTTCACTATTTTTCCAACTATTTTCAGTTTTTGGAAAACTAAAAGCCGCCAGAGTTTTTTACCACTCTAGACGCTATGGTTTCCTCTTGTACATACTATAGGCTATCCAAAACCACCAAAATCAGATTTGGATTCCATTTAGAAGTACCGAAAAAAGTTGGCTGACAAAAATAATTTAACCATTTTTCCAACTATTTTCAGTTTTTTGAAAACTAAAAGCCGCCAGAGTTTTTTACCACTCTAGACACTATGGTTTACTCTTGCACATACTATAGGCTATCCAAAAACACTAAAATCAGATTTGGATTCCATTTAGAAGTACCCAAAAAAGTAAGCTGACAAAAATTATTTGACGATTTCTATATTTTCAGTTTGTTGAAAACTAAAAGCCGCCAGAGTTTTTTACCACTCTAGACGCTATGGTTTCCTCTTGTACCTACTATAGGCTATCCAAAAACACCAAAATCAGGCTTGGATTCCATTTAGAAGTACCCAAAAAAGTTAGCTGACAAAAATAATTTAACCATTTTTCCAACTATTTTCAGTTTTTTGAAAACTAAAAGCCGCTAGAGTTTTTTACCACTCTAGATGCTATGGTTTCCTCTTTTAAATACTATAGGCTATCCAAAAACACCAAAATAAGATTTGGATTCCATTTAGAAGTACCGAAAAAAGTTGGCTGACAAAAATAATTTAACCATTTTTCCAACTATTTTCAGTTTTTTTAAAACTAAAAGCCGCCAGAGTTGTTTACCACTCTAGACGCTATGGCCTCCTCTTGTACATACTATAGGCTATCCAAAACCACCAAAATCAGATTTGGATTCCATTTAGAAGTACCGAAAAAAGTTGGCCGACAAAAATAATTTAACCATTTTCCCAACTATTTTCAGTTTTTTGAAAACTAAAAGCCGCCAGAGTTTTTTACCACTCTAGACACTATGGTTTACTCTTGCACATACTATAGGCTATCCAAAAACACTAAAATCAGATTTGGATTCCATTTAAAAGTACCCAAAAAAGTTAGCTGACAAAAATTATTTGACGATTTCTATATTTTCCGTTATTTCAAAATTAAAACCCGCCACAGTTTTTTAACCACTATAGACGCTATGGCTTCCTCTTGCACATAATACAAGCTATCCAGAAACACCAAAATCAGATTTGGATTCCATTTAAAAGTACCCAAAAAAGTTAGCTGACAAAAATTATTTGACGATTCTTCTAACTATTTTCAGTTTTTTGAAAACTAAAAGCCGCCTGAGTTTTTTACCACTCAAGACGCTATGGTTTCCTCTTGTACATACTATAGGCTATCCAAAAACACCAAAATCAGGTTTGGATTCCATTTAGAAGTACCCAAAAAAGTCAGCTGACAAAAATAATTTAACAATTTTTCCAACTTTTTTCAGTTTTTTGAAAACTAAAAGCCGCCAGAGTTTTTTACCACTCTAGACGCTATAAATTCCTATTGTACATACTATAGGCTATCCAAAAACACCAAAATCAGGCTTGGATTCCATTTAGAAGTACCCAAAAAAGTCAGCTGACAAAAATAATTTAACCATTTTTCCAACTTTTTTCAGTTTTTTGAAAACTAAAAGCCGCCAGAGTTTTGTACCACACTAGACGCTATGGTTTCTTCTTGCACATACTATAGGCTATCCAAAAACACCAAAATCAGATTTAAATTCCATTTAAAAGTACCGAAAAAAGTTGGCGGACAAAAATAATTTAAACATTTTTACAACTATTTTCAGTTTTTTGAAAACTAAAAGCCGCCAGAGTTTTTTACCACTCTAGACGCTATGGTTTCCTCTTGTACATACTATAGGCTATCCAAAACCACGAAAATCAGATTTGGATTCCATTTAGAAGTACCGAAAAAAGTTGGCTGACAAAAATAATTTAACCATTTTTCCAACTATTTTCAGTTTTTTGAAAACTAAAAGCCGCCAGAGTTTTTTACCACTCTAGACACTATGGTTTACTCTTGCACATACTAAAGGCTATCCAAAAACACTAAAATCAGATTTGGATTCCATTTAGAAGTACCCAAAAAAGTAAGCTGACAAAAATTATTTGACGATTTCTATATTTTCAGTTTGTTGAAAACTAAAAGCCGCCAGAGTTTTTTACCACTCTAGACGCTATGGTTTCCTCTTGTACCTACTATAGGCTATCCAAAAACACCAAAATCAGATTTAAATTCCATTTAAAAGTACCGAAAAAAGTTGGCTGACAAAAATAATTTAACCATTTTTACAACTATTTTCAGTTTTTTGAAAACTAAAAGCCGCCAGAGTTTTTTACCACTCTAGACGCTATAGTTTCCTCTTGTACATACTATATGCTATCCAAAAACACCAAAATCAGGCTTGGATTCCATTTAGAAGTACCCAAAAAAGTTAGCTGACAAAAATAATTTAACCATTTTTCCAACTATTTTCAGTTTTTTGAAAACTAAAAGCCGCCAGAGTTTTTTACCACTCTAGACACTATGGTTTACTCTTGCACATACTATAGGCTATCCAAAAACACTAAAATCAGATTTGGATTCCATTTAGAAGTACCCAAAAAAGTTAGCTGACAAAAATTATTTGACGATTTCTATATTTTCCGTTTTTTCAAAATTAAAACCCGCCACAGTTTTTTACCACTCTAGACGCTATGGCTTCCTCTTGCACATAATACAGGCTATCTAGAAACACCAAAATCAGATTTGGATTCCATTTAAAAGTACCCAAAAAAGTTAGCTGACAAAAATTATTTGACGATTCTTATAACTATTTTCAGTTTTTTGAAAACTAAAAGCCGCCTGAGTTTTTCACCACTCAAGACGCTATGGTTTTCTCTTGTACATACTATAGGCTATTCAAAAACACCAAAAACAGGCTTGGATTCTATTTAGAAGTACCCAAAAAAGTTAGCTGTCAAAAATAATTTAACCATTTTTCCAACAATTTTCAGTTTTTTTAAAACTCAAAGCCGCCAGAGTTTTTTACCACTCTAGACGCTATGGTTTCCTCTTGCACATACTATAGGCTATCCAAAAACACCAAAATCATTCTTGGATTCCATTTAGAAGTACCCAAAAAAGTCAGCTGACAAAAATAATTTAACAATTTTTCCAACTTTTTTCAGTTTTTTGAAAACTAAAAGCCGCCAGAGTTTTTTACCACTCTAGACGCTATAAATTCCTATTGTACATACTATAGGCTATCCAAAAACACCAAAATCAGGCTTGGATTCCATTTAGAAGTACCCAAAAAAGTCAGCTGACAAAAATAATTTAACCATTTTTCCAACTTTTTTCAGTTTTTTGAAAACTAAAAGCCGCCAGAGTTTTTTACCACACTAGACGCTATGGTTTCTTCTTGCACATACTATAGGCTATCCAAAAACACCAAAATCAGATTTAAATTCCATTTAAAAGTACCGAAAAAAGTTGGCGGACAAAAATAATTTAAACATTTTTACAACTATTTTCAGTTTTTTGAAAACTAAAAGCCGCCAGAGTTTTTTACCACTCTAAACGCTATGGTTTCCTCTTGTACATACTATAGGCTATCCAAAACCACGAAAATCAGATTTGGATTCCATTTAGAAGTACCGAAAAAAGTTGGCTGACAAAAATAATTTAACCATTTTTCCAACTATTTTCAGTTTTTTGAAAACTAAAAGCCGCCAGAGTTTTTTACCACTCTAGACACTATGGTTTACTCTTGCACATACTATAGGCTATCCAAAAACACTAAAATCAGATTTGGATTCCATTTAGAAGTACCCAAAAAAGTAAGCTGACAAAAATTATTTGACGATTTCTATATTTTCAGTTTGTTGAAAACTAAAAGCCGCCAGAGTTTTTTACCACTCTAGACGCTATGGTTTCCTCTTGTACCTACTATAGGCTATCCAAAAACACCAAAATCAGGTTTGGATTCCATTTAGAAGTACCCAAAAAAGTCAGCTGACAAAAATAATTTAACAATTTTTCCAACTTTTTTCAGTTTTTTGAAAACTAAAAGCCGCCAGAGTTTTTTACCACTCTAGACGCTATAAATTCCTATTGTACATACTATAGGCTATCCAAAAACACCAAAATCAGGCTTGGATTCCATTTAGAAGTACCCAAAAAAGTCAGCTGACAAAAATAATTTAACCATTTTTCCAACTTTTTTCAGTTTTTTGAAAACTAAAAGCCGCCAGAGTTTTTTACCACACTAGACGCTATGGTTTCTTCTTGCACATACTATAGGCTATCCAAAAACACCAAAATCAGATTTAAATTCCATTTAAAAGTACCGAAAAAAGTTGGCGGACAAAAATAATTTAAACATTTTTACAACTATTTTCAGTTTTTTGAAAACTAAAAGCCGCCAGAGTTTTTTACCACTCTAGACGCTATGGTTTCCTCTTGTACATACTATAGGCTATCCAAAACCACGAAAATCAGATTTGGATTCCATTTAGAAGTACCGAAAAAAGTTGGCTGACAAAAATAATTTAACCATTTTTCCAACTATTTTCAGTTTTTTGAAAACTAAAAGCCGCCTGAGTTTTTCACCACTCAAGACGCTATGGTTTCCTCTTGTACATACTATAGGCTATTCAAAAACACCAAAAACAGGCTTGGATTCTATTTAGAAGTACCCAAAAAAGTTAGCTGACAAAAATAATTTAACCATTTTTCCAACAATTTTCAGTTTTTTTAAAACTCAAAGCCGCCAGAGTTTTTTACCACTCTAGACGCTATGGTTTCCTCTTGCACATACTATAGGCTATCCAAAAACACCAAAATCATTCTTGGATTCCATTTAGAAGTACCCAAAAAAGTCAGCTGACAAAAATAATTAAACAATTTTTCCAACTTTTTTAAGTTTTTTGAAAACTAATAGCCGCCAGAGTTTTTTACCACCCTAGACACTATGGTTTACTCTTGCACATACTATAGGCTATCCAAAAACACCAAAATCAGGCTTGGATTCCATTTAGAAGTACCCAAAAAAGTCAGCTGACAAAAATAATTTAACCATTTTCCCAACTTTTTTCAGTTTTTTGAAAACTAAAAGCCGCCAGAGTTTTTTACCACACTAGACGCTATGGTTTCTTCTTGCACATACTATAGGCTATCCAAAAACACCAAAATCAGATTTAAATTCCATTTAAAAGTACCGAAAAAAGTTGGCGGACAAAAATAATTTAACCATTTTTACAACTATTTTCAGTTTTTTGAAAACTAAAAGCCGCCAGAGTTTTTTACCACTCTAGACGCTATGGTTTCCTCTTGTACATACTATAGGCTATCCAAAACCACGAAAATCAGATTTGGATTCCATTTAGAAGTACCGAAAAAAGTTGGCTGACAAAAATAATTTAACCATTTTTCCAACTATTTTCAGTTTTTTGAAAACTAAAAGCCGCCAGAGTTTTTTACCACTCTAGACACTATGGTTTACTCTTGCACATACTATAGGCTATCCAAAAACACTAAAATCAGATTTGGATTCCATTTAGAAGTACCCAAAAAAGTAAGCTGACAAAAATTATTTGACGATTTCTATATTTTCAGTTTGTTGAAAACTAAAAGCCGCCAGAGTTTTTTACCACTCTAGACGCTATGGTTTCCTCTTGTACCTACTATAGGCTATCCAAAAACACCAAAATCAGATTTAAATTCCATTTAAAAGTACCGAAAAAAGTTGGCTGACAAAAATAATTTAACCATTTTTACAACTATTTTCAGTTTTTTGAAAACTAAAAGCCGCCAGAGTTTTTTACCACTCTAGACGCTATAGTTTCCTCTTGTACATACTATATGCTATCCAAAAACACCAAAATCAGGCTTGGATTCCATTTAGAAGTACCCAAAAAAGTTAGCTGACAAAAATAATTTAACCATTTTTCCAACTATTTTCAGTTTTTTGAAAACTAAAAGCCGCCAGAGTTTTTTACCACTCTAGACACTATGGTTTACTCTTGCACATACTATAGGCTATCCAAAAACACTAAAATCAGATTTGGATTCCATTTAGAAGTACCCAAAAAAGTTAGCTGACAAAAATTATTTGACGATTTCTATATTTTCCGTTTTTTCAAAAAATAGAAGTTAAAAACTAAAACCCGACTACTAAAAGGCTTAAAACAAGACCCTGCTTATCCTTAAAATAGACTCATAGATAATTAATCGTAGTCGGAGGCCATCGGTTTATCAAATACGAATGTGGTGTCCTCCGACTACGATTAATTATCTATGAGTCTATTTTAAGGATAAGCAGGGTCTTGTTTTAAGCCTTTTAGTAGTCGGGTTTTAGTTTTTAACTTCTATTTTTTTTTTGAGCTTTTTAGTTAGTAATTTTGGATGATCACCTCAAATAGAACCTAGAAGGGCAAAAAAAAACACATTTTGGAATTTTTTGTTCTATTTGTTATGTTGACGCTACATGTGTTATACATTTTTGAAAAGGTCTTTTAAAGTCCTTTCATTTGTTACCCATGACGATGGTATCCGATAATTTTTATTTTTAGGCCCACTACTTTAGGATGCAGCACAGCCGCCATCTTGGTTTTTTTCAAAATAAAACTATCCTATGTTACCTGGGTGATTAAGACGAATCCAACGACACCTCATTTGTTGACATCGGCCGAGTAGTTTAGGCTCTGCGAGGGAACAGATGAACACACAAACATACATACATACATACATACATACATACATACATACATACATACATACATACATACATACATACATACGCTGCTAAAATCATAACCCTCCTTTTTGCTTCGCGTAGTCGGGTAAAAATTAAAACCCGCCACAGTTTTTTACCACTCTAGACGCTATGGCTTCCTCTTGCACATAATACAGGCTATCTAGAAACACCAAAATCAGATTTGGATTCCATTTAAAAGTACCCAAAAAAGTTAGCTGACAAAAATTATTTGACGATTCTTATAACTATTTTCAGTTTTTTGAAAACTAAAAGCCGCCTGAGTTTTTCACCACTCAAGACGCTATGGTTTCCTCTTGTACATACTATAGGCTATTCAAAAACACCAAAAACAGGCTTGGATTCTATTTAGAAGTACCCAAAAAAGTTAGCTGACAAAAATAATTTAACCATTTTTCCAACAATTTTCAGTTTTTTTAAAACTCAAAGCCGCCAGAGTTTTTTACCACTCTAGACGCTATGGTTTCCTCTTGCACATACTATAGGCTATCCAAAAACACCAAAATCATTCTTGGATTCCATTTAGAAGTACCCAAAAAAGTCAGCTGACAAAAATAATTAAACAATTTTTCCAACTTTTTTAAGTTTTTTGAAAACTAATAGCCGCCAGAGTTTTTTACCACTCTAGACACTATGGTTTACTCTTGCACATACTATAGGCTATCCAAAAACACTAAAATCAGATTTGGATTCCATTTAAAAGTACCCAAAAAAGTTAGCTGACAAAAATTATTTGACGATTTCTATATTTTCCGTTATTTCAAAATTAAAACCCGCCACAGTTTTTTAACCACTATAGACGCTATGGCTTCCTCTTGCACATAATACAAGCTATCCAGAAACACCAAAATCAGATTTGGATTCCATTTAAAAGTACCCAAAAAAGTTAGCTGACAAAAATTATTTGACGATTTCTATATTTTCCGTTATTTCAAAATTAAAACCCGCCACAGTTTTTAACCACTATAGACGCTATGGCTTCCTCTTGCACATAATACAAGCTATCCAGAAACACCAAAATCAGATTTGGATTCCATTTAAAAGTACCCAAAAAAGTTAGCTGACAAAAATTATTTGACGATTCTTCTAACTATTTTCAGTTTTTTGAAATCTAAAAGCCGCCTGAGTTTTTTACCACTCAAGACGCTATGGTTTCCTCTTGTACATACTATAGGCTATCCAAAAACACCAAAATCAGGCTTGGATTCCATTTAGAAGTACCCAAAAAAGTCAGCTGACAAAAATAATTTAACAATTTTTCCAACTTTTTTCAGTTTTTTGAAAACTAAAAGCCGCTAGAGTTTTTTACCACTCTAGACGCTATGGATTCCTCTTGTACATACTATAGGCTATCCAAAAACACTAAAATCAGGCTTGGATTCCATTTAGAAGCACCCAAAAAAGGTAGCTGACAAAAATAATTTCACTATTTTTCCAACTATTTTCAGTTTTTGGAAAACTAAAAGCAGCCAGAGTTTTATACCACCCTAGACGCTATGGTTTCCTCTTGCACATACTATAGGCTATCTAAAAACACCAAAATTAGGCTTGGATTCCTTTTAGAAGTACCTACCCAAAAAAGTTAGCTGACAAAAAATATTTGACTATTTCTATATTTTCAGTTTGTTGAAAACTAAAAGCCGCCAGAGTTTTTTACCACTCTAGACGCTATGGTTTCCTCTTGTATATACTATAGGCTATCCAAAAACACTAAAATCAGATTTGGATTCCATTTAGAAGTACCGAAAAAAGTTGACTGACAAAAATAATTTAACCATTTTTCCCAACTATTTTCAGTTTTTTGAAAACTAAAAGCCGCCAGAGTTTTTTACCACTCTAGACGGTATGGTTTCCTCTTGTACATTCTATATTCTATCCAAAAACACTAAAATCAGATTTGGATTCCATTTAGAAGTACCCAAAAAAGTTAGCTGACAAAAAATATTTGACGATTTCTATATTTTCAGTTTTTTGAAAACTAAAAGCCGCCAGAGTTTTTTACCACTCTAGATGCTATAAATTCCTATTGTACATACTATAGGCTATCCAAAAACACCAAAATCAGGCTTGGATTCCATTTAGAAGTACCCAAAAAAGTCAGCTGACAAAAATAATTTAACCATTTTTCAACCTTTTTTCAGTTTTTTGAAAACTAAAAGCCGCCAGAGTTTTTTACCACACTAGACGCTATGGTTTCTTCTTGCACATACTATAGACTATCCAAAAACACCAAAATCAGATTTAAATTCTATTTAGAAGTACCGAAAAAAGTTGGCTGACAAAAATAATTTAACCATTTTTACAACTATTTTCAGTTTTTTGAAAACTAAAAGCCGCCAGAGTTTTTTATCACTCTACACGCTATGGTTTCCTCTTGTTCATTCTATAGGCTATCCAAAAACACCAAAATCAGGCTTGGATTCCATTTAGAAGTACCCAAAAAAGTTAGCTGACAAAAATAATTTGACGATTTCTATATTTTCAGTTTTTTCAAAATTAAAACCCGCCACAGTTTTTTACCACTCTAGACGCTATGGTTTCCTCTTGCACATAATACAGGCTATCAAAAAACACCAAAATCAGGCTTGGATTCCATTTAGAAGTACCCAAAAAAGTCAGCTGACAAAAATAATTTAACCATTTTTCCAACTATTTTCAGTTTTTTGAAAACTAAAAGCCGCCAGAGTTTTTTACCACTCTAGACGCTATGGTTTCCTCTTGCACATACTATAGGCTATCCAAAAACACCAAAATCACGCTTAGATTCCATTTAGAAGTACCCAAAAAAGTTAGCTGACAAAAATTATTTCACAATTTTCCAACTATTTTCAGATTTTTTAAAAGTAAAAGCCGCCAGAGTTTTTGACTATGTGCAAGAGGAAACGTCTAGAGTGGTAAAAAACTCTGGCGGCTTTTAGTTTTCAAAAAAGTGAAAATAGTTGGAAAAATCGTTAAATTATTTTTGTCAGCTAACTTTTTTGGGTACTTCTAAATGGAATCCAAATCTGATTTTAGTGATTTTGAATAGCCTATAGTATGTGCAAGAGAAAACCATAGTGTCTCGAGTGGTAAAAAACTCTGGCGGCTTTTAGTTTTCAAAAAACTGAAAAAAGTTGGAAAAATGGTTAAATTATTTTTGTCAGCCAACTTTTTTCGGTACTTCTAAATGGAATCCAAATCTGATTTTGGTGTTTTTGGATATTCTATAGTATGTGCAAGAGGAAACCATAGCGTCTAGAGTGGTCAAAACTCTGGCAGCTTTGAATTTTCAAAAAACTGAAAAAAGTTGGAAAAATGGTTAAATTATTTTTGTCAGCTAACTTTTTTGGGTACTTCTAAATGGAATCCATATCTGATTTTGGTGTTTTTGGATAGCCTGTAGTATGTGCAAGAGGAATCTATAGCGTCTAGAGTGGTAAAAAACTCTATCGGCTTTTAGTTTTCAAAAAACTGAAAATAGTTGGAAAAATGGTTAAATTATTTTTGTGAGCTAACTTTTTTGGGTACTTCTAAATGGAATCCAAGCCTGATTTTGGTGTTTTTGGATAGCCTGTATTATGTGCAAGAGGAAACCATAGCGTCTAGAGTGGTAAAAAACTCTGGCGGCTTTTATTTTCCAAAAACTGAAAATAGTTGGAATAATGGTTAAATTATTTTTGTCAGCTAACTTTTTTGGGTACTTTTAAATGGAATCCAAGCCTGATTTTAGTGTTTTTGGATAGCATATAGTATGTACAAGAGAAATCCATAGCGTCTAGAGTGGTAAAAAACTCTGGCGGCTTTAAGCTTTCAAAAAACTGAAAATAGTTGGAAAAATGGTTAAATTATTTTTGTCAGCTAACTTTTTTGGGTACTTCTAAATGGAATCCAAGCCTGTTTTTGGTGTTCTTGGATAGCATATAGTATGTACAAGAAGAAACCATAGCGTCTAGAGTGGTAAAAAACTCTGGCGGCTTTTAGTTTTCAAAAAACTGAAAATAGTTGGAAAAATGGATAAATTATTTTTGTCAGCCAACTTTTTTCGGTACTTCTAAATGGGATCCAAATCTGATTTTGGTGTTTTTGGATAGCCTATAGTCACCGAACTAAATCCCATAGAATCCGCATTACGTATAAAATCACAATAAAAACTTGTCCCCACAGAAACAAATGATATCAGCAATAGAACAATACGAAACATCATTTCGACCATACGCCTAATATTCGAATGTCAACCTTATTGCATTAGTTTACAGTTTTACTTTAATTGCATAGACTACGAGCAAATAAGCTCCCAAAGGCAGTTTTGGCATCTATTTTTCCAGACACATTTCAGAGTTCTATGTTGTATCTAGTTTTATCCTTGATCGAAGCCTATAGTATGTGCAAGAGGAAATCATAGCGTCTAGAGTGGTAAAAAACTCTAACGGCTTTTAGTTTTCAAAAAACTGAAAAAAGTTGGAAAAATGGTTAAATTATTTTTGTCAGCTGAATTTTTTGGGTACTTCTAAATGGAATTCAAGCTTGATTTTGGTGTTTTTGGATAGCCTATAGTATGTATAAGAGGAAACCATAGCGTCTAGAGTGGTAAAGAACTCTGGCGACTTTAAGTTTTCAAAAAACTGAAAATATAGAAATCGTCAAATAATTTTTGTCAGCTAACTTTTTTGGGTACTTCTAAATGGAATCCAAATCTGATTTTAGTGTTTTTGGATATCATATAGTATGTACAAGAGGAAACCATAGCGTCTAGAGTGGTAAAAAACTCTGGCGGCATTTGGTTTTCAAAAAACTGAAAATAGTTGGAAAAATGGTTAAATTATTTTTGTCAGCCAACTTTTTTCCGTACTTCTAAATGGGATCCAAATCTGATTTTGGTGTTTTTGGATAGCCTATAGTATGTGCAAGAGGAAATTATAGCGTCTAGAGTGGTAAAAAACTCTGGCGGCTTTTAGTTTTCAAAAAACTGAAAAAAGTTGGAAAAATGGTTAAATTATTTTTGTCAGCTGACTTTTTTGGGTACTTCTAAATGGAATCCAAGCTTGATTTTGGTGTTTTTGGATAGCCTATAGTATGTATAAGAGGAAACCATAGCGTCTAGAGTGGTAAAAAACTCTGGCGACTTTTAGTTTTCAAAAAACTGAAAATATAGAAATCGTCAAATAATTTTTGTCAGCTAACTTTTTTGGGTACTTCTAAATGGAATCCAAATCTGATTTTAGTGTTTTTGGATATCATATAGTATGTACAAGAGGAAACCATAGCGTCTAGAGTGATAAAAAACTCTGGCGGCTTTTAGTTTTCAAAAAACTGTAAATAGTTGGAAAAATGGTTAAATTATTTTTGTCAGCCAACTTTTTTCGGTACTTCTAAATGGAATCCAAAACTGATTTTGGTGTTTTTGGATAGCCTGTAGTATGTGCAAGAGGAATCTATAGCGTCTAGAGTGGTAAAAAACTCTATCGGCTTTTAGTTTTCAAAAAACTGAAAATAGTTGGAAAAATGGTTAAATAATTTTTGTGAGCTAACTTTTTTGGGTACTTCTAAATGGAATCCAAGCCTGATTTTGGTGTTTTTGGATAGCCTGTATTATGTGCAAGAGGAAACCATAGCGTCTAGAGTGGTAAAAAACTCTGGCGGCTTTTAGTTTTCAAAAAACTGAAAAAAGTTGGAAAAATGGTTAAATTATTTTTGTCAGCTGACTTTTTTGGGTACTTCTAAATGGAATCCAAGCCTGATTTTGGTGTTTTTGGATAGCCTATAGTATATACAAGAGGAAACCATAGCGTCTAGAGTGGTAAAAAACTCTGGCGGCTTTTAGTTTTCAAAAAACTGAAAATAGTTGGAAAAATGGTTTAATTATTTTTGTCAGCCAACTTTTTTCGGTACTTCTAAATGGGATCCAAATCTGATTTTGGTATTTTTGGATAGCCTATAGTATGTGCAAGAGGAAATCATAGCGTCTAGAGTGGTAAAAAACTCTGGCGGCTTTTAGTTTTCAAAAAACTGAAAAAAGTTGGAAAAATGGTTAAATTATTTTTGTCAGCTGACTTTTTTGGGTACTTCTAAATGGAATCCAAGCCTGATTTTGGTGTTTTTGGATAGCCTATAGTATATACAAGAGGAAACCATAGCGTCTAGAGTGGTAAAAAACTCTGGCGGCTTTTAGTTTTCAAAAAACTGAAAATAGTTGGAAAAATGGTTAAATTATTTTTGTCAGCCAACTTTTTTCGGTACTTCTAAATGGGATCCAAATCTGATTTTGGTGTTTTTGGATAGCCTATAGTAAGAATGTTTAAGAGGAAACCATAGCGTCTAGAGTGGTAAAAAACTCTGGCGACTTTTAGTTTTCAAAAAACTGAAAATATAGAAATCGTCAAATAATTTTTGTCAGCTAACTTTTTTGGGTACTTCTAAATGGAATCCAAATCTGATTTTAGTGTTTTTGGATATCATATAGTTTGTACAAGAGGAAACCATAGCGTCTAGAGTGGTAAAAAACTCTGGCGGCTTTTAGTTTTAAAAAAACTGAAAATAGTTGGAAAAATTGTTAAATTATTTTTGTCAGCTGACTTTTTTGGGTACTTATAAATGGAATCCAAGCCTGATTTTGGTGTTTTTGGATAGCCTATAGTATGTGCAAGAAGAAACCATAGCGTCTAGAGTGGTAAAAAACTCTGGCGGCTTTAAGCTTTCAAAAAACTGAAAATAGTTGGAAAAATGGTTAAATTATTTTTGTCAGCAGACTTTTTTGGGTACTTATAAATGGAATCCAAGCCTGATTTTGGTGTTTTTGGATAGCCTATAGTATATACAAGAAAAAACCATAGCGTCTAGAGTGGTAAAAAACTCTGGCGGCTTTTTTTCGGTACTTCTAAATGGAATCCAAGCGTGATTTTGGTGTTTTTGGATAGCCTATAGTATGTGCAAGAGGAAACCATAGCGTCTAGAGTGGTAAAAAACTCTGGCGGCTTTTAGTTTTAAAAAAACTGAAAATAGTTGGAAAAATGGTTAAATTATTTTTGTCAGCTGACTTTTTTGGGTACTTCTAAATGGAATCCAAGCTTGATTTTGGTGTTTTTGGATAGCCTATAGTAAGTATGTTTAAGAGGAAACCATAGCGTCTAGAGTGGTAAAAAACTCTGGCGACTTTTAGTTTTCAAAAAACTGAAAATATAGAAATCGTCAAATAATTTTTGTCAGCTAACTTTTTTGGGTACTTCTAAATGGAATCCAAATCTGATTTTAGTGTTTTTGGATATCATATAGTATGTACAAGAGAAAACCATAGCGTCTAGAGTGGTAAAAAACTCTGACGGCTTTTAGTTTTCAAAAAACTGTAAATCGTTGGAAAAATGGTTAAATTATTTTTGTCAGCCAACTTTTTTCGGTACTTCTAAATGGAATCCAAAACTGATTTTGGTGTTTTTGGATAGCCTATAGTATGTGCAAGAGTAAACCATAGCGTTTAGAGTGGTAAAAAACTCTGGCGGCTTTTAGTTTTCAAAAAACTGAAAATAGTTGGAAAAATGGTTAAATTATTTTTGTCAGCTGACTTTTTTGGGTACTTCTAAATGGAATCCAAGCTTGATTTTGGTGTTTTTGGATAGCCTATAGTAAGTATGTTTAAGAGGAAACCATAGCGTCTAGAGTGGTAAAAAACTCTAGCGACTTTTAGTTTTCAAAAAACTGAAAATATAGAAATCGTCAAATAATTTTTGTCAGCTAACTTTTTTGGGTACTTCTAAATGGAATCCAAATCTGATTTTAGTGTTTTTGGATATCATATAGTATGTACAAGAGAAAACCATAGCGTCTAGAGTGGTAAAAAACTCTGGCGGCTTTTAGTTTTCAAAAAACTGTAAATAGTTGGAAAAATGGTTAAATTATTTTTGTCAGCCAACTTTTTTCGGTACTTCTAAATGGAATCTAAAACTGATTTTGGTGTTTTTGGATAGCCTATAGTATGTGCAAGAAGAAACCATAGCGTCTAGAGTGGTAAAAAACTCTGGCGGCTTTTAGTTTTCAAAAAACTGAAAAAAGTTGGAAAAATTGTTAAATTATTTTTGTCAGCTGACTTTTTTGGGTACTTCTAAATGGAATCTAAGCCTGATTTTGGTGTTTTTGGATAGCCTATAGTATATACAAGAGGAAACCATAGCGTCTAGAGTGGTAAAAAACTCTGGCGGCTTTTAGTTTTCAAAAATCTGAAAATATAGAAATCGTCAAATAATTTTTCTCAGCTAACTTTTTTGGGTACTTCTAAATGGAATTCAAATCTGATTTTAGTGTTTTTGCATAGCCCATAGCATGTGCAAGAGTAAAACATAGTGTCTAGAGTGGTAAAAAACTCTAGCGGCTTTTAGTTTTCAAAAAACTGAAAATAGTTGGAAAAATGGTTAAATTATTTTTCTCAGCTAACTTTTTTGGGTACTTCTAAATGGAATCCAAATCTGATTTTAGTGTTTTTGGATAGCCTATAGCATGTGCAAGAGTAAAACATAGTGTCTAGAGTGGTAAAAAACTCTGGCGGCTTTAAGTTTTAAGAAAACTGAAAATAGTTGGAAAAATTGTGAAATAATTTTTGTCAGCTAACTTTTTTGGGTACTTCTAAATGGAATCCAAGCGTGATTTTGGTGTTTTTGGATAGCCTATAGTATGTGCAAGAGGAAACCATAGCGTCTAGAGTGGTAAAAAACTCTGGCGGCTTTTAGTTTTCAAAAAACTGAAAATAGTTGGAAAAATGGTTAAATTATTTTTGTCAGCTAAATTTTTTGGGTACTTTTAAATGGAATCCAAATCTAATTTTAGTGTTTTTGGATAGCCTATAGTATGTTTAAGAGGAAACCATAGCGTCTAGAGTGGTAAAAAACTCTGGCGACTTTTAGTTTTCAAAAAACTGAAAATAGTTGGAAATATGGTTAAATTATTTTTGTGAGCTAACTTTTTTGGGTACTTCTAAATGGAGTCTAAGCCTGATTTTGGTGTTTTTGAATAGCCTGTATTATGTGCAAGAGGAAACCATAGCGTCTAGAGTGGTAAAAAACTCTGGCGGCTTTTAGTTTTCCAAAAACTGAAAATAGTTGGAAAAATTGTTAAATTATTTTTGTCAGCTAACTTTTTTGGGTACTTTTAAATGGAATCCAAGCCTGATTTTAGTGTTTTTGGATAGCATATAGTATGTACAAGAGAAATCTATAGCGTCAAGAGTGGTAAAAAACTCTGGCGGCTTTTAGTTTTAAAAAAACTGAAAAGAGTTGGAAAAATTATGAAATAATTTTTGTCAGCTAACTTTTTTGGGTACTTCTAAATGGAATCCAAGCGTGATTTTGGTGTTTCTAGATAGCCTATAGTATGTACAAGAGGAAACCATAGCGTCTTGAGTGGTAAAAAACTCTGGCGGCTTTTAGTTTTCAAAAAACTGAAAATAGTTGGAAAAATAGTGAAATTATTTTTGTCAGCTACCTTTTTTGGGTGCTTCTAAATGGAATCCAAGCCTGATTTTGGTGTTGTTAGATAGCTTATAGTATAGGCTAAAGAAAACCATAGCGACTAGAGTGGCAAAAAACTAATCTGGCCTGGAATCTTAGTCGGTTCGCATAAAATTAAGGTTGAACTGAGAACAGTCATATTAAAATAAAACTATTTTCTTCCGGTTTGAACTTGACCGTTTTGATCTGGGCAATCATTTTTTACAGTTACAGGCTTTCAGGATACTATCAAGGCCTGAAAAACGCCTTAAAAAAATAACCATCTTAATTTAGCAGTATTATAATTGTCAGCCAAGTTTTGTCAGCTAACTTCACACCGGTTTTTCCGCATAATGTGGTTAGACACTAAAAGAGGTTCTTTGGCGTGACCACCTCTGGAACTTCTGCCCCTAAATTTGTGTGGAACATGCTCCTATCTGACATTCGCATTTGGGTCATAATCATATTTTATCTGTGTGGAAAGCTGTGGGAACGATCCATTTGATGGCGTACTCTATCGGTTCTTTAGTGCACATGGAAGTTGGGAATAAAATTGAATGCCTCACTTATATACATATTTTGGAGATCAATAGACGTTCAGTAGGTATGTACTTCACTTGAACAGCTGTTGAAGGTATGTACAGTCAGCCAAACGCTAGGATACCCCTTTTTGTCCGATTAGCGCCCTTATGCCGCGCGCGGTAAGAGCTGCCATGGGGTATCTGTGACTGTGGCCTACCGTACTATGTTATGGATCATTTGATACTATGAAAGCTGATGGTCAGAACCAATTTCTCATAACAATCAGTCTTTTCATAATAACAGAGGGTTTTTCATGAAAATAAGGCAGTAAAAATCTTAGGAAAAAGGGGAATACAATCAGTTAGGGCAACACACATGTTATCCCTAACTATTTACCTTGCTTGCTTAGCGTGCTATATGAGTTTTATACAGTTGATGTTGTTCAGCGCCTCTACTCTTGACTATACAAGGTGTTGTTTTGTCTATGTCTATGTCTATGTCTATTTAAAAAAATGATAATATGTCATTGAAAAAAATAGAAGTTAAAAACTTAAACCCGACTACTAAAAGGCTTAAAACAAGACCTGCTTATCCTTAAAAAAATAGACTCATAGATAATTAATCGTAGTCGGAGGCCATCGGTTTATCAAATGCGAATGTGGTGTCCTCCGACTACGATTAATTATCTATGAGTCTATTTTAAGGATAAGCAGGTCTTGTTTTAAGCCTTTTAGTAGTCGGGTTTTAGTTTTTAACTTTTATTTTTTTTTTGGGCTTTTTAGTAAGTCATTTGGACTATCACCCAGAATAGAACCAAGAAAGACAAAAAAAAACACATTTTGGAATTTTTTGTTCTATTTGTTATGTTGACGCTACATGTGTTATACATTTTTGAAAAGGTCTTTTAAAGCCCTTTCATTTGATACCCATGACGATGGTATCCGATAATTTTTATTTTTAGGTCCACCACTTTAGGGCGCAGCACAGCCGCCATCTTGGTTTTTTTCAAAATTAAACTATCCTATGTTACCTGGGTGATTAAAACAAATCCAACGACACCTCATTTGTTGAAATCGGCCGAGTAGTTTAGGCTCTGCGAGGGAACAGATGAACACACAAACATACATACATACATACATACATACATACATACATACATACATACATACATACATACATACATACATACATACATACATACATACATACATACGCTGCTAAAATCATAACCCTCCTTTTTGCTTCGCGTAGTCGGGTAAAAATACCCAAAAATCATTCAATTGTGGCTTCCCTTGCGGCGAGTCGGGCGCCACATCGCGCACGCCTTGTGTCCGCACGTCGCAATTATTAAGAACAATTTAAACAATGTACCTAATTAGAAGCGGTGGTGGTCTAGTGGGTAGAACAGTGGACTCTGAAGCAAGAGGTACCCGGTTCGATTCCCAGTGCGGGCATGTATCTATGACTTTGTTTAATTTCAAAGTTACGTACATTTGTGAATTTGTAGTAGCAATACCACTCGCTGACGGTGAAGAAAAACATCGTAAGGAAACCTGAGCGTATGAGGCATGAGGCGCAAAAATCGCCAACCTACATTGTGAGCACGCGTGGTGATTAAGCTCGAACTCTCTCTCTGAGAGAAGGCCTTTGTCCAGCTAGTGGGACATGTACGTACAATTGTACAGGCTACATCTTACTTCTTACCTAATTAGTCCATAAAATATTTTTTTATAAATAAAAAAACTTATTGTTAGTTTCAAGCGTTACTTAAATTATCGTTCCTGATTCGGGTGTCACTGACCAAAACAACACCCTGTAAGTAAGCCCTAAGTATATTGACAAAGATAAACAATATTTCTGTGTAAACATCAGAACCAAAGACCAATAAATTTCTATTTACCATCACTCAGCTGGCCCCAGTGAGAAATGGAGCGTGAAATTAATGAACTTGGGATTGCGGATCAAACTTGAAGGCTCTATTTTAATTATAGCAGAAAAACTCAAAGGAATTTTGCCTTTGTGCATTAACTCAGTACAAAATTAATAGGTATAGGTACAAGAACTCAAACAAAGTTACTTGTAGTCTTTTTACTCATAAATACAACCGAGTTTTACTAATGGGTCAAAAAAATGAAAAACCACTATCTTAAAAGCTTGATGCTGTCTTACAGTGAAACATAGGTATTGTGTAGGAAGTTATCTGCCAAAGATAAGCTAAGTAATGGCATTTTAATGGGAAATTGTACTGAGTAGAACAGACCCTTGTTCATAAAACTAAAACTAAACATTTGCATGACTAAAACCGAAAACTATGTTCCCAATTAAAAATTGAATTGTTGTTAAGTAGGCTGTTGGCTTACCTAATTTAATAAATAAATAAATTCAATACGCAATATTATTAACTGAGCTACCTCTGTTATCCTACTTATATTATAAATGCGAAAGTTTGTGAGTGAGTGAGTGTGTTTGTTACCTTATAACGTTGAATCCGCTGGACGGATTTGGATGAAATTTGGAATGTAGATAGCTGAGACATCAGAATAACATATAGGCTACATATTATCACGCTTTGGTGCTTAGGAGCAAAATAAACACACAAAGATTATCATATAGTGGCTATTTGTATAAAAGTGAACGACACAACCATTTACCAAAGACCCTCTGTCATCTCATCACGTAGCGTTGAGCTTTTTACTTTCGTAAATCCATCGAAAACTGTACAACGGTGAATTTTAATGCACCAAACAGGCCGCAATGTGCCGCAAAACTCAAACGGTGCACAACAGTGAAGAAGTTGTTTTTAATTATCGCTGTCATCCGTCACTGTCACAAAAATGGTATATCAACAAAGCAATAAAGGAAATATCTACAAGTTTAATTACCTACTCAAAACAGGCAAAAAATATAAGTTCAGTGATAGCTACTTACAATCTGAAAGAGCCAATAAATCCTTACTTTAAAAACTCTGCATCCAGCAGTTTTATCAAAGCTCACATATCTTTCAAAGTTGCGGTTGCATCCTGAGATCTTTTGGCCAGACCGGAAACATCCGTTGAGTGCATTGCTGATTGCTGGTTATTCAGGGAAGAATAGGATGCACCAGACCTCGAAGAAAAATAAAGATACGATGTTCTGACCAAAAAATCCGCTGTGCGTAATGTGCAAGTGTAGAGTCCCGAGCGACCATAGGCGCATAACATCAGCCATTGATGGTGTAACATTACTACCATGATCGCTTTATTTCCATTAAGTAAGTACCTAGGACTGGACACTGGACAGGTGCACTTTTACATAATATCATAGACGCCTATTCATTGTTGACAACTCTGATAGGCTTTCCACATACCTACTTCAGACTGACGAGAAGATTGGAGCATGTGAAAATCCCTGAACCGCGTGCGTGGTGGTGTTGCCAGCATGAAAGATATGTGAGAAATAGAGCCAGAAGAGGTGTTTTGTGCCAATCTTAAACCATAACGACAACTTCGCGTCGTCATACCTGTCCTGATGATCCACAGTGCAGCTTATCGGATTTCCTGGAGGCGACCCCAGCGCGACGTGTGTGTGTGACGCTTTCAACACGAAAGAAGAATAAGACCGACGATTCAAAACGGTTGTTTCAGACTATGGTATCGTAGATGCTAAGAAGACGCGTTGGGTGTTTCAGAAGAGCAGCTCATAGAAAAAAACACTATTCAATGTGATAGAAATAATATGGTTAAGTATCTCCTGATATTATCTCATATTTTCTGGTGTCAGAACCCAATTATTATGATCGTTCTCTTTGAAATAGTATGATGCAAAATAAAAAATCAAATAAAATTTCTTAAAGTTTTTATCTGTTAAGTAACTTCGTGTCTATAATACGAGTAGGTGACGCTAACTAGCTCTGTTGGAGATGTTTTACAGTTTTATAGAACGCCAGAGAGATGTTGAGACCTGTGACGTACTGCAGCGAATGCTGATAAATATTCATTCACCAAACAGCGCAAGCAAACGAGACGTACTTGGGTATCAAACTATGCATTAGGGCTCTCTTACATCGGTAGAGGCAGTGTCCACCACGACACCACAAAGGCCACAAAGGCACGAAGACTTGGGGCGAGACCAACTGAACAGAGACAACCCAGACTGAAAGTTTGCAATAAGGAGTAGCAGATTAGCGGACTCAAAATAATAGGATAGGGCTAAAAAGAAAAGATAATCTTTGAGTGTTTCTTGAAATGTAGGTAACCCGCGTTAAATCCGTTTGACGCCTATAACAGTAGGTATATGCATCTTTGCCCCATTCAGTTTGGAAGAAGCAGATAACAACGCGTGGTCCACGGGAGCGTAATCTCGGGCCAACGCTTTGATAGTGCAGGGGGTGTGTTTTAAGTACATCATACCTACTAGGTGGTAAAAAATATGCTAGGTACAATTTTATTTGCAAAATCACCACGTTTATCCTTTTTCTTTTAGCCACGTGAATGAAGTCGTGGGCACTAGCTATCAACACTAATATTATAAAGAGGAAAAGTTTGTAAGTATTTACGTATGTAGGGGGTATTCTCCAAAACAACACATCCGATTATAAAAAATCCTTCACTAATGGGAAGCTACGTTATGGCTGAGTGTAATAGGCTATGTTTTATTGTGATAACGGGAAAAAAACTAAGTCTGCGCGGACGAAGTCGCGGGCAAAAGCTAGTATTTCATAAGTTTACCTCTGTTTGGTTCTTTCTGTTTATTGTCAAAGCTACACCGACAAATTACTAGTGAGTAAAACCGTGATTTAATAGAAAAAATGTGCAGTGCTCACGAAAGTTTAAGTTTTAATATTGTCAAAAGATAAATTTTGGTAGTGCTTTTCTGCTGAACTTTTATATTAGTTGACCAAGTTTAAAATAATTGCGTTCTCATTATAGTTTTGCATTATTTTCTCGCTGCCGTCCTAAGCGAGGCTCGTGGAGTTTCTGCTTTGCTTGTTATTAACTTTTTAAGAACTTTTACGGCTTTATGGAGCAATCACTGAGACTGTGGAGGGTTTAAGTGAATTATTTTTATGCCAGGGACGTAGTTTTGAATTAGGTATTCATCAAAGGTCGATTGTAGGCTTTTTGAACGAGCGAGCGAAGCGAGCAAAGTTCTCCGAGTCTACTGGAACAATCCGGCGTTTGTATGTATGTATGTATGTATGTATGTATGTATGTATGTATGTATGTATGTATGTATGAATGTTCGTTCGACGATAACTTGAGTAAATTTAGTCGGATCGTCATGAAATTTGGTAGACAGGTAAATGAGGCCAAGAGAATTTTTAAATTCGAACATGAGCCAAATCGGTCGAGGGGTTGCTGAGATATGGGGTCGCGAGTTCATAGTTCGGGGCGAACCACTAGTTATGCCAGGGACGTAGTTTTGAATTAGGTATTCATCAAAGGTCGATTGTAGGCTTTTTGAACGAGCGAGCGAAGCGAGCGAAGTTCTCCGAGTCTACTGGAACAATCCGGCGTTTGTATGTATGTATGTATGTATGCTGCCGCCGTACGGAGAAAGGCCGTAACTCAAGTTTTTGACAAAGATTAGTTAAATATTGATTTGGAATCAGCGAAGAAAAATCTATCTTTTGGTCTATGTAATAAGGTCTAACTTTTTATCCAGGCGAAAATAACTTAGCGTAAAAAGCCTTAAATCCAGCATAAGTCGCTTGAATTTTAAAATGAAAAGCCGCAATTTCATTTTTATGGCTTTTCACTTTATAAATAAGGTTTAACTAGTAAGAAAAGTCATAATTGATTCTACGGCTTTTTAAATAACAAGAAAGCTTAATTTATTCTTTTGGTATTTGAAAGTGAAAAGCCGTAATTTCTAAGTTGCGGCTTTTCATGTTAGCATTCTTACGAGTGCAAGCGGATCCCCCGATCAGTTGCGCCCGAGAGGTCACGCAAAGTTCACGCCGGCTAAAAACCGCGTGCGCAGATTCATGTTGTGTGACTTGTGGATAGTTTTGGTAAGTTCCATTTTATTTATTTGATTGCTCAGCACCTTCAAAGTGTTTATTAATAATTGCAATGGGTCTGACTAATAAAAAGAATCAAAACAATATCCGAAATGTAAAAATAACCTCAAAACTAAGTTATCAACATGAAATCTGTAAAATAATGATTTCTGATATTACTCGCTTGGCAAAACGCTTGAGACTAATACACTTACCCTCGGTTTCTGAGTTGAGGAAACTCAATTGAGTAGGTACTGCTCAAATGTTGAAACAACACAACTATACAACTTGTATAAAAATTAGTGGTTGTGTTATATGCCAAGGTTCTCAATTGATACTATCTCCACTCAGAAACCTGGCGTTAGTATTGTGTCAGAGTTATTCTTGGGTTTAGGTAGGTAGCTAGAATGAGTTTGTTCAGTCGGTGATAGCGTCGGATACCGCAGGGCAGAGCTCCTGTTAAGCGCGGTATAAGTGCGAGTATTGATAAAAAAGGGGTATCGCGTCGTGTCTTTGACTGTAAGTATTTGTGTGTGTGTGTGTGTGTGTGTGTGTGTGTGTGTGTTCTGTGTGTGTGTGTATGTGTATATTTATGTATGTGTATAATAAGTATTTTTCAGCAGTTTTATAGCAGAGTAGCTGTCATATGTTATACCTTATATTAAACCGACCATACTAAACAATGTAATGAAAATGTATTGTACCTATTGTATTGTGTTTGTAACAATGTATTTTTTTTTTAGATACCAAATAATGAAGAAAAGTACCAGGAGCACAAAAATTTTAAACATGCTGGCAGCTACTCCTACAGATGTTCAAATGGAACAAAATGATAGTAGCAAACTACTTCAAAATGAACCATCGACAAGCTCAGGACTGACACACTCTAAAGATGTTAGCTGTCATTATATTTCTCAAATCAGAACGGTTACAAGGAACGATACGCAGGCCAGCGATGACGATTTCGATTCGGATGATTCCGTTTTCGACAAAGACTATGTGCCACCAAAACCGTCAAATCCAGTCAACGATAGTGACTCAGAGACGTCTATTCCAAATTCAGAAAACCTTACCGTACCTGAAACACCAGAGAAAGCTTCGGAAAAGGCTTCGAGCAACAACACGGTATCAGAGAATGGTGATTTGACTAAAAAAGGAACGATAAGGAAACGAAAACACTTTGAGGTCAGTGTAGAAGAGAGAAAAAATCAAAAAAGGGAGGACAAATTAAAAAGATATTCTATTAAACCTGGATGCGAGAGTACTTGCAGGAAAAATTGTACTAACAATATTACTGAAACCCAAAGAAAGAATACCCATGACTTGTATTGGAAGATGACATGGAAAGAGCAGCGATATTTTATTGTACACAACACGTCTTGCGGAAAACCAGTCCAAATGAAAGTTTTTGCTGAACACGAGAAAAAGAAAAACCGGAGCAAATCGGTGAAGTATTTTCTTAAAAATGAAACCGGAGAAAAAATTCCAGTGTGCAAAGTTTTCTTCTTAACTACTCTCGGCTACTGCAAAACTAATGAGAAAGTTGTGAGAAACGCTCTTAAAAACAAAGTCGAACCTTTTGATGGAAGAGGACATAATGAAAAAAAACATAAAGTTAATCATGAAGTTATTAAAAAACACATTGAATCCTTCAAACCCACAATATCACATTACAGAAGAGAGCATGCTCCAAACAAACGTTATCTCTCTTCAGAGATAACAGTCCAGTTCATGTACAGTGACTTTCTGGAGAAACACCCTAACGAACAGATTATTTCTTACTCTTTGTACAGAAAAATTATTAAGGAAATGAACATTTCCTTCACTAAGTTGGGTCACGAAGAATGTGAAATATGTGAAGAGTATGCAATACATAATCCAAAAGCTGATGAATTACGTCATAGAAAGTGCAGCAAGTGTGTAAACTTCGACAAACATAAAGAAAGTTACCAACAAGCGAGAGAACAGTATGATGTTGACCGTCATGATGCTACGAAACATCCAGAAGTTGGATATTTCTCTGCCGACCTACAAAAAGTGATAATGCTGCCGAGAATCGACATGTTCAAAGCTGTTCTTTTCACTCCTCGTCTAGTCGCGTTTAATGAGAGCTTTGTGCCGCTAGGCCAAAAAACTTCCAATAAAATGACTTTTGCAGTAATTTGGCACGAGGCTATTTCAGGGAGGAAAAGGGATGATATCACTAGCGCATTTAAAGCTTTCCTAACGCATCACAGAGATTTAGACAAGATTGTTTTGTGGCTGGACAACTGTTCGGGCCAAAATAAGAACTGGGGGCTGTTCTCATTTTTGCTGTACTTTTTGAATTCTAACGAAACTGCTAGCAACCAAATCACACTAAAATACTTCGAAGTCGGGCACACGTTTATGTCGGCGGATGAGTTTCATCATCAAGTGGAGCACGCTTTAAAGAAAATGAAAAAAGTGTACGATTTCGAAGACTTTGCAGGTGCTGTTGCTTCGACGAACAATCGCAAAACTGTTGTAAAAAAGATGGATGTTGTAGATTTTTACACCCTAGCTGATGACACCTCCTGTGCCAAAATCCAACGATCCGAGCCACGTCCTTATTTACGCGACATGAGAGAGATAAGTTTTCAAAGAGGTAGCAAATCCATCTTCTATAAATGCAATTTTAATAGTCTGGATTACATACAATTAGATTGTTTAAAAGTGTGTGTTGAGAAAAAAGGATTCACAGTGCCGGTTCAAAAAACAGAGCCCAGAGGAATAACGCATGAACGCAAAACCAATATCTTGCAAAAATTAACGCCACTGATGCCTTCAAACAGAGTACCCTTTTGGGAAAGTCTATCTGTAAATGATTCTGCTGCTAATTTGTGTGAAATTCGTGACGACTGATTTCTATGTAGAAGTATTTGTATTTAAGAATCTGTTTCTAATTACCTATTGAATGTTTTCTAGCAAAAAACTTGTGCTTCTTAGCACTAGATACGTATGAACCATAGAAAGAGATTTATATGTTATATGTTCAAATATTGTTTTTTTATTTTTTGTATGTCAGAGAGCAAGAAGATTTATTTTAATCTTTGTACTAATTACATTGTATTTGTTATTGTATTGTGATCGATATATTTTCCCACAATTGCCCTTACTGTGTAGATGATTTTATACTGTTAAAGTTGAAGATACTCATTATTATTACTATTGAAATGACTGAATTATGACTGATTATATTTAAGTTTGATCTCGAAGTTATAGTTTTTGTTTTGTAAGCTGATAATAGACTTGATTAATGTTGTAAGCTGCGACTTGTAAAACAGGTTGGCATAGGTTTTTTTTGCAGAATATTTTGAAACATTAGAATATAAGGGGTTTAGAGTCTATGTGATACTCAACAGTCTGATTTATTAATAAAGCGTTCTTTGCAATCATAATAGTATAATTTTCATACCTTTTTTCCATCAAATTGAATTTTAATGCCTTAATTAAATATAGTTTTCTTTAGAATAAATGCAATAAGGGCCTTTTTAAGTGAAGAAATCTCCAAAGTGTTATTAATTATACCTTGAGCGAAAAGCCCTAATTGGAAAGTTTAACAAGAAAAGCCTTAACTATCTAATTATGACTTTCCTGCTTAACATTATATGACTTAATATTATTTTTTTACTAAAGTGAAAGGAAAATCTGCAAATTATTAAAAACGCTAGTTTATACTAAAACAAAACACATATCATACAAATTAAACGTATTTTTATCCAAATTTTAAAACTACTATCATCGACTTAAAGTTAATTTTAAAGTTCCAAACTTCACTTTAAATTAAACTTCAATTTACTCAGAAATCAGTTCAACTTAATTACGGCCTTTCTCCCAACGGCGGCAGTATGTATGTATGTATGTATGTATGTATGAATGTTCGTTCGACGATAACTTGAGTAAATGTAGTCGGATCGTCATGAAATTTGGTAGGCGGGTAAATGAGGCAAAGAGAATTTTTAAGTTCGAACATGAGCCAAATTGGTCGAGGGGTTACTGAGATAGAGGGTCGCGAGTTCAAAGTTCGGGCGAACCACTAGTTATTTGTTGTTGTTTAAATAAAGGACCTTGTACAAGTAAATGCTCTTACATTCGCAATGGTCAGTCATAGATCACGTAGATCAGATAAATGTGGGTGTGGGTTACACAATATCCATTCCTGATGTCAGTACTGTGGTGTAGGTACCTATTTATGTTATACTCAACTTACGAGTAAGAAGTTACACTTTGTAGATTTACAAAATCGAAAACCCAAACGCGCCCGGCCTATCAGAATACCACTTATTTTGTACTCAGCTAAGTCTAAATCTTGAAGGAGTATTTAAGTAGCTCTCCAGCTATAAGTAAAATGTTGCCTTCTCCCAGAGGTACCTATAAGTAGCATGCCTTTTTTAAACTTAAGTAGGTATATGAGTTCAAGCCTGAATTACTAAAACGGAAAAATCTTCTAAAATAAGACCCTAAAAACAAACGAAACATCGTCCCGTTTAAGCTGTCGACAATCATAAATACGATACGATTCGGGCGCCTATCCCTCGCTGTAAAATAGGCCGTAAACCCCATTATAACAAGTTTATAAAGGCGTTTACAGACAGGCGCGAGCAACGAGCATGCTCGGTCCGGACGCCGAGCAGTGGCAATTTCGGCCATTGACCTCTTTATATGCGTCACTGTCACTCCCGCGTAATTTTATTGCCGTCTCGTTCATAAATGGCTGAGCAAGATTGCAAGTTGCAACATAATTACGGGCCTAAAAACTCTGACATAACAGTGTTATGCTTCATAATATATCATCTGGTGTAATGAAATGAATCACCTGTACTCTAATGAAATGTGCTGAAATGCCATGTATAATGTTTGATGATATTTATTAGGGAAATTTTTGTTCAACTGATTTGTAACTTTTATAAATAATCTACAGCAAAATAAATTAGATACATCTTTTTTTTAAATTTCACCCTTAAGCATGTAAAACACGCTACCAAACTTTGTACAGGAAAAATATTTTTTCATCGATTGCTAGCTTTTTCCCTGACTGACGCCGATAGCGGGGGAAAAATAGAGCTGCAACCTTTTATCAGTCAGTCAGCGCGGACGTCGCGCAGTCACGGGCGAAAAGCTAGTACTGTTTTATCCGTACATCTTATAGTCTGTAGGCACCTTAGTAAACTGGCTAAAACAAGTTCTCCGACAAGCGGAGTCGTTTCACAAACTCCCCCCATTATTTCGAACGTCCTGACAATCAGTTTTCATCCGTTCTGATGAATTTATTTGGGCAATTATTCAAATTGTGTTTTGAATATTTTGAGCGGATTTGTTGATTGACATTAACGGGCATTAAAGGGGTGGTGCTAGGAGGTTACTTTGTTTCGCTATTGTAGTTTATGAAGATTAATTTACCAGCTACAGGCAGCCTCTAAATTCCAAAATGCCGTTTTTAAATGCTAAGGGTGTAAGTTACTCCTCCCTCCCCTTTAATGATTTGGGCCCTAAAAAATGCGCTAAATTAAAATGGAAACCTAATGCCCAAACTAAACCTAACTAAGACTAACTAACCTTTTCAACCCTAAACCTAACGGACTAAACGCGTAAAAAAGAAAACGCGTACAGCGCTACTCGGAAATTAAAACGTGTGATTAATACAGAATAATAAACAGAATATTGTAATGGCCAAATGTGATCGTCTAGTAATAAGTAGAACCCTTCTTTGTTTTCGTGTATGTAACCCTAGTTCTTTTAAGGTGAGATTGAAAGTAGAGCATGAAAACGTAATTGATTCAGAACGAAGGTATAGTAGTGTTATTTAGTTAAACCGTTATGGAAATCGTTGTGGAAGTTCAATCAAAATTGGAAAATTGCATAAGTTAATCAGTAAGTCATAATAATTATTTTATGTTCATGGAATAAAAGAGTTTCAATCACTTAGATAATTAGATAGATAGAAATAGCGTTCAAATAAGTTATGTTTCATAAAAGTGTGAAATAGAATAAATATTAAACAGATAATTATGATAAATTAAATCGTATAATACATACATTTTTGTGTTTGTTAGTAATATCCCCTACCGGACTAGATTGGCCGGATACAGCGAGACAACTTATACTCTTCATAAGATACAATTGAGTATAAAATAGCTGAAACAGCTAAGTCTCTTATGAAATCGAGTACGAGCTTTCCGCTCCGGATGGGGATTGGCCAAAATATGGTTAGTGCAAGATAAATGAACATATGTAAGATATTTCAAGGAAATAAGCGCTGTATTGAAATGTAATCAATGCTTGTAATCTTGTGAGGATTGACCATAGATTGGTAGTTGTGTGTGCTTTCAACGAATGAACAGTCAAAAATATAGAGAGATCAGTAGTGCCAAGGTATAAAATACCTGAACTGTTCACCGAATTCAGCACAGAGCTTTACGCTCAATAGGTGTGTGATAAATAATCAACCTCACAAAAGATTAGAAAAGCTAGAAAGTATAACTTTCGATTACAAACAAAACAGATTAGCTTTATCCAATGAAAATAACAAGTTCCATTTATCTAGTAATTCAGTGTGTTAAATGCATATCGGAAATTTAGCCATTAGACATGAATATCAACGGATAACATAAAAATACCTTAGGAGTTAACTCCCTTAAAAGGTAATCCGCACATGTCGTTGACAAAGTCTCACTGAGACATCAACAATGGACTAAACTCCACGACATCCATAAACCTCCGAAGAAATAGTTCGGCGTAAATTTTCATTAGATAAAACAAAGCAAGGCTTTGAGTAATTTGAAATTCGATAGATTATAAATATAAATAAAGCAATAAATAATGTATCACTACGATAAATATTATATATTTTTAACGCACAAGTTTCCATAACGGTTCACAATTATTTATGGTTTTATTAAATTTTATTTACATTTCGCCCTAACACGCATTCTGCTGCCGTCTGTTAAGTTCGACTAAAACGCATTAGTTTACGACGCAGAGAAAGTATTAACGGTTTGAATAATTTTATAGTTTAGATTTAAGTTTATTAAACTTGTCCCTAATTTCATTTTAGCCTACCTAGGGGGGGCAAGAGAAATACTTACGCTTGTCATACATTTTCCTGAAAGAAAAAGGGAGCCTGCCTGACTTTTCCCATCCCCGTAAGCTAATCATTTAACCTCCCAACAAAATGTGTGTGCAAATCAAGCCCCATTTACATTTAATATAGTTGTGTGTGTGTGTGTACCTAACGTGTATCCCTATTCACAGCTAATCCCTATTTCTAATCACAGAAAACAATCTGTTACATATTATAAAGTATGAATATGTCTCAGACAGCGTTCTTCTAACTTCTGCCCGGGCAGGTGTGTGTGGTCCCTACAGCGTAGATGAATTATAGGATGGAATCATCTACAAAGGTTTATAAACGGTATATATAAATAAATATTTTATAGGTCCAGAGAGGCAGAGGAAATGTTTCAGTTTACTCAGAGAAATGCAAGCTGGAATGTCTTGCAATCTACAAACGTCAAACAAGCGAAAACCTGACATTTCATCACAAAGACTGCTTTCCGATTTGAGTTGCACATAACAACTAATTTAATTTTAATCATCAAAATATTTCATAGAAATATTTCAATATAAAACAATATTAACTGAATCTTTAGCACTAACATCAGTAGCACATTATAAAAGCCAGTTAATAAATCGGATACAATCTCGGAGACAAAAATTCTTCAAATTTTACACTTCGAGACAAAACTTCAATCATTTCGTACGTTAGTCTGGTCAGCTATGTTAGAATGTTTCAGTTTTGGATTAAAATCCTCATGAAACATTCTAGTGATTCCGCTGCACAAAATCACACGAATTCCCAATAAAACCAAATACTGCAATATTTGCCATAATTGCAATAAAAAGTTGAATCAGTTTAGTGGTAATAACTTTGAACAAAATCTCTGATAATTGTGACAGAAATAAACGTTATAATATGAGACAATTCACCGAGCCTTTAATAGACTAAGGATAGCTTCCTCACATTATCCAGCATATTCTGACACCTAGAGTGTATATTTTTGTAAATCATTATTACCTCACAAACGTATCCTGAAAGAGAACGGGTTAGTGAATCTTTTTACGCGGAACTTCCCTAATACTAAGGCTGAAAACCCTATTTTACGCGGAAACACTTCTAGTTAACCGAAATGCAGACATCTGCTGAACGACCTACCAATTTAACACTGACAATTTCAAAAGCTAAACTTCCCTAGCTAGAATTCTCCAATTTTCAGTAAATCTAGGCACCGCGGAAAGCTGGATAATAAATCATCCACCGCTAAATGACCAGAATTCACCGTCAGTCAGAAAACTCCTACAATTCGACTTTAAATTTGTTAGAAAACGAACCTTCACTAAACAAAGTTCACCAAACTGCTAACTCCAATTCGTATCTCTGAATACCCTTCAAGGATAAAAATCAGAGCTCGCAGCGTGAACGTGTCTTACTTGAACGGACTTCAGTCAAAATGCCCCCTAAAAAATGACGTATCACGTCTTTTATGGAATCACGCACACATGTATGCTTCTCCCTCTCTTCCTGAAACCATAGTTTGCTAACGCCATCCCGTGTCGTATCTCCAAATTATTAAGCCAGATGTTTTTCAGTTGACGCTCATTGATTTAGAAATGGAATTTTGCTTGTGACAACTTTGGAACGAACTAGTTCTCATTTAAGGGTCACAGATGGCGTCCTTAGTTTGAGAAAGAAAATAATTTAATAGATTGTTTGGTTAGATTGAAGTAAATAGATACATAATATATTTATAAAAGCAGTGGATGTTTGAATGTAACACTAGCTCTAAAGCTTTACGTTTTAATCGTGGTTTATATTTTATTCTTTTGCTAAATCTAAGATGTTAGCCCTCCCTACCGTTTGCCTGAATTTTCAGTGAAAAATGTCGCGTGGACAGGTAGGTCCGTTACACAGGGAGCACAACGTCACGATAAAGTTTTATCCCACTATCTGCTGCTATCGCCATCTTGCTTTATTCACTGTATAAAACGAGATGCCACTATAACTAGTGGTTCGTCCCGAACTCTGAACTCGCGACCCCATATCTCAGCAACCCCTCGACCTGTTTGGCTCATGTTCGAACTTAAAAATTCTCTTTGCCTCATTTATCTGCCTACCAAATTGAAAAGAATCCTTGATGAAGATCCAACTAAATTTACTCAAGTTATCGTCGAACGAACATTCATACATACAAACATACATACAAACATACATTCAAACATACATACAAACATACATACAAACGCCGGATTATTCAAGCAGACTCGGAGAACTTCGCTCGCTTCGCTCGCTCGTTCAATAAAAACGTTATCGATGCAGTCATGCTGCTGGTGAAGATATACTTAGATCAATCTCTCGATGAACTTGGCAGCCAAATGATTGTAGTAGGTACCTGAAACAAAAGATAAAATATATTAACTCTTTTTTTTCTGCACATACGAGTACCAAGATATCTACGCCGCGTACCTATCTAATAACCAATCCTAGAAAAAAATTAAGCCATCAACATAGTTTGGGTCTAACTTACTTCTATTTAGATATTGGAGAACTATGTAACACAACATAACTTATATTTTTTAACTTATCATAAATGTTTAAATTGTTTCCTAGCACGGGTTTGTGCTTAAGAAAAAAACTAAAAGTTTAAAATTGCACTCTAATTGAATTCGGAAGGCAAAGTTTTTTGTTCGAAAGTCCGTTATTGGCTTAATCTTAACTTTAGACAATATTGAGAAACTAATTTCAATATTTTTTATTTTGGTTCAGTAGTTTGGATTTTACAACGTTTTAAAGATACGGTTTTATGACGTCACGCGACGGTCTGCATACTGTTGGCGGTCATAGGAACAAAACATTTTAGCGCATAAAAACAAAACTACTGGACCAAAATAAAAAATATTTAAATTAGTTTCTCAATATTGTCTAAAGATAAAATTAAGCCAATAACGGACTTTCGAACAAAAAACTTTGCCTTCCGAATTGGACTGCACCCACCACACCACCCTAAGTAAGTAAGTAAGTAAGTAACTCTTCCAGCCTACCAGCCATTACCTACTTACAAAATTAAAGTCAAAGCCTTCAAAGCTAGCTCCTACGGAACGAGGTCATCAGAGGCGCGGGAAATAGCACAAGGGCTCTCGCTCTGTTGACGATGACAACTGCGGGAGGATAAGCTGACGCGGAGGGAAATGCGGCTTGGGCTGTAATGATGGTTATTATCTTATCTGGTAGAATATCTAGACAATTTTAAATGCACCTGAATACAAAACACGGTTGAGAGGGGATTACCAACAGACCTATTTGCCCATTTTATATGTTTTTATACAGTAAAATAAAAAAATAAGTAACGTTCGTATTTTGAATAAGTAGCATGTTCGAAGTCGCGCGCGGCGTTCTTCATTTGTCACTTGTTTTAACGCTTACTAGTGCGCGCGCTGCATGTTAAAGTGAGCATGGAGCATGCGCAACAGAGCTAAAAAACACGCGCGCGACTTTTTGTGACGTTTTTGACATTTCCACGCACCATTTATATCATCGCCTCCCGAGGCCGCGACTTATTCAGCAATTTGCGATTTTTCTTATTAATCCTGTAGCAAGAGCTATTTTGCCACGGAATTTTAAATATGATTAAATGGCATAGATTTTGGTCACGCATCAGCTCATGCTCGCATTTACGACCCAAAGTCGCGCGCGCGCAGCCACGTAAAATTTCGCGCGCGACATACACGTGCTAAGGCCGCAGGATCGATTTCTGTAAAGTTAAAAATAACCGTATCCTCATTCATTGTAAAAAACCTACCGCACATTTCCAAATTTGAAAAATCGCACGGTGTAAGTAATAGGTTCAATTTATTTATTAAAATTTTGGAGACCTATAACAATACTTAACTTAGGCATTTGCATCTACGTAATGAGTTGATTTATACAGCGACCAGTGGCACCTTCACTCGCATTATATAGCTGAAGTGACCACTTTGACGCTCAGCAGTACCTGGGACATTGTTTAAACCCAGTGCCACATAAAAAGGACACTATATGACGCGACACGAGTTTACTACACGCCTTTCCGAAACACATTTGACCTTTTAACATTTCACCTATGACGTCTTATCTACCCTCGGGACTGTTGTTGCTGGTCTGAAAGAGTAAATGAGGCACACTATTTGCGATTTATCGCTTGAGAGCTCGGTCCGTACGTGCTTCTGCAAACAGGTTGTAGACTGAAGGTAAAATCTTTCATGCTATTCTGGTCTGGTTGGAAGAAACTTCTTCTATCCTTTCTGTTTTATTTTGTGCAATAATTTATGGGGTGGTGGTGGTGCGGCCACTAAATACTGTTTTATTGTTACGACGTCATTGTGCGTCACGAAGTTTTTATAAATACACTAGTTGTGCCCGCGACTTCGTATGCGTTTTTACACATTTGACATTTAATTTTAATTCGACTGTGGAGGAAAACTCAAAAGGAAGGTTTTTTTTTTAACCCCCGACCAAAAAAGAGGGGTGTTATAAGTTTGACAGCTTTGTGAGTGTGTGTGTATAAGTGTTTATGAGGATGTGTCTGTCTGTGGCACCGTAGCTCTTAAATGGGTGAACTATTTGGAAGCTTTAGGTTTTTTTATTTATTTGAAAGCAGGTTTTCTAGCGAATGTTCTTAGTTATGTTTTGGCAAAATTGGTTCAGCTATTTATAAAATATGCTTATTCGAAGCTAATATGTCGGGGGTATTTATAAATTTATAAATTTAATAATAAATATGTATTGTTTACATTAAGGTATCGCCCGTGATAAGATACCAGGAAACTTAGCATAAGAATTGCTTAGGAAGTAAAAGGGTTTATATGTATCTCCCTCGACGTAGAGGGGGATAGATAAAGTTATAAGCCCATAGATAAGGTTTTACTCATTCGCATGCTAAGCCAGCAAGCAAAGCATACGGCTAATAACTCTGTCTATCCAGCTCAACGGTAAACAATAGTTATTTGTTATGCAAGAATGCAAAATTATTGTTTGCGGCGAGTGCTTGTATTGAATACCGAGCGGTGTTAAAAGACCGCCAACAAAGTGGGAGACCACATACAGGGTGTTAAAAGACCGCCAACAAAGCGGGAAACCACGTATTGTCCTCATCATAAGGAACATTTTTGCCCAAGGAACTATGCCTGGGAAATCAACGGTTTCCGAGATAATGAGGTTCAAAGTCGGATTTTTCAAAACTTTTCTTTTGCAGATTTTATTCAGTATCTAGTTCTTAAGAATCCCCTGAAGCTCTGCAGCCGTCTCGCTCGCACTTTTCAACATTTTAATTGATTGTAAGAGAATGACTAAACTTTGGACGATAAAATATAGTTGCAGACATAGATAATAAAGCTATCGACATGTGGACACACTTTTGATTTCATATTCCTACTAATAAAAAAAATATCACAGAACTTCGGTTAAAAGTTGCAGTTCAGTAATATGTATTTTTTTTTAAACTATGAATGTGAAATTTAAAGTATGTCTACATGTCGATAGCTTTATTATCTATGTCCGCAACTATATTTTATCGTCCAAAGTTGAAACATTCTCTTACAATAAATTAAAATGTTAAAAAGTGCGAGCGAGAGGGCTGCAGAGCTTCAGGGGATTCTTAACATACATTTTCAAGAAGCCATATCAAAATTATGAATATTTCTTACAAAAAACGACGTTAAAGTTGCAACCCGCAATGTATTCTTAACATCGGCACTTCAAGCTTAAGTAACATAATCTGATACCTACGCTTGCGCAATATGACTTCTGTGCGTTACACGTCCATTGCGTAATAAAATATTTTCAAAATTATAACCTGAACAACCAAAATCATTTCCCAACAATAATTTATCGAAAAAGTACTTTGTTTTGGTGTCTAGTGGTTTTCGGATGTTGGCGGTCTTTTAACACCCTGTATAGTCCTCATCATAACAAATATTTTTGCCCAAGAAACTATGCCTAGGAAATCAACGGTTTCCGAGATAATGAGGTTCCAAGTCAAATTTTTTTTCCGGAAATTCAATTTTTTTTTCGGAAATGTGTTTAGTATTACGTTATTAGCATATCTTCTCAAGAAGCTATATCAAAATTATGAATATTTCTTACAAAAAACGGAGTTAAAATTGCAACCCGCAATGTATTCTGAACATCGGATAGCCTAGATTGTTCCCAGAACCAGGACTTATCACGGTCCTAAATTTGACTGAAAACTATTCAGCGGTATTCGCGTGATGAGGTAACACACAGACAGACAGACAGACAGACAGACAGACATAGACCGATTTTTTTGCATTTTTGTATTCAGTATAGTTTACTTAGTAACCCCTGCTAGTTTTTTTCTAAAAATATTCAATGTACAGAATTGACTTCGCTAGAGTTTTATTATAAGTATAGATAGATATAGATAAGCGTAAGGCACACTAGCGTCAGTGGTCGTTTTTAACTTGTGCTAGCTTTATTCCTAGGTTTTTAGGATCTGGGATCTAGTTTGAAAACTTGGCGGTCCGTTTTATGCCAAAAAACACATAAAGGCGCTGTGCATAGTAAATCGCCCGCGCGCAACGAAAAATGCACAAAATCGATTCCTGTATCAAATACACAAAAAAAATCGAAAATATTCACATATCAAACCCTAGAATTAGGTGAGACCTATCTAAGACCTATCTGTTATGGATATCAACACAAAACTGGCTGTGTTAGATAGGTCTCAACAAATTCTAGGGATTGATATGTGAACATTTTCGATTTTTTTTGTGTATTTGATATAGGAATCGATTTTGTGCATTTTCCTTTGCGCGCGGGCTAATTCACTATGCCCAGCGCGTATTTTCTTTTGCTTAGCAGCGCTATGCAGCAAATAAAAGCTAACGAAAAAATGCATACACCTAACTAAAATATTTCCTTCACCCACCCGCGATACTCTTCAACTTAATCACCCCACGCATCTTCATTGCCTCAACCCTCAACTCAAGTTCGGCTGGCAGAAGGCCAAGCACCTCACAAAAACACAAGTCGCCTAATTCGTAACATGTCAGTGGCAGCTCGAGAATACGAGCACCCTCGGCGCTCTCCCGACCAACCTTGGCATGGAGGGTTTTAATCTGGGGCCTTAGCCTGTAACACAATGGCGTATCAATGGCGTCCCAGGTAGAAGGACAAAACCGGGATTTTTTCGTAGCTCTCCTACAACCAGCGAACTAATCTTCTAGAATTAGACTCATAATATTCTTTGCCGTACTACAAAAACATTAAAAGGACCGACACTGGACCGACAGCATTAATAAATCGTAATTGAAACCGCCAACCGGGAGTCCATTTTGGCACCATTGTGTTACAGGCTAAGGCCTTAGGTATAGAGAAAGGGAGGTTTTTCTACTGCAGATTGCTGTCTTAGAATGAGCCATTTAGATGTTTATAGATACATCTAGAATTCTATAGGGTTTTTTTTTAACAGAATAGTTAAGGAGACCACATTTTTTTTTTTTTATTTTTTTTTTTTTTCACTGAATTCTTCTTCTTCTTCTTCTTCAGCATGTATGTCCACTGCTGGACGTATGCCTCTTCATGTTTCTTCCATTTAAGCCGGTCTGTAGCTATTGTGGTCCAGGTTGAGCCTGCTGCGGCCTTGATGTCGTCGGACCATCGTGCAGCTGGCCTACCCACACTTCTCGTTCCTGTACGCCGCCTCCATGACAGAACTTTTCGGCTCCACCTGCCATCCTCTCGGTGACTTTTCACTGAATTAGGTATGTTTATTTTTTTAGTATTTTTTTGGCTTCAGTATCGTGTAAACAATCACTCCTGAGACGGGTGTCACTTTAAAAGACTACACCTTGTATATCTGAGTAGGATACCTACTACTGTATACCTTCTTGTCTCGTGTCAGTGCAGCAATATTGGGTACCTGTTCCAATACCTTGTTTGTTTAAAACTTGATCAAGAAGCCACTTCGAACAGAGCTCTATATCTGAGAAGGATACCATGTACTGTATTCCAGACTTCGAACAGTGCAAAATGAACTCTATATCTGAGTAGAATACCAACTTTTGTACACCCTCTTGTCTTGTGACAATGCGGCAGTGACCTTGTGTGTCTGTTTCAAGCGCAGGGGTGAGATGAAGTGGAACTGTGAGCTAGATTCAGATCTTTCTTTGACTAGGTTACATGTGAGCTGAGTTAGTAGGTGCTCAGCGCCACGAGGCACAAGATTGGTTTGAGTGGTGTCTATCCGCTAATAAAAACTAAAACCAAACTACTAAAAGGCTTACATACATATTTACATACATATGCTGCTAAAATCATAACCCTCCTTTTTGCTTCGCGTAGTCGGGTAAAAATACACTCCCAAAACGATGTCAAATCTCAATGTCAAAACATGATGTTTTCTGTTTTTTTTTTAAAGCAACAATTATTTATCTTTTGATAATGAGCCGTTTTCAACTGACAGTTAAAAGCTGATTTTAAAATGCAAGCTAGATGGCACAGAAAATACGGCTACATAACGGCAGTCAAATAGCGCTTTTTCCCACAGATTCACAGATTAGAAAGTACTAATATTAAAGATACACAAACACCACAGATAAGAATCAGGCGTGCCATGTTCAATCGTCTAAAATGCCGTGTCATATATTTGCAATTTTTATTCTTAAAAGCAAAAACATAAATGGTTTTGGATAAATATAGAATAGGTAGGTAGGATACTGACATCAACTACGTGATGCGATAAAATTTGCAAGCAATTAATTGTGTTTCTGGTTATGATTATTACAGTTTACCGTAATTTGTCGTACCGTTGGCAACACTGATGAAATTTCAACTGACTGCCATTATAGTGCCGTAATATAAGCGCCATCAGTGGAGAAAAAAAGAACTACGTATTTTTTTCTGAAAACGGCTAATTATGAACGCGTGGATTCATTTTTTTTAGCGAACACAGGGACTGTGTGCTTATTCTGTAAAAAATCCGCACTGTTGCCCAAAATACTGAACAGATTATAGTGTGCTTATTTTGTAAAAAAAGTCCTTAAAACCGGTTTGATTGCGGGATAATATAAATAAAACTTTTTTTTTGAGAATAATAATACCTAATACAAAATAAATTATTAATAAGTATTATTTGTCGAACCTAAAACATATTCTTACAGTTTTGTCTATTCTTGGCATTTTGTTAAGTTTATCTGGAAGATATCACTTCTATCGATGCTCCTTCTACCTGTAGGATAAAAAAAGTTGTAGAAATAAAAAAAATACTGTTTACAATAAAGATCTATTTATCTTTTGAGACATAACCTTTATTTGCACCAACACTAAACAACTAACAAGTCATAAAGCAGCCAACATAAACGACGAAGTAAAATTCTTAATGTTTCAAACGCCCAGTCAACTTAGAAGCGCTTTTGTCAACATAATTCTTCACCGCCAAATGGTGCTCAAACCACTCTGAACAGAATTACCGGGTGGACCGATTGGATAAGTACCGGGCTGGCACTGCACTTGAAAATTGTGCCGAACCACAGTATAGGAATAGAGGTGGGATAACTCGATCGTGTCCTTGGGGACCTATACAAGGTGTTACAAAAGTACCTAACTCTTTTTACAGGGTAATAGCACCCGGTGATAGGGATCACAACCTAATTTTTTTTTTTGCTCTATCACGTTCCGTTAATTTTTAAATTAATAAAATGTGAACGATGTGGCGGGAGAAAAGTATTTTTTAAATATTGTTTTCATTGACTTTCACAATGTTTTAACAACTCAAAGCTATGTAAATGCACCTACACGCACAAACATATTTTTCAATTTAAGCTAATAACAAAAACAACTTTTTTTACTTTTTTACTTTTTTTTACAGATTTGACATTCTGTCGACCAGTAGGTTACACCCTGTAAAAAGAGTTAGGTACTTTTGTAACACCTTGTATAGGTACGTCCGTCATGTCAGGCCAGGCGCGCACTGCGGTTAATATCCGCAGGTTTTTTTGCAGCACAAAAATGAATAGGATTTTTTCGCTCCATGTGCTGCTGCGTTGTCACTTATACAGGGATTTTTTTAATACGTGTAGTTGATTTTAACCTGTGCGAATCCCGAGCGTAGCGAGCGCATAGAAAGTAAAATCTAAAGTAGAATTCTGAGCGCAGCAAGGGATTCAAAGTACTCGAGCTTAAAATAGTGTTGTTCCCGAGGTGAACACTACTTTTTATCACCATCTATGAGAAAATAAGTGAGTGTAACTTACGAATACGAAGCTACGCGTTCGATACAAAGTTCTATAATTCTCATTACTTGAGGAAGAAACACTTTTCTTTTATGAAAGTACTTAAGTAAAATCTTTAATAACAGATGTTATAAAAAAAATGTATTGATGGTAACCATAATATTCAGAAGTTGACGTGTTTATGGCATAAAGCTATTTAAAAATTGCCCTGTGTTTGTTCATTGTTCAGTGCGAAAAAAAATTGTGACAGATTAACCTTTGTCAAAATTACACCCCTATCTATACCTACAAGGTGTTACAAAAGTACCTAACTCTTTTTACAGGGTGTAACCTTCTGGTCAACAGGATGTCAAATCTGTAAAAAAAGTTGAAAAAAAACAATTTTTATTTTATAACCTCAAAATTAAAAAAAAACATAACTTTTTTGTTTTTGTTATTAGCTCAAATTTAATATATGTTTGTGCGTGTAGGTGCATTTACATAGCTTTGAGTTGTTAAAACATTGTGAAAGTCTATGAAAACAATATTTAAAAAATACTTTTCTCCCGCCACATCGGTCACATTTTATTAATTTAAAAATTAACGGAACGTCATAGAGCAAAAAAAAAATTTAGGTTGTGATACCCATCACCGGGTGCTATTACCCTGTAAAAAGAGTTAGGTACTTTTGTAACACCTTGTATAAACTTACTACTGTATATTCCTATATTGTGCCGGAACTGCTGAACAAACGACTAGTGGTAGGCACCAAAATCAGTATCAAGTGACTCCGGGAAGGGAGTGAGGGGAGTTTCGGCATTGGAGTTGCGTCGCCAAAATGTAGGTTACTGTTTCAAAGGCTTTGTGGTTTCTTTGTTGGGGGTGGTGCTTCTATGTTTAAAAATAAAGATTTATTGCCAAAACCAAACCAAGTATCACATATAAAAAAAAAAATAGGCGAAAAACAAAATATTCCAAAAACCATGCAGAGAACTACCGCATTGTTTTAAGATTATTATAGCATTGTTGTAGCTAGAGATTTAAACTAAGTAAAACATTAGATCACAAAATAATTCCATACTCGTAGATGTAACATGTACACAAGAAAGCACGCTGACCCTTACACGCTAGCTCTCTACTCGGTTACGTTACGGGTGAGTTTTAAACAAAAGTGTACACTCTGACGTGCTGACTTAGAACGCACTTCGTTTCTTGTCATGTATTTGAAGGACCAAAAAACTTGACACACTTGACGTGTTTGATACACTTATTCGCTGTAACCATGATTACAAAAAAGAGTTACCTATTAGCAATTCGGAACCCAAAGTTTTTTGATCGAAAGTCCGTTATTGGCTTAATCTTATCTTTAGACAAAATTGAGAAACTAATTTCAATATTTTTTATTTTGGTTCAGTAGTTTGGATTTTACAACGTTTCAAAGATACGGTTTTATGACGTCACGCGACGGTCTGCATACTGTTGGCGGTCATAGGAACAAAACATTTTAGCGCATAAAAACAAAACTACTGGACCAAAATAAAAAAAATATTTAAATAAGTTTCTCAATATTGTCTAAAGATAAGATTAAGCCAATAACGAACTTTCGAACAAAAAACTTTGGGTTCCGAATTCCATATCTATTCATACGTGTGGAGTCACGTATGGACTTGTCTTTCCTGTGGGCTAGGTCGACTACGCTGTCAGGATGGTATAGGTGCTGAGCAAGCCTACTCCAACTAAAACAATGTCCCAGGCACTGCAGCGCCGAGTGTTCTCTTCACCCATCTTGAGTGAAGGTGCCACTGGACGCTGTATAAATCATCTCATTACGTAGATGCAAAGGCCTTAGTAGTTCTATTCATATTTACCTATGCTATGACCAAGTGCGTGGTATCTATATAATCAGTTCGCTGTGAGAGACTAACCGGATACAAGCATAGATCGACCCTTCTCAACTTCATCTCGCTATCTGTAGAGAACTATCAATGAATTGAATATACCTAACAATATAGAGCTAATATCACTCACTATTGTCGGTTTTCTCACAAAGATTTTTTCCACTGTTGGTTTTGGGTACAGATACCCAAACCATAACTTTGCATAATAGCATAAGCTAAATAAGTAATAAATTTAAAATTTATAATACCCCCGACATTTAAGCTTCAAATAAGCATACATCTCTTAAACGGCTGAACAAATTTTGATACAACATATCCAAGAAAACTCCTTAGAAAACCTGCTTTCAAATAATTGCGAAATTTTATCATCAGGACGTCTAGTTGCGGTAAAGGAAAAATTCCCTTGATTCGCAACTGGTTGCGAACAAAGAATACAATTTCTTAGTTCGCAACTGGTTGCGAACCACGGTTGCGAAAACGGCCTGAGGGGACACACACACATATCTGTCAAACTTATAATAATCTCCTTTTTTTGGGGCTTAAAAAGCGATCTTTTAAACACCTAGCGACTATTTGTGGCTGTCCTACGGTTTCAAAAAAGCTCGCAAAGCTCGACCCTAGCATATATTCCCAAGCCACTTTTTATTGTAAAAGACACTCTAATTTGCGGCACAAACCGACTGCCTACATAATGTATCTGTGAATTTAAATGTATATTAAAGGAAGAGGTTGAAAAAGAGACTCCCTTTTAGTGAGTTTTACTCCGGAGCAAATTATTCAAGAGTGCTCTTTAGGTGTGGAAGAAGCACACACCAGACATTTTAAATCTCCCTCACAGGTTAAAGAGGAATGAAATATATTGTTTAGGTGTCGAGAACTCGTCGGTTCTAGAGGTTTTGTCCAAATGATAACAATTTCAATTCCACAATATGAGATCATGATAGCAAGCAATCATAATGAACACCAACTAAATTGTGTGTGTGTGTGTGTGTCTACACAGACACACTCACACACACCCTCATACACACTTATTTTTTATCAGGGGTTAAAAAGCAACGTTTTTAGTCACTTAGTCAGCCTAAATTCCTACCCTTGCATCACCTTTTACGGTCAAAATCGATGAATCCTTCTCGTCCTTTCAACGAGCTTAAAATCAAAGAGCTCAAGCATTAAAAACTTAGAAAGGCCGAACGCGTTTCCGACCATTTCCTTTTTTTCCGCCACGTGAAATGCGGACTACAGAACAACATAATGGACGAAAAACGTTGGCAATTTGTAAATGAGACTATTCTCGTTCAAACGTAACGTGCTAGAAATTGTATCTGCAAAAAATAAAAGATTGAGGGAAAAGCGGACAAGAACGTGCCTTGCAAGAACTCTGAGAGTTCTCGTGGAAATAAATGCTAGCCTTTGTATCTGTCCTGAGTACATTACTCATATTTTATATTGATTTGACGGCTCTACCTCTTTTATTGACGTGGAGAAGCAGACCAGTTTTTACCTCATCCTGAAGTCTTATTTATGGAGGTTCGCATCGTCGGTAGCAGTGAAAGACGTGAGAAACTTGATACCGTTAAATCTCTTTGTATGCTTTGCTTTGCTCTTAAGTGTATAAAAACGTGAAATTAAATGCATCCAAGTCCGTCCAGCCGTCTCAGCGTAAAAGAGTAACACATATAAACATTTGCATTTATACGTTTGCAAACGTTTGCATTTATAATATTATATTAGTGGTATAGTTAAAACAGGCAGAACCCTAAAATAAGGAATAACTACGTTGTTAAAGCAGTTCGTCGCTAGTGTAAGCGTAAAATTGAGTTTTGCTGCGGCACCTATTTTCTGTGAACATTTTTCGTGTTTTAACGAAAATAGGTTTCGTTAAGTAAAGTTTTTTTTTTAATTCAGTACAGATTTGCATGTAGTTACCGATCAATATTGTACTTTATAGTCTGACAAAAAAATCTCATTTCAAACGCTAGAATACAACCTATATTTTCTTCCAATTCGGAACTCGACGTCATCAAGAACGAACTAAAGTACCTACGACATACCTATTTTGGTCAAAAATGTTTCCGTCAAATCGATGAAAAGTTCCCGAATGAAATCTGTTATTTCGATCCATACATACGCCCATTCTACAGCATAATTATTACTTGGTTGTTAACGCAACTAAAGGAAAGTTATACCGGAGAAACCGCCCATTATCCTCGGAAACGTAACAGGAGCTAAGCAAGAAACAGCAACCTGTGGTCCATTAATAACTACACCTACGTCTTAACTAAGACAGGTGTTAACGCGGCCTTACCAAACAATTTTCCCGGCAAGATACCCTTCTTGGGCCGGTCGCAAGTTGGGAGCGGAAAGCGTATGGTGATTCATTATTAGTTAAGGCTGGAAGATAGCAGCGTGGCGGGAAATTCAAAATTTTCACAGATTTTTACATTTTGTAGCTACAAAATCAGTTTAGCTAAACTGAGCTGTTTTTGTTCAGCAATTTTTCGTTTGCGGCAATAAAACAGTATTCTGTTCATTATTGTAAACAACAGAACAACGATAATTCAGCCAATTATGTGTTCTGGTCTACGATAAGTTTTTTGGGCAGTGTCACTGCTTCGTAGACCAGAACACATAATCGGCTGAATTATTGTTGTTTACAATATTGGAATGTCATTGTTTACAATAATGAAAAGAATTCCTACTGTTTTATTGCCGCGAACGAAAAATCGCTGAACAAAAATAGCTCAGTTTAGCTACAAAATGTAATAAACTGTGAAAATTTTGAATTTCCCGCCACGTGGCTATTGTCCACCCAATGAGCCATTTCCAGCACTAATACAAATCATTTCATAGATGGCGCCTACAGGCGTGGCCATAGAAGAACCGGAATATGGCTGTCAAATTTAATCTGTGCTAAGGGAAATTTGACAGCCGTATCTTCTTCTATAGCCACGCCTGTAGGCTCCACTATGAAATGCTTTGTGAATGTGTGCTGAAAACGGCTCATTGATATAGACTCGTGAGGTGAAGTACCCTTAACCTGGGTACTTTAAAATTTACATTTATTTTGGACTTCATTCCAAAAAAAATAGAGTTTAATTTAATTGAGCTCGCTCGTTCAATTATTTCGATTTTCTTTTGCAAAGTTACTATGAGTAAGTATCTACTGAATTAAAATGTAGCTACGGTGTAGAATTTCGTAGACCCTTCTACGCCGTAGAATTTTGCTACGCTATTCTACAACTTTCAGTTAAGCTCTGCTAATCAAATTGCTATATTCAGTTATTACCATCAAAAAGTCTAATAAATTTTGGTCCACATAGGTCTATAGCAAACTGACAATAAATAAGTACAGGTTACCGCATGTAAACCTTTAAATTTTTGTTGCATAGTCGCCCGGAACGTAACTGAATAAGTGCACGCATGTAAGGGTCTATGTGCTGTCGACTGTACGTACTGAATAAAAGTGTTACCGGGCAAATTCCTTAAGATCTAAGAGCTTCTACGTAACACCGTAACCTTAGCCGCTAGTGAGTCAGTAGGTTTAGTTGACAATTGACTCGTCGGGCCGAGCGCGTCTCATTTATCATAACGGTCTGTGGATTAGGACTACGCTCGAGATAGTTTTGTATGAGGAACGTGAGGTTTTAGGCGTGAATGGACGTTTTGTGCTAGGTTTTAGGGATTTTTGTGGGTGGATTGATAAATGGTTTGATAAAGAACTCTTTATTGCACAGATATGTGATAGGTTTATGTTCTTAGGCCCTTGCATCTTGGACAGATGTTTTTTAACAACGTCCAGAGGCATCTAAACTCACACAAGATATGTGACTTGGACACTTGGACACTGCAGCGCTTGGGACATGTTTTAAATGGAGTAGGCTTGCCCAGCTCCATCGGAGGAGAGAATCAAGAGAAAGTAATAAAACTTGGCAATACTTGGGTTTCATAGTGAACAGTGTTTATGAAAAACAAAAAAACTGGCCAAGTACGAGTGGGACTCGCGCACCGAGGGTTACGTACCGTATGCATATCTTATGCATTTATTTGGAAGACAAAAACGCCCAAGTGCGAGTCCGACTCAAGCACTTTTAAGGGGAAATAGTTTAAAGGTTTTATCGTACGAGGCTGGGAGTTGGGAGGCTGACAGAGTAGACTTCGCTGAGTCAGGGAAAAAAATATTTTTGTCTAGTCGCGGTTGAAAGTTTTTTTTTTTTACTTTGAAATCGTAAGTGTATGGGTTAAGTTTCAACAAAAAATGTTGAACTAGACTTCATCTGCGCTGATATCCATGAAAGGAAAAAAATGCGTGGACGAGATTGCGGGCACAGGCTGGTATGAAATATTTTTGCTCCAAAAACTCCTTATTAAAATAGTCCGTCACGATTGCAGCACTGGATGATGGATTGGTCTACGATGTCTGCGCAATGGGAATAGGCGGACGCAATCCATCAAATAGCGAGATACGCTGAGTTCGCTAATTGCATTTTGACATTATGTATCACCTTAATGCTTGCTTGCGGAATCAAATTATGATTTAAGGAGATGACAGTAAAGTAAAGTAAATTTATTTGTTAAACATGCGTGTAAATAAAAGGTCATAAATAAACATATTGTTTCACCATGTTTTGCCTTACAGGCATACAAATCATTAGATTCATTCTATTATTTACAAAAGAATTACAAAATAAAGACAGTGACTATGCGCTTGCCTATTGACAACAACAAGTAAGTACCAAAAATTAATCAAACAACACAATCCGGCCATATTTCCCGTACGTCTAATTCCTCCTCCCCCGAGCCTCGTGACGTAGTGAGTTTGAAGAATTATTCATGTGTCGGTGGGACCGCATCAATTATTCGCGACAGACTCCTAACCCTGCCGCCGCCGCCGCCGCTGCCGCCGCCGCCGCCACCGCACAGAATCTACACAGAGCAAAAAGGTGCGAAAGTTTTTTGACAAAATACGCAAAAGGGATAATTATTATCGTAAACATTCGATCAAGGATAAAACTAGATACAAGATAGAACTCTGAAATGTGTCTGGAAAAATAGATGCCCAAATTGCCTTTGGGAGCTTATTTGCTCATAGTCCATGCAATTAAAGTAAAACTGTACACTAATGCAATAAGGTTGACATTCGAATATTAGAGGTATGGTCGAAATGATGTTTCGTATTGTTCTATTGCTGATATCTTTTATTTCTGTGGGGACAAGTTTTTATTGTCATTTTATACGTAATGCGGATTCTATGGGATTTAGTTCGGTGTCGTAAACGTACATGCAATCAAAAATGTCAATACAGTAAAAAAAATAATACACACAAAAAATAACACAAATAAACAAGCATACCTATACATAATTCACACAAAGTTTCTTCACAACACAAATTCCAGCAAAAACAAAACACAAATTTAAATTAATCAAGAATACCCGACACAAAGGCATAAAATTGTGTTTCTACACTTTAACTTTCGTAAATACTGCAAATTTTGTATTTGGTAAATTATACAAGGTGTTACAAAAGATGCTAACTCTTTTTACAGCGTAATAGCACCCGGTGATAGGGATCACAACCTAAATTTTTTTTTTTTGCTCTACGACGTTCCGTTGATTTTTAAATTAATAAAATTTGAACGGTGTGGCGGGAGAAAAGTATTTTTTAAATATTGTTTTCATTGACTTTCACAATGTTTTAATTACTCAAACATTTGCAAATGCACCTACACCCACAAACATATTTTTAAATTTGAGCTAATACCAAGAACAAAAAAGTTATGAAAAAATTTCAATTTTGAGGTTATAATATAAAAATTGTTTTTTTCATCCTGTTGACCAGTAGGTTACACCCTGTAAAAAGAGTTAGGATGTTTTGTAACACGTTGTATACACCGACAGCGATAAAATACGACGAGCTCGACCAATATCTGCCGGAGTGGGGAGAGGTTGCTCAGGACCGAAAGACCTGGTCTGAAAGGTAAGGGGGGAGGCCTTTGCCCAGCAGTAGGACATCCAACAGGATACGTAAAAAAATGTACTTAAGTGGAAGTAGTGGAACCGTTTAATAAATACTAAAAGGCATATTGTACAGTTGTGTACAATAAATTATACCGGATTCTTTTTCTTTCGAATGATCTTGACATCCCAAACCATAACTCTTTGTTCAGTGTGTCCTAATTGTAAACCCTGTTTGTAAAAAGACACTGCCATCCAAATTGAGACAGTATTTTTCGTAGAATCCTGCATAATTTAACAGACACACGCTCTCCGATCTCTGCTAGAGAGAGCGTCCCCAATTGGTTCGATATTTATGTCATCACGTGGTAGAGAAGTTTTGCATCGTGTCAAACTGGGCCCTTAGCCTGTAACACAATGGTGCCAAAATGGGCTTCCGGTTGACGGTTTTAATTACGATTTATTGATGCTGTCGGTCCATTTGATGTTATTGTTCGCTGGTTGTACGAGTATCCCGGTTTTGTCCTTCTACCTAGGACGCCATTGATACGCCATTGTGTTACAGGCTAAGGCCCCTGGTCTGCAAATTACCTTGTGTTGATTAGAGAAAGGCTTAACTTTGCCAAAGGCCAAGTTTATGTCAAACAGGCTGCATAATCACTGTATTCGCATCAACGGACGCGAAACTGTCCGCTTATTATGTTTAGTTAGTAGAGGTCATTACATGTGGAGCCAACTAAAAACTAAGGCCTTTTGCATCTACGTAATGAGATGATTTATACAGCGTCCAGTGGCACCTTCACTCACACTAGATGGGTGAAGAGACCACTCGGCGCTGCAGTGCCTGGGACATTGTTTTAGATGGAGTAGGCTTGCCCAGCACCTATACCATCCTGACAGCTTAGTCGACCAAGCCCACAGGAAAGACAGGTCAATACGTGTGGAGCCAACTGAGCTGCGGGTTTCCTCACGATGTTTTCCTTCACCGTTAGCGAGTGGTATTGCTACTACAAATTCACAAATGTACGTAACTTTGAAATTAAACAAAGTCATAGATACATGCCCGCACTGGGAATCGAACCGGGTACCTCTTGCTTCAGAGTCCACTGTTCTACCCACTAGACCACCACCGCATGTGGAGCCAACTACCTAAACACAAAATGGTTTAGGTGCCAGGCTAGCCTACTAAAGCCCAAAAAATATGCAAAATATCCAAAGCTTAGGTCCTAAAAACAGTTGAGTCTCGCGTTGAGAAATCGCAGAAGCGTTTTTTTGCTAAAAACGCATCAAAAAAATATTATGTTTTTTTTTTCATTGGCGGCGCTAGTTGTGCGTCGTATTTCGTCTTAAATAGATTTATTCCTGAAACACATCAAATTCTAAATGTGGTTTGGTTCTACGACTTTTCGAATACTTAGTGCGATACTTTTTATTTACTAAGGCCCGGTTTCTGAGTTGAGAATTTTGCTAAACAAATATCGTATCGTCCTGTCTCTGCAGATTTCTCACAAAAGAGCGTGACAGAACGCTGGTTAAGTATTTGCTTAGCAAAATTCTGAATTCAGAAACCGTCCAGGGTCGGCGACAGGGGGGATAAAGTGCAAAGCAGTACCGGGCCCTAGCTCAGGGGTCGGCAACCTTTTGAGCTTAAGGAGCCAAAAATTACAATTTACAGAATTTCCCAGTGTTTAAAGAGCCACAAAAAATTTTCGTTGCAATATTATTATGGAGAATTTGCCTATATTTAAAATCGAAAATTCATCAAATTACCGTGTTGTTTAAAATTTCCATTGTAAGAAACGAAACGCCCGAAATTTTCCGACTATCCTTTTTCAAAAATACGCACGCGCAACGCGCCCGATAATTCACCGATTTGCTCTTCAAATTCTTAAGGCTCGGTATAAGGCTAACTAGCGCCACCAATATTGAAAAAATCATATGTCCCTTCAGAAGAAGTTTCTGACAAAATCCGAAGATGAGCCCATGCGCCATGCTTTTTAAGATTTTTAAGTGTAGGCACCCAACTCAATTTCTAGTCTTAAGCTAAAAAATTTTCGATAACCGCCAAAAGCGGCCGTTTTTGGCGGTTATCGAAAATTTTTTAGCTTAAAAGTAAATTTCGAAGAGGGTATCTACACTTAAAAATCAAGAAAAGCATGGCGCATAGGCTCATCTTAGGATTTTTTCAGAAACTTCTTCTAAAGGAAGATATGATGTTTTAAATATTGGTGGCGCTAGTTAGCCTTATACCGAGCCTTAAGAGGGAACGCGGGTAACCTCAACTCCATACAAAAGGGGAGACCTGTTTCCTTCCTGGATAATTGTTTTAGAAAAAATATGTTTATACCATTCAATCTATATTTACCTCTGCCATGTCCCTATGTTTTCCTTTTTTTATTATTTTAATTATTTTAATAAAATTTATTTACATGGCAGAGGTACATATAAATTGAATGGCATAAACATATTTTTTCTAAAATAATTATCCAGGGAGGAAACAGGTCTCTCTTTTTGTATTTTTTGTATCGAGCAGCCGGCTACCCGCGTTACGTCTTAATAGACATTTCTTTCCTAAATAGAACAAACACGCTCGCAGTTCGGTCAAAACATTTTCTCTATAAATAGGACAGTAAAGCGTGATTTTATCCGTAACTTTCTTGATATAAATTACTGTTGTAAAAAGGAAAACACGCTTGAAATTCCTAATTGTATTTTTTTTTTAATACAATGTACTCGAGGGTTTCGTTGTAAATAGGGCAGACGCGTGCATAGCACCCGGAAAATTCACCGATCGCTAAATTATTATGTAATTTTTTTGCGTACCTATGGAACTGAAGAGCCGCAACTTTTATCGAAAGAGCCGCATGCGGCTCGCGAGCCGCACGTTACCGACCCCTGCCCTAGATGATATGCCCCATTTTCGTTAACAGACTGAAATCGGTACTAACCTTTTCATATTTTTAACCCCCGATACAAAAGTGTGTGTGTGTCTGTCTGTGGCACCGTAGTAGCTCCTTAACCGATAGAGATGCGTTATTTGACGATAACTCTACAAGATTTCATGACGTTCCATCATCCGTATTCGAGTGATCGTCTAATTAACATAAATGCATACAAACGCCGGATCGTTCAAGTAGACTTGGAAAAATTTGCGCTTCCCTCGTTTAGAAGTTGCAACTTCGTAGTACAAAATAAAAAATATTTGACAAAAATCTGGGCCAAGGGGGATATAGGAATCTAAGTACCCGGCCTCATAATATCTGTCGCCGGCTCTGCGTTCGTCTAATGGCAACTGGGAGGAATCCTAAAATCAGCAATAAGTTAATAAGGCATTTGACAGAGAAGCATTTAGACATTTGAAAGAAATCATCGTGAGAAAACTTGAGTAGGTATCTGAAAACAACTCTACTACGCTCACTTCTAAGAACTTTCAGCGTTTTTGTTCCATCGGCGAATACCAGGAAATTGCTGTTTCTCGTCTTCCGTTATTTGTGCTTATTTTAAATTTAAATTTTTAATGCGAACATTGTTCGCCGAACAGTTTTCGTACGGAACCTCAAAGATTACTAGGGTTCGCAACCTAGCCTTTATGAATCCGTACGTTATATTATTTTAAGTGTACTCAGAATATTATTGAACCAGCGAGCGAAGTTCTCCGAGTCTACTTGAACAAGCCGGCGTTTGTATGAATGTATGTTTGTATGTATGTATATTTGTATGTTTGTATGTATGAATGTTCGTTCGACGATAACTTGAGTAAATTTAGTCGGATCGTCATGAAATTTGGTAGGCCGGTAAATGAGGCAAAGAAAATTTTTAAGTTTGAACATGAGCCAAATCGGTCGAAGGGTTGCTGAGATATGGGGTCGCGAGTTCGAAGTTCGGGGCGAACCCCTAGTTTATTTGGTCAAAAATTGTATCATCATTTAAACGGCATGTAAATAGTTATAAGCCTCTTTTTTGACCGAGCATTTTGCATGAAAATAACATTCCATGCGCTAGTATACTACAGAAAAGTCCATTCACTGACGTTCTACCTTTAACCCTTCCGGAAACTTTAATACTCATAGGAACGTAACTAAATTGCCTTTACAAGAAAGCAAACGGAGCATAGAAAGTCTTTTTGATAAAAGAATCCTTTGACATTTTCCTACGTCTGTTTTATTTTACTTTGCACCATGACATAGTTATGACAAAGATATTCAGGTTGAAAATTCTTACATTGACTTATTTTCGTTAAATATTTTTGCTTAGTTATTTTTGGATGAATATTTCCTTTGACGACCCCATAATACCTAAACTTTGCTATGCATAGCAGGAAAATTGGGGTATGAGAATTTGGGAAACGGTATGCTTTACAAACGTGACTCTTTTCAATATGGCTACCTTAGCGCCTACAATGAATAAAAAAATAATTTTCATACGTATTTTTTGTTCCAAAACGCGAACAATCAGCTTATATATATATTATAGCAATGCACCTACGACTATAAATAACTAAAAGTTTAACACGAAAAACCCGTCCGACCGTTTTAGAATACCTAAGTCATTTTATTATGATTTCATTATCGGTGGAGCAAATTATTATTGTTGCGGCGAAATAAAAATGTCTTACCAATAATGTAACCAAACGTTCTTGATAACTCACATGTTGACCATAAAAAGAAGAACAAAGCTACCTTGGATATGTGCTACACCAAGATACGTACCAACTTGTTCAAGGGATTATAATGGCCTAGATTGGGGGAAGGGGCGTGTTGGTACAGTCGGCCATACGCTAGGATATTTCTTTTCGTTCGATTGGCGCCCTTATGCCGCGCGCGGAAAGAGCTACCATGTGGTATCTGTAACTGTGGCCAAGACGTACAAGAAGAAATTCGTGGCTCAGAAGTATCAGGTAGTAATGGACGGACAGCCAGTGATGAATAAACATTTTGCTTGGCATAAAAATAGAAACGAGTATTGAAAGCTGATGGCCAACATCCATTAGTAAAGAGGCACACTAAAGAAGATCCATGGATGTCAATGGATGCGGATGGCTAGGGACCGTGAGATACCTCTCGCGCGAGGGGAAAAAGGCCTATATATACAGGGTGTTAAAAGACCGCCAACAAAGCGGGAAACCACGTATGGTCCTCATCATAAGGAACATTTTTCTCCAAGGAACCATGCCTGGGAAATCAACGGTTTCCGAGATACTGAGGTTCAAAGTCGGACTTTTCAAAACTTTTTTTTTACTGAAATGTATTCAGTATCTAGTTCTTAACATAACTTCTCAAGAAGCCATATCAAAATTATGAATATTTCTTACAAAAAACTAAGTTAAAATTGCAACCCGCAATGTATTCTAAACATCGGCACTTCAAGCTTAAGTAACATAAACTTATACCTACGCTTGCGCAATATGACTTCTGTGCGTTACACGTCCTTTGCGTGATAAAATATTTTTCAAAATTATAACCTAAAAAACCAAAATCATTTCCCAGCAATAATTTATCGAAAAAGTACTTTGTTTTGGTGTCTAGTATGCGTGGCTTTCGGGTCTGTTGGCGGTCTTTTAACACCCTGTATACCCAACAGTGGGCAGAGGTGGGTTGATGATGAAAGAAGATCCACAATGTGTGTGGAGAGTGCTGCAACGACGAGAGTCTGATTCAACATTATGATTTTTGTTTGCTTTTTATTTTCACGATACATCTAAAAACAACGTCCCAGGCACTGCAGCGCCGTGTGGTCTCTTCACCTATCTAGTGTGATTGAAGGTGCCACTGGAAGCTGTATAAATCATCTCATTACGTAGATGCATAGGCCTTCGTTTTTATTTTTTATTTTCACGATACGGAACCCTAATTCTACGTCTCTAAACCGCTTCGAATAGCCTAGATTCCAGCTGCATTTCGCGCTAGAGAGAGCCACTCGCGGGGCCCTAGAGTCGCCCACTTAGGCTATTTCCACACACTCGGTCAAGGCGCATATTTGCCGCGATTGTCTCTTCAGACGACGATTTTTCTAAAGCTTTAATAGGTATACGTCACACTAAGGGTGGCATTGTAAATATAGCTTATACACTAGCACATAATATTTTATTATCCTATATTACTAGCTTTTCCCGTTGACATGGATAATGGGTTTTATTTTATAGAAATACAAAATAATATCTTTATTGGATGGTAAGAATGGTTCACATAATAATATCAACTTTTTATCTAGGCCTGCGCGGACGAAGTTGCGGGCAAAATACAGGGTGGTACAAAAGTCATGGATTAAATTAAATGGGAGACAGCCAAGATCGTTTCCTACCAAAAAAGTCCTATACAGGGCGGTAAAATTTTCAACCTTTCTAACGTTATGTTTTTTTCAATACGACCACCTTGTATAAATAGATTGATAGAGTCTAGAAAAACTCCCTATCTCGTTGACTGTCAATTGGTGATATTATTGTTACATCTGAATCGTTTAGGCCTCAGAACAAATAAGGTTTCCTCTTGAGCAGTTAAAAGCAAAATCGAACATTATTTTCGAGCAAGGTCAAACTCAGAAAGGTCAATTAAATATTAAATATTTTTTTGAGTGACTTCGCAGACTCAATAGCCTTATTAAATATTTATTTTTTAATGAAGTAAAACAGTTCAATTTAACTTTTCCCTGCGAAACCCGAAAAACGTCTACTCTAATTGATGGGTGCTTGTAAATAATAATAGGGCTGGATTTATGAAAGACCCTTCAGGTACCTACTGATTTATTTTGTCGTCGCTCTGCTTGTATAAAAAGTAAGGCCTTTGTATCTAGGTACGTAATGAGATGATTTATACAGCGTCCAGAGGCACCTTCACTGACATTAGATGGGCGAAGAGACATTAGATGGGCGCTGCAGTGCCTGTGCACTGAGATAGTATCCGATTTTTTCTGGAAGTAATTTTGATGCCTTAAGGCTGGAAGATAGCAGCGTGGCGGGAAATTCAAAATTTTCGCAGTTTTTTACATTTTGTAGCTAAACTGAGCTATTTTTGTTCAGTGATTTTTCGTTCGCGGCAATAACAAAGTATTCTTTTCATTATTGTAAACAACAGAACAACAATAATTCAGCCGATTATGTGTTAAATGATTGTTGTTCTGTTGTTTACAATAATGAAAAGAATACTATTTTGTTGCCGCGAACGAAAAATCGCTGAACAAAAATTGCTCAATTTAGCTACAAAATGTAAAAAACTGTGAATTTTTTGAATTTCCCGCCACGTTGCTATCGTCTACCCTTAAGTAGCATACACACAAAATTAGTTCGTGGTCAAGCACGGTTTGCTAAATTGCCGAGTACCTACCTGAAATAACTAAAACAAATATAAACGCAAAAAAATTAAAACTTGATGCAGAATCGAAGAATCGAACTCGTGTGAAGCAGAAGTACTACTACCGCTTCCAACATAGAGACTGACAACATTGAAAAATGAAATTCGTGAATTATTTCTGAACCCATGAAGACTAAATTGGCTTTTAATTCGGGAAATTATAAGTCAAGCCACAAAGTTTTTTTTTGGCCACGTGATCAAACTTCTCATTTTATAAGTAAGCCACGGGAAAATAAGCTTCTAATAAACTAATTCGTCTTTTTTACATCGCCAACTAAATATTCCAAAGAAAGCGTCAAGTAAAGTTCAACAATTATTTTAACTTGTCCACTGATTTATCTATTGCAACCTGATTTACTAACTCAGCCACGGATTTTACAACTCATAACCATTGTACGTTTTACGGCTTCAACATAAGCTCCTCAAAAAAATATAATTCAAGCTTCAATAGACTACCTCATATATTATAACTTGGCATGTAAATTAATACATCATATTATTTTATTGTGAAAAAAAGCCACTATACGATTTGGGACTCGAAAGGCGACCAGCTATTTGCACCAATCAGAGAGCGCCATTCGATTCACGTACTGACGAGTAGTCACTATGTTTGTGACTACGTATCAGTTGCATTTTGTTTACTCATTTTACTTTCAGAAAAATGCTCCTATCGAAATTAAAAAAATACAGGCAGCTTTTTTTCCTCGTTCCGAATATGTATGTAACTTAATTTTGGAAAAAATGTCAGTTGCGTCTTTTTTTCTTATGACGGCAGTATATCTTTATTTTAATTACTTTACGTAAAATGATGGTATTTCAAAGTACAAGAATTGATTAAAAACAAAAGTATTTAATTTTGTTTCCCTTCAATAGTTCCAGGGTATTTTAGTGGCCATAATTTACTATTTGATGAAATTTTAGGTAAATTTTGACGATCAATTAATGTAGGTCGAGATAAATTTTAAACGTACTGAGTAGGTACTGAGTTATAAAACTAGAAGCTAATTGAAAATTTTTTTGGTGTCATATATTAATATTTTAGAAGTTTACTGCTTGAATGCATATTACAAATTTAGATGCCAAAAAATAACCACGATGCTGAGTTGTATTTAGAGTGTCTTACATACAAGTATCTAGTGGCTTAGATAGTATTATTTAGATGCGCGTTGATTGTGGCTGACTTAGTAATTTAGAAGGCAATTTAGATTTTTAGAGGCGTATAATGCTATTAAAAAGAAGTCTGTTTAATTACAACCCTTTTAATTCTAGTGAACATGGCGCCTGCCACGGTCCCGAAATAATATGAGGTTTAACAATTTAATCCCATTTTCTTACAATAATGTCTGATCCAATATTCCATCAATTATAAGCTAGACGAACTAATCACCAGATATCGTCTTATTTAACTTGCGGCACATTCCTATACAAGTTTGCTGGAGTCCAATTAACTAATTTGCGCCTCAACGAACACTGCCATAGTTTCCAATATTGTCAGCTTAGTGTAACTTTGCTACTTTGGACTCATCACTTCGGGTTAGACTTAGACATGCGCGAAACAGTGCACTTCGAAGTCATGATATATTTCATGACATTTCATACCGCGTGATATTACCTTATATCATGGCACCAAACATGACACATGACAATTTAATACACGTCATGAAATGAAACATGACATGTCATGAAACATGACATGCCATGAAACATGACACCTCATGAAATGAAACATGACACGTCATGAAACATGTCACTTCATGAAACATGACACGTCATATTTCAGTACACTTTCATTTCAGTACATTTATTTATTTCAGTACACCAGATGACATGAAACATGACACATGGTATTTCAGCACACTTTCATTGCAGTACAGTTATTCATTTCATTACACCAGATGACATGAAACATGATATCATGGTATTTCTTAATTGCAGACATGAAACATGACATCGTGGTATTTCAATACACTTTCATTGCAGACATGAAACATGACATCATGGTATTTCAGCACATTTCATTGCAGTACGTAAGATGTGCTGAAATGCCATGTGTTATGTTTCATGTCATCTAGTGTAATGAAATGCTATGTGCCATGCTTTGTTCTCTCGTGTAATGGGTAATATTTCATGACACCGTTGTGTAATATGTCTTTGGTAATATCATTAGCATTACCTACACATTGTCATCAAGTTTACGTTTCTAATCTCCCTGGCACCCTGGCGAGGCGGGAAGATGGCCAATAGATAAAGACAGTGACAGAAAATGAGACGACGATCAGTGGGAAGACCAGCAGCCCCATGGTCGGACGACATCGTCTTTTTGGTGGAGTCTCCGTGGATGCCCATGGCGAGGGACCGTGAAATGTGAAAAAGTGAAAATGGTAATAATATCTCAAAAAGTTAGGTATAGGTAGATAACAGGATATCCGCTTTCTCATTTGAAGAGGCCTACTTTGAAATTGACAGCTTATATTCAGCCAAATATTATGGCAGGCGAATGCCCAGCTTGAAAAATATATTCAGAACAGAAGATTAATTCACATTCCGCCTCCATGCGTTTACTGGTGGAAGCAGTAGGGTCACTATCCGTATAGAGGTGTATGATTTTTTTATTAGGTCTTTATTGACATGATAATTAGGCACTCAGTACACAGCATAGCAGGAACACAACTTAAGTTATTAATTTTCTTTTCCCAGGCTAACACGACTATTAAATAAACTTGTTGCATAATAGTGATAACTTTTTTTAAAACTTAGTTTAGGAATAAAGATTTTAACAGCTATATTGTTGGCTAAGTCCACTTTTAATCTGAAAAACTATTTTTTTCTTAAGATTAGAGGGGGTAGATTCAATGTCCAACAACTTTAATTTTGATTGCTCCGGCCTTTTGAAAATATTTCAAGGGTTGACTCTTCATGGCAATGACGCGTGACGGTCTATGAAGGACACACGGGTGAGACGTTCGTAGAGACAAAGTTACGATGTAATTTCTGCTCGTCAAAGATTTGATTCACTTCAGGGGTAAACTATTAGTGTAAAGCGTGCTAATTTAATTTTGTTCGCATTGTGTCAAAAGCATATAAAAATTTCATACCTATACAAAAACACCTCTGTAACTGAAAACATTTTGGATATAGGTAAGCTTCTCTATGTACGGACAATAAAATTACTTACACCAGTTAGACGTAGACGCACTTCGTCGGGCGAGTTTAACCTGTTTAACCTGTTGAAGTCACTTTGGCTAAAGCGGTGAGTTGACGTTCTGATAAAGAATATTTCGAGGCCCTGGTCCCTAATTGCTCCCTTTTCGAGCACCTTTAATGACTTCCACAATTTGAAGCGCGTTCGTTCACGTATAATGAATTTTCGTCGTCGGTGCGCTTTTCGCCCAGCGCCATTGTTTCGGCGGAGGGTTTTTGTTATTTAATTCCAGGATTTTACCCAGTTGTGTTGTTCGCAGTTTTCCAGGTTTTAATGCTTCACGAATTCCACTAAAGATTTTTTTTTCTTTTTGTATTTTGCGCTAAAGCATTACTCCAACTTCTAGATAATTGTGAAGATAGAGCAAACTTCTCAGACAGACATCCAATCCTTCTATGTAGTAAGACGTAGTCAAATACATGAGATTGAAAAACGCCTATCGACAGTAAAGTTACTTGGCTCAGTAGCTCAATTAGCTTTGGTACGATTTTTCCTGAGGTTGCGGGTTTAAGTCCTGTCCCGAGCGAGTTTTCAATCTATTAATCTTTGTACTAATGATTTTTCTATTCACTGGAAAATGGAACTTAATTACGCACTGAAATTATGAGTTCTAACATCTTTTTCCGCTTGCTAAAGCTGTACGTACGTAATGAGCACTGATTTTGCCCACTGTATCGGACCCAACTCGCCTCTTGCTCTATCTAAGCCACACTAATGGAACCGATGCAACCCGATAAAGGTCCACTAACCCAATTAGATTGACAGATTTGCCCTCAGTTAATGTACTATCTCTTTTTCTATCTCTGAACTTTGTCAACTTGTCATAATGACTACATTGGCTTGGCATATTGTGCGGAAGGCTTTGCTTGAGCCATTATTTTGGGTAAAGAAACTCGAAAACTCGTAGGTGAGCATAAGTTGTCGCAATGTTTGTTACTAAGGGTGGCATTAATAGTAATCGACTCAACATCGAACTCAAGTAGGTGATCTCAGAAAAGTCAAATGCGAATGTCAAGCCTTGGCTAATGTCAATGTCAATCTCAAGATAGTGTCTATTAATATGCTGACAGCAACATAAGTGTGACATTAGCATTTGACTTTTCTGAGTTCACCTACTTGAGATCGAGCTCAAGTAGGTGATCTCGGACGACTATTTATACCACCCTTAATGTGGAGATGTCATTCGGTCGTTTAGTTCAGTGAACCTTTTGCGATGCGTGTCTGGGATTTTTTTTCAGGGCGTAAGCGACCGGCACGGCATTTAAAGTGCGCTTAGTAACTTGCGTGCATTGTTCACTAATCGCGAAAAACACTATAAACCATTCAATAAATAAAAAGTGCCACCAAAATTAGGTAAGAATTTCTCTGAAGAAATTGACCCGTTACAATCCTCAACCATGAGAATTTAGGGTGGTTTGATTTTTCTGTCAATGTCAATCTCAAGATAGTATCTATTAATATGCTGACGGCTACTCAAGTTAAACATTAGCCAAGGCTTGACAATAGCATTTGACTTTTCTGAGTTCACCTACTTGAGATCGATCTCAGACGGCTATTAATACCACCCTTAGCAATCGATGATGAAGAAGAACCAACTAAATTTGTTAAGTCATCGTTTTACATGATTTTATATTGGCACCCGTTGTTTCACCCCTTTTCTGATGCAAATCTTAATGGTAGGTATTACGATTAATACGAGTATTATGCAGATTGCTCAACCCATTAAAAGTCGGTTAAAGAATAAAAACATTACCATTAAGTTAAACAACGAACTTTTGTGTTGTGCCGAATTATGATAATACAGTCGTTATAATAATGCAGTCTCATGGCATGACCACAAAACATAGACAAACAGAAGAGTGAATTAGCCCGCGCAAAGAAAAATGCACAAAATCAATCCCTGTAACAGAATACACTAAACGAACCGAAAAGGACACTATTAAACATTAGAATTATGTGAGAGCTATCTAACATGTTTTACGTTGATATCCCTAACAGATTGCAAGATATTTTCGCTAAAAAAAAATTGTGAATTACACCCAGCAGTGGACAGTATCTGGGGGCACGGCAGTGCCCCCACCAAGTCGAGCTAAAAAGCGGCACGGCCGTACCATACTTTTCTCGAAGCAGTTCAGGCCATTTTCGACCCCCATATAACTTCGTTTCGGATAAAACTAGAAGCCTGAATTTTCTGTAACCAAGAAAGCATTGTATAAACACGGAATATTTCAAATTTCATTCAATTTGAACCAGTAGTTTAAGAATTATAACTAGTCAAAGTTTCGTATTTTGTCACTCACTCACTCACTGATTGATCATCAAAACTCTAAGGCACTTCTAGCATACATAGAAGCTTCAAATTTAGAATACAATTAGTATTTAGTGTATAAATCAAGGAAAAACTAAAATATTTTGCAATTTCAGTCCAGGTTTCTAGGTACAACAACTGCATGTATATCATTGTATTCCCATATAAATATATGGGATTACAAAGTTTTATTTGCATACATTTACAATGCAAATGTAACTTTGTAATCCTATATGTTTATATGGGAATACAATGTTATATATGCAGTTGGTGTACCTAGAAACCTGGACTGAAATTGCAAAATATTTTAGTTTTTCCTTGATTTATACACTAAATACGTATTCTAAATATAATAGAATAAATCAGTGAATAAGTTACCTACATATAATTATGTTCAAAGGTAACTTGTAAAATAGTCAACCGAATGAAAAAAGCCAAAATCCGTTGTTGGTATTCAAGAAGTAGAAGGTACTGGAAAGCAAAAAAAGTAGGACTATCTACAAAAAGAAATGAGATGCCATCAAAAACATAACTTGTAAAAAAAAACCAAGCCTCGCTGCTCAGTTCTTCTACCGTAAAAAGTTTTGAGATCCATGTACTACCAAGTCGGTTAATTTATTCAGTAAGTTATTTATTACGTAATTAACTAACCTAACAACATCTTATAGTGACGCATATCAATATTAAATATCTTTTATGTTTTAAATAAATAGATTGACTTGGCAATCGCATGAAAACACTAAGTATCTCAAAAGTAATACATATTATAAATTAGATTATTTAGTGCGATTGCCAAGTCAATACATTTATTTGAAACATAAAAGATTTTTAATATTGATATGCGTCACTATAAGATGTTGTTAGGTTTGTTAATTACGTAATAAATAACTTACTGAATAAATTAACCGACTTGGTAGTACATGGATCTCAAAACTTTTTACGGTAGAAGAACTGAGCAGCGAGGCTTGGTTTTTTTTTACAAGTTATGTTTTTGATGGCATCTAATCTACAAGGAGTAATCAGTAAAAAGTAGTCACTTTTTTTTTATAAAACTGCAGAGTAGACTTTCTGTTTACATAAATTTTTTTTTCTGGCATGACTGCGAGGTATTTAGCCCCAAGTTGCGTATTCATAAACGTTATAAACCTTAATTTTATTTACCGTTTACTGTTGTTTATTTATCGAAAGTGAGATTAAAGGCTGAATTATGAAGAAAATAATGATAAAAATGTACTTAAAAGACGGTGATTTAACTAAGATTGCAGTTTAAATAGGACTATTTTAGTAAGTATTAATGTTTTATTTTAAATTTTAAATACTTACTTGATTTTTATTACAAGTATGATAATCTACAGAAAAGAAGAAGAAGAATAAAACCTCGTTAAAAGTTGCCAAATAAATATGAAAAGCAGAAAACTTTCCAAACTTTGAGTGAATATGAATTTTTTATTCTGAAAAGTAATTTTTATCCCTCGTTTATTAAAAAATACGAATTTCATATAAAGTGATATTTTTAGGTTTTAGGTATCTGTGATTATTGATGAGACTACGAAGCAAGATATCTCTCTACATACGTATGCATTTTTTAATGTATGTACACTTGGATAACAATACACTACCTACAATCTACGATAGGTACGCTTCTACAATACCCTTATATTGGAGTTATTATCCAACGGTTTTGTTTTTCGAGGGCGCGAAAAATAATAATTTCGCCACGGTGTTTTCCTCCGTCCCTTTTTCTTTTGTTTTTATGGAAATCTCTGCCGCCGAATAAAAAGGAATAAAATCAACTCGAGCTCAAAACAATGGTGGGATATTTAGTGAATTGCCTTCTGAGCTCCGTGGACCTCAGAAGTCAACAATGTTAATACGAATTTTATTTTGGGATAGAATCGACCTCTTTTTTCGCCTACCTTCCGGCTTTTGAGACTTAACTAAGCTATTACGCTGACGGGTCCTCGTTTAGGAGTATCAACGAGACCAAAAAATATAAGTAAGTAGCCTCAATACCTATGTGTCACTCGAGACTTCACTTAAGACGAAACGCGGGTAGCCGGCTGCTCCATACAAAATATACAAAAAGGGAGACCTGTTTCCTCCCTGGATAATTATTTAGAAAAAAAAATGTTTATACCATTCAATTTCTATGTACCTCTGCCATGTCCCTATGTTTTCCTTTTTTTATTATTTTAAATATTTTAATACATTTTATTTAAATAATTAAAATAAGAAAAAAAGGATACATTGGGATATGGCAGAGTAAAAACATAGATTGAATGGCATAAACATTTTTTCTAAAACAATTATCCAGGGAGAAAACTGGTCTCCCCTTTTGTATGGAGTTGAGGTTACCCGCGTTTCCCCTTAAGACGCCATACGTCTCACAACTAGCGCCGCCAATGAAAAAAATCATATCTTTTTTTTTGGATGCGTTTTTAGCAAAAAACGCTCCTGCGATTTCTCATCGCAAGGCTTAACTATTTTTAGGACCTAAGGTTTGGATTCGCATCCAAAAAAAGATGATATTTTTTTCATTGGCGGCGCTAGTTGTGAGACGTATTTCACCTTAAGTCTGCTGTAGAGTCTGCTGTACTGTAGAGTAAACATTTGTTAAAAAATGTTGACAATTATAAGGACAAAAGTAGAGTCTACGGGTGGCATTAAAAGTCGTCGACTCAAGATCGAACTCAAGTAAATGATCTCAGAAAAGTCAAAAGGTAATTTCAAGCCTTGTCAATCTAAGTTCACCTACTCAGACGACTACGACTGTCACCTTAGCCCAGAGTGTGATCAACAGAATGCGAGATTCTTCCAGAACAAACAATTAATCCAATTGGCATCAACTGTCAATGTGCAGCCCCTCTACCCTTGACGCATTTTTCCAATACAGCTACAATATGGCGCAATTTACAAAATTTGATAATAAACATGACAAAGTATTTAAAATCAAAGCATTACTAGTGGTTCGCCCCGAACTATGAACTCGCGACCCCATATAAACTTAACAACCCCATATCTCGGCAATCCCTCTACCGATTTGGCTCATGTTTGAACTTAAAAATTCTTTTAATTTCATTTACCCGCCTACCAAATTTCATAACGATCCGATCAAATTTACTCAAGTTATCGTCGAACGAACATTCATACATACAAACATACAAACATACAAACATACAAACATACAAACATACATACATACATACATACATACATACAAACGCCGGATTGTTCCAGTAGACTCGGAGAACTTCGCTCGCTTCGCTCGCTCGTTCAACTATGCGAATTCAAAGAGAAAATAATTTTTAAACTTTTTCAATTTGATCGCAATAGCGTCAAGGGTAACCCCCCTGATTGGAAGTTCGTAATCTGAATTTAGAGGACATTAACACCATCTCCCCAGCAAGTCAGGCGTAAAATAAACTTAATAACATCAAAACTGGACAAAGTTTTCTTACAATTTTGAAGGCCTTTGTAATAACAGGGTTAAAATCACGTAAATTGGTATTGTTTCGTGAACGGAACGGAACAGCTGTTGAGCGAAGTTCCGATACAACTTTTCCCGATCGAATTACGTGGATCGGTAGGTACCTAGTTTTCGTGAAAAAAAGTTTCTGTTTTATTTCTACCTTAACTTAAAATTACCAACACTATCAGAGATAGGATATGCTTGAATTTATGCTGTACGCAAAGCACTTTTAACACGTGCCTTGAACTAAAAAACTAAGGCCTTTGCATCTGCGTAATGAGACGATTTATACAGCGTCCAGTGGCACCTTCACTCACACGATGGGTGAAGGACCGCTCGGCGCTGCAGTGCCTGGGACAATGTTTCAGATGGAGTTGCCTTGAACTAAAACTATAAATAAATGAATGGTACAATAATTATAACCCCATAAACAAACAAACAGAAAAGTAATTAAGTGATGAGTTTCACACCAGTAGGTTAGCAACATTATTTATGTTCAGCCCTCACATGAAATGAATGGCCAACATTCACGCCATAAAAAACGGTCAGTTGTGAATAGGCTTTATGAACTAGGGCCCCGTACGTGCCTCCCAGAAGATTACATAGGGCAAGAGTTATTTTATTGGGATTTATGGATCTGATATTCAATTGTTTACCGGATTTTGCAGGGTTTATGTAAGGTTGTTACAGTTAACTACAGCTAGTAATGGCAGTTTATGTTCTGAATTCATAGAAGGCGTTACAAGCGGCATTATCTACCATAATTTTTAACCCATTCTCACCAAAGAGGAAGAAAATTGTTTGAAAATTAGAGAAGTATTTTAAATGTAGAACGTTAAAAAAACTACTAAGGCCTTTGCATCTACGTAATGAGATGATTTATACAGCGTCCAGTGGTACCTTCACTCACACTACAGGGTGCACTCTAAGTCAATAGCGAAACTTTAAGTAGGCTGTCTACTGATCACTACAAACAACTTGTACTAGGTGGCGAAAAAAATGGAGCGAAAAAAATATCAGATGTTTCATACATTTGGCGCAGTACTGAGTCGACCTTTTGTATGGAACAGCTGTTTTTTTTTTTTCGCTCCATTTTTTTCGCCACCTGGTACAAGTTGTTTGTAGTGATCAGTAGACAGCCTACTTAAAGTTCCGCTATTGACTTAGAGTGCACCCTGTAGATGGGTGAAGAGACCACTCGGCGCTGCAGTGCCTGGGACATTGTTTTAGATGGAGTAGGCTTGCCCAGCACCTATACCATCCTGACAGCTTAGTCGGCCTAGCCTTCAGGAAAGACGGGTCAATACGTGCGGAGCCAACTGAGCCGCGGGTTTCCTCACGATGTTTTCCTTCACCGTTAGCGAGTGGTATTGCTACTACAAATTCACAAATGTACGTAACTTTGAAATTAAACAAAGTCATAGATACATGTCCGCACTGGGAATCGAACCGGGTACCTCTTGTGGTGGTGGTCTAGTGGGTAGAACAGTGGACTCTGAAGCAAGAGAACGTTAAAAGTTCTGCAACTACACACTAAATATAATTTTAAAAGAAACACCCCAAAATGCAAATCAAATCAAACTTAGCCAACAAATTAAGCTAAAAAAATGCATCTTGAGTGAAAATGTATCCCATACTTTTTGAAAAGTAAAGTTGTAAATGAAATGTTGTTTTTAATTAATTTTCAGCTATACCTGGTGGTAACAACGATTTTTGAGTAATTAGTAATGATAAACCACAGAAAAAATATAATTGGAATGAACTCATTTCACTACCGACCGCTAAAAGGCCGGTGTCACGAGCAAGGTACATTAATCAGGGTTAAAAACTAGCATGATTTCCGTATAGAGGTAAAAACGGAAACACACACAAGAGCAATGGCGAGTGGTGGCCGCAAAAAAGTGCTCTTTCTAGAGTTCCATTAGTAAATGAGGAGAACCGAGGTAAGGACATTTAAATGGTGGTTTGCAATTTAATTCCTTTCATAATGTTAAGTGTGCTTTCATCACCCATGCTCTGAGGCTTCAGTTAATTATAAAAGTCTGTAAAACTGTTTTGAAATAGCTTTTAGATATTAAAGAGGAAGCAAGTTTATTTCGGCCACATTTAATGAGTAACGAAAAGGAATTTAATCCTTCTTTAACTTATTATACAAGGCAAGAAACTAAGTAAGCATAAGGAAACCTGGAAATCCTTGGCTACAAAATCATGGCTAAAAAAAATGCGCGAATGGTTTCAGCAAAGTACTCCATTTCAGCGAGTACCTACAGAAGAAGTAAAATAACGAAGAAATCATATAATTGTGTCAGTTTATTGCTCATGTTTCTATGCCTATGACACAGAACGAATGTAGGTATTCGGGAACCCTCCTAGGCCAAACAAGCAATTTCCACAATATTTTTTTCACGCTAAAAAATGCAAAACGTACGTCCCCGAAATGTAAATGAAGGTGACCTTTTATGTTTACATTTTATGGACGGCGGGGTGCGTGCCCCTGTGTCACGGCACACAAAAAAAATTAATAGATTCGAAAGAAAGGACAGGCTTTTCACCGTTGTCAGATGACTGTGCTTATTTATATTGAGAGACTGGGTGGCATTAAGTAAGTAAGTAAGTCTTTATTTTACAAAAGAAAAAATTGACAGTTAATAGTCGTCGACTCAAGATCGAACTCAAGTAGGTGATCTCAGAAAAGTCAAATGCTTATGTCAAGCCTTGGCTAATGTCAATGTCAATCTCAAGATAGTGTCTATTAATATGCTGACAGCTACTCAAGTTTGACATTAGCCAAGGCTTTACATTAGCATTTGGCTTTTCTGAGTTCACATACTTCATATCGATCTCAAGTAGGTGATCTCAGACGACTATTATACCTACCACCCTTAGATGAGTATCTTTGCCATGACGATATACAATTTGTACACCTTTTAGTTTAAATTATTATTCGATTCCAGAAAACGGAATATTAGACTTCAATGTATCTGTGAAAACTTTTAATTGGCTTTTTTATTAACTATGTATTTGTTACTCTGATATTATGTTAGCCGTAAGTTTTCCTCTGAAAATAAAATAAAAATAAATAAATGTACTCGTACACAGAGAAAAAAAAAGCTTCACTTTTTTTTTGGTACCTCACATCGGGTTTTTTTTCTACCTTGTACCGCGGAAATATGAGCACCTCTACCTAAAGTCAAATAGAACCCAGATAGCCAATACGTAAATAAAATACATCCACATACATCCACGTACATCGTCAAATCCTATTTTATATTCTATAAATCGAAAATATAGACAAATATAAGAAAGTAATTTGAATATTTTTTTAATTTTTTATGTAAATATTTTTAAATATTTAAAAAATAAAAATATGTTGACGTTTGACAAATGTCAATGTCAAGTCAACAAGAAGGTTATTTTCTCAGTTATTTGACACTTTTGACAGTTGTTGTTGACGAATGTATTTTTTTAATATTTGTAGGCAATGGAACTACCGCATTAGAGGCTATGATGACGTCAGCGAAAGAAAAATGAAGTAAACATTTTTGGCGATAAATAATGACAATCCTTTAATTTTACTTATTTAAACCCCTAATAGTAATCAGTATCCCTATTCCTCGAAATGGTTTTCCATATACGACAATCGATGCCTCACTGATCAATGCCCATTGATTTGACCATAGCCGACAGTAGAGACCACTATGGGAACGTAGAGTAGATCAAATCACATTTCGGTTTGAAATGTCAAGAGTGGCTGGGACGGGCAATCTACGCAAAGTCTACAGGGTGTTAAAAGACCGCCAACAGACCCGAAAGCCACGCTTACTTGACACCAAAACAAAGTACTTTTTCGATAAATTATTGCTGGGAAATGATTTTGGTTTTTGAGGTTATAATTTTGAAAAATATTTTCACAGAAGTCATATTGCGCAAGCGTAGGTATAAATTTATGTTACTTAAGGGTAGACGATAGCAAGGTGGCGGGAAATTCAAAATTTTCACAGACTTTTACATTTTGTAGCTGAACTGAACTATTTTTGTTCAGCGATTTTTCGTTCGCGAGAATAAAACCGTATTCTTTACATTATTGTAAACAACAGAACAACAATAATTCAGCCGATTATGTGTTCTGGTCTACGAAGCAGTGGTAGTGCCCAAAAAACTTGTCGTAGACCAGAACACATAATCGGCTGAATTATTGTTGTTCTGTTGTTTACAATAATGAAAAGAATACGGTTTTATTCTCGCGAACGAAAAATCGCTGAACAAAAATTGCTCAGTTTAGCTACAAAATGTAAAAAACTGTGAAAATTTTGAATTTCCCGCCACACTACTATGTTCCAGCCTTAAGCTTGAAGTGCCGATGTTTAGAATACATTGCGGGTTGGAATTTTAACGTCGTTTTTTGTAAGAAATATTCATAATTTTGATATGGCTTCTTGAGAAGGTATGTTAAAAACTAGATACTGAATACATTTCTGCAAAAAAAAAGTTTTGAAAAGTTCGACTTTGAACCTCATTATCTCGGAAACTGTTGATTTCCCAGGCATAGTTCCTTGGGCAAAAATGTTCCTTATGATGAGGAAAATACGTGGTTTCCCGCTTTGTTGGCGGTCTTTTAACACCCTGTATATTTGTCTGTGCCGATTTGTGTGTGCTGCATTGCACTGCTGTAGTAACCTGTGCACTGTATTGCTGAGGATTAACAAAGGGCCTGAGATTTTCAAGACAATAAAACTATAACCGTCTCAAAAGAAAATAAAATTTTCTTCAATAAAAATCATATTAATTTCCCAATAATAAAATTAAAATGCACGTTTCACAGAAAAATATTCAATGGGGTTTTTTCCAGGCATCAAAAATAGCCCGAATAACTGTCAAAATCAGTCTATTAATCTGTGGTTTCCATACAAACCACAGATTTAGTTGCGCGATAATTCGCGAATCGCTGTCAAATTTGACACTTGGAAAAATCCCTATTGTAGAATTGGTAACACTATTTGGTTATGGATGGTATGGCGAGGGTATGAGAGGTGGCGTGAGGGGGAAAAGGTCTATACCCAACAGTGGGCAGAGGTTAGCTGATGATGATGATGATGACTCAGCGACCCAAAGTGGATCTTGGCCTCCGCAACCAAAAGACGCCAGCTCTCTCTGTCCTGCGCTAACTCCCTCCATCCTCCACTTAGAACTCGCATAGGTCTCTTTCTACCGCGTCTTCCCAGCTAATGATGTAGAAAAAACATCTTGAGGAAACCTGAAACTGCCTCAATGTGAATCCGCAGTGGGTATACGCTCTAAGCTCAGGGAAGGCCAGTGTGCTGTTTCTGTAAAAAAAAAAAAACTACACAGTTGCTAGTCCTCAAAACCGGTAAATATTATTTTTAACCGGTATTTGCGGGTAAATAGCTCTTATAGAAATAATCAATATTTTTTTTGAGAAATAATACCTAGGTATAAGTGTCGAAAAAAAGATTTTCATTTATATTTTCTCGCAAGTTTTCAGGACTAGCAACTGTGCTGTTATTTTTTGCAGAATAAGCACACCTTACCAATTTGTATAGGCCACATCTTGCTTTTTCTAGAGAGTTTTCTACAAGTAATACCGAGCTACCTACACTTCTTCTGTATTTTATTTTGTTGTCACAAGCAAATAAGGCGTTTAACTACGATGAAGTATTGTGTCGGAGAAGAGGATTTTTATTTTCTGTTTAATTTTGTTTTGTAGGCGGCCTTTGTCTTTTTTTGAAGTGGGTAACTTCAGGGAGCTGTGTTGATTTTAGCGTCAGGTATATTATTTAACTTTGAAAGCCGCTTGTAGGCCATAGGGTTAGGGTGGACTAAAAGGGTTGACGTATATGCACGAAAGTGGATTTAAAAGAGGACGCATTTAATCGCCGGATTTCAAAAAGTCTACATTTAAAAACTCTACGATCGAAACGTCTGAAATTTATTGTTTATAAGTAATGGTCATAACGCCGAAAGTCACAAAGCCGAAAGATCATTTGGTAGAATCATTGAAACGCCAAAGTTATAATGCCCTTACCTACCTTAATACCTACGATCAAAACAGCTAAACTGGCATGACAGTTGCTAGTTTGCTACTGTCAGCTAAATAAAGGGTTGTAGCAACATAAAGTCATTTATAAACTTGAGGGAATCTTATTTGACAAGCAACGATAATAATCACCGACGCTCATCAACCAGAAATCTCACAGAACGGATTTTTTTCAGTAATCTAATCAACTTTACTTTCACTATATTGTCAGGAATACTCTCTGGAAGCGATCGCTCTTAGCGATAAGGTTACCATTCTGTACTCCATTCGGTTAAGAAAATTCTTAGGAATATTTTGTGGTATCTCAAAGTGTTCTCATTATAACAGAAACGATATATAAATGGCGGACACTCTCGCGCCCTCTCGCTTTAATCATATCTCCGTCTATACTCACACGTAACGTTAGCAAAGTCATTTTAGGCAGACCTGATTAGTCACCTACGCTTGGCTAATATAACACGCCAAAATACGTTCGCCTCTTATTGATTTTTTAATGTTTGTCGAGTTATTTCAATATTGTAGTTTACGTTAAGTGTTGTTATTTGTTGAGGTTTGTATTATTTACTACGTTTTAATATTTTTGATCTTATTTTCATAAATATTGTTGTTTAATCACAAACCCAACGTAGAACAATTACCTAATCAATAAAGAAAGCATCGTAAAACAATATTTCCTAACCAAAAATGTAAGAAAGTTTTAGGTATGAACCGAAATCGTATTTTCGTAACCTCTTTTTCACACCTTACCATAGGTACCCGCCGCCATTTTCATATCGTTTCTCTATTGGCACGGCTTATACGTGTTTTTTTTTTTGTTTGTAAAATAAAACGTTAACATTACGACGTACACTTTTTTGCAGTTCCCAGATCCTTGCAAATTTTACTCGAAACACTAAGGGAACAATCACAATAATTAAGTACAGTTTAAACATGGTTTGAACTCTCAAAGATTGATAAATGACTGGGCGGGTAGAGTTTAAACTGTCATCTATGAGCGTTCTGTAATACCACCCTTAGAGCCTTACCACAATAAAAGCAAGCAAACCTTAGATGAAAACAAAAAAAAAGGGAAGATACGGCACTCACCCATTACGCGTGGTCCTGCAAAACTGAGTCCATGGACTCACTTTCATTCAGTCGCCGCCGGTTGGACACTGTTCTTGTCTCGCTCGGGCTTGTTGGTTTAGCGTATCGCTTATTCACCGAGTTAAAGCTGTGTGAGTTTATGTGCATGAGTGCGTTCGAGCCCATTTTTTCACGGCTGCTAGTAAGAATGTGCCGTATCTTCCCTTTTTTGTTTTCATCTAAGAAGCAAACAGGCTACAGAAAAATATCACTTCAAACAAACAACTCTCATTAGTGTGTGAACGTCTGTTATGTAAAAAGTCCCTTTTGTAACCACCCTGGAAGGATTATTTGGAGTCCGCCAGAATGCACAATAAGGTGTCTTAAACATATGGGGTCGTAAGTGCGGTTTTTGGGTGACGGCATAGCATTGTCTAAGAAAACAGCCGCTTAGACAAGTAGGTATGTAACGCATTGTATCATTATGGTTGTAAAGCAGTAGGTACGGTCGGTCACAATCTCAGATACCCCATGGCAGCTCTTATCGCGCGCGGCATAAGGGCGCCAATCGAACAAAAAGGGGTATCTGAGACTGTGGCTGACTGTACCTACTTTCTTCGTTTTCCTGTAGATCACGTGGCCGTGATTTTGGCACGTTTCAATCATGCACATGCAGGTTCGGTTCCCGACGTTTACTTGTCATACAATCACACTGCATGAGAAATAGAATCACCAAAATTAAAGGGGTCAAGGGGTTAATCGCGCGCTAAAACGTGGATTAACCTCTTGACCCGTGAATAAGAAGATCGATAGATAAACATTGGCTGAGAGGACAGATCTGGCTATCTCGCAAGCCAAGTGATTAATTAAACCCTATAGGTACTGATCATATAACATATGGCTATTATTTAGTGACGTAATCTTGGTACATTGTTCATTTCACGTTTTTAGTAAGATCGTAGGTAAAATATTTAGTAAGATAATTCCCAAATAATCTTCTAGATTTCCAGCCAACTTTCGTAAGTTGAGAAGGGCGAAAAAAAGGTAAGAGAAAGTGTCGCACAACCACGCATGCCACAACCAAGGCTCTTCAAACGCCTTGAACTGACCAAAATCATACACCGAACATTTCCACCGACAAAAAATACCGACACACGCCCACGCAGACAAAACACGAACGGTTACACAAAGTTCCTTAGACCCACACCGCAGTTCAGCAAACTTGTACATGAAGCAGCCAGACTCTATCCTCAAAAGCATTCGACTTATTTTCTCTCGTTTTGTTCTCAGATTACTTCATAGAATAACGTGGAAAGATGAAAATATATTGAGATATTAAAATAATTCTACAGTTCTTAACTCTGCAGTTTTTGACTTAGGTATAATGCGCGCGGGATGAGAATGGGATGGAACCTTGTCAAAGTGAACCGAAAATGACAGTTCTTGAGTAGCGTCAGTAAAAAAATTGTTAGTTCTGCGTTCTATTATAGGGTTATGAAATTGAAAATACACATAAATGTTTAAAGGTTGTAATCTAAAAGGATTAAATGTTATTTGAATAAAACGTGATAAAACTCGAGCAGACTGAGCAAGTTTCGACGCGAGTTTGCCATAGACAACTAGTTTGCCGAAATGCTGACGCTACAGCTGACAGGCGGACCGCGAGCGTCTCAATTCCAAAAGGTATTAACCCATTCTTATCCTTTGCGACTGGCTCTTCCGACAGCCACTGAGAACATAAGTAGTAACTTTGTACGTAAAGCATGAGTAAGCGCTTTTAAAAACAAACTAGTAACGTTGAACCTTGGGAATCATGTTCAGTAACTGAGTAATCTACCTATCGATCGACTATTGTATTAGGAATCCTCCTAGTGAATAGGAATATGCCTTGTCTAAGAAGACGGGATTCCAAAAGTTTGTGCAATAACGGTACCACTGCTTTCTGCCGGATCCTAAAATTAAAGGTGTTACGCAGTGCAAAGCTAATGTAAATTTATCATTACCGCAAGTAGGCTCCTGAGAATCGCGCCTTAGCGAACGATTCTCAAAACCCAAGCCACGCGAACCGTAAGTACGCTTTACTTTTTTCTTTTAGCTAAGTCTACAGTTTATACACATATCTCAGCAGAACCGGTTTACTTTTTGGTTATAACCGGTATGAACCGGTTCGATAGGAGCGAAATACGGGAAAACATTTATAAACCGGTTTTTTCCCCGCGCCAGTCGATCGTAAAGAAACCACAGCCCATCCCGCCAATTGACTAGGTGATTTCCGATTTATAACCTACCTACCTATACCCCTGTATTCTTTTGAATAAGCACCGTAAATATTCCCATCTAAAAAAGTTTCTTCATTACAATAAGAGCAATTTTCCCGCAAATAAACCGTTATCGACGGTTGACACTCGAGTGGAGTTTTTAGGGAACACACGCGCTGTTTTCCTAGTCCTAGGGCCTGAGTCTGTAACGCAATGGTGCCAATATGGGCTCCCAGTTGACGTTATAGGAGGAGCGGGTGATCATGCTCCTCACTATAAAGGGAAATTTCCGGCCAAGCAGATGTTGTGCTTGGGGACCGGCCGGGTCCAACTGAATATAGTTGGACGTTCTATATATACTCAGCTACGAAAGATATTTTGCTGGCGCGATGCAGGATTGTAGCGAGTAGCGATTGACAGCTCGAGTATGTAGCAGTTTCCTGAGCGCCCGACAGGGGTCGCTACAGTACTCCCCCCCAAGACCTTTAGTCCTAAAGGCCTTGACATCGAAGTCTGTGCTAGGTAGCTTGCACGTGCCAGTAACGCTGAGTCAGTGAGTCGACTAGCGGTTGATGCTTTTCCGGCTAACAGAATCGCATCGCCGGCGACAATACCTCGGTGAGTCGGGTAGGAACCGGGGATGGCTGCTATACCACTGGCAGGAAGATGCTGGCGACAATACCACGGTGAGTCGGGTAGGAACCAGTGCACCTGCTGTGTGGCTGCCGTTGCCGAATATTGCTGAGAAGTGATCACCATCAGAACCAGTAGCACGTTGCGTCGGCTGTAATGGAACTGATAGGGTGAGAATGAAGCTGGCATGCTTGAGACTGATGAGGTCTGAGGGTGCTCGAGAGCGAAAGAAGGTTGACAAGCTCTGTCAGGGGTCACCACTATAGGAGGAGCGGGTGATCATGCTCCTCACTATAAAGGGAAATTTCCGGCCAAGCAGATGTTGTGCTTGGGGACCGGCCGGGTCCAACTGAATATAGTTGGACGTTCTATATATACTCAGCTACGAAAGATATTTTGCTGGCGCGATGCAGGATTGTAGCGAGTAGCGATTGACAGCTCGAGTATGTAGCAGTTTCCTGAGCGCCCGACAGGGGTCGCTACAACGTGTTCAATTACGATTTATGAATGCTGTCGGTCCTTTTAATGTTTTTGTAGCACTTAAAGCAAATATTATTCCGATTCTAACTCTACAGGATTAGTTCGCTGGTTGTAGGAGAAAAACGTGGAAAGCCTGGTCTTTTCCTTCTACTGGGACGCCATCAACACGCCATTGCGTCGCCACGCCAAACTTAAGCCCCTGTATTCTCTTGAAAAAGCACCTAAATATTCCCATAAAAAAATACAATAAGAGCAATTTTCACGCAAAAATACCGGTTTTGACGATTGACCTACACACGCGCTGATTTCTGAGCCCTGTTTATAAGCTCTTTTAGTTTCGGAAATAGGTCCCCTGGAGGCGAGAGTCTCGTCCTGCTAACGAGCTGTTTTAATTAGTCACCTGTACGTATCGGATGCTTCTAATTAGATAACGAGTGTATTTACTTGCTTTGCTGTCTGTTTGCTCTACAGGTTAGTGGTGGGAGAGATTCCTAGTGAGATTGGGGCTTGTGTTGGCTCGGCAAGTATTTTCATAGAAGTAAAGAGTCAAGAATAGAGCAAAAAATATAATTAATTCTTCTTGTTTTCCACCTATTCGCTTCTAGCAAATGACACAGGGGTGGTATTCTAGAACGCTACTTAAACTCTGTTTAAGTAGAGTTTAGACTGTCGATAAAACAGTGCATGTTATGATATGAAGGGAGGGATATACAAATCAAAACATGCACTGTTTTATCGACAGTCGACTACTAAACTCTACTTAAACTGTGTTTAAACAGAGTTGAAGTAGCGTTCTAGTTTGATCTGAGTTTAAGTAGTGTTCTTGAATACCACCCTAAGGGCTGATAAAGTAGAGAGACTCAATATGGACTCTATCCATCTCTCCTTTCCTATTTTGTATGCATGAGGTAATACAAAGTGTTACAAAACATCCTTCTTTTTACATGGTTTTACCTACTGATCAACAGGATGTCAATTCTGTAAAAAAAAATTGAAAAATAAATTTTTATTTTATAACCTTTAAATTTTATTTTATTATTAGCCAAAATTTTAAAATATTATTGTCTGTGTAGCTTTGAGTTGTTAAAACATTGTGAAAGTCAATGTAAATAATATTTCAAAAATGCTATTCTTCCACCACAGCATTAACATTTTATTTATTTAAAAATCAACGGACCGTCATAGAGCAAAGAAAATATTATTCGGCATGTGACGATGCATAGCATCTAAGTGAGAGAGCGTCACTTCCGGTTTAGCTATTCTCCAATCAGAGTCCGTTTCCGGGGACCATTCCATTTTGCCCCACCAGAGATGCCCCACTGGTGGGGCAAAATGGAATCGCACAAAAAATAATTCCATTTTGCCCCACTGGCCGCCCCACTGAGTGGCTGGTGGGGCAAAATGGAATTTAAATTCCATTTTGCCCCACCAGCTTTTTATAAACAAGATTATTAATGGCGAGGCTGACTCATTACAATGATGCAGTCACTGTAGCCTAGCCTAATTTTATAATAAATCGGTATAAATAAAACTAATTTGTTAACTTTACTTATTCGTTTATTTGTTGTAAAAATATAACATTGTTATATTATTATGGCATCTAACATAACAACATTGTTAAAATAGTACAACATAACACAAAGACCGCTTATAATTCTGAATAATCATTTCTATAAAATATGTGTCATTTATGAATAAATATACATAGATTTGTCATTTTAAAATCTTTACAAAACATTAAAATTAAACAATTAATTCAAGTTATGGCTTTCTTGATTTAAATTAAATATCACAAAAAATACCTAAATAAACGTTTGCTTGTTTCCATTGTTGTCCATAGCTTAATCAGTCTTTTATAATACTCAAATATACAGATATGCAAATAGTACAGTCACCCGTAAGGTCTTAAAAGATACAATATAAGTATTCAAATTGAGGTTTAAATGTTAAAAACTATACTAATTGTACAGGGTGTTTCAGAATGGTCTTGCGACTGAAAAGAAGTTTGTAATGGAGATAATTATGACACTTAATGGAGATATTAACCTGAGTGAAATCTCGTCAGTAATACACGCTAGCACTCTACTCGGTTACAATACGGGCGACTTTACAACCAAATTGTACTCTGACTTGAAGTCGTGGTACCAAGGAACCTAACTCATTTATTTTTAAAACATTTTGTTTGGTCCTTGGTTGATAATGATAAAAGAAACTCGTTACAGCTTGTGTCTGGCGGTTTTATTTTGTAGGTATTTTCAAACATGACTATAAAATAAAATTAAATGAGATTTTAAATGAAAAGTGGTTTCTTTTGCGCGATCTCATATAAATTAAATAAGATTTTTATGTTATAGTCATGTTTGAAAATACCTACAAAATAAAACCGCCAGAATCAGAATCTTGAGCTGACTTTGACGGCGGACTTTGTCAAGTACTTACAAGTAAAAAATATATAAATACAACAAATAAAAGCTAGAAATTGTTTATAAAAAAATAGGCACACTTCTCCTATGTATGCACTCCCAAATTGACAAATCATTTTTGTATTATTTTTTTTTTTGCATATATGGTGCCCAGCACGAAGAAGTTTTTCTTTGGCTATAGAATTCTTAAAAAAAACTAATGCACTGCCTGTACCACTTGAACACGAAGCCATTATTTTCACTCAAACAAACCTAGTCAACGGTTGTAAGCAAACTGATAAGAATCCAGGTTGAAAACTACAACGTGCACCGGGTCCTTTGAATTACTAGAACAATAGACAGCGCGGCCACAAATAACCAATCAAAAAGTAGCATACCCAAAATGGCATCATGGGCCTCGACCTTGGACGGGTAAAAGGCTCTTTTTCTAAATTTTTGTATTTTATGCAGTAAATTTTACACAAGCAAAGGAGCATCAAAGTAGTCACTCTGTCGGAATGTACTCTGACTTTGAAGACGCGGCTATAATAGATACCAATTGGAGGCTATTAGTTCTTAGCCATAGTTTTGTTTTACCACAATTTTTGTGTTCATACAAAATTGTGATTAAGAATGGAAACAAGCAAACGTTTATTTAGGTATTTTTTGTGATATTTAATTTAAATCAAGAAAGCAATAACTTGAATTAATTGTTTAATTTTAATGTTTTGTAAAGATTTTAAAATGACAAATCTATGCACCTATATTTATTCATAAATGACACATATTTTATAGAAATGATTATTTAGAATTATAAGCGGTCTTTGTGTTATGTTGTACTATTTTAACAATGTTGTAATGTTAGATGCCATAATAATATACCAAAGTTATTTTTTTTAAAACAAATAAACGAATTAGTAAAGTTAACAAATTAGTTTTATTTATGCCGATTTATTATAAAATTAGGCTTGGCTACAGTGACTGCATCATTGTAATGAGTCAGCCTCGCCAATAATAATCTTGTCTATAAAAAGCTGGTGGGGCAAAATGGAATTTAAATTCCATTTTGCCCCACCAGCCACTCAGTCGGGTGGCCAGTGGGGCAAAATGGAATTATTTTTTGTGCGATTCCATTTTGCCCCACCAGTGGGGCATCTCTGGTGGGGCAAAATGGAATGGTCCGTTTCCGGTTGATATTATTGGTAACAGATTTGACTTACTTCCTGTTGCCGCCATATTTGTCACCTGGGGTTGAGTCCGTTCAACGTGGCTTCATAGCTTCTTTTACTTTCGAACTAGCAACATCTAAGCAGAAATTCTGCTAGTTTTTCAATTTATTATTTTAAATTCTTTGAAATTAAAGTTTTAAATACCTTTTTATCTAAAAGTGTAAAAGTTCAATTCAGTGATGACAAAGTATAAGTCACTGTGTGTGGCTAGTGATCAAGAAAGCAGTGATCGTGCCACGTGTGTGAGTAATAACGGCGGAAAATCGGACATGGCGCCGTCGAGGCGCCGAACGAGCGCGAGAAAACGCGCTACAAGTTCCGATAGCAGCGAGAATACCACGGAAATTAAGGTAAAGTGAACCAAACATTTCCTTGGACAGAAAATTTTTCAAAAACTTCTTGAACCGGATGAATATTGCGACAAACCTTGTTCGTTGCACCATAGTGGGCAGACCGCTATTAAATCTTGTCCGTCTACCCCACAACAAGATATTTCATCTGCTTCCTATTTTCTACTCGCCCGGCTGCTTTTGCCGAAAATATTCTCACTTTATTTAGGTCCAGTTAACATAACTCTTAAGGACCCTAACACCCTCCGTTTCGACCTTTTTCACGTCAAACGATCGGAAGAGCTGCAGAAGTTCAATAATCCCAACTGGATAAAGTTACCTCATGTTCATGCATTAAACAATAGGTACTAGCCCTGGTTTTGTGGAGCACAACGTGACCAACGAACTTTGGCAACTTACAAAGCGCAAGGTTAGCATGGCGCTCGCTGGAAGACCCTATGCTGTGACCTCCAATATGTTATTTACGCTACAAGATCTTCTCTAACAGCTTTAGCAAGAAATTGTAGGCTGCGCCTGGGACGGAACGAACCCCTTCAGTTATTTTATGACAAAATATCTCTTTTGGTAACAAATCCAAATACCTACTTTAAGGTTACCTAGTGTGTAACACAGATTATTCGTGGTAAGCGCGCCGAGTATCTCTGCGGGAACTTATTCTAGCAAACTTATCGAACAAGAACTTGCATCAAGGTTTGCGCAAGAAGATTCCAAGCGCGGAGCACTTGTTCGACAACAGCGCCGCGAAGTCCAACGACCAAAGTAGTTAAGGGTGAGTGTTATCGGGAAGCGGACATACCTCACCATGGTTCAATGTCCAACGACGAAGTCCAAGAAAACAGCTCAGATTGCATGTGCTTCAAATCCTACAATATGAAACCTTTCAGAGAGGACAGTTAAATGACAATAGAAAATCTAAATAACTACTTACCTAACTATACATCGGCCAGAATGGAAAACTGTTTTAACAGCGCAACGTCCCTGATTAGGGAGAACAGGAATTGATGATGATGATTATGATGTAATGATGATGATGATGATGATGATGACGATGATGATGATGATGATGATGATGACGATGATGTGGATGATGATGATGATGACCTACCACCTCTACCGTGGTCCATGGAATTGGAGGCTGCCTCTGAGCGTATCGGAGGCAGTGGCAGAACGTTATCAGGCTCCGTAGGCCAACCTGGCAGTGATGTCAGGGATGCGTCTGCCATTTACCTCCAGCCAGTGCTTGTCCTGTCAACACTGCGCAATCCAGTCACATCCAAAGACAGTGCCTGTCCCCCGGCAACACTGCAATGCATTGACCTCCAAGCTAGTGCATATTCTGTCAACACTGCGCAATCCAGTCACATCTAAAGACAGTGCCTGTCCCCCGGCAACACTGCAATGCATTCACCTCCAAGCGAGTGCATATTATGTCAACGCTGCGCAATCCAGTCACATCCAAAGACAGTGCCTGTCCCCCGGCAACACTGCAATGCATTGACCTCCAAGCTAGTGCATATTCTGTCAACACTGCGCAATCCAGTCACATCCAAAGACAGTGCCTGTCTCTCGGCAACACTGCAATGCATTCACCTCCAAGGTAGTGCATATCCTGTCAACATTGCGCAATCCAATCACATCCAATGACAGTGCCTGTCCCCCGTCAACACTGCAACGCATTGATCTCCAAGCCATTGCCTAACCTGTCAACACTGCGCAATACAGCCACATCTAAAGCCAGTGCCTGTCCAGGCAACAATGCAATCCATTCACCTCGAAGCCAGCGCACGTCCGGTCAGTACTGCGCAATCCAGTCGCACACAAAGTCAGTGCCTGTCCTACCATAACTGCAATCCACTCAGCTCCAAGCCAGTGCTTGTCCTGTCAACACTGCGCAATCCAGTCACATCCAAAGCCAGTGTCTGTCCTGTCAACACTGCGGAAACCTCCTACCCAGCCAGTGCTTGTCCCGTCAACACTGCGTTGTCAGCGGCGCTTCAACAGCCGCGAGTCACCAGGTACGACTATACTAATCAACGCTCAGCTGGAACAGAATGTGCTGGAAATATCTACCGGATTAGACAAACTGGAAGTAAGTCCCTTTTCATCAACTTACCTTCACGATCCAAGGTGCCATCGCCGGTTTCTTAGCTAATCAATCGAAACAGCACCTCTGGAAAGACTGCTAAATAGCGAGATGGACCAGACACCAAGAGAATTATGCGGCAAAGCCTACTGAAGGGCTACATTATCTGGACATTGATTCGAATACAGCTATGAACCTCTAGTCTCTTCCTCAAAAGAAGGTATGATTCTAGGTTAAAGGCACGTCACCAGCATTAAAAGAATGCCAGACCTTACTACGCATGCTCAACTATGCTAGCCAAGTCAGATCCCGAGAGATCGTCTCCAGGTAGATAATACTCGACATCAATTGGTGGCTTTCAACAACTAAGGGACTCTCATGAGAAGCTCCATACTCTAGACGTCATAGAACATATCTGCCACATATGCCGCGGACTGGGTATCCCAACTAGAAGACCACTTGCCAGCAGACGAGTTAAACCGCAGCCAAATTGACAATGCAAGGATATATTCGCGATAATCTGGGCCATGCGTCAATTTAAGGATCAGTGGAAGAGAAAACACGTTACTCTGCAATCTGAGAACCGCCATGTGTGGCCAATTCAATTCAATTCAATTTATTTCAGATTTGCATCCATATTTTGTATCCTTTTTATTTTATTTGATTAAATTCGAAACGAGGGGAGAACAGTCTGAATGCATACCAAAACCGACTAAACAACCTGTCTCGCCTACTGAATCAGAGGAAAATAGACCTAGCGGCCGAGCATCTCCCAGGTTGCTTTAATCTCATGGAGGACAGTCTGTCAAGGAACAAGGCTCAAGTTTCAACCGTGAGTAAAGTTCTTTCAGAAATTCGCAGGCCGGAAACACCTACAAAGGTACAGAGGACACAGAGGTTGTACTAACGTATGTATCAGCAATCAATGCGACCCATCAGCTCTCTTCACAACGCATTCAGCAAAGCGGGGGCCATAATCTGGCTTGGCTCTTTCCACGCGAACACCGTGAAAGGCACATTCCCCCTGATAACTCCTATACAGCCGAGAGCCTATCGGTTACCGGATTTACATACCGAGAGGCCAAACCAAGGTTCTTCCACCTCCTCAAACACAAGGTATGAAGTTTTGACTGGTCGACAGCCGAAAAAACCATGCTAGCAAGCAGTTGGTGTGAATCCACACTTAAAAGTTACCGACCGACATGGTAAAGTTGGACTGGTTGTGGAGTGATAAAGAATAACTAGATTATAAACACCACAGGGGCAGTGTTTTAACAAAATATTTCGTAAATTGGGATTTTAATAGTTAAAGTTGCTCTTTCAGCTATTTTAGTCCATACATAACTGATTATAATTTTCAGTTAAAGAAAATCTTAGTTCAGATGTTTTGGTAAAGCAACTTAAAAACGAAGCCAAAACTGATAGCTCGGAAGAAGCTGCGAAAGACCCCGCTAATCTGGTTGCCTGGCTGGGTTCAAACGCTACTAACAAAGTGAACCTTGTGGCTTCGCGTAAATAAGCTTTTATTTTACTAAAACTGACACTGCCACGCACGCACTGCCAGGCAATCAGGATGGAACATTATATAAAATTCAAAACAAGTCTGAAATTATTTTCTGGACTGCTTAAGTTCTACAATTCAGTGAGCAGAGACTAACAACGGATTATAGTTCATAGTTAATTTATTTGCCTCATAATGGTAATTCATAGGTCTTACATAATAATTAGAGTATCACATTATGTACCCTGTAAGGGCATTGCAAATATTTGAGTAGGTATTTACATTAATAATTGTTGTAATAATAATTCATTTCAATAGTAAACCATTAATTAAAATTTGATTGTATAAAATAGTTGATAATTAGTTACATTGTAAATTAAATTATTTGCTGGGGTGTGAGATTGGGACCATTTTCACTTCAATGTCTTGTCGGTTATGAATTCTTCAAAAGAATAGTAATTTTTGCTAATCAGTAGCTCCTTTAGTCTACTTGCAAATCTTTTAGGCCTTTTTTCTAATTTTAGATTATCTGGGATTTTATTGTAAATATTGATTGCTGAGACTTTTGGACCTTTTGTAAACATTTTTAAGCGCCTTGATGGGCCCGCAAGTTTGTGTTTTGATCTTGAGTTGAAAGAAATTAAGTCCTTTTTTTGTTGGAACAAATGTATATTTTTGTGTACGAAAAGCGCAGTTTCATAGATATACAGCGAGGGTAGTGGCAGAATTCTTAGTTGTGGAAAGTGTGGCTTGCAGCTGGCGGGGCTGTGTATACCTACTAGCACGCGGATACATTTTTTCTGCATCACAAATAATTTATCTGAGTCGGTACTATTGCCCCACAGGGTTATTCCGTAGCGGAGCCAGGCATGCGCGTACGCGTGGTAGGCTGATAGTGCAGTTTTTAGGTTTGTTGTTTGTTTTAGTACACGCAGTGCATATATAAATCGTGAAAGTTTTGTGTTTATGTTAGAGATATGCTCCTTCCACGTAAGGCCAGTGTCCAAAGTGATTCCTAGCAGTGAGAATTGTGTGACTTCTTCTATCGGGGTTCCGTCCAAGGCGAGCTGCATCAGTATTGGGTCTTTTTGGTGAGGATGGAACTGCATTATTTTTGTTTTTTTAATATTGATTTCTAGGCTGTGATCTGATATCCAACTGTGTATTCTGTTTAATGTATTTTTTAGTATGTTATTGTGATTATCTGTATCTTTAAATTTGAATAGCACCGATACATCGACCCTTTTTATTTCCATAACAGGTGAAGCGAGATCTCTTCGCATAATCTCTTTGGTCAGATATTGGGTGAAAAACGTGTTGAAGGATGCCCATATCAGGGTTCCCTCTCCGCTGTTATAGCATCATAATGCTTGATAATGCACCTAGCTATCTATAGATTAAATCATCTATATTATTCATGGGTTTATATAGAGTGCTAATGTAGAAAATTAAAAGGTAGAAGTGCCCAGAAAGGTCCTAACGATTAACATTCATCCAATTTGATTGCCTTTTTTCTATCAGCATACTTCAATTTCCAGTAATTCAGAGCTTATAAACATTGTTTTTTACAAGTAAACACATATCTTAATTATTCTGTGCCTAGTTCTCTTGCAGACTATTACAGCTTACATCACATAGCGTCGTCATCCAGTCACCAGGAGCTAATAAACACGTCTCTCACTTAGATGCTATGCATCGTCACATGCCGAATAATAGTGCAAGTTTTACATTAAAATAAAACTTGTATTATTAAGCAGAGACGATGCATAGCATCCCATTAAGGCCTCCTGGTGAGAGACCTATGAAGCCACGTTGAACGGACTCAACCCCAGGTGACAAATATGGCGGCAACAGGAAGTAAGTCAAATCTGTTACCAATAATATCAACCGGAAACGGACTCTGATTGGAGAATAGCTAAACCGGAAGTGACGCTCTCTCACTTAGATGCTATGCATCGTCTCTGCTTAATAATACAAGTTTTATTTTAATGTAAAACTTGCACTATTTAGGTTGTGATGCCTATCACCTATATACAAAAGATCCTAACTCTTTTTACATGGAAATAGCACTTCCATGTAAAAAGAGTTAGGATCTTTTGTAACACATTGTATAGTAAGTTGTATAGTATAGCATTAGTCTGTAACTTATTTCAGCATTAATAGAAAGTCTATTCATCGACAGTCTGAATTGAGTGGGTTTAATTCATAGAGATTTCGTCTGTATCCCTTATTATTAATTATAATGGCTTAGTAACGTCGTACAATTAATTTATGGCTTCAAGGCGAGAAATTATAATTCATTAATCATTCAGTGTAATTATTTTAGAAATGTAGTCGTTTAAATTCAAAGGTAGGTACTGAAAACGATTTGAGTAACAAAATAATTTTTATCACATCTATTCGAAAACACCTAGTTGGGTCAACCGACGCTCGGGATTTTACCCTAGAATCCTTCGCTCCGCTCTGGATAAAAAAAAACACACTTGATAAAAAAAAAATACTTCCTCGGGAAACAATCTGTACTTTAATTTTGTGGGCAATAGTTTTTGCACGTTATAACCCTAAACATATAGGATTATTTCCCTTTATAAAATTTAAAGGAACTTCGTATAGGTATTTTCCGTTTCTACGAGTGAACTCGGTAAATTAATTCCTGACACGGCCTTGAACCAAATACTTGACATTCATTGTCAACTATTGATAAGGCAATCGATATTTTAATGACCACTTTGAGACTACGACACATCCATTTTGATATGATAGTTATATGTAGAAAACTATAAGGTACTTCTAGGATATATAATTTATAACACTAACACCAGTTAACACCACTCATACTAGATGTATGAAGCGACCACTCAAACGCTGCAGTGCCTGGGACATTTTTAGTTACATGGATTGTTTCATTGATGTAAGGGGAAGTAAAAAGGGAAAATCCTTGTTTCGACCAATTTATAATCCCACATTTTTCAAAATAACGAAGACTTGTGTTTTGAAGTAGAAAAATTGTTTTTTTGGGGTTCCGTACCCCAGGGGTTCCGAATGGGACCATAATATTATTCTGCCTCCGCGGTCAGTCGATCCTAACTTTATAGGGCTGAATCTTTGGAACCTAGAAGCCTAGAAGCTAAATAAGCAGCTTTCAACGAGGAAATAAGTCTATTTGTCAGCGGCTCTCCAGCTATCACTTTCACGCATGGTGTTCTTCCCAAATAATCCTGTAGTAAAGTTCCAAAGTCGGAAGCACAAAGCCTCGCCTAATCTATCAGCAATAAATCTAATGTCACAGAAATGTTGGCGGAAGATTTATTCCTAGAAATTATTCTGCTTCAGACTTGAGATCTAGTTTGGGAGTTACTTGGAAGTAGTTGTTATTGGGTAGGCGCCTACTTGGTCTCAAAAAATATTCACACAGAATCAACCTGTTTTACATCTAAAAGTATTAAAAGATCATAAGATAAGAGAGTTGTGTGTAGGTACTTAGAAAAATAAAAATTGTAAGGGCCTTTAAAACAAAACAAAAAAAACTGTCTCTTCTTTTTTCTAAAGCACTATAAGAAAGGTTTCTTTAGCCATATCGAAAGACTATGGTCCGAATAGATCCCGGAATAGACCCATCTACGAGCTGTTCCGTATTTCTGCTGAGGAAGAACATTTCTAGTCCATTCTTTTAATTTATCTAAGTTGCCTCTGTTGGAAGCAACTAGGTAAACCGTGCTGTCCAAAGTTCTAAAATAACGATTCAACTTTGAATTAAATCCTACCACACTGTCGACAAAAGATTAAAGCGGAAAGTGGAAATCCGCGTCCGCCGCGATAAAACAAACAAAAATCGTGACCAAACTTAAAATTAATAAAATGGTTCCCGATTTTCAGTTAAAACAAGCCCCGCTGAAGACCATATTTCATTCGATTATTGCATTTAAATCGCAACGGTTTAAAATAAATGAACCAGACCAGATTGTGATGCAAAAATATTATCCCAATGTGCATAAACGGCCGTGGAGTTACGAATGTTGATTATGTCGTTTAAAAAATATATAAAATTAAACCGCGCTGCAGACTTTTTAATTTAATTAAAGGCATCTACGTAATGAGTAGATTTATGCAGCGTCCAGTGGCACCTTTACTCACACTAGATGGGTGAAGAGCTCTAGATCACTCGGCGCTGTATCGCCTGGTACATTGTTAATTTAAAGCAAAACCATTTCACTTGCATGGAAAAGTTATTTTTCTATGTACCTACTTAAAATACTTTTGGAATCATGAATAACTTGGCTCTCTTTCTATTTATTCATGTTTTAGGTGAGATAACATTTTCATTATTAAGACAAAATCGAAATACTGGGTCGTCAGAAGGAAAACATGTGGGTATGTTATTTTAATAAAAAATAAACTGGAAAGAAGATAATGGAAAACGCAACAGGTTTGACCAATATACATTTTAGCCAGCTGACATTCAATTTCCTACCGTCAATAATGTAGGAAATTGCTTTGAGACACTGTCTTTGTCGAGTGGCCGAACTGTAAACGATCTATGACATTGCTTGTGAAGTGAGAAGGCTGTGACCAAATTCAATAATTAGTTTGTAATTTTATAGGATGCTTTATTAGATTGGTCTCAATTCGGCGTACGATTTTTCGATACCTATTTTGCTTTTGAATAAAGTTCTTTTTATTTATTTATTTAGTCATGTTGTTTTCAACAATAGAGAAGAAGAAGACAGATATTTAGGGTGGTATTCTAGAACGCTACTTAAACTCTGTTTAAACTCAGTTTAAGTAAAGTTTAGTAGTGTCGACTGTGGATAAAACAGTGCATGTTTTGATTTGAATATCCCTCCCTTCATATCTAAACATGCACTGTTTTATCGACAGTCTGAACTCTGTTTAAACTGAGTTGAAGTAGCGTTCTAGAATACCATCCTAAATATTATAACTATTATAAGGCTAAACAATATCTCGGGCCGGGACTTGAACCCGCATCCTCATGGCGGCGCTTTTAATCCTTGCCGAGATATTTCCTTAGCACGGGTTAGTACTTTAGAAAAACTAAAAAGTGTCGATATAAATATCGGATCTTTCTAAAATGTTCAATGTGATGGCAAGTCATAAAATATTTTCACAAGAAACGAGAAATGCCAGACCCAGCTCTAAAATATCTGATTCTTAAAGCGGCAGATACTACGATTATTTATAGGACGTGCGACGTACCTCTGCCTTATGATGATTTTTTTATATCGGCAACTGCGCGACCAAATGAGATACAAATACGAGTAGACCGCCGGACTGCGTTTTCTCTCGCTTTTCTTTTGGGCTCGATAAAGGACACTGACATACCATTTGATATTGATTGGAAAAGGTTACGTTTGTGCTATGGGTTGGTTATCGTATGAGGTAGTAGCCAACCCTCTGGTGTCAGAGTTTTGAGGCCGCCCAAGAGTCTCTGACATGACTTAAATTGACATAGATTTTTAACGAATAATATAGTACATAATTACATAAATAAATAGCGGCAAACATACTAACTCACTTGTGCTGTTCGCAGAGCAGCTGCAGTGCATTTTCACGATAAACTATAATGAAACAAAATGCTCACCAAACAATAATATGAATGAGGTTAAACTCTGCCGTATTGCCAATTATTACTTCGCGGTCCACAATGATAAATGAGTTTGAGAAATTTTAATTAAAACTACATTCTGTTGGTTGTGCCGTAAAATCGGTAGGTATGTATTATCACAAAAGGTCCACTCGTGTAGCATTCCATTTCTGAAAGATTCCATAACCGGGGGGTCTACCGGCTAAGATGAAGCCGATTACCATAATCGAAGTTCGATTTATGAAAAATGTACTGCCACCTAGTTCATTTTACTGCCACACAGTTAGTTTTTTCATAAATCGAACTTCGATTGTCGCCAATGGTAATCGGCTTCATTGTAGCCGGTAGACCCCCAGCTGTTAACATGAATTATTCCACCGCTATCAGAATATCTCTCATACTATGAAAGAAATATTGTTATCAATAGCTCTTAAAAATACTTAGGTACTTAAGCCTAGTGATTCTCATGTATAACGGCTCGTTTTTGGCAAAAACCGCATACAAAAATAAGACATGATCATTTTTTCATTGGTGGCGCTAGCGTACATTGACCATCACCTTAAGTTGAAGTCGTGCTTCTGTGATGTAGAAATTATGCTATATTTTAGTGTGAAAACTGTTTCGAATAATCCTGTAATAGCTGGTTAATCCAGTTTGAGCCGCGATTTATTCGATTGTTCGTGTTTGTTAGACTGATACTTTGTTAATTTGATTTTGTTAATATTATTGTTATTATAATTAAACTATCGGGGTTTGAACAAGGGTCAACTTGTACAGAAACTAGATACTTTACACAATAAACGCTGCTTACTCTTGATTGAGATAAAAAAAAGTCAATACCGATAGGTACATTACCTCCGATTTCTGAATTGAGAATTTCATTAATCAAAAAAGTAAGTATCGTTCTATCTCGGCAGATGTCACAGAAAAGAACTAGACAGAATGATACTAGTGGTTCACCCCGCACTGTGAACTCGCGATCCCATATAAACTTGACAACCCCATATCTCGGCAACCCCTCGACCGATTTGGCTCATGTTCGAACTTAAAAATTCTTTTAATTTCATTTACCCGCCTACCATAACGATGCGACTAAATTTACTCAAGTTATCGTCGAACGAACATCCATACAAACATACATACAAACATACATACATACATACAAACATACAAACGCCGGATTGTTCAAGTAGACTCGGAGAACTTCGCTCGCTTCGCTCGCTCGTTCAATTATGAGAAAAATAATAATATAATGTTCTCTATCGAATCTGTTTATACGTAGACTCAAACTGCACCTTCCCACGCGCCGTTTGGTACTAAAGATAAGAAATAAATAAAATAGAGGTAAACACTGAAGTAGCAATATTCTTATAACGCTTGCTCTTAATGTCACGTGAATGGTGAATAAAATTAAATCTAAAAAGGTATAAAACAGTTTTTCAAAAGCCGCTGTAATACCTGGGCCCAAATATCGAACATTAAGGGAACCTTCACACGGGCGTTTATTCTAACCACAGTAAAGTGAAAAAACTGTGTCACTCTATGAAAATACTGTGACTGCTTCCTTTTTGTACCACAATTTCAAATTAGGATAGAGGGCTGCTAGTGGCAATTATATACACCTGAAAGTAACCCCTTTTTCGCCGCGAAAAACGCATTGCTCTAATTTCTTTCAGGCAATTTTTTTTATAATAAAAACTATTTGCAAACCTCCATATTGGTCATCTACTGATATAAACCAAGTTTCAGCAGAATCCAGCCTGTAGTTTAGAAATTAAACCGAAACTACGTTTGTATGGGAAAATGGTGCTCTAATGCCCGTTTTCACCAACGACCCCTAATTTTAAAAGGCCTTTTAACGAAAGTTATTTGCACTTCTGCAAGTCTATGGGGCATAGATGAAGGATCATACACACTCAACTCATAACGCTTGTGAGTGGAGTTCGTATGGTCCTTCATCGATGACCCCTAGACTTGCAGAGGCGCAGATAATGTTCGTTAAAAGGTCTTTTAAAATTAGGGGTGGTTGGTGAAAACGGGCATAAGGCCCTCTTAAGCCATGTCAGAGCCCCTTCGGGCGGCCTAAACACTCTGACACCAGGGGGTCTACCGGCTAAGACGAAGCCGATTACCATTGGCGAAATACGAAGTTCGATTTTTTTTAAATGTACTGCCACCCAGTTAATTTTTCATAAATCGAACTTCGATTTTCGCCAATGGTAATCGGCTTCGTCTTAGCCGGTAGACCCCCAGGGGTGGCCACTACCTCATACGATTGCTACCTACCTAGTGTGTGTGTGTGTTTGTAACTGTTTCAGCGTGAAAGCAGCGTAAATGAATTTGGCTGCTATTTGCGATTTTTGAGATAGCGTAGATTCCTGATTAACAAAAAGGTTATAAATTACTACGGATTTCTTGCAACTTTATCCCCGCTGATATGATATCGCTATCGGGGGAAAATATTTAAATTTTTACTAGTGGGATTTTAGTGGAATCTCACAAATTTATATACGACGACTTTTTTGTAAAATAAAATATAAATAGTTGACGCGTGAAAAGCGCCCGTATGGGGTGACACTTAGGGATTATAACCAGTTCGAATATTGGAAAAAGGTAACAATTTCCATGTAAAAGCGAGATTTATGACTGAACCCTTCTTGTGCTTTAACTCATTTTTCAGGAAATTGCCTCCGACAATATTAGGATAATATATATTTGCACCCTAAGAGAGTAGCTATAGGCCTCGTGTCGAGAAATGAGCTTTATGCGTCGTCTAGAATTGAGTAATTAAGTAACTTTTTATCTCTTTCTCTTTATTAGTTACTAGATAAAACTTATCGCAACTCAATTAGACAATAGATGCGAAGGAAAATCTCAACAAAAAATTGGACCTTACAATATCTATCTTAATTACGCAAGGCTGGCTGGAACAAAAATCTAATAAGATAACTCCCCATTTGTGTACCATATCTCTTGTATGTATAGTAAGCCTATATTTATTTTGTGTGCAATAAAATAAACGTTGCAAAATAAAAATGTTAGATCATCCTTTTCAAGTGTGCCACACGAAAAATAAAGTTGTGAGCTTTATACATTTTTTGCATCACAAACAATACAGCTCATATTATCATTGCAAAATATCTATACTAAAAGAGTAGCAGCTACCACTGCGTTGGTTATTTTTTAGATGACAACGTTTTTTGTTTGCGTCATTGATTTATGGCGCGCTGGCAAAAAAATCTCATATTCTACGTGCAAAATACACTAAACTGAACTGACGGGTTTTTCATAAGTAGTTTTACTTGCAGCATACAAATAAATAGAGAAAGAGCTCTTTATTCTATACAGGGTGTAAAAAGACCGCCAACAAAGCGGGAAACCACGTATCATCATAATGAACATTACATTTATTGCCCAAGGAACTATGCCTGGGAAATCAACGGTTTCCAAGATAATGAGGTTCAAAGTCGGACGTTCAAAAATATTTTTTCGTAGAAATTTATTCAGTATCAAGTACTTAACATACTTTTCCAAGAAGCCATATCAAAATTATGAATATTTAGTACAAAAAATTACGTTAAAATTGCAACCCGCAATTTATTCTAAACATCGGCACTTCAAGCGTAAGTAGCATAAACTTATACCTACGCATGCACAATATGACTTCTGTGCGTTACACGTCCATTAAGTAATAAAATAATTTTCAAAATTATAACCTAAAAAACCAAAATCATTTCCCAGCAATAATTTATCGAAAAAGTACTTTGTTTTGGTGTCTAGTATGCGTGGCTTTCGGGTCTGTTAGCGGTCTTTTAACACCCTGTATAGGGAAAACATTTCACAAAAGAAAAAAACGTATATAAATGGCAGACACCTAGGATTCCTCACAATTTCCATGTTCATAGAGAGAAAATTTAAACTCATTAATAAAAAAAATCGAATCCAAAATCCTTTACGAATTTAATTAACCGCTTGGCCAGTCCAAAAAAGTACAATAGATAAACAATGGTGAAATGATCTGTTCATCTTGCGAGCCAAAAATATTCTTATACAGAGGCGGTAAATAAGCCATCTAGAGGATTAGCGTAGCACAGCCATTCGTAGCGGCGTAGTGCCACCGAAGCTACGAGCTTGTAGCTACGCCGTAGCAGTGGGATGTCAACTCAACTCAACGAAACGATGACTCAAAGATTCAAAGATTCAAATGTTTTTATTCAATATGCCATAAATAAATTATTTACATTGAACGTCAAAATATTATTTAAAGTAAAAAATGTATATAAATCAGATACTTATTACTATCTAATACTGAGTATCTAGCTACTTTTTTTTCTCCAGCTTCACTGGCTCTGATCGTTCTTGGAGAAGAAGCATGGTAAAAATAATACATTTTGTAATGCAGGTAGGTACTTAAAAAATAACACCTTGGTAAGTGCGGTGATCGTGCGCTGAACAGGTTTAGTGCCAGACTTCTTTGTCATTTAGATGGGTTGTATACCGGTGTATAATGAGATGATTTATATATTTATTGTATACATCGTCCAGTGGGACATTGACATACAATAGATGAGTGACTGCTTGGACTAAATAAAACCTGCATCTTCTCAGCTCAGTTGGGCTGACCTAAAAATATAATAATGTTTAGAAAGGTTCTGTGAAACTGGCAGAGGTTTTTTACAAGCAACTTTTACTTTGGGGCCATTTGGCCATGTGCGAAATCTCGAAAAAAATATCAGCTACTCCATACATTTGGTGCAGAAGGTATCGAATGAAACAGCAGATTTTTTTTCGAGATTTCGCACTTGGCCCCATAGTAAAAGTTTCTTGTATTGGTGATTGTATTGTATTGGTAAAACCCTGTACGAGTATATGGTACAATGTCAATACGTTTCCTCATGAAACAAAAAAACATATTGCGATATCTGGTTAAATATCTGACAACAGTCTGGAAGTCCCATTTGGTAGGCGCGTTCCTTTTCTCCTCGCGTCTTATTATTTATCATTTGTGTCGCTGTCGTGTGTTGTGACAACAATAATGCCTTCGGAAGGCATGCGACGCCGCCGCGAAAGCAATTTTCTTTTTAAAATATGTGTGTAGAATACGTTTTTTATTAGACGTAGGTACCTACATAGTACTGAGCCCGTATTAATGGTTATGTAGCATTGGTAAAAAAGCTTCGACTAAATATACAGGGCAATTTTTTAATTGCGCTTTCACCAAAGTTGTAGATTACTTAAACGTTGTTGGAAATCATATTTAGAAGTTGACGTGATTCAGCAATAAAGCTATTTAAAAATTACCCTGTAGTTTTAATGGATTGTCTTTCGTATAGGTAGGCTAAGCTGAATAATCTGAGAGAATAGTATAGGTGCAGGGCAAGTTTAGTAGATAAGTATGTAACCGTAAGTAACTCATGCTGTAAGGAAATCTAAAATCCATCTAAAAAAATGTCCCAGGTACTGCGGAATCCGAGTGGTAATTTCACCCACAATCTAGTGTGAGTGAATGTGCCACTGGACGCTGTATAAGGTCATCTCACTTGTAGATGCAATGGCCTTAGTTTGTATTATTGTATGTAAATTTGTATACCGACCCTACATAGAAATATAACAAGGAATAAATATCTGTTTTTTACGCCCGATGAGCTAACCCCTAATGGAAGGCGAGCTAATGAATCATAAAATATTTATCAAAAGTATTATTATAAGTTTTTGATCCAGATTCGCTAAATAATTTAGTCTCTTCAGTCTGGGTTATCAAGTTAATTATGTTTTTGCGTACTATTTGGCCTACATTTCTATTAAAATGCATATTTCAAACTATAGGTACATTATTAGCGATCGGCGAAGGCAATAAATAATAAGAAATAATAACAATAATAAGATAGGCGCAAAATATTAAGCAGTTATGTATGCCTAATAGCGTGTACCTATTAAAAAAGTTCTATTACGTACTTTTGAAGAGTTTGTTGAGGTCATCAATACAATTATTTTTTTTAACATTTAAATAGGTAAATTAATTTATCTTGTCATTTGGTGCAGTAGATATGTTTTTTTTTTTAATTTATGTTTTCCCGATTGTACAATTTATTTTTAATATCAACTTATTTTTTATCGGCCCGCACTTATTTACCCATACAACAGAGCAACCTACATGTTTAAATTAAAAAGTATTTACGGAATTCGGAAATACGAATTCTGTATGTATTCAAAGCGAAAACAATCGAGTCCAAAAGTTATTAATGACTACCCAAACGCGGTTGTGGTATCATTATTTTCCTCTTTTTTAAATGGAAATTGAATTGAAAATTTAGACAACACTATACCTAGTGGGAAATAAGTAGGTATTGTACATACCTATGTACTAATCAATGGGATTATTGAAAGCTATAAGCTAAAAAGAAAGTTTGTATCTATGCGTTCTAAATGATTATAAGGACGCCGCGAGTATTTCTGCCCGGTGCCCCAGTATTCTCAAAAAAACCGTAAATATCAGAGTGTCAAAAAATATGGTTCATTTCAACAATAATAATAATAAATAGTTTATTTCAACCAACTACACGGTCATATTGGGCGAGATACATTGAATGAATTAAATCATAACCTAATAAAATAAAATAAATTAAATTGATAAATAAATCAAAGTTAATTTCCCGTAAATAAAAATGTTTTGACAGTTGACGCGTGAGTGTTTTTTTTTTAATAGACTCTAGCACCGAATAATCTACTACTCGTGGAATTGCAACGCATGCCACTGCAGCTTTTGGAATATTTATTTCAAGAGGTGGTGCTGTATTCTGTGATGACAGCATAAAATGAACAAAGGATTATTGATGTATTCATCCGTCACGTCAGTCATCAATATGAATAAAATTTTCATAATTTCATGAGAGCTGCAGTACAGATTTTATTACAGCACGCTTTCGTGCCCCTCTACTCTCTACCACCTTTCCAGCACTTCCGGCTCCTATTTGTTAGGTGCTGCGCGCCAAAAAAAATATTTTATGGAAAAATAAAATTCTTCAAAGTCGTGGAACAAAAATTGTTGGAAATCATATTTGAAAGCACACGTGTTTAAAAATAAAGCAATTGAAAAATTCTGTGTTGTATTGAAGCCACGACTAAGTATTGAGCTAAGCTAAAACTATCAATAAACTTGGAATAAAAGCTACGACTTTTGCAGCAGTACCTACACGAAAGAAACAGCTAGTTCAGTTATGATTTATTCATGATGCAAAATGCTCCCGCTCAGAGTCCCTTTCAGTCCGGAAACTAAAATCCTTCGCAAGTCTTCGGCAAAAAGGGAAAAAGACCTTATTATTTTACTGAAGAAGCCATACTTTGTTGTCGTACTTTCGTGACGCTCTTTAAACTGGGCCTTCTAACGGGAACAGTGGTGGATCCAGGATTGGGTTTGTGGGAGGCTTGAACCCACTGAGCGTAGCTTATTAAGATAAAAAGGCATAGAAAATTTAGTTTATATAGGGTCTCAGATGCTTTTGGGGGGGGGGGGGGGGGGGCTTGAGCCCCTTAGCCCCCCCTCCCCCTAAATCCGCCACTGATCGGGAACAAAATTTGTACGTTGAATATGACACCAATAATAAGAGAAGCTCTGAAATGGCATGGCTGTGCTGAAACGGAGAGCATTTGTTTTTAGGGTTCCGTACCCAAAGGGTAAAAGAGCCTATTACTAAGACTTCGCTGTCCGTCCGCCTGCCTGTCCGTCTGTCACCAGGCTGTTATGTAGGTATCTCATGAACAGTGATAGTTAGACAGTTGAAAATGTCACTGATGACGTTTTTCTGTTGCCGCTATAACAGCAAATACAAAAAAAAAAACAAAATAAAATCAATATTTCAGGGGGCTCCCAAACAACAAAATGTGTTTCATTGCAGTTTTTATAGATAATGGTACGGAACCCTTTGTGCGCGAGTCCGACTCGCACTTGACCGGTTTTTTAGTTACCTCTTGTCGTGAAATTGATGTTTCGTATTCACCTTTTTCCTCTTTTAAAACTGGACCGATTCTAATGATCTTTTTATCGACAACGAGAAGGTGTTTTCACGCTGAGTGATTAAAATTTACAGAGGCTGCCCGATTTGACCCTCATAGATTAGGTACCTACTAGTATGTATTTTTAATACCTACGATTGAAGACGCTTCGATATCGTAGAGCTATTCCGATTTCTGCCACATCTGCTGACCACTAGTATTTCAAGTAAACCCCAATATTTTTACGATTATTCTTTGATCTCTTAGTAACCGTAACTTCTCGAAAACGACAGCGGACCAGCGAAATTGAATAACCAGTCTCAGTCCCATAAAAGACCCTTTTACTTATACTTACCCTTTTTTCTTTCGGCAAGGTATTTTATTACAGGCACTACCTAAGTTATGAGAAAGTTCCACTTCGCGGTTTATGGCCCGTGCCTAGGTAGAAATAAAACCTAGACAAATATGTAGGCATTTGCAGTTTCTTTATGTAAGAACAATAAGCCTGGCGGTGAAACTTTAGATACCTAGGTTAGTTGAATATAGGTACGTAGCTACCTACGTAAGGAATTTTCTTAACTAATAAAATATGTAATTATTCGGAGCCCATCCGTTTATCAAATGCGAATGTGGTGTCCCCCGACTACGATTAATTACCTACCTACCTATGAGTCAAGGCTCGGTTTCTGAGTTGAGAATTTTAATAAGCACATACTTAGACTTACGTATCGCTCTGTCACGCTTTTTTGTGAGAAATCTGCAGATATAGGACGATACTTACCCATTTGCTAAAATTCTCAACTCAGAAACCGGGCCTATACTCGTAATGCGACATTTTTAGGATAAGCAGGTCTTGTTTCAAGCCGATTGGTAGTCGCGGGTTTTAGGTTTTAACTTCTATTTTTATTTTAATAATTTAGTCATTTTGGACATAAGTCATTTTGGACGATAACGCAGAATAGAACCAAGGGCCAAAAAAAATGGTATTTTTTGTTCTACTTGTTATGATGACTAAAATGTGTTAAACATTTTTGAATAGGTCTTTTATAGACCATTAATTTATTTTTGGGTTCACCACTTTAGGGCCACCACAGCAGACATCTTCGATTTTTTTAAATCTATCCTATGTCACCTTAGTGGTTGAGACGAGTCCTACGACACCTCATTTTGTTGGAATCGCTTCGTTTAGGCTCTGCGAGGGAATAGATGAACAAACAAACATACATACATACATAAACATACGCTGCTAAAATCATAACCCTCCCTTTTGCTTCGCGTAGTCGGGTAAAAAGTACATACTTACGAATAGCAGTCAATCGGAAAGAGCAGATTTTAGATAGATGGGAGAGACATAATTATATAAGCGCATAGAAAGAGAAACTGAATTATCGAATTAGGTATCTGTCCCGTCTTTGGTGATATTATCAATGCCCTTCTTTAGGTAGATACGTACCTAATAAATATTTTTTATTACAAACCTAAGCAGCATACATACACCAATCCACGTACAATAACTCTATAACCAAGACAAATAGTCACCGCCACCGTGCGACATTTTTATAGCCCATAAACTCACCTGTGATTGCCCATAACTCCTTCAAGCACTCCTCCCTTGAACGCTGGATGGCAGAACGCTTCTGGACCTCCGGCCCTGACTCCAAGTACTCGAAGAGCAGCGCTCCAAGCAGAACGTAGATGATGACGAAGAAAATCAGCCCGATTTGGGAGCAAGCGGCCCTCAAGCAGCCAGCACCAAGCTTTCGAGCGAATGTTGGACGCTCGCGCTCATCCAGCGACATTTCCGAAGACATGGCGTTGGTTTTTCAAATCGTCTTCGAATTTGGAACACTCATATTTCTTTATCTTTTTTCGGGCTTTAGTGGCTCGTTGGAAGTTCACATTGTTTTTTTTAGTTGTCTGTCAGTATTTTTTTAATCTCTACCTACCTCACGATTTTTCTAACAGATTCACAGTTTATTTTTAGAAACGACGAAACATTTTTAACCAGTTGATTGGTAGGTAGGTGGTACCTACTACACAGTGTTCTGATACTACTTACTATGGGTAAAGCTAACTTTTATTTCCTTTTATCACGAAGCTAAAAAAAATAGGGTCGTAGAGTTCTATAAAATCAGGGTCATTTTTATCAAATTAAAGGTCCACAAGAACTTAGAAGGTAGGTGCCTACTACCCTAGGTAAAAACGATACGGGTTTGATAGCAGGGTCAAAGTGTTGAAAAGACCTTTAGGAATGTCTAATCTACCTTTCCAATTAACCAGACCCTACCTCATTAAATCTCGTCCCAAACCGTGACTGGAATGTAGGTGACCGTAGGGGTAGTGCCTATTTACCTACACGATAAACTAGGTAAGGTCGGTGAACGTAATTCATTATGTATTTTAATAGGCAAGTGTAGGTACGTTACCGCCTCTACTCTATAAATGATTTTGAATGTAGAGCGCACTTCGGAATAACTAATGTCAAAAAAAGTACTTCGCGGATTTTTTTTTTAGAATGTTGATTTAGAAGATAAAATCCTGGTTGACGGCTACGAATCAAAGTGAAACCTTTTGAACAGTTTCACACTTTTAAAAAGTTTAACACTCTCCTTCTACTTTTAAACGAATCAAAAACAAATGAATCGCACAAACTTTACGAGAGCAAAACAATTTTATTTCTTAAAATTCACTAATGCGTTCCAAAATTAAATATTTTTTTTTTTTCTTTCAAAGCTCGAAAACTTCGCGCGGAATCGCAACAGCCAGTACGACTCGGGCCGTGTACTCAGCGGCGATCAAGGTGGTACTAGCGAGTTGCCAGTTAGCCATTGCCACAGCGACTCTGAACTCGCTCCCTGCGCAAAGCTACGGGGAAACCATTTCCACGTGGTTGGTTATTTATTTCGCTGACCTGCGGCGACCTCTGTTGGGTGGTGAAGAAAACACTAGCTTGTGCAGCGACATCTAGTAACAAGAAACGGTAGTTAGAAGTTTCTAGTTTGTTTTATCGTCGCTAGATGGCACTTAAATTCCCGGTTTTTAGGCAAAATATTTTTAGCTTATTTTTTTAAGTTTTGATGTTCGGTGCCACGTCAGACTTTTTTTCGATAATTTTTCCCCATGCATATTTTATTTTATGACCGATTATTTGGTGCGTTTCAATATTGAAATCTGTCTCTTTTGTTCGACAAAAATCGGTCGAGCGGCCGGCGGCGACCTTCTGTACCATGTACGGGATAAAAAATGGCCCTGGTCTAAAGGTGTTATATTCTCGTCATAAACGTTGACGAGATGAAAGAAAACGAAAATAATAATTGTTTCCATTTTTATATTTAATGATAATAATGAGCTTTCTGTACAGTTAACTTTAATAACAACCCATGCAATATTTTTAGTACAAACAATTTTTTTTCTTAATTCTATTTAGCCGCAGCTAACAAAATTCTTGTAAATAATTGAAAAAGCAGGTGTAACACAATCTCAAAAATTAATTAAGCTATTTATTTTAAGGCCGAGTACCTATCCAAAACAAACACTAAAGGACACTCTTTATTAGAGAGCTCTCAATGATTCACCATTCATTAATTTCTTGTTCCAAAATCTAAGTGGAATTGATACTGGGCTTTCGAATATGTAGTTCATTTTGTCTTGTGAAAGACTGTATACAAAAGATACGGGCATGAAAAAATATTATATATTTATCATCAATATAATACATAGATCCAGTGGCACAAAGAGGTTCTGTCATACTTAGGGGGTAATAGGACATAGAACATAGTCCTCTCTGCACCACTTCCCCTAGTGTCGATTTAGCTCCCGCGGCGTCACTGTTATACTTTCTTGACGATCTGGACGACATCTTCGTCTGCTAGCACGTGCTCTATCCCCACTTTCTGCGGCTGATGCTTCACTGAGGAACCCCACACCAAAGCGCTGGAAAGAGAAGACTGTTATTAGAATCCTTTGCGTTTTACCCCTTCGCTCGTCGATTAGGACCATTTGCAGGGATATAACATTCATTAGCGAACTGAAGACAGGGGGATAATTTTCGGGAATCTCGCATTTGACACAAATTTCGAAGGAAAAATCTGATGTATTTAGATCTCGACTGCTCCCGACCACTCGAGTCATGTTGAGCGAAAAAGGCAAACATCTCGCAGAAATATCGAGGACTTCGTGAGAACAGGAGATGTGACATTTGCCGCCAAATGAGATTTTTCCTTAGAGATGTCTCGAATGCAAGATTCCCAAGAATTTGCCCCATAACATATGGTATAAATTTTTGCTTCGATTTATATCGATGCAAAAATGTATACCATAGCTGTTTGCTGTTTGCATCAATGCAATCAATGACGTTAAAAAATAAAGTTGTGTGTTTGCATAGATGCAAAGTTGATGTCGAATCAATAAAAGTTGCGTGTATGCATCGATGCAAATGCATCCGCAGTTCAAATAACACTCACTTCTTAAACTCTTTGACGATGGTCCGATGCAGCTTGTTGCAGAAGTCTTCAACAGTCGTCTTGTCCTTATGCAGCACCACGGGCGAGTTATAGTCCGGGAGCTGCCCCTTGGGCTTCGTGTATATCCGGACCAGCTTCAGGTATTCCCACATCTTCTCTAGAAGGTCGTCGAAGTTCCACTTGTGATGGGCCGAGATGGGAACGCAGTGCGGGATCTTGTATATTACGTCTAGCTCCTCGATGCTGATTTGGTCTGTGAAAGAGATGAATTATGTTACTTACTGGATTTCAAACATCAGAAAGGACAAAAGATGACGTCAAAAAAAAAGACTACATTAACATTAAATGTCAATAAAGTACTTTAAATATAAAATTTACATTCTTCTTTGCTTATAAAATTTACACGCCAAGAGCATTGGCTACGTTTAACACCAAGGCATACCCAAGTAGACGGAAAACAGTGGTTACATCTGGCATGGGATCGTGAGAGGTGGCGTGAGCATGAAGAGGCCTTTACACAGCAGGTAGGGTTTACAGGCTGATGATAAGATAAATATAAAGATAAAGATAAATTTATTTTTCTTGCCACAAATTTCTTAAAGGTAGGGTAACAGACACATAGATAAGACAAAAATTTGTGGAAAGCTGGAGCCTAAACTAGACCAGAAGATCTGTATTTTAGGACTCCAGGCCGATGATGAAAAATATAAAAAATAGAAGTTAAAAACTAAAACCCGACTACTAAAAGGCTTAAAACAAGACCTGCTTATCCTTAAAACAGACTCATAGATAATTAATCGTAGTCGGAGGCCATCGGTTTATCAAATGCGAATGTGGTGTCCTCCGACTACGATTAATTATCTATGAGTCTGTTTTAAGGATAAGCAGGTCTTGTTTTAAGCCTTTTAGTAGTCGGGTTTTAGTTTTTAACTTCTATTTTTTTTTGGGCTTTTTAGTAAGTCATTTGGACTATCACCCAGAATAGAACCAAGAAGGACAAAAAAAAAACACATTTTGGAATTTTTTGTTCTATTTGTTATGTTGACGCTACATGTGTTATACATTTTTGAAAAGGTCTTTTAAAGCCCTTTCATTTGATACCCATGACGATGGTATCCGATAATTTTTATTTTTAGGTCCACCACTTTAGGGCGCAGCACAGCCGCCATCTTGGTTTTTTTCAAAATTAAACTATCCTATGTTACCTGGGTGATTAAGACGAATCCAACGACACCTCATTTGTTGAAATCGGCCGAGTAGTTTAGGCTCTGCGAGGGAACAGATGAACACACAAACATACATACATACATACATACATACATACATACATACATACATACGCTCCTAAAATCATAACCCTCCTTTTTGCTTCGCGTAGTCGGGTAAAAATGAAATAGATGCAGAATCGATATTATCACGATAAATCATTGATGCAAACTACGGCGTAGTAGTGACTGTCACACGAAACAGTCGAGCGTTTTCATCGATGCAATACAATCGCGCGTTTGAATCTCCATATCCGCGATAATTCGTTGTCTTCGTCTTCACTGTACTTCTTTCACTTCAACCGGATTCACCGCGCGCAAATCCGAGAGCGATAGCCCTCATTGCATCGATGCAATATTGATAATATGAAGCAGTCGCGCATATTGGCATCGATGCAAATATGATACTATGAGACAGTCGCGCATTTGGCATCGATGCAGCAACGATGCTAAAGATACAGTCGCGTGATCGCATCGATGCACTAAACTACACAAATCTTTGTTTGGGTTAGTGCTTTACAAAAAACAAACAGTACTCACAAATCACCGAGCACGCGTGGTGATTAAGCTCGAACTCTCTCTCTGAGAGAAGGCCTTTGCCCAGCTAGTGGGACATGTACAGGCTACATCTTAAGTACTCACCAATCTTGTTCAACAGGTAGATACAGGGCACGTATATCCGGTTCCCCTCGATTACATCGATCAGGTCGTCGCTGGTCGCGTCATATCGCAGCGTGATGTCTGCGTTGTGTATCTTGTACTCGGAGAGAATCGTCTTCACCGTCTCCACATCTAACTCTGATTGGGGGCACTGGAACCGGAGACGTTCAAGTGTTGGGAGAAAAATTGGGAAATAGTTGAACATAACAGAAATAACAGAGCTACATGACTATTTAAAAAATTGCATCAGTGAAAGAGAGAAATTGAACACAGAACAAAAGTTTATAGTGATCGATCGCATAAAAATCATGTTAAGGCGCTGTACATAGTGAATAGCCCGCGCGCCACTAAAAATGCACAAAATCGAGTCCTGTATCAAATAGAGTAAAAAAATCGAAAATTTTCACATATCAAACCTCAGAATTAGGTGAGACCTATCTAAAACAGCCAGTTTCGTGTTGACATTCATAAACGTTGTGAAGATATTTTTGATGAAAAAAAATAGGTGGCGCACTTTTTTTCAAACAAAATATCTTGCAATCTGTTATGGGTATCAACACAAAACTGGCCGTTTTAGATAGCTCTCACCTAATTCTAGGGTTTGATATGTGAAAATATTAGATTTGTTTTGTGTATTTGATACAGGACTCGATTTTGTGCATTTTTCTTGACGCGCGGGCTATTCACTATGCACCGCGCCTTAACAGCTTAGCATTAGCTCTAAATGGACACTCAGTAATCATGCCTAGAAGTAGTGTAAAATGTGTCAAACTCAAAGGCAATGACAGTGGTAGAAAATGAGTGGAAATGCAGCGTTGCAATTTTCTAGTCACACTGAACCACCACGAAATACTCTAAGCTCCATTGAAAAACCAGATACTTAAGGGTAGACGATAGCAACGTGGCGGGAAATACAAAATTTTCACAGTTTTTTTACATTTTGTAGCTAAACTGATCTATCTTTGTTCAGCGATTTTTCGTTCGCGGCATTAACATAGTATTCTTTTCATTATTGTCAACAACAGATCAACAATAATTCAGCCGATTATGTGTTCTGGTCTACGACCAGTTTTTTGGGCAGTACCACTGCTTCGTAGACCAGAACACATAATCGGCTGAATTATTGTTGTTCTGTTGTTTACAATAATGAAAAGAATACTGTTTTATTTTACTGTAAAAATAGCTCAGTTTAGCTACAAAATGTAAAAAACTGTAAAAATTTTGAATTTCCCGCACCGCTGCTATCTTTCAGCCTTAAGGTAAGAAAATAAATAGTTTTTGCTTACGGTAATATTCAAATTGACCCCTCCCTTGTCTTTCTTCCGGAAGTAGATATTCGGTGGCTGTTTGTTAAGCCGCAGCCCGAAGCCCTCTAACTCGTGTTCCAATAACTTCTTGTGCTGTAGAGGCTTCAGCACGTCTAGCACGATGAAGATGAGACTGCACGTTCGGGCCACGGCAATGACTTGACGACCTCGACCCTTGCCGTCTTTGGCTCCTTCTATGATACCGGGGAGATCGAGTAGCTGGAAAGGAATAAAGTTGGATTTATTGTAGGAGCTTCGATCAAGGATAAAACTAGATACAACATAGAACTCTGAAATGTGTCTGGAAAAATAGATGCCCAAACTGCCTTTGGGAGCTTATTTGCTCGTAGTCTATGCAATTAAATTAAAACTGTACACTAATGCAATAAGGTTGACATTCTAATATTAGACGTATGGTCGAAATGATGTTTCGTATTGTTCTATTGCTGATATCATTTGTTTCTGTGGGGACAAGTTTTTATTGTGATTTTATATGTAATGCGGATTCTATGGGATTTAGTTCGGTGTGTAGGAAACATTCTTACTCTTATGCTAACCTGGCCTTCAGGGAAAACTTTTCCCCACATTACATAGTTCAAGTTAATTCTTAAGCTAATTCTTAAGGCACAATAGTAGGCACAACTAGCGCCGCAAGTAAAAAAAAAAACATATCTTCTTTTTAAATGCGTTTTTGCTAAAAAGTGGCCACTTTGGGCGATAAGTGATTGCATTTTGTAGGTTCTAGGATCTGGAATCCAAACCTTAGGTCCTAAAAATAGTTAAGCCTCGCATTGAGATTTTTCAGGAGAGTTTTTAGCATAAAACGCATCTAAAAAGAAAGATTTCTTCTTTTTTTCATTTTTTTTTTCATTGGCGGCGATAGTTGTGCCTACTACTGGGCCTTAAAGTATACATGTATTTTAAATTTCACTTTACATTGCCTAAATAGTGCTTGTGACATGATTTTAACGTAACAGCAAATATTTCCTACACAAAATTCTTACAAAAAAAATCAGCATTGCAAGCAGCAAATCGCATATCCTGGAAAGGTTGTACGGCTAAGAATCCTACTGGCTCACTGTTGCAATTGCAATCACTGTGGTTATACATATTATTATAGTCCAAATCAAACTTTAAGAAGTCTGTAACTACTTATTTAAAGTTTCCTTACTCAGTCCCTAAACATTATCACCTTGACTGTTCTTGCAGTGACCTATTCTCGCAGCTCACACCACAGACTTCATTAACTTTGAATTGAACTGTACCAAACACCAAACAGAAAGTTTAGTAGGTAAATGAATAACCTTTATTATCCCGACCTTATCCCGACGTTATCATGTGTAAATATCGCGAATCATTAAAAGTTACGAAAATATTGGTTGTTCAACAATAAAAAATCAACATTGTTCTCCATAATAACCCTGTTCCTTTCATAAAGACTCAAGATAATTACCTGTATTTTGGCACCCTTATACTTGATACACCCCGGCACGGTGGTGAGTGTGGTGAACTCATACGCTGCCACCTCAGAGTAGACACCGGCCAGGGTCGACAGAAGGGTTGATTTGCCCACTGAGGGGAAGCCCACGAACCCAATACGGGCATCACCAGTCTTGGCAACGTCAAAACCTGGAATTTAGAAAGGTACTTTTAGAAACCTTTGAAATCTTTGTGGTGGCTAAGCAGGAAGTTAATCATAAATCACATCGCAATGAAATAATAATATTTTGAGTATATGTGGGTTGCTAAACAGGATAAACTCAACAGAGTAAACCTGCATGGAACTGCTGTGTACCATTTGGCACGATTTTGATCATCGTTTCTCCAACTTGATGAGGGATGCTGATGATGCTGTAAACGTCAAATCTATCTCGGCTCACTAATGGTACTTTGATTTCAAACAGAAAATATTCCGTACTGATTCTTGCTTTGACTTTTAGGAATGCTCTGTCCTTTAGATGTTATCTAGTACTTACGATAACCAGGTTTGGATTAACCAATTGGTATAACTTCGGCTCATAGACGCCCTGAGGGTATTGGAATTTTTTTTACACCAACCGAGCGGTTAAGTCTAGGTATTCATGTAGGCTGAGTATGTGGGTCACTATTATAGTACTCGCCAAAAGATTATAATGTGGTGGTCTGCTTCAACTCTTGGCAATCATACAGCAGTAATGCAACAAAATTAAATAAAAGAAGTTGTAGTTTTGCTTACCTTCGCCAGTGGCTGAGGCTCCACCCTTGGGCGTGATCAGTTCTCGCCTAAGTTTAGCCAACCTGGCTTTTAGAATACCTAAATGCAATGCAGTGGCTTTGTTTTTTTGAGTCCGAGCCATCTGAAAAATACGATAAGAAATCCTTAGCACAACCATTGTTTATGACTAAAATGTGCATGATTTCTGTCTAATATCAAGAAATAATGATAAAAGGGATAGTTATGTGGTGTTATTATTGGTAAAACTGGAGAAAATAGGGAAATACGTAGCATAACCTCCATTATTTACCTCGGACTCAATAGCCGCAATTTTGTCCAATATGGTACTCATTTTCACAGAATTTTCTTCGGTAGTTCTAAAAAATGCACAAAAACACTTAGTAAACTAGTAAATAATCGCTTTTGAAGCGACTTTTTTGGGGAAAAGCGTGTCACTTTTCCAGAAACAGCCGTGAACTGGGTTGCTATACAAAAATTTTCAAAATGCCAAATATTTTACGTCACTTGTCAGCTGTCAAAAAGTAGTTATGTATGTATGATAAGCCAGCGACAATGCTTTTGTCGACTGTCATTTATTTTCCTGGCAACACTAAAGAAATACAATCGATATACCGGTAATGAAATTAGAAAAAGCACATCACTAGTTGTTTTGCTTTTTAGGTTATGTTTTGAATTTGTGTTCATAGAACCGTTATTCATAAATTGCAATAATATTGTTATCTCTACGGATAAATTATAGTGCGAATATGTGTTAGATGTGCCTGTTCTTTCGGAAAAATAGATAAAACTTTAGATACGAAACACCGGTGGTGGCGCCAAAACTTCCCCGAAGCAATGACGAATTTTGATTCCTTGGCAACAAATCAGGTGATTGTTTTTTCGTTATCCATAAACGCTGCAGAGTAAACACAATAAACAAAAAGTAATTTATATATTTTTTAAATTTTGACTTTTACTGCCATCTATGTACCTTTTGAAGAATCTGATGATTCTGATGTTTCAATCGCGCTCGCGCGCGGCCTTCATACTTCTCTAAAGTTTTCAAAGAGGGCGTTGTTTACAAAAAAGTTTGGCGCTCTTTTTCAGAAACTTCGCGCCACGATTCATCGCGATGTGAAGCCCATTTGTACGGAAACATGTCATCTACTTGGATTGGAAATAACAAAGCAATCGATGGAACTTATTGCCGAACTTGTTTACAAAAAGTTAGCCGTCTACGGGGCAGACTTGGAAGCTTTTGCGAAGTAAGTCAGAGATATTTTTTTTTAATTTGTAATAGCTACTTTTTCTAGAAGTAGGTAGGTAGGTACCTACAATATTGGTTGGTTGGTACTTGGAAGTCAACTGTACTTATCTCAAACTTTTATTTTTATTTTTGCAGGCATGCCAAACGCCAAACAATCAACTCCGATGATGTCAAATTATTAGCTAGAAGAAATATATCGCTTGTAAGTTTGTAATTTCCAATACCTACCTAGTCACTCGCTACACAAACTCTGACACCAGGGGCCTTAGCCTGTAACGCAATGGCGTGTCGATGGCGTCTTAGCAGAATGACAAAACCGGGGTTTCCTTATTTTTCTCCTACAACCAAAGAACTAATATTCTAGAATAAGAATCAGAATATTCTTTGCTGTACTACAAAAACATTAAAAGGACCGACACCATTAATAAATCGTAATTGAAGCCATCAACTGGGAGCCCATTTTGGCACCATTGCGTTACAGGCTAAGGCCCCAGGGGTGGGTGGCCAGTGGCTACTTACTACCTACCTCATACGATTAACCAGTCATACTCAAAGTGTGGTACGCGAACCCTTAGGGGTTCGTCATTTGATGGTAGGGGGTACGCGAAAAGATTTACGTAATGGCGGCTGGATGGCTGGCTACCACACGCACAGCTAGACAGGAAGAATATCCCGAACTCTCACGAAAAGCGGTGAATTTTCTTTTACCCTTCGCAACAACATACTTATGTGAGAGTGGGTTTTCACATCTAGTTATGATATTTGGTGATTGGTTTCACTACAGAAAAAACCCAAGTACAGAAATCGACTTAATGTAGAGCCAGAATTAAGATTATAATTGACCAAAATTGCTCATAAAATCGACTCCATTTGCAACAAGAAACAAGCCCATCCATCACATTAATATTAATAACATATTTATTTCTGTTTTTCTTTTTTATCTATATTTATCTATATTTATTTCTTTTATTAAAATATATTAAAATAAAAAACCGTGTTAACTAGAATTTCTTATCTAATTTTGACGGACCGGGGTGTTAGGGGTTCGCAGTCCTTTGGGAACTTAAACAGGGGTACTTGGGGCCATAAGTTTGAGAAACCCTGGATTAAACAATGCCGAGTTTTGTAGTTCCTGCGCCACTATACTAAAAAAGAAAACACCCAATAGTCGAGCGTCAAAACACTCAAAAATAGCCCTTATTGAAATGAACAATATTTTTGTTTTTTACATTTAAAAGCGGTTATTTTTACGGTGGATATTTTAGAGAATGGAGTGGTTGGTCAGGCTTTACCTAGTCACGAAAGTTGGAACATTCAAACTAGCTCACCAGACAAACAATATCTAACGCGGAAACAAAAAAAAACGGCCAAGTGCGAGTTGGACTCACGCACGAATGGTTCCGTACCATTATCTATAAAAACGGCAAAAAAATACAATTGTTGTATGGGAGCCCCTTTAAATATTTATTTTGTTCTGTTTTTTAGTATTTGTTGTTATAGCGTCAACAGAAATACAATGTCATCATCTGTGAAAACATCTGTCTAACTATCACGATTCATGAGATACCGACAGCCTGGTAACAGACAGACAGATAGTCAGACAGACAGACAGACGGACGGACAGCGGAGTCTTAGTAATGGGTCCCGTTTGGCACCCTTCGGGTACGGAACCCTAAAAACTAACAATATCCAGATAAAAATATGTTTTTTAAATGAATCCAATTTCGTACTCTGATGGAGAAAACCTAACGCACAGTTAACTTATGCATTTACAATTTGCAAGTGGAAAGCGATACCAAATGAAACTATGATTATTAAATGCGAATCAGTGTTTTCATGCGTTATTTATTAAGCTTGAAATCTGTGCCTAAATAGGATTTATTTAAAAATGTGCTATACATTAAGGTGAAATACGTCTCACAACTAGCGCCGCCAATGGAAAAAAAATCATATCTTTTTTTTGGATGCGTTTTAAGCAAAAAACGCTCCTGCGATTCCTCAACGCGAGGCTTAACTATTTTTAGGACCTAAGGTTTGGATTCCAGATCCTAGAACTTAAGAATGCAATCGATTCTCGCCAAAATTGGCCACTTTTGGCGAGAATCGATTGCATTCGTAGGAAATCCAATCCTGGAATCCAAACCTTAGGTCCTAAAAATAGTTAAGCCTCGCGTTGAGGAATCGCAGAAGCGTTTTTTGCTAAAAACGCATCCAAAAAAAAGATATGATTTTTTTTCCATTGGCGGCGCTAGTTGTGAGACGTATTTCACCTTAAAATAAAACACACACATACCTACCTTATTCCCTAAAGAAGTAGGTATACAAGAACAATCAAAGAACGAATAGATGTACAAAATTCAAGACAATAAAAAAAAACGTTTTTTTTTTCACCTTGTAGCTCTCACACCTGACAGAGTTGGCAGGAAATGCGAGCGCGAAAGAAAAGCGTCGGAAAACGGTCGCGCTGCCCGTTGCTAGGCAACCGGAGACGCTGCCGACCCCTAAGGCAAAGGATCCTGCTATTCAGCCGGTTGCAGATAAACCTTCAGAGATCGCGAGGTCTGACAATATGGTTGTGGACGTTGACGAGATGATAGATCTAACTTTTGACTGATCGTTCTTGTTTGCCAATAAAAGTTCAAAGCTCACACATTCATAACATCTTACTTTATTTCACACGTCCTTAAGAAATACATATAAATATTGCGATGTCGTGCCGCCAGTTGGCCGCCAGGGTTGTATTTACTTGTAGAGTAGTAAGTAATGTACCTACCGTAATGATTTATTTACCTATGAAAAAGTATGTTACCTACATATATCGACTTTACAAATTGACTCTGCCTACATTAATTCTACGACTCTTCGACGACATTGTTTCTATCACATTTTTTTCGTAATAAAATAAAATTCCAATGATTCCAAAGCAACCCAATATTCAAACGTGTCCGACAATCAGTTGGCTAGTCGGCTAGTAGGTACCCATCCAATTAGCTAACTTATTTATAAGCTAAGATAATTAGGTATGTGCTGAGCAATTTAAGCCATCTAAAACATGTCCCATGGCACTGTGCATCGTTCATTGGTCCTTCACCCATCTGTAAAGGTGCCACTGGACACTGTATAAATCATCTATCCCTGTAACCCTGGCTTCTGAGTTCATGTGAGGTCTCAGTTTCAGGTGAGGGTGTCATGCCACTCGCCGCCGAAAAAACTCGTTAAAACGAAACACAATTAGACTGTAACAGGGGTAGGAATGGAGAGGACTTCAGAAATAAAATGGTCACAATTGAAATTCTCTTCGCAGCACGATCTTCACCCGTTCTCTCGGTGTGGCCGAGCCACAGGGGTCTTGCGGAGATAGTCTCTCCGATTATGTTGGACTCGGCCAACAGACTTTCGAGATCGGGCTGCGAAGAGAGTATATTAGGGACGTCCCCTGAGTTAGCGCAGGACAGGGAGAGCTGGCGTCAATGCGGAGGCCAAAATCCACTTCGGGTCGCTGAGCCAACAAGGTGATCGACGGTTTTGCATCACTCGTGCAAGCCTGGTATAGCCCCATTGTCATGAAAAAGGAAATCGGAACCATTATAATATCACTTTGTGGTCCGTCAGTCTGTTTGTTTATCAAGACCCTTTTTCTCAGGAACGCGTGGAGGTATCAAGTTGAAATTAATATCACCCAAGTCTGTTATCCCTCGAAGCTGTAAAAAAAAACCGAGCTTCTAAGTTTATTTGGTATTTCGTAAACGGTTAAACTTACTTGTATTATGTCGGTGTAGCCGACTAGTTTCGGTTCTCATTCAGAGACCTTAATCATGGAGCTGAGACGGCCCTCGCGACGCCGTGGCCAGTCTCAGACTGCGTGTCACTAGGCGCCACGCGCGCGCCGACAGTTCTAAGTTTATGCAATCAAACACCGAACTTTCCAGACACATTTCAGAGTTCTATGTTGTATCTAGTTTTATCCTCAAAAGACCGGCCGTTGAAAAACGACATTACATTCGATTCCAAAATATGTTTGTGTTGTTGAGTACCACAATCAGTCTCTGTACCAGAGTTGCTGACCAAAACAACACCATAAAATTTCCTTTTGGACTTAAATAATGTCGACTCCACAGATGCCCCTGTTCCGCACAGTTAATTACTCCTACAGCGACAGTTAGATGGTAATGAGATTTTTGTAATTCACCAGTAGGCACCGCATTACAAGGCTATGGCTGTCAAACCCCCTAAAACCACCCTTAGGGGGGCCCTGGGATCAGTTAAAGGGGGTTATTAGACCGGTAAAATTAATTCCGTGTAACGTTCGCTGGGTAGAACGTTGGACACAAGCGTGAGGTACCAGGTTTGAATCCCTGCGCTCAAAGTTAACTACATTTTAGTTTTTTCTAAAGCACTAACGTACATTTTGTCTTTTCTTGCTAATCGTGAAAGAAAACTGCATGAGAAATCGCACGGCCTAACCTATTTATAAAAAAAATCTACGTATTTATTAACTCTACATCTAATACGGATCTCTTTCTTACTGATACCGCTCTTTGCTGATACATATGAAGCGCTTGAACCTCCGAAAAGCCTTTTCCATTTAGGATTGTGCCAGGTCAGTTAAAAATACGAATAAAGTAGGTAAGTAGGTAGGTACCTATTTCGGATGAAACGTTGAACGTAGGTGTAAATATTTTACAGAAATAAGTGGCCTACTTTATAACATGTGTCTGCTATTAGCCTTTAAAAGGTGTATAAAAGCTTTGCCTGGCTTCAGCATGAAGTGTCTCCTTCGCATTTTTCGTGTATTTCTCTCAAAACTGGATCGATCTTGAAACTAACTTCATATAACCGCCTCTAACATACGCAAAAGCATCTGTAAAAATGTTTTACTATGATATCTAAACGTAGCCCAGTACTTTTTCAAACTCAAACTCATTTTTTTTTATTCAGTATTCAATAAATATAAAAGTCACGATATAAATTAAATTAATATTAGGTATTATCTACTACTAAGTATCTCGCTACTTTTTTTCTTCAGCTTCACTACTCTGATCGTTCTTGGAGAAGAAGCATGGTAAAGAAACTCCAAGGATCTCACATTATAGGTACTTAATGCTTAAAAAATAATATTTTTGTAAGAAACCGTATTCGTATACGTGTATTCACCAAAATATCTTGAAATCTCGTGGCGAGCTCGAAGGGGACAATAAAGTTAGGAAATATCTTTTAAGTGCACCTGTCCCTTAAATATACACTGGGCCCTTAGCCTGTAACGCAATGGCGGGTCAATGGCGTCCCGGCAGAAGGACAAAACCGGGCTCTCCTCGTTTTTCTCCTACAACCAGAGAACTAATCCTCTAGAATTAGAATCAAAATATTCTTTGCTGTACTACAAAAACATTAAAAGGACAGACAGCGTTAGCAAATCGTAATTGAAGTCGTCACCTGACAGCCCATTTTGGCACCATTGTGTTACAGGCTAAGGGCCCTGGTGTCGGGAAATCAAGAGGGGATAGCAGGGTTTTCGTCACACAAAGGTAGGTATGGGCATGTCCCTTATTCGACTAACTACCTACTTTCGATTTATAATAGAGCTTGGTCTCTTTACCGACAGCTTGGTCGTGAAAGAGGCACACCGGTCGCAATCCCGAAGGGGACAGTTGGGAATAAAGGGACGAAATCTAGTAAAAGTAAAGTATAAAGGTATTTATTTCCGTGAATAGAATTAAACAGTGGTTAACAATACTGCGAATCCCACACTAGGCGAACCTGTATCGTGGGATTCAGATAAATTTCGTCTAACAAGTTCCAGTGTTCTAGAATCATAAACTAAAAATTAAAAATAAAAATAGTACAATACAGAAAACAATCTAAAAAATTAAATCTGAAAATAGTCTGTTAACAATGGTGTTTCTTCTTTGAATAGGATTCACCTATTATTTAATACTAGTTGTGCCCGCGACTTCGTATGCGTTTTTACATATTTGTCATTTAATTTAAATTCGACTGTGGAGGAAAACTCAAATGGAAGGTTTTCTTTTAACCCCCGACCAAAAAAGAGGGGTGTCATAAGTTTGATAGCTTTGTGTGTGTGACTGTTTATGTGTTTATGAGGATGCTACGAGCCTTATGTAGGAGGAATCTCTTCTAGATTTCCCGAAACCAGTATACAGGGTGTCGCTGAAAGGTCGTGTGACACTAAAAGGGGTCGCAACTTTCACTATAGGACCAAATAGAGCCAAATGCGAAATCTGGAATTAAATATCATCTGTTACGTACACAAGACAGCACGTAGACGCGAGCACTCTATTCACTTACGTTACCCCAAATTCAATACACAGCTGATATTTTTTTAGATTTTTCGCACTTGGCCCCATAGTAAAAGTTGCTTGTATTGATGATCACTTTCAGTGTCACAGGACCTCTAAAACCCTAAATAGGAGACGGACCTTCCACTTACTCGTAAAACGCATTATTGACTGACCGAACTACACAGCAGCAGCAGAATAAAGCCTCTCACCAACTTGGCGAAACTTAAGCGAGGCATGTAAGTCGAGTACAAATTGGTAGCCCTGCCTCTGAATATTCAATGCACTGTCTGTGTGGACAGCGGACTAATGAGAGCTTACTAATTGACGTAAGAGGACGTCGGAGGCTGGACGTCTCAATTTTAGTTTTGGCTCGTCCTCGTCGTACTATGTTGTGGAAGGTCGGCGCCCTCAAACTCAGGCTCTTTCATAAGGACCATCTGTTTGAGATGTACACACGACAGCACGTAGACGCTTACACTTTCGTTGCAAAGTCGCCCGTAACGTTAGTGAATAGAGTGCACGTGTGTAAGCGTCTACGTGCTGTCTTGGGTACACGAAACAGCACGTCAGAGTGTTCACTTTCGTTGTAAAATCGCCCTTAATGTAGCCGAGTAGAGCGTGTAAGGGTCGACGTTCTGTCGTGTGTACCACAAATGAAGCAAGAAGGCACAAGCCGATAGCGCGATAAAAACGTTTATCGACGCGTCGTGCCAACAGGGGATTAGGCCCGTAAGATCAATCACAGTTTAAACTCAATCCATAGATTAAATCTCGCATTTTGTATGAAAGTTAATCGACAGATAGGGTTTAAAGTAGCCTTTTTTGGTTTTAACTGTGATTGATCTTACGGGCCTTAGTCTGTAAAAAAATGGCGTGTCGATAGGTCCTAAGTAGAAGAACAACACCGGATTTTCGTCGTTTTTCTCCTCAACCAGCGAACTAATCCTTTAGAATAGAATATTCTTTGCTGTAGGTACCTACCAGGAAAAACATTAAAAGGACAGACAGCATTAATAAATCGTAATTGAAGCCTGGGACAACTTACCGGGAGCCTTAAGAGCCACCATTGCGTTACAGCCTCAGGCCCCTGGAGAGGACCTCAAGTCCAAAGTGTAAAAGTTATAATAATATCGTAAAAGTTGCTAGTTATTATGTTTGATGGGTAGTGCGCCACAAACCCTCCGCTATGACAGGACTTTTATGTAACACCCTGTATAACTACAAAATAAAAAATACCCCCGACATTTTAGCTTCAAATTAGCATATCTCATAAACGGCTAGACCGATTTTCAATATCTAAGAACACTCGCTAGAAAACCTGCTATAAATTAAAAAAAACCGCATCCAAATCGGTTCACCCTTTTAAGAGCTACGGTGTCACAGACAGACAGACAGACCGTCAAACTTATAACACCCCTCTTTTTATGTCGGCGGTAACAAATAAAAATTGTAGACATTGGTGGTAACTTTACTCAACTCTACATTTTTACAGAGTTGAGTAAAGTTACCAGCAATGTCTACACATTGCTGGTAACTTTACTCAACCCTCATTTTTTTTTAATGCTCCATAAAAACGTTGGAATCCACTAGGTAGGTAATCGTATGAGGTAGTGGCCACCCCTGGTGTCAGAGTTTGCCACCCAAAGGGTCTCTGACATGGCTTAACGATTGTTATTAATGAACAACAACCGGGACCAACGGTTAACGTGCCTTCCGAAGCACGGAAGCGCTCAGATATTATTGCCACTAGCGGTCACCCATCCATGGACTGACCGCGGCCGTTGTTGCTTAACTTTGCCAATCGATTAAGAACGGCTAGTACAACTAGGCTGTGAGCGCTTCCACTGAAAAATAGAGAATATGCAAGGATTTTTTAAATTCACTTGTTAATAAAATACTCGAAGCCCGTAATCTCAGCACTTCCTGTCTTAGGCCTAGAGAGGCTTACCGGCGTGATAGTAAATTTATTTTAAATCCTCTCGTGTGGACCAGGCGCCTCCACTAATGCACTTATTATAATGAATAATGAATTATTCAAGCCGCGAATATCTTCTACACGTTAGCCTTAAAACGAAGAAACCGTATGACAGAAGAATAACTTGCCACCGCACCGCGGTCATTTAATTTTTGAAATAGGTAAGCCATTTGGACCTCATGCAGTTTTCTTTGGGACTGGGTGGTATTAATAGTCGTGTGAGATTGAGCTCGATCTCAATTAGGTGAACTCAGAAAAGTCAAATGCTAATATCAAGCCTTGGAGTTGGCTAATGTCAGCTTATTAATAATCTTGAAATTGACATTGACATTAGCCAAGGCTTGACATTAGCATTTGACTTTTCTGAGATCGCCTACTTGAGATCGAGCTCAAACAATTGCAAACAATGGGGGTTTTTTTTTTTCCGGTGAATTGCTCAATGCAGCCTTTTTAGACCCACTGCATCCTGCTGCCAGTGCAGATGAGTAGGACCTATGAGGGCGAAACGTATCGAGGGAATTATTCATAAGAAAGAGAAATGCAGGTACTGAGTTGCAGTTCTGCAATATTTATTTTGTGACATTTGCTTAAACCTGCTACCACTTTGCGTAGGTGTCTATCTTAATTTAACTAAGTTAGCTAATTTAAATGTGGCTATAATTAGTCGCAAAGGCAATTGGAGTTGTGGCTATGTAAGGTATCTGAGGTTATATTACAACGGGATATGTACCGATAGGTATCTAGGTACCGAGAATTTTCCCAGGGTAATGCTGACATTTGTGCAATCCTACCTAAGTTGTACCTATAGGTCGTACCTAAGTAGGTACGGCATATCAATACTTGGTCTTAAGACGCCATACGTCTCACAACTAGCGCCGCCAATGGAAAAAAAATCATATCTTTTTTTTGGATGCGTTTTTAGCAAAAAACGCTCCTGCGATTCCTCAACGCAAGGCTTAACTATTTTTAGGACCTAAGGTTTGGATTCCAGGATTGGATTTCCTTTAGGATCTGGAATCCAAACCTTAGGTCTTAAAAATAGTTAAGCCTCGCGTTGAGGAATTGCAGGGGCGTTTTTTGCTAAAAACGCATCCAAAAAAGATATGTTTTTTTTCCATTGGCGGCGCTAGTTGTGAGACGTATTTCACCATAATGTCATTCTTGATAATCTGTCAGGTGAGTTGCCTGTAAGTAGTGTTTTCTCCATACAAACTAAGTCCCTGATTTCCTCCCTGGATGGCATGGAGACATCCATCTGATCCCGGGATCGGTGGATATAACTCCCAATAGATAGAGCATAGGTACATTTTGGTATGCTGGCTGGGACACGTCCAACCCCGTCGTTTCGGACTGTTTCGATTTTTTCGATAATTAAATTAAGGAGCTAATTAAGGACCCTCCAAAAATAGTGACAAAAAGACGTCTGGTAAAGTGATTTAACAACTTTAAATAAGAAAAAAAACAAGACAGTCCGACATCAAGTCATCATCAAAAAAAAATCGAAATCGGAAAGTGCAATGTAAACTAAATTGAGAGAGGAAAATGTAAACGAAACCTCAATTTTGTAGATTTTCTTCAGGTTGTCCCTTTCGCGAAGTGTTTGAGGAGTAGATAAAGCGCACGCGAGACAGCAACATATTTTACAACTATTTATTCTCTGTAGTACCTAATATAACAACTTCTGACTTAGGTTTTTGAAGCTATGATATCTTGGTCGGTTAGCCGGCCCAGTCCCGAGGAAAGGCAAAGTTTGCATGTTTACTAGGACAATAAAGTGTCGAATATTGCACTAGATACTCTCCATAGCGTGTTGAAAAGTGGTTCCCATGAGATCGCAAAGCAGCGCAAAAAGTCAATAAGTATTCAAACTAAGTCAAACATCAAGCCAACCATAAGTTGCCTTGCCTAGGTTCCTTTTTCATGCAGCCCAACGCAAATGAGCCGGCTGTCTGTCAAGCAAATCTGTCATTTGTTGCAGCGGGACAGTCGCTCTCGCCGCATTAACATTTTATTAACATTTCCCTCAGCGTCATTAGGGTCGATATTTGAATATCTAGCGCGAGATCGATCCGCGTACCCGAGTCGAAAATGCACAAATTAAGCGAATGATCTGGGGCGGTTGATTCTGGACTTCTGTGACGGTTTTGATTGGTAGAGAATTTCAACGTGACGATTCCGTAAAGTTGAGCGGGCTCGCGAGGCAAGGCAAGCGCGCGTCTAGCGTTAGATAGGTACGGTCGGCCACAGTCACAGATACCCCATGGCAGCTCTTACCGCGTGCAGCATTGCGGCATACCTTTGGGCGCCAATCGAACAAAAAGGGTATCCTAGCGTGTGGCCGACTGTAACAGACCTCGCGTCGGCCTAGTGACAAGGCATGATGGTAGAGCGCTTGCCTCGCGGCTAGAGGCTGCTCGTTCAGAGTGGACCCGGCTATTTGTAGGTACAGTTTATCTGAAAGATTATTCTCGGTCCCTCTATTTGTAGAGTCTATCTAGAGCACCTATACCTACCTATACACTTAAGTTAGTCAGTGCTAACATTATTAACCTGTTTATTAATTTATTCGGCACACCAACATTACAGACAATCAAAAACGCTGTAATGTGGTCATTACTTTGACAACCTTCTTTGAGCAAAGTCGGACTTGCCGGCTACTTTGATTAAGTCGTGTTTTGCGACCAGGAAATTGATATGAAAATCCATTACTGCTGTGTTTTGCGGCCAGCTAATTAGTATGAAAATCCACTACTATCTAGTTTTGTTTCATAATTAGAACTAAAAAATCAGGCGCAAAAAGTATGTCAGAATTTGGCTATATGGGTACTGGCAGTGTACGTAAAAAATGGGCTGCCATATTGTTTTCGGATTCTTTGAATTAGTTTTTTCTGTGCGTGCTATTTTTGTTGTAAACGATAACTTTTCAAGCGACAAATCCTCCGATTCAATGCGATTTAGTTTTACACCGTTTGACATTCAAAAGGAATATAAATTAGTTATTGAAAATTTATTGCCACCGAAGTCAAAGGAAAAATACAAGCTTGTCTACGAAAACTTTGCGCAATGGATCCTGGCAGTAATGTACGCACGACAGCACGTCAGACTGTACAATTTTGTTGTAAACCGTCGCCCGTACCGTAACCGAGTAGAGTGCTAGCGTGTAAGGGTCGACGTGCTGTCGTAAACAACAACAACTCTAGCCCGTCCCGAGTAGCTGCCACTCACCAGAATCGGCCCAAAAGCAGTAATGAGGTGAATCGGCACGTAATGACGAGGAACTGGGAACAAAACAACTCTCCTTACCTCAACGGGATGGGGTAACGAACGCGACCGCTGCCCAAGAGTGGAGGCGGCTTTTAATGCTGCCCCCATAGGTACAATATTGTGTGAATGTGCCCTGTACAAAAGGGAACATTAATCATTTTATAAGTTAACTGCCTAGTTTTATCTTACTTGATTGTTACATCAGATATTCCACTCCACATGTCCTAGTTGAAACGGACAATATGAACAATTTTGAAAATTAGCAGACTAAAAACGCCTATAAGATATCTATAAGAAAGTTTTATATAGGCGTTTTTAGTCTGCTAATTCAAATTGTTCAAATTTTCCGTTTCACCTAGGATAAACAAACACTGAATCTGTAAACAATGTTTATTTCTATCATGCTATTAAAGAACTCCAGAAATCCCGAAATCTGCTTACCTTAACAAAAGCGACCGCTGCCCAAGAGTGGAAGCGGCTTTTACAACCCGGGTTATTTACTGGAAAATAGATCTTATTGAAATGAACAAACTTTTTTTTTATTGGCCCCGTTCTCTGCAGAGCGGCGTAGATTTTTGTAGCGAAAATGAGAGGTTCTCTCTTCTTACTCAGAGAACCTTCTCCATACAAAGGCGCCAGCCAATATTCTTATTAATAAAGAACGGTAGCAGCAAGGTACAGCCTCCCCACGCACACATCCACACGTGGCCACACACACAGACACACCGTCTCACGACATTTGTAATGATACTAAATAGTTGCCGCAGCGCGGTAGGTGCCCCGCGATCTTGAATAATATGCTCGCCAGTGTATGGACGGGGTTATGCGATAGAGAAGCTGCCGCTCTTCTAGGGATGAATATACAGGGTGTTTTTTTAGTCGGCGACACTCAGGGAAGATAGTTTGAATAACGCTTGAAACTAAAACTAAGTTTTTTTTTGTTTAACATGCCTTGTTTTTGTTTTCTAACAACCGCCACGTGCGGACACCCCCGCCTTGGCGTGACCCCCAATAATGCGAGTGCGGCCGCAAGCGTTAGTATAATACATAGTAAGCGAGGCCATCAAAATATTGATACAACTTGTAACATCGAATGTTGCTTTACAGGCGAATGCTCGTCAGTCAGGGAGGCAGTATTGTAATGTAATGCTCAAAATCTAATCTGCAATGTTACATTACAGACAAATGCTCCAAGTGAGGGAGCACCTTTATACTAGGCGATAGAAAAACCACAAAATTCTAAATTAAAAACCGAGTCCACGGAATGACAGTTGCTACTGTCAGATAAAGCCAAACGGGTGATCAGATTGGCTTTATCTGACAGTAGCAACTGTCATGGACTCGGTTTTTAATTTAGAGTTTGACAGTTGCTACTGTCAGATAAAGCCAAACGGGTGACCAGTTTGGCTTTGTCTGACAGCACCAACTGTCATGGACTCGAATTTTAATTTAGAGTTTAGTTAGACCCTCGGCTAGCGCCAAAAAGACTAGCGCACTGCGGCAGCACGCCCTTCAGTCAATAAGTCAGAAGCACCTATCTGCGTAATGTCTCAGAGCAGTCCATTTACATATTTTAATGAGCACCGCGGGCCTATCTCCCTATGCATGTGGAATAGACTCCGCGGGAGCCTAGCTAACCCAGATCGGAGCTAGCAAGCTTTTTACTTGGAGAAATTCGCTCGTAGAAAGTGCAAGGGACTGTCATTGGGAACAAATTGCCGGGGAATTCTGAAAAGCGTGGCGTTTTGATTCTGACCATATTAGCGAACCCACCACTCTCGGTTGGACCTTTATCTCATCAGAGATACTATACAGGGTTTCCCGAAACTTAACCTTAGATGGAGCCAAGTGCGAAATCTCAAAAAAAATATCAGCTGCTTCATAGGTACATTTGGTGCAGTACGTATTGAATTTTAGTATGGATCAGCTGATATTTTTTTTCATGATTTCGCACTTGACTCCACAGTAAAAGTTGCTTGTATCTAATAGTGTATTAAGCGACCCCTTTCGGTATCACAGGACTTTTCTGTTACACCCTGTATATGATCCGCCATTCTACAAGATTCAGCAAAAATATGCCTTCAGTAAGTATGCAAATAACACACCAGTTCCCAGTTGGTTGCAGGAAATTGTTATCAATAAGGACAGTCGGCCACACGGTAGGATACCCCTTTTTGTTCGATTGGCGCCCTTATTCCGCGCGCCGTAAGAGCTACCATGGGGTATCCTAGACTGTGGCCGACCGTACCTAACATAAATAAATTTGTCGTGACGTGACTCACTTTACCTTACTCTTAAATTATGCAGTGTATTATGCAAAAGTACTGTTCTATTAACAAACAAAGAAAATGAGGGTGTGGAGAGATATTTGCTACTGGTTTTTGATAGCCAGTAACAATTTGTAGAACTGAAACTAGTCGGATATCCCGACATAAATAACCCTTAATGTGGTAGAGCTAGTACGAAATATTCATTGGTTTTTAGGAAATAAAGTTCAAATTATGGTAGCAATATAATATTATACTTTACCACTGAAAGAGAAAGTAAAAATACATTTATTCCAATAGGTACTTAGGTTTTCTTTAGATGAAATTAAATTTAGCGAATAGTCAGTTACTTAGTAGTTTAGTGTGTCTACTCTAGACTTCTAACTGTATACGGTAGTCTCCTGAAACCAATGACCAAAATATTCTGAAGTTATAAAAAGTTTCCAGCCAACAACCTCCATAACATTAAAGGTAGAAAGGTAGCTTAGGCCCGGTTTCTGAGTTGAGAATTTTACTAAGCAAATACTTACGTATCGCTCTGTCGCGCTCTTTTGTGAGAAATCTACAGAGACAGGACGATACTTACCCATTCGCTTAGCGAATTTCACAATTCAGAAACCGGCAGTTAGTCAGCCTAGTCCACAGGAAACACCAAGTCAATATCTAGATATAGAGCCAACTAAGCCGTGGGTGTCCTCTGACTAAACCGAACGGATGGTATAGGTACTTAGGTGCTGGGCAAGCCTACTCCAAACAAGTCCCACGCACTGTAGCGTCCAAGTGGTCGTTGCACCCATCTAGCCTGAGTGGAGATGCCACTAGACGCTTTATAAACTAGTGGTTCGCCCCGAACTGTAAACTCGCGACTCTATAGCTCCGATTTGGCTGATTTTGAACTTAAAAAATATATTGTGTCATATTCGTCTTTTTTTTCGTAAATACCCAACTACCAAATGTCTGTGCGATGCGATCAACGATAGGTACTTAAGTTAACGTCGAACAAACATTCACCACCTTCCTTGATTTCAGGCAAATTTCAGGTATCAATGTGACTTTATTAAACCAGACTTTTGCCACTGATAATTTCAATTAAAAATTATCTCCCCAACTTAATACCGATAATTTAGCCTATCTTACTATACAGTACTCTATAATTGCAATGAATATACATCGGGCGAGGTACCGGGGTGCCCAGTATCGTAGCATGAACACAAAATAAGTAAAACAGAAGTACTTTAAGGCTGGAAGATAGCAGCGTGGCGGGAAATTCAAAATTTTTACAGTTTTTTACATTTTGTAGCTAAACTAAGCAATTTTTGTTCAGCGATTTTTCTTTCACGGCAATAAAATAGTATTATTTACATTACTGTAAACAACAGAGCAACAATAATTCAGCCGAGGCTTGACATTAGCATTTGACTTTTCTGAGTTCACCTACTTGAGATCGAATTTAAGTAGGTGATCTCAGACGACTCGACTATTAATACCACCCTTAGTTCACCACGTTCATTGTGGGGTGGAAGGTAGGTTGCACTGAGAAAGGGTTGCATAAAAATATCCATAGGGGGTGAAAATCGGCTAAAAGGGTTGATGACATGTCATGTGACGTCACAATTTATCACAACGTTATTTCGCGCATTTTCAAAAATGTAGAGTCGAGTCATCATTTTTTATTCTTTTACCCCCGACTTAAAAAGAGGAGTGTTGTAAGTTTGACCGCGTGTGTGTCTGTCTGTGTGTCCGTCTGTGGCGCCGTAGCTCTTAAACCGATTTGAATGCGTTTTTTTTTTCATTTGAAAAAAGATTTTCTAGCAAGTGTTCTAGGATAAATATGTTTTTTCAAAATTGTCTATGAGATATGCTAATTTGAAACAAAAATGACCGGTTTTTTATTATTTTGATTTTTTAGTTACAGCTACTGCAAAAATACATTACAAGTAAGCATTGGGAAAAACTTAGGCCTTTGCTTAATGTGATGATTTATACAGCATCCAGTGGCACCTTCACTCACACTAGACGGGTGAAGTGACCACTCGGACGTTGCAGTGTCTGGGACATAGAATTGAGAGAAAATATGACCAAGCATGAGGAAGCACACTTAAGCCCGGTTTCTGAATTATTGTGAATTTTACTAAGTAAACACTTAAGTATAGGTATCGTTTTGTCCCGTTCTTTTGTGAGAAATCTGCAGAGACAGAACGATACTTAAGTGCTTGCTTAGCGAGCAGTTAGCGGGAACAACTTGCGACGCATCGCACGACAAGGATTGCTCCGATCCAACGACCACGACCCTCAGTGATGAGGATACCTATGCAAGGAGGAGGATGAGGAAGCAGTCCTTCTATCCCACTCACTTAGTGGTAAGAGTATCGCGAATTAACTCGCGATTAGCATACGTAATGACGGGCGCCTTATCGTGCCTTAATTGCGCCCTAATGAATCTGTGGTTCCGCCTTTATTAAATAGCGGTACTTGCCCGCCTTGCGCCTCTGGCCTCCTGGTACTTGTGTGGCAAAGGAATACTGGAATCTATAGTACAATACTATAGAGAAGATAAAGTTACCTAAACTCCAATTTTTAAATCGAGTCCACGGAATGACAGTTGCTAAAAAGGCTTTTTCTGACAGTTGCATACTAGCAACTGTCATTCCGTGGACTCGAAACATGTGCTTCGCTACGAGACATAGGTACCGACTTCTTCACGTAATTATAATTGTGCAGGATTACAACTTAAAAACTGGGTTTTTCGGGAAAGATAGTATATTAATATGGACACTTGGAGGCGAACTGACAGAACCAAAATACAAAAAGACCTAAGTAATAACATTAATTTTGAATATCAAAATAATTCCAAAAAGGGTTAATAACAATAATGGTCAAGATTGAGGGGATGGGGCGATTTGGTAGAAGAAGAAAGTCGTGGCTCAGAAATTTCAGGGAATCGATTGAAGCAGCCAACGTTGAAGTCCTATTTCCTGCTTATTTTGCTTGGTCATAAATAGTGAAGAATATGGAGAACTGAGGGCCAACCTCCACCTTGGTACCTTTCATAACGAGAGATCGATCACAATAGGGATTTTTCCAAGTGTCAAATTTGACAGCGATGGACAGGTTTATATGGAAACCACAGATTAATCGACTGATTTGGACAGTTATTCGTACTATTTTTGATGCTTGGAAAAATCCCCATTAACATTAGGTGTCGATTTTGGGCTTTTCCGCAACGTTACTTTAGTTGACTCTTAATCGTATGTCCACAGTGTAGACTCTACATTCCCAACAATGATGCATGTTGTAGGGTCGAATATTTAAAACTAGGCTCTAAAAGACGACCCTAGAATTTTAATGTTGCCACGAATGGCATTCAGATTTTGGAAAAAAGAGGGCGAGGAAAGATAGAGTCCTTTCAAGGTAGGATACGTAAACTTGGCGACGTAGGTTTGTGGTCATACAGTCGTTCAAGACTGTGTTGTAAATGTATGTATTCAGTTTATAGAGTTTCGAAATGACCTAGGGAATCCCCCGTGTTACCCTTTAGTACACACGACATCTCGTCGACCCTAACACGGTAGCACTCGATTCGGTTATGTTACGGGCGACTTTGCAATGAAGACGTTCTGTCTCTGCTAAACATTTTTTTTTTAGTATGAACCATTATAATAAGTCATGGTTATCGCATCACGTTTCTCTATCGAAACCTTATTTATACGAAATCTATTGCACAGTTCACAGCACAACAAATAAACTCACTCATCACTGAGCAAAACCAATTAATTTATTTAGCTTTGTTCCTAAAATATGATGACAGTATGAATACTGGAAAGTTTTAATGGAAAAATATATTTCCAATCAAAATATGGTTTTTAATGTTTATATAAAAATATAGTTTTATCTATGAAACTTATTCACTACATTTTGGTAATGCTACCACATCTAGGTACAGTCAGCCACACGCCAGGATACTCCTTTTTGTTCGATTGGCGCCCTCATGCCGGGCGCGGTAAGAGCTGCCATGGGGTATCTGTGACGTAGGTACTTACCATTCTCGCTCGCACGAACCGTGCAGAATTAAATAAACTTTTACTTTTCCGAATGTTGAAGATATTTTGATGTGAGTCCAGTGGTCCTCCCATCCTTAGATATGTTTTCAAAATTTTTTTATGTATTTAAGCTGGAAATTCGGAACGGCGCAGCATGTTTGAGCGTTGTTTTGTGCGTGCATTAAAACGTTGTAAACGCTGCTATAAAAGTCCTCACTGCAAGTCTTTACCTTCCGTAGCCATAGTATCTCTTTCGACAGTTGCGTATTTTTTTAACGGACTGTTCCGAAATTTAACCCCGCGTCGACAAGCCACGCTTTATGTCCTGTTGAGGGCCAGCTATAAATTCATTAACTATTATTAGCCCCTACGTATTGCTCGTAAATTGGCAAACACTGGAAATGCATTCGGCTTCGACGGCTGCCCAAAGAATTGATTAGCACTCGATTAAACGTTTCGCACGTGTAGGCCTCTTGTCGAGCGGTGAGCATTACCTACATCCGACAGACCAGGCTCCAACAAAAGATAGCAGAGTGGCAGAAAAGCCCATTTTTTCACAGTTTTTTGAATTTTTAAGCTAAACTGAGCTATTTTCTTTCAGCTATTTTTGTTTCACGGCAATAAAATAGTATTCTTTTCATTATTGTGGTCGAGTAGCCGGTAGAGGAATAGTTGATGCCGGGATGGGGGATGGCAAGTACCTAGGTACTTAGTAGAGTCCGGGTGCTAGCTACTACTCTTCCAAATATGTGTACTCTTATCCTACTGGTACTCAACCCATGTACCCCGCCGTTTACTCAACCCATGTACCCCAGTCTTCAGGACTTGTATGGTAAAATTTTGTTCTACTTCTTAATTCTTCACTGCCAACACTTCGGTATCAGAGTGTCGTATTGTTTCCTATTTTATTTTTACGGTTTGCAGCAATTTCGTTGCAAATCTGTCTATATTAGGTATGCAATCTCTTTATAACCCAGATATGCCTATGATAGATATAATATATGCCTGAAACATTATTTTTTCAAAACCTTTGTTTTTTCATGACAATGAGTACAAAATGCTCTATATTTTACATTGGAAAAATAGAAGAAAAAAAATGGTCTCCTGAGTTTTTTTTATTTATTCTAATTGTTGTACCTACAGAATAAAGACATTTCTATTTCTATTTAAAATGCTGTCCTTTACATAGGACAGCAGGTAAACGTTAGGCACAAAGCTCTCATTGTAGCAACAATTTATACATGTAGCCCGAAATTATATTATGATGACAATGACAATGCGGTTGGTTTTCAGTTTCATTTGTACATTAGTGCCTTTTGATTTAACCGTGAAATTGGTAAAGCAAACAAAATTAAGTAAAACTTTTGGAGCATGCTTGGATAGATATAAAATATTATTATGGTTTTGTTGGTTGCGGGTTTCCTCACGATGTAGGTACGTAACGCCCGGTACTACATTATGGTACGTAAAGAAATCCATCCTCTTTAATTTAGTCGAAATAGCTTCTTCTGTAATAACAGATACAGATGTAGTAGAGTTTTACTCGGACCTATATGCTTTCAAACACAGAACATCTGTGTTTGAAATCAGTCATAAAGCAGCTGAACCGTATTCGCTGGATGAATCTGACCCTAGAGCTGAACCAGGCGAACGACTCTGGGACAGTTACGCCAAAGCCTTGGAAAAATGCCGTGGTATCTATACAGCCCAAAAAAGGCGATAAAGCGAAGTTATAATTCAAGCCAGCCGGGTGGGTTTTGAAACAGCTTAACTTTCAACTTCTCTAACTTTGATATTGTTATGGATTTGGGTCATTCAAAAAGCAATTCTGCTAACATTTTTGGAAGTCCAACATTCCGATGTCTGAATGATCCTTAGGTTAAGTAAAGGGGTAGATTTGAGAATAGATTCGTTTTAATTTTTACCAATTACCGCCCCAAACTAGAAAAAAATGCAACATCCGCACATCCCGGCCTTTCTGGAAAAGTTTTAAAAAAATGGCGGTCGTCGGTTCGCCTAGCCGCGAAAAACTATCGACGCATTGGCATTGGCTCAGATATGTATGAGACAGAAGAACTGGATATCGGATGAAGAACTGGTTGACTGGAAAAACGCAATTGTCACAGTTTTGGAACATCGGTCTACTGACCCATCTCTCTCATAAACGGGTATAGGTATAATCTCCAGATACGATTGACATTAAAATCAATGAAATCAGATAATATTTAGGGGTAGCCAAACATTTTCTCCATTTATATGGGGGTGACTTGAATGAGAGTGGCAGAACGCGCGGTATATTTACCTACACAATCCTCGATAAAATTAATTGCCGCGGCATCCAGCGGCGAATTCACCCCGGCTGGCGCTTCTATCGTTTGTTTCCAATAGTTTTTGCGGCCTCCGCTTTATGCAGCAAAAAAAGTTGTATTAAAAAAAAGCGCTCACATCAGTGCACCAAAAGGCTCGCAGATTGTCGCGGTTTCGGCCCCCATGCTGCCCGTTTATTAATCCTTGGCCGGCCAGCTCGCGACCACCGCAAGCGACAATCGAAAAATAAAATAACTATCATTCATTTACGTGGTCCGTCATTTCGACGGTGCGGTAGCTTCACTGGCTGTGCGTTTTCATTATCATTTGGAACCGCTCTTGGTTTCACACGTATCGATTTTTTATGATTTTTTTGTATACCTAGATATTAATGTTCGGAGGCCTACGAATAAATACCTTGAACTTCATATACTTATCCATTTGACACGGTTGTCAATGTCAAGATCCAGCGAGGTCACAAATATAAAAACACAGCTCATCTCTGAGCTTCGCTCAACGCAGGAATGTTTTAGACCCGCGTCGAGCGAAGCGGCTTTCGCAGACTTGACAGACTCGCAAGGCCTACAGCACACAGATCCACTAGTTAGTAAGTAAAGACAGTCACCCAGGTATACCCTTCCAGATTAAAAAAGTAGGTTATCTGGTGACACTTTATAAAGAAGGTATTTTTTTATATAGCATCGTCTAATGTGTCCACTGTTATTTTGATGTTGAGTCATCCGTACATTCTGAGATAGTCAATAAAACGCCAAAAATAAAAATCTCAAATGGAAAGAACGAAAAAGCATAGGTAGGTAGTTGACTTTTAGGAAATTATTACTCAAAAAATGTATTTGAACTTCAAACTCTTGAACTCTTGAAAAAATGTATTTGAAAAATGTGCGTGTTAGCTGTGAGCGAGGCATTCATACAAAAGACTTCAACGTCACCGCATCATTTTTACTTCATGTGACAGAATCGAACCTCCACTTGACATCAGCGCCGATGTCCACCCAAACCATCGTGGTAAGTGAATTTTTCAATATTTTATACATAATTAAGTTTAAAACCAAAAAATGTCAATCGCAATTGGTGCCGTGGCAGAAAGCAGAATGATTCGAATACAATTGAAAAGTGCCGGTCGAAATTAATATTGTTTTTGTTTATTTTTGTTTGTACAACATGGTCCTTGAAATGGAAAACTCGTAAAGGTGTTGTTTTAAAACGTAACTACATTGAACACAAATCAACTGTTGATGATTTATACATAACTACAGAGCGTCTACTAGGGTCACTTTCACGAAGAAAATACTAGCTTTGAAAAAAAAACACAAGTATGAAAAGCTTTAAAAAACTGCCCAAGAGCGAGTCGGACTCGCGGACGAAGGGTTCCTTACCATTATCTATAAAAACGGCAAAAAAATTACGTTTGTTGTATGGGAGCCCCCTTCAATATTTAATTTATTCTGTTCTTTAGTATGTTTTGTTATAGCGGCAACAGAAATAAATCATCTGTGATTTCAACTGTCTAAATATCACGATTTATGTGATACAGCCTGGTGACAGACGGACAGACGGACGGACAGCGGAGTCTTAGTAATAGGATCCTTTACCCTTTGGGTACGGAGTACGGAACCCTAAAAATTATGTGTTCAATATATCAAAGGTTGACAATTCATTCCACCTCTACCTACCTAGCAGGTTTATTTTTGTCTCGTAAATATGTGTTTTGAAAATCATTGTCTTATGGTCCATTATTAAACGTTTAAATCTGAAATATTTAAACAAATCAGCAGCCAGCACACTCTATTTCAATATACAGCAACGCTAAATTAATCTCTCCCAAAAACGTCAATACAAAGTTACATTAATTACTTACAAGGCGTCTGGCGATCCAGTTTGTGCCGTTAATAAAGCAATATGAGGTATAGAATTGGCATTGGATTAACTGTGGGCACAGAATAACAAAGTAGACTTTAGAAGTTTGATATTTTCAAAGTTCTAAGGCATTGTAGACCTAAGTAAAGTACATATTTAATATTAATTTCAACTAGATACCTCAATGAGTTCCTGGGATAAAGGGTCTAGGCAGATAGGCAGACGTATAGACAGACAGACGCACGGACAACAAAGTGATCCTATAATGGTTCAGTTATTTTCCTTTCGTGGTAAGGTACCCTAAAAAGGCTTCCAAATAAGCTCGCATACAATAAAAACTAAGGGAGAACTCCCTAAACGTGGTCATGTAATACAAAAGTATCTACGTAAGTAAAATAAACAAAAACCGCGAAAATGGAGATCCCTTCTTCGAGCCCTATGTCCCTAATAGGGGATAAAAGGATATCATCATCATTCTTTTTTTAAGTCGTTTCAAAAGACTTCTGTGACTTACTACTCCGGCGTGGGCATCGTGGCAGCCCTGCGTGCACGTCGACGTCACGCCGCATGCTCGATAGATACCTTTGGAGTAGGTACCTACTTGCGTGACGCAGCCAGTATGTATCACAGGGCTAGCGACGGAAAATTCTACCGTAAAACGGGGGTGTTAGAAACTGAGGTATGCCTAGAAAGAAGAGAACTTAAAATTTATGGTGACCTACTAAACTTGCGTGACGCAGCCAGTATGTGTCAGGGCTAACGATGGAAAATGCTACTGTAAAACGGGGTGGGGGAAACTGAGGTACCTATGACTAGAAAGAAGAAAACTTAAAATGTTTGGTGACCTACTAAACTTGCGTGACGCAGCCAGTATGTGTCAGGGTTAACGATGGAAAATGCTACTGTAAAACGGGGTGAAGGAAACTGAGGTACCTATGACTAGAAAGAAAAAACTTAAAATGTTTGGTGACCTACTAAACTTGCGTAACGCAGCCAGTATGTGTCAGGGCTAGCGACGGAAAATGCTACTGTAAAACGGGGCGATAGAAACTGAGGTATGACTAGAAAGAAGAAAACTTAAAATGTATGGTGACCTAACTAAACTTGCGTGACGCAGTCAGTATGTATCAGGGGGCTAGCGACGGAAAATGCTACCGTAAAATGGGATTATAATAAAAATAAACTTTTATTCTTATTAAATTACAGGTGTACAACATAAATTGTATGCCAAACTATAAAATAGAAACTGAGGTATGACTAGAAAACAAAGAACTTAAAATTACTGGTGACCTATAACTAAACAGTGGGCATTCAGTTAAAATAGATACTCGTAGCAGTTGTGTTTTTATTAATGCTCGTTTCTAATCACGCCGTTTTACTCGGTAGGTACCTTCATCCAGTTAGAATTGTTGAAAACTGTGTGGATTTTTTTACAGAATAAGCACACAGAAGTCGCCAACCCTAGAACCCCGGTAGGTCCAATCGGCAAGATTTACTCCCGGCGGCGCATGATTTGCGAGACATTATGATAAGTGGGCGAGTGCGCGAGCGCAATTAGAACAACGCATAATACTTGTAGAACTTGTGAACTCAGGTTGACTTCCGTGGACTGCGTCGGTCGATGATGCGACAAAGAAGCCCAAAAATCTCTGCGACAACGGCGAAGCGGCTCGGAATATCAATAGGATAGGTTAGAACCTACAACGTGTTACAAAACATCCTAACTCTTTTTACAGGGTGTAACCAACTGGTCAACAGGATGTGAATTCTGTAAAAAAAAGTAGAAAAAATCAATTTTTATTTTATAGCCTGAAAATTGAAAATTTTTCATTACTTGTTTGTTTTTGGTATTAGCTCAAATTTAAAAATATGTTTATGGGTGTAGGGTATTGGCATAGCTTTGAGTTGTGAAAACATAGTGAAATTCAATGAAAAAAATATTTAAAAAATACTTTTCTCCCGCCACAGCGTTCACATTTTATTAATTTAAAAATCAATGGAACGTCATAGAGCAAAAAAAAATTAGGTTGTGATCCCTATCACCGGGTGCTATTACCCTGTAAAAAGAGTTAGTATCTTTTGTAACACCTTGTATAAGTAGTTTTTTAGTGTGCAATTCAGTTTTTTTGGTGTGCGATTAAATCCAACCCAATAAATATGAAGAGTAACAAACGCTGGCAGGATGGCAGGTGGACCAGGGCAGTGACGGAGTGGCCAAGAACGGGACGGCAGACCAGCAGCCCGGTAGGTAGACCAGCAGCCTGGTGGACAGACAACATCAGGGGCCTTAGCCTGTAACGCAATGGTGGGTCAATGGCGTCCCGGCAGAAGGACAAAACCGGGCTCTCCTCGTTTTTCTCCTACAACCAGAGAACTAATCCTCTAGAATTAGAATCAAAATATTATTTGCTGTACTACAAAATCATTAAAAGGACAGACAGCGTTAGCAAATCGTAATTGAAGTCGTCACCTGACAGCGCATTTTGGCACCATTGTGTTACAGGCTAAGGGCCCTGTAAGGTGACAGAGGGTCCGTGGATGCGTGCAACTAGAGACCGGGAGGATGGCGTGATATACCCAGCAGTGGGCAAATGTGGGCTGAAAATGATGATGATGATGAACAAACGCTGTTGCGAAGTTCTTAAACCTTAGACATTTCTTTTCTGTAGATGGTTTATCCTACAAAATATTAATTGTTAATCACTAAGTATAAATTAAAAGTTGTAAAAATCCTCTGATCTCCTTTTAACAACGACATAATGTTGCGATGAGCGATACCTTCAAACGGCTGAACAAGCTTTTTTTTATATTGCTAGAACTCTCTTTAGTCACCATTCGAAAAAAAAAGTAACAACCACATTTGGTTTATGCGTTTGGTAGAGAGATCAAGTTCTTCATGGACTAGGCACTTCGATTTTCTTCAAGTATCCGTCAATTACTACACGTGTTACACACACAGTGACGTTGGCCGCAGGTCGCCGTCGCACAACGCAACCGACGTGACACACGAAACTCTACCTTAAATCCAATCGCGAATTATAAGGTGAATTAGTAAATCGACGCTTAGTCAAAGTTACGAAGTGTGGTTGGTAGAGTCAGCTGAAGAGTAAAGTCATTGATGTAATTTGAAGTCTTATCTCTATTTCGTGGATGTTGGCGGATGCGCGCGTCGACGTTTTTACATTATGAGAAAAAGATCTCACTCATTACTCAGTCGGATCTGCGGCAGCAACTACAGCATCCTGCGTGTTATAGCTGGTACGGTCAACTGCCCAATTATTTGGCAGATGGAAGTTAGGCACATTGAAAAAGACCCTATTTGATCTGTGTTACCTATTCGTGCCTATACTATACTCTGACATTCATTGCTAAAAAAAAAACACAATATTATGAGTATTATTTTTGTACTACTAACACATAATTATGGAATTGTCTGAAAAAAATGTATGAAAAAAAAAATTGCTTTCGCAGGGCAGTTAAGAACGCCGCAGGATAATCTATTTCTAGAGGGTTTTATAGAAAGGGGGGTCGCTAAACTAATACAAGGAACTTTGTACTGTTTTTTTTTTTCGAGATATCGTACTCTGTTAAAAGTTGCTTGTACTCGTATAGACTGTAAAAAAAATCTTACGTATGTTTTTTATTTCGAACCAGGATCTACTACACCTTGGCCGTTTTGCTACATGGACGTTTTGAGAGTTGGACATTCTGTCTGAGAGTTGGATATTTCGCGCTTTTAGACGTTCAGCTCAGAAACTGGTGCTCAGAAAGCTACTCAGACTTTCTGATAGGGAGGGTTCGCCAAGCCAGCGCTCTTACATCTGAGCTATCGAGAAAGTATATAAGTATATTGTTTTAGCCCTATGTAAACCAGAGGAAAATGGCGGATGCTTATATGCGCCTGCAAGTATATAAGTGATATAAGTATCCATCATTTTCCGACACCCGCGGTACCACCACCTATACACAAAACCCAGCATTGCATGTCGAAAACATCTCTTCTCTCGCGCTAGCTTTTGCCTGCGTCTCCATCCTAGGATTAGGTATTAATTTTGAGATCAGAAAATGGATTTACTGTCCAGAATACTAAATTGAAAAAAAAAACATGAATATTTGGGTTTTCCCACCATACTTTAATTGACCCCTAAAATAAAATGCGTGTAGGTGAATTTGGATTTTAGTCTCCAGATAAACTTTGATGGGTCTTTCTTCCCTTCGATACAAACAAGCTTTGAATGGTTGAACGAGCGAGCGAAGAGAGCGAAGTTCTCCGAGTCTACTGGTACAATCCGGCGTTTGTATGTATGTATGAATGTTCGTTCGACGATAACTTGAGTAAATTTAGTCGGATCGTCATGAAATTTGGTAGGCAGGTAAATAAAGGCCAAGAGAATTTTTAAGTTTGAACATGAGCCAAACCGGTCGAGGGGTTGCTGAGATATGGGGACGCGAGTTCATAGTTCGGGGTGAACCACTAGTTTAGTTCGGTCTATGGGGGCAAATAAATCGGGGCAAAAGACATCAGCTGCTCCATACACAACTAGGTAGGTACCTACTGCGCCAAATGTATAAAACAACGATTTGTGTGAACCCATGGTAAAAGTTGTATGTAGATAAGTAAACATACCCTTAAGTTTGGCTAAAAAGTGTCTTAAAGGTGACTAAATAGTCAGCCAGTAGGTATAACTGAAACTACAAATGGACATACGTTTCCACTTTAAAATACTACTAGTTTGCTACTACAGGGTGCACTCTAAGTCGATAGCGGAACTTTAAGTAGGCTGTCTACAAACAACATGTACTAGGTGGCGAAAAAAATGGAGCGAAAATAAAATCAGCTGTTTTGCCGCAGTACTGAGTTGACCTTTTGTATGGAACAGCTGATATTTTTTTCGCTCCATTTTTTTTTGTCACCTGGTCTAAGTTGTTTGTAGTGATCAGTAGACAGCCTACTTAAAGTTTCGCTAACGACTTAGAGTGCACTCTGTAGACAGTCCATTTCCGTCTTCAGCTAACCATTCTTAGGTCTCAACACATCCTAAACTAAACCTAACCCCCGAACGCTAAGTCTCAAACGAACCTGACTCCATTAATCCTCCTAGAAGCAACGCACGCATGCCTCGGCCGAAAATTATTGGGAGGGGGCCCCCAACTAACGGCAGAAAGGGGGGGCGGCAGGGCCGGACTCAGCCTGCGGCCTGGAAGGGCCCGCATTATAACGAGAGGCCCTTTGATTACTTATCCTGGAATTAGTACCTAATCAAAAATAAATTCCATCACTGATTAGGAAGGATTAGAACTTAAATGCATCCAGCATCCCTTCCTTGGTCAAAAAAAGGTAGTAACCATAGACTAGAAATAAATAAATTAGACAATAAAATACATAGGTAGGAAACTTTTCATGGTGCACCAAAAATAGGTATCATAGGTAGGTTTAGCGTTTTTTGACGTTTTTTAAGCGGTGGCGCAGTCCTGGAGGTAGATTTTTTTTGTTGGTTTGTATAAATGTGGTAGTATTCTGTCTTTGCCTTTCGAGATTTAAGTAATTTTGATTATGCAAGTAGCCCTGCTACGCGCTAACCATATCGCATCAGTTTCTAAGCTGAAAGTAGAACGATAATAGAGATACTCTCCTCTCACTACTGCCCTGGATCTGCCTCTCTTGCTAGAATATTGTATCAACGCCACTTAAAGGGGGCCCACCCTTGGGCCCGTGGGCCCCAGTCCCCAAATCCTGCCCTGACGCAGACCCCCGGCCGTCAGTACTCTGATATGTGACCGGAGAGTCTTGTTCAACAAACGATGACGATGATTTAAGCCGGGCCCGTTTTAAGTGTATTAGTGGGGGTAGAAGTTGGCTTTTGGCTGGCTCAGATAGATTTGAGCCGGCGCGCTATTATGGGCTGGCCTCCTCAATTTATGTGGCTGTCCATTTGGTGACGTAAGGCTGTTAGGTCCGGTGGACGTGGGGTAAGGTGCTTCGCTGACGACGGGGCCTGGGAGGGGTTTTGCGATGATTTTGGGGGTTTTACGGGTGGCATTTTGACGAAGACTTCCTTAGTTTTAGAAAGGTTTCTGGTGCTTTTTTGTTTAATTAGTAGGTATAGGTTAGACTTAAGCATAATTAGGTCAAATTTGGGTTAGGTAATTTAAGCATTTTTTACTACGTAGACAATTATTCAGAAAATAACATTAAAAAGAGCTAACTGTTCATGAAACGATAAATAGGGAAGTATAACGCCGGAAACGTTGGAAAATGAGCTTGTGTAGTAGAAGATCTACCCTTAAAATTAAATAGAGACTTTCGGATACGAGGTGAAAAGAGTAAGCGACAGAAAATTTTACAAATAAGTTAGGTAACGATTACGCAGTCTATCATTCGCCACCAACACTGTATAATATAATTATTAGGACTAAACCAAACCACCCATCAAAGGTCAATGTTAGTAGACGGTCTACCCCACCTAAAATATCAGCTCAATTGCTTGAATTTGGGCTAATTCGTTCTTAATCAAAGCTCACCAGAGAGATTGATCACAAATATGCCTCGATACATTATACATTCCACCAAAAACATTTTCATGTAAAAAAATGTTGTCAAGACGAGACCATACACCTCGTGACCTCGCACTGTCATAAAGCTATCAGATCTCATGTAGAGTCAAGCTTCTAACTCTACACGCCCTAACTCTAACTCTATAAACCTAACTTCACAAACTCTACACCTTAGTCAAAATATGTGGCTTGGCCATTTTGCTACCGTAATATGGGCTTAAGGTAAAAATGAGATTTCAAAAGAATCGATTATTTATTCGAACCCAACGTGTGGGATATTCCTGTGTAGGAAACCTAATCTTGTATTTAAATTTTAATTATCTCATTCTGAGGTTTGAATAAAAACAGCTTCATTTAGCCCGTCGACGGGTGAATAATTTTATTTTAGGGGCCGGTTACACAGGCAGTTAAATCAAGGATCTCACATACTTAACTCTAAGAGGAAGAGAATTCCCGATATATCTTCATTAACAGTCACTAGATACTAAATTAAAATTACCCCTGACATTATTTTAGCTTTAAATTAGCATATCTCATAAACGGCGGAACCGATTTCGATAAAACATATTTAAGAACACTCAATAAAACAAAGAAAAAGAAAAACATATACACAAAGAAACAAGTAAGAACAGACCAAACTTAAAAAAAAAAAACTTACGAAGCCACACTCACTTGGTCGGTTTACGATGGACATTGTATTTTGGGTATAAGATGAAATTGGTGTGAAATCAAGAAATCTATATTGAGCCCACTGCATCCAATAAATATTTTGAACTTAAAAAACGTTCCCTAAACACTGCATATTTTAGAACTAAATTACTAGGTACTTTAAAAAATCGTAGAGTATCTATCGTACTAGCGATGTCGACTGACTTTTTTAAAATAACCAATGCAAGGAACAAAAGTCTTTCACAATTACCGGTAGAGTCTTGGTAGATATCTCTAAAACATAAACTCAATCCTGCCTCTAGATAATCTCCAATCAACGCCATCGCGAGGCCGGCCCTGAATCGAATTATGGAGATCAACATTTATAATTCCTTCATCGGTTCGGTATCCGGAAAAGCACTTTTCATAACACACGCATTCGAGCTCTTTATTATAATGTGCGAGGTTAATATTAACCCGATGCTGTTGATTTCATAAACTTTGCCGGGTTAACTTTTCGACCGCGCTTTTACAGCCAGCATTTTACAGTATTAGTTCCTGGAATAGATTCAATTCCACAAAACCGATACACATTTACAACGTAAGTGTAAGTTTTAAAATGATGCACCATCTATAATTTCAAAATATCTGAAATAAAAAAGTTTTTTGGCTGGCCTAGCATGAAGGACAATAGCAAACTTTTAAAGTTTCTTTTCTCCCCAACGCATTAGTGTTCCTAGATCAGTGTGCTTATTCTGTAAAACAAAATTCGCATAAGTAGATCACACGCATACACACGACAGCACTTCAGAGTGTACACTTTTGTTGCAAAGTCGCCCGTAACGTAAGTGAATATAGTGTAAGCGTCTACGTGCTGTCGTGTATACCTAAGGTCGACGTGTTGTCGACTGTACAAAATTGGCAGATGAAATTATTTGTCTGTTAATTTATTTGGTTTATTGGAAATTGTTTAATAAACCAAATAAACTGCTGCTCGATGGTCGGACGACATCGTTGTGGCGGCAGAGGGTCCATGGATGCGGATGGCGAGGGACCGCGACAGATGGCGCGAGGGGAAAAAGGCCCAAGAGTGAGCAGAAATGAGTTGATGATGATGATGATTGAAATTGTTCATGTAGCAGCATAGTCTGGAGTGACCAGGAATCGTTTTCTTTGATGTTGTAAAGAATAAGCGAGGTACGGTCGGCCACAGTCGCAGATAGATACCCCATCGCAGCTCTTATCGCACGCGGCATCAGGGCGCCAATTGAACAAAAAAGGGGTATCCTAGCGTTTGGCCGACTGTACCAAAACTGTATCCAAAAATAAAAGTCTTATTGTGTAAACAAACCACTTACCAGAAGAAAAATACGCAATCACACACAATAGCTAGTAGATCATTATTGTAGCATCTGGGTAATCACATGCAATATCTACCATTATTTTTGTAATAATACGTCCATTTCATCGAAAAGCTAATATTTTTTTACAGACAACCGAATTCTCTGTAACCTCAAACTTACAAGTGACATTTCCAAAGGTCGCCAAAAGGTATCAAACATTGTTTGCTAATGTGCTTTGTCTAAAACAATGTCCCAGGAACTGCAGCGCCGAGTGGTCTCTTCACTCATCACAGCACTATAGTAGTCTATGGTTACCCATTCTGCCATATTTGTTTACACAATAAGACTTTTATTTTTGGATACACTATAAGTGATAAAATCTTAAAAATTACGAGTCACTCGCAAAAAGGTAATAAAAGCAAGCAGGTACTCGGACTCCATTTAAAAATCTGTGACACAATTTGTTCCCGACACAATCTCTACAAAAAGCTCTTTCTTTCAACCATTTTTATATATAACACTCGTCAATAATAATTTCATTAAAATGTAGATCTAGTTAAAAGCATTTTTTCTGATTAATTTTCAGTCCGGGGCCTCTCTCTTCTTTTTTTTAATTGAATATCAGGCCACTTTGATGGCGTCGAGAGAAAAGGGTTGAAAAAAATTCCCCCTCATTTGAATAAAATAACAGCACTCGCACTTTACATTTACGGAGATATTTCAAATTATATCTGGACTCGCTTTTTTGTTTTAATTTTTTTCGGCGTCCGTTTTATTTATTTTATTTTTCCATCAGGGGCGGGGGCTAATTGAGTTAGACCTTCAAATCGAAAATGTCTATCGAGTTGTAATTGAATTTATTTTTGTTTCTTAACCAAGTTCTGGGGGCTCTTTATTTATTTTATTCGTTTATAATTTTACTCATTTAGATCTGTGATTGGTCGGGTTTTTAGATTAAAGGGTTCGTTTTGTAGATATGGGTATTTTTTTACCTCTCCGAATAGACTGAAAATACGTTATTGTAACATAAAAAGAAAATACTTATCTACTATCCACTTTGAGAGCTTACTTTTACGACCTTACAATATTGAAAATTAAACTGTCAGTCTGCTAAAGTGGCATCCTAACAACCTATTTCCTTAACAATCAAAACACCTGACGCGCACAATCGAAATTTCATAAAATTAAAAAGAAATTCTCAAACGTCAAACATGCAGGGTAAAGCACCCAGTTCTCGGCACTGCGCTGTAAAGCAAGCAAGTAGGGTGCTAGGCGCAGCAGTGGGCCCTCAAGGCGGTGTATAATGACGTATAATAATGTATAACATTATTAGAGCAGCCGTGTGTCGTTGCAACAATGCGGCCGAGCCACACTCGAGCGATTCTCGGGTCGTCTACGGCGAGCGAGAGGTCTTGATACTTGATTTATCACGTTTGTGGGGAAAACTTGTGGTTTTTTTTAAATGTTTTTGGGTGCAGTGATTGAATAACGATATTATGTCTTTTTCCCTTTTAAATTATAATGTAAAATATAATATTTATATGTATATAAAAATACTCCATCATACGAAACTGTATCACGTAGGTCCTACGTATGGACGGTCAGTCAGCAAAATATAAAATAAGATAGTTTAACCTAAAAGAGAGTGTCTGCCGATAAACTGTGCCACAGTTTGGTAGAATTAGTTAAGTTTATAAAATGTAATTATTTCTGCTAAAAAAATAATTTAAAATAAAACCTTTTCCAAAGTTTATATTAGGCGTGAATTATACAGAAACGGCGTAAGATGAAGGCGCTTCGCAGGCGCAGAGCAGGCGTGGAGACGCGGAACAGGTGACGAAACGACGTGCCTGCGCCACGCCGCTTGTCGAATACCTACATTTTGTATTAAACGTTTTGAAGCGGCAAGATGCCTGCGCCGCGCCTTCACCTTACGCCGTTTCTGTTACATAATTTGGGCCTTATAAATATAAAGCAAGATATCAGGAAGAAGTAGTTAAGAGCAAGAGCCATAGAAAACTCATGATTGCAAAGTTGAAGCAAAGTGAAGTCACAGCAGTTATCGCTGCGGAGACGCGGTAGAGAGAGACTTGCGCAAGTTTTAGGTTGATTAATTTCTTGATCAACGGAGTCTCAACATCTAACCTAGAAGTTCCCAGCATTGTACGAGATTTTTTTTTATTGAATCCATACATTTACACTTTCAAAGTCGAAAAACTCTAACTTTCAACCGTGACCGGACCAAAAAATTTTTTTCCCACAGTCAGTCAAGTCTACTCTATCAGCTTACCAACTCCCAGCCTTGTACGAAAAATATCTCGATTGGTCACCAGGTCTCAACTTATTATGTCTGCCTACTTCAAATTGAGGAAGGGCCAACCAAGTATCAAACCCGCTTAGCCAAGCTCCAACATAGCCGAGAGGCGTTTAAGAGAGTGAGAAAAGCTTTGCCGCTCCGGCCTATTTGTTTCACAAGCGCCCGCCCGCCTACTTTTGTCTCTGAAACGTTCGCTGGAAAAACTACCCAACTGAGAATGTTAGCTTTTTGTCACTTTGTTGTTTTTCGGGGAATAAGTAAGTTAGTAATTAAGTGAGTGAGTGAGTAAGTAAGTAAAGGTTTATTCAGGCTACCGCTGCCTTTATCGCATCAGCCCCTCTACTCTTGGCGCTGCTTGTAAGCTTTTTTTATTCACGATATCCATTTTGTAACGCGTTTTATCGCACACTGGGTCAAAACTAATTAATGATTATGATTAATCTGCATAAATAAGTTATCTGCATGCAAATAACCAAATTTGTACCTACGCCTTTTGGCAAAACATAGAGGACATCTTATTTTTAATCATCTGTTTATAATTTAATTACCTATTTTTGACAAATAAAGATCTATTCTATTCTATTTAAATAAATTGTTTATTTCATTAATAAAGTCACAATTTTTGACACGTGTGCGCGTGGCACTTAAACTAAACTAAAGGTAACTAAAGGTATAAAAAAAGGCACATACCACCTTACACTCTTACGTGATGGTAAAAACAAAAGCCTCAGTTTGGTCTTCATCCCAGTTGGATAAAAATTGAAAAATCTTACTTACTCCATTTCTCACCTGGCCCGCAATCTCAGGAACCCCTCTAGGTGAAGAAGTGAGTGGCTCTCAGACGACGGCGGGGGTGAGCCGCGGGGGCGAAGGGGGAAATATCACTTGACACTTATTTAAGTAGCACATAATTCAGTTTGTTTTAGTTGAAGCGAATCGGAAAGGCCGAAAAAAGTTTGTTCGTAGGGTTTTTCGTTTTTGTTTTATTTAGGATCGAAAATGTCGATACCACGTAACAATTTATTTGCCCGGGGTGGTTTATTTGGTTAATACGTGTGTTTGTTTATTTTATTTTGTTTTTATTTTGACTTTATCGTTTTTTTTACATGTTTATTTTTATAATTTTTTAACTTTTTAATATGATTTTGACGTAGGTGTTGTGAATGTTTGTGATTTGTTATTAATTATTTTTTTGTTGTTTTTGCATGAATAAAAAATACTTGTATTTATTTGCGAATAACTACTAAATTTCGAATATAAATTTCTTTACTCAAAATTCCGTGGGTACAATGATAGAAAACGTAGATCCAAATCACTCAGAGATAAATCACATAGCACCGGTGCTCTAGGCTCTACCACGTCTTACATCCGGCAGACCTACGGGGCTTAGGTCTGTAACGCAATGGCGTGTCGATGGCGTCCCTGTAGAAGGACAAAGCCGGAGTTTTTCTCGTTTTTCTCCTACAACCGTCTAGTAGAAGCAACGAAGCAATCATCTAGAATTTGCATCAGAATATTCTTTGCTGCACTACAAAAACATTAAAAGGACCGACAGCATTAACAATTCGTAATTAATGCCGTCAATTGGGAGCCCATTTTGGCACCAATGCGTCAGACTCATTTTTTTTTTGTTTTTTTGTTACAAAATTTCGCCAAACTGCAGAGCACTTTTGCCGGTGCCGTAGGTCTGCCGGACGTAACAGATCCGGTGGTTTGTCATTTTTGTGTAAGCAGATAAGAAAAAAACCTTACCTCAGTTTAATAATCAATAACAAATGTAAGCATCTACTTTTACTGGCCAATAATACATTATAGTTTTTTCTATTAAATCACGGTTTTACTCACTAGTAATTTGTCGGTGTAGCCGACAAAATGTGCAGTGCTCACAAAAGTTTAAGTTTTAAAAGTTATAGTTATCTCTTTTTATTTATTTAATTTTGATTTTTGACCACGCATTTTGGCAAATAAGCCGACTGCCCAAAAAGAACGTAAACCGCGGAGAATGTTGGGATCGAATCTTTTTCATCGATCAAAAACCAAATTTGGTTTTGTACTCAATACAAACTCAACTTTTTGGTGGAGGTGGAGGGTCGGAAAGGGGTGATATTCCTTTTTATTGGAATAAATTAGCCGAATTGTGTTCGGAGTCTCGCTAATGAATGTCTTCGACCGTCGCCTTTGACACTGAGCAGAAAATTCAGAAGTTCTTCTCTGGGAAAATATTATATTTTTAACACCGACCAAAAAAAGGGGAGTTATAAGTTTGACCACTATGTGTGTGTGTGTGTGTCTGTGTGTCTGTCTATGTCACCGTAGCTGCTATTAAACGGGTGTTTGGGAATGTTTCTGGCAATGTCCCCGGGAACGGAACATCATCGAAGGTGCCACTGGAGCTGTAAAAACTAGTGGTTCGCCCCGAACTACGGACTCGCGACCCCATAATAATATCTCAGAAACCCCACGACCGATTTGGCTCATGTTCGAACTTAAAAATTTTCTTTGCCTCATTTACCTGCCTACTAAATTTACTCAAGTTATTGTCGAACGAACATTCATACATACATACAAACATACATACATACATACAAACATACAAACGCCGGATTGTTCCATTAGACTCGGAGAATTTCACTAATTTGAAGCAAAGGTCAAAGCTTTTGAGGGTCTCCTCAGCTTCTTAATTGTAAACTTCTGTGCCATTCTATTTTTGGTCTTCATACCTACCTACTGTCATTCAAAACCTAAAGTATGCTCATGAAATTTAACTCTTATTGACCCTTCTATACGGGTGAAAATCTACTAAAGAGGTGTCTGTAGATGTCGCTAAGGATACAGCTAGGTTCCTCGCTCTCTATAATTAATTAATTAAATTCTTTAATTACAACTTGACAATTCCGTCTCTTAATAGAACAGAAGAATGAAGTAAGATTGACTCTAGTAGAGTCGTGCAAAGCTAACTTTGCAGTGGAGCATCCGAAATAGTAATTTCCTTACGTTGCTTTTGTATGTTTTCACCATATTTTCAATGTATTCCACAAAACAAAATTGTAACAAACAATAACTGACGTAACATGTACCACTGAAAAATTGTGAAAATATACAAAAGCAACGTACGGAAATTACTATTTCGGATGCTCCACTGCAAAGTTAGCTTTGCACGACTCTATTCTTGTAAATTGTATCAAATATTTTTTTGACTGTAATATTGTTGACTTAAGTTTTATGAAATTTTAAAAATTATTGACATTATTATTCATAGTATTGTTTAGCATACTGTACCTATAATATTTGCATGCCTATAATATGTATTTGCATGCCTTAAATAGTTTGAATGTGCTAAGCTTTCAAATATCAACTAATTTAACATCTGAAATGTAAAGTCTACCACGTTCAAAGCAAATAAACGTATTGTCTTGTCTTGTCTTGTCTCTAAGCAATTGTATTGTTTTTAGATATGAAAATGTGACATTTCAGCATATCTACTTAAATGCATAAAAAGTCTTAAAGTGTGTATGTGTAGAGGTTCTAAGAAAGGATTTTCTGATTATCACCGAAGAAAGAAACCGCGGGGAAGGCCAGTTTAGAAATAACCCCAACAATGATACTGCAACAGATTGTAAATAATATTATAGATTAGAAGTAAAATACTACAACTGCAACAACTTTTGTTCTACTACTTTGGTGAAATCGTAATTTATGAAAAAAAGTATACAGGGTGTTAAAAGACCGCCAACAGACCCGAAAGCTACGCATACTAGACGCCAAAACAAAGTACTTTTTCGATAAATTATTGCTGGGAAATGATTTTGGTTTTTTAGGTTATAATTTTGAAAAATATTTTATCACGCAATGGACGTGTAACGCACAGAAGTCATATCGCGCAACCGTAGGTATAAGTTTATGTTACTTAAGCTTGAGGTGCCGATGTTTAGAATACATTGCGGGTTGCGATTTTAACGTCGTTTTTTGAAGGAAATATTAGTAATTTTGATATGGCTTCTTGAGAAGGTATGTTAAGAACTAGATACTGAATACATTTCTGCAAAAAAAAAGTTTTGAAAAGTCCGACTTTGAACCTCATTATCTCGGAAACCGTTGATTTCCCAGGCATAGTTCCTTGAGCAAAAATGTTCCTTATGATGAGGACAATACGTGGTTTCCCGCTCTGTTGGCGGTCTTTTAACACCCGGTATATTGTTTAAAAAATTGAACGCGTATAAGAGCAACATAATAATATGCTGGAAAGGTGGTAGATAGTTGAGGGGCCGGAAAGCGCGCATGCAAACTTTTCAAGGAAATGTTCAGTCAATAAAATGTATAGAGCTATGCGAAAAATCATAGAACAGGGTTGTTAGAAATCACGGGTAGAAGTTGTATGGTTCAGGAATAAAGCTATTTAAAATTGCCCTGCATAAAGTTTGGAAACCAGTATCAGAATCGTTCTTTCTGTGTGCCTCTACCTTAAACTATGTTATGAATAGTGTTTGATTAAATTATTTATTAAAAAAAGACTTCGCTCTGTCATTTTTGTAATTTCTAGGGGCATTATGTGGGGTAAATGGAAGTGATAACGTGTGTGATAGATAATTAAGTGTTAAAGTAATTAAGTATCCCTTTACTTTTTTAAGTTAATCGTTGTTTTTTAAGAATCTTTTTACCATTAGTGGTTGCCTGGGAGAAATTACTGTAGCAATAGGGTCGCCAATTGTACCTTGTATCTTAGCTAAGTTATTTCCCTGTATTTATTTTGGCGTGAAGCTGGTGTGAAGTAATTGATGTACGAAGTATTTATTTTTTTGACTAGACGAACTTGCTATTTCACCCAATCAATATCTTTCATAAAGTTTGGAATACGCATAAAACCTACTCCTTAAGGGACTGAAATCGCGGTGTTTAACCGAAAACCTTTCCTCGCCAAGGTTTCCTAAAAAGGTTGATAAACAATGTTTAAGAGCCTTGGACCTATAAGTTGAAGCCTATATCTAGCTCGTGACAAAATACGGTATGAAGCTTGACATCTTTCAAATGTCAACTGTAGGAACTGGACTGTACCTAAACAATGCAAAACTCTGATTAGTCCGCCGCGCCCCAAACAAAAAGAAGGTAAACAGACCGCCGATCGAAGCGCCGAAAGCACACGACCGCAAGTTAAATTATGCAAACATCAACCGTCGCCAGATTTCTCATTAGAGCCCAGATAATGACGCTACACACTGTCGCAAAATTAGATAGCGAGCACGCACCCAAACAGATATACAGCGAGCGCATTAACATAAACTGAATTTGCATGTAAATTACATTTTACAGCATCTTAATTAAAACATTTTGGCATTATAAATGATCTAGCGGGCGGTGGGGGTACCGAGTACCTACTTGGCCTCAGGGTGGGGTGGAGCGTTCGATAGTTTTGTATGAGGGTTTGAATTTGGAATCGTGGCGGTTTGGTTAATTTGGGTCTTGTGGTGATGGTGCTATCTCCTTTTGAAGAGAGTAAAAGACAATGTAGGTTATTTAGAGTCAAAAAGTTTCAGGCAGTTACGCCTTTGCATCTATATTATCTAGATGAGGATGTAGGTACACAGGACAGCACGTCAGACTGTACATTTTTGTTGTAAAGTCGCCCGTAACGCAACCGAGTAGAGTGCTAGCGTGTAAAGATCGACGTGCTGTCGTGTGTACATACGTATTCTAACAACATCTAATACCTCTGTTGAAAGACAGCGAAGAAGACAGTGGAAACCAGGTATTGCCAAATTCTACCTGCCTGAGCAAAATATTTTAAATCATTAATTTTTTATTTTTTTATTTTGTGTATTCAGGAAACCAAACAGCTATTTATAGTTCTTATTAACTAGTCAAAAGATAATTTATGAGCGAATTAAAGGTTTCCACATAAGATACGGTATAAATTAAATAAAATCATCCTCAGTTACGTACCTATTTGTATAATTGTATGAAGTTTGCGTTGCCGTAGATACCTGAACAAAAATTTTTATTTTCTCACCTCATTTTACTTAGGTATTTGTAAAATTTTATCGAACCAACGGCCCATCTATTGAAAGATCACTTACTACTGACTGCGCTACAATCTGGAAAATAGTCGTGGTGGAAATGCCCTATTACAATATTTGGGTAGACAGAGTCACCACTTCTTTTAAGTGGCCACAAGTATTGCCAGAGGTAGGTCTCGCCACGCCGCACCCAAATCGAATACAAATTATTCATAAACGAAAAAAAAAAACTGCGTTTGAAGCACTTGTGTAATTAAGAAAAAGCCCTGATTGCATTCCACCCCCTTCTAAGACCTCGATAATTCGCTGGAAATGACATTTGTATGCAATATCGGGACAAAAATTTCTTTAACAAAGAGGGTTGGCCCCTTTTGCCCTCCGCAGCTCTTATGCTGTGTTTACATTACGCGCACTGTAAATGGAGTGAAATTGGAATGGATACTTCTGTCTGAGCTATTATAGGAATAATACATAGTCGGAATTCAAAGGCAGCCTAATGAGATGATTTATACAGCGTCCAGTGGCACCTTCACTTACACTAGATGTTTCAAGAGACCACTCGCCACTGCAGTACCTGGGACATCAAAGGCAGCAATTCTATACTAAAAGAAGGAGTTTTAAGAAGGATACCTTGCACACAAATTGCATTTTACAATTTTTAATTCAATTTTTAATGGACTTAATCCAAAGACCAACATAATTGAAAAAAAATATTACCGAAATGAAAAAAAGAAAAAAGAAAAGAAAAGACACCTTTTATTTGGGACCTTATATAACACATTGTGTTGTGTGTGAGTAGGGACTCCACTCTACCTAGAAGGGCTGGCGGGCATTCTACGCTTTATGCATCTGGGAATTCTGGGATCAATTCATGGAAAAGAAAGGAACAATTTCCCTCATCTTATCAGTTTCATGTCGACATTACTGCGAATTGGTAGTACTGATTTCGTGGAATGTAATGTTGAAGTAATAGCTAAAACTTCGGCTCAATCCGACTCGAAGGGCTATTATGAACAAGCAGAAGAGAGCGTGGGCTACTTGCGCTCTGTCGTTCAGCGATGATGGACGACGATGTAAAGAATGTTCTTTATATCGCTTGATGATGTTGATGTAAATGGGGGTTAAAACAATCTTAATGCGACCAGAAAGTGGGAACCGGCAAAAACTCCTCAAATAAGTTAGAAATTGGGGGAAACGTGAAATCTACATAATTTTGTGGTGAGAAATAATTACTGTTTTATGTTGAGACAAGGCGATTTTTGTTTTTAATGGTCGTAGTTTAGATGTTGTGTAAAAGGTTTCACTTCGAACTTATTCTCTTTACTTATGACATTTTTATTACAGTATCAAGGATGAAGATGATTGGAGGGAAGTTGCGCAGGACAGAGAGAGATGTCGTCTTTTGGGTGCGGAGGCCAAGATCCAATTCGGGTTGCTGAGCCAGCGTAGTAGGTAAACCTAAGCAAGGACGATTTACTACCTAAACTTAATTTAAGTAACCTACATCCCTACCAAAATTATCAATACATAGGATACTTATGTCAACCCTTAGATAAATATTATGTACTCACATAAATGTTATTTCAAGCGATCAAACATTTTGCTCGAGGAATTTAAAAATGTTTACTGGAAGCTCATAGGAAACCAATTTTCCTAGGAAATAAAATCTGTTTTTAATTCAAAGATGGTAGTATGACCTTACAGTATTTAACTGAGCTGTGACTCTAGTCCTATGCAGTATTTAAAATTTACTTGACTTCAGCGAAGTTTTAAAAAAAGGTTTTTTTTAAGTGGAGAAAATTCATTGTTTAAAGTCTCAAGTTAAGCATGATGCACACTGTCCTTTCTGAATTAGCAACGACCATGTCTCTCTGACGCTTTTGTTCAAGACTCGCAAAGAAAGCGGGTAAAAAGAAATGGCCCGAGGCAATGCAGTTAGTGTGGACTAGTTTTGTTTTTTAGTGTTTACGCGGACTAATGATGGGCTTTTTAGAAGATTACTCGAGAGTTTCTCTTTCTTTTACATATCTCAGTTGGAAGCGCTGGAAAACTAGCCCAGGTACATACAACGGCACGTCAGAGTGTATATTTTTGTTGTAAAGTTGCCCGTAACGTAACAGAGTTGAGTGCTAGTGTGTAAGGGTCGACGTGCTGTCGTATTTACCTATTTGTAGACAAAATACATTCCAGTCAGCGCTCCGCTAGCCGACACTCTACATATTTGGATTATTATTGTAGATATGAGGCGTATAGAATCAAAGGCGGTAAAGTGTGTATGATCTTCACTACATTAATATGTACTAATGTATGTGGTATGGTCAGTAAAAGTGGTACTCGTCGACGAATGGCAAATCTGTATCCTTTGGAAGACTTTTCCAGTGTATTTGTAACACGTTTTATTATCTTTTACACCATACCAACGTTTCGCGACCTTTGCAGGTCCCTTGGCGGAAAAGTAAATAAACAACAAACTAAGTTATAAATCCGCAAAAGAAGTGTTTCAATTATAATGAACAGGAGTCAAAAAGGTGCTCACACACCGCGCCCCCCAGCGGAAGCGGCGGGAAGCAGCGGCAGTCTAGTGTCAAGTGTAAATCGCCTTGTTAATCCCGTTGCCCCGCGGCGGCGGGCGAGGACGTATTGTGTGCGCGCGGCTTTACGTAGCTCCTTCCCTTGTCTGTGCAGAGCTTTAATTGTGCGCGTCATCCGCCACGTTTGGTGGTGTGACAGAAGTACATAACAACACACTGACGTAGGCTACATCCCCCGGTACTTCGTCCCTGTGAAAATTTTTCTCTAATTAACTCATACACTCTCAAAGGAGATGTTTTTCAGGATATTCTTTCTTAGCACACCTCCATCACAAATTGGGTTGTCCATAGTTTTTTGCTCCAAAAAAATCTACCGTAAAGTGACAAATAATTCTACCTCCAATATCCGGGTACAAAAATCTAGAACCTAAAACCTAGAAAAAAATACTCTCATGGTGTATATGAATACCTCGAAGATAAAATGTCTCCCTCTACACTTAGATATCTGGCACTAAGCAAAATCGAGAAAGTATCTGGATTGAAAAGATCTTTGAATTTTCCGATAGAAGTCCTACCAATTATTTTATCTCAGAGAGGTTCAGTCATGGTATAACTAGGTATAATCCGCGTGCGATCAGAATGGGATACCTTGTCGAAGTCAATCGAAAATATACTTTATTTTACTTTGACAAGGTTGCTTCGACGCAAGTTTGCTTACCTCGCGCGTCTCAGTTCCAAAAGGTCGCATCCCATTCTCATCCCGTGCGGATTACATGTACCTAGCTCAAGCATGGCTACTATAATAGGTCTTTCTGTTGTAAGCTATAAACTCGCGTCATCGGCTCAGCTTTTTGAAAAAAGAATGACGTGTAATTATCGCGCGAATATGGAACGTGACAATGCGAGTTGTGAGGGCGTGCTTTTTTTGTTTTAATTTTTTAATTAGGCTAGGAAAGGGTTGCTGTGTGACGCGACTGGCTGGCTGGCGAGCGCGCGCTTTATTTTATTTTTCTTTTGTTTGCGGCTGAATTTAAGAAAGCAATAGTAACATTATCTTCTTTATTGCTGCGATGTTGCTAGCCGAATCACATAAAATACAGGCCACTATTACGTGACGCGGAAAAAAAGCCGTTAATTACGTCCAAATAAATAAAGATTATGGCCCCCACGAACTATTTAAAATTCAAGCGGAAAGAGTGCTCCCAAAACATAATTTACGGTGTAATTAATTTTCGTGGAGTAGGTAGGAGATAAATAAATAATAAAAAAAAAATTTTTTCGCGAGAGGACAATCACGGGCGAAAAAACCGATGATACATGGAGCTCGTTTGGCCGCTTGCGTTTTTTTTTTATTAAAAAATCACATTAACAGCGTTCATTGGGGCGAGTGATAAATAATGCCCTCCTTATTCAAATTTTTTGTTTTTGTTCAGCTCTGCTTGGTAATAAATGAGCTTATTTTGAAAAAGGCTCATGAAATGATAGGGGGGTGATGGTAATGTTTAGATTATGGTCTGGGATGATATGAGTTACGTATTAATTGGATATTGTTGGAAATCTCACGATTTAGAGCCTTCCTCTGAATACCGTCAAAATATTTTCACGCCATCTGAGGGTGGCATTAATAGTCGTCAGCTCAAGATCGAGCTCAAGTAGGTGATCTCAGAAAACAAAATTTGCTAACGTCAAGCCTTGGCTGATGTCAAGCTTGAGTAGCTGTCAGCATATTAATAGATACTATTAGCTTGAGCTTGAAATGGACATTAGCCAAGGTCTCGGAGTCGGTGATTTTGTTTTCTGAATTCACCTACTTGAGCTTGAGATGACGACTATTAATGCCACCCTTAGACCCGCCATTTTTTTTTATTGTATTGCGTGCGTAGCGAGTCCATAAACTCTGGACTGTTCAAGTAACTAGTATAGACTCGCCGAACTTCGCTCGCTTATCTTGTTCGTTCATAAAAGTAAAGTGTAGAAACAGCTACAACTACAGGGTGCACTCTAAGTCGATAGCGGAACTTTAAGAAGGCTGTCTACTGATCACTACAAACAACTTGTACCAGGTGGCGAAAAAAATGAAGCGAAAAAAATATCTGCTGTTCCATACAAAAGGTCGACTCAGTACTGCGCCAAATGTATGAAACAGCTGATATTTTTTTCGCTCCATTTTTTTCGCCACCTAGTACAAGTTGTTTGTAATGATCAGTAGACAGCCTACTTAAAGTTCCGCTATCGACTTAGAGTGCACCCTGTAGAAGCTAGAAACATCGCAATAACCTTCGCACTCCTTCGCGGGTCGATGCAATGATCGTAATCACCTTTCGGTTGCTGCTTATGTCGACATTATTCTAATTCATCTCATGCAACTCATCCACAAATACAGCTGAATGTCCCAAAATGGAGACAGATTGCAGTAGAAAAAGGAGATAATAAAAAAATTAAAAAAAAATTCGTGAAAAGGAACAGGCCTGTGCCCAGCAGTGGCTTTATTTATGTGCTGGATAGATAAATAGATAGATTCTAACTGAAAAAGAGCACAGAGCGCCATCCTAAAGGCCCAGCAAGGCCCCTTAGTTCACCAGAATACCTGAGATCCACGAACACCTCAAAATGCCTATCGTAAAGAAAGAACTAAAGGAACGCTCCGCAAGATACAAAAAAAAAAACTTGACCATCATCCTAATTGATTGGCAACAGAACCTCTAAATCCCACCGTCTCCAGAAGACTTTAACGGAGAATAACCCTCGAAACAACCCCATGATACAATGGTTCATGAAAGGGTAGCAGCGTCAATGGATGCGACTGATGGCAGATCAATGAGAGAAATAGAAGTAACTGACAGTTTTGTAACTATTAAAAACATAAGAAAATATTACCGTTTTAGGGGTCAAAGTCAAAGGGTTTTTTCAATTCAATATGCCATAGATAAATCCTTTTCAAGGTCCTTTTATATTGCCATTACACATAACGCCCAATTAATTTCTAAGGTTCGAACAACATCGTTTTTGTATTTTTTTGTATTAAGGTTATTTTCTACTATTGTCTTTTAATTGTATTCTGTGTATTGGCAATTTAATAAATCTGTTATCTATCTATCTATCTATCTAAATTATTTTCATTATTCAAAATATTATCAAAAGTACCAGCATTTCAATAACGTACGTCGATTTTTCCCACATAAACTGAACAGAGTTGACTTGAGAATAGCCCTAAAGACGGTCCCCAATACATAATGTATGAAACTTAAAGAAATGCAATGATATAACACAATGATCGGTCCAGCATTGTCGGTGGCGGTCCGCGACGTTTCCAGCTGTACAATTGAATGATGACTAGGCCATTGTGACTATGTTTAGAGATCCTGCTGGCTAATGCTTGGTTTTGACACTAGACACGTTTTTGGTTCGCTGAAACCAGCAAGTTCTATCTGAAGCCAGTGACGAATCGACTTAGGTTTTCTACGACATTAACACATTTTCTCGATGCTACGATGTTTGCGATGTATTTTTTCCACGGGATATACTCGTAAGTGATAAAATCCTCTTTTCTTCGTACATAACTGAGTTACATAACTAGCTATACAAAGAAAAAATATTCTTCGTACAAAACCGGGTTATGTACCTACCAAGAAACCTACTTTCTTTGCACATTACCAGATACAATGACAGTTATGTACGAGGAACCGGACCCTGAGGGCCTACCGGGTAAGACAAAGCCGATTTCCATTGGCGAAAATCGAGGTTCGATTTATGAAAAATTTACTGGGTGGCAGGCAGTACATTTTTCAAAAATCGAACTTCAATTTTCGCCACCGAATGGTAATCGGCTTCGTCTTAGCCGGTAGACCCCCAGTGAAGTCGGTTTTTAATTTTTTGTTAGATTTAGTTATTTCAACCCAATGGCAATTTTACAAATATAACGCGCATTGTGAATGAGTTTACCTTGGTTTTGCCTATTTGCATTCAGCGCTTACAACTAGGTGTAGAGTTGCACATCAGCATTGCTAGGCTAGGTGCTTCGCTAGGACCTATTTGATCCACTTATCCCGTGCATTATATAGTTTAATGGGTCAGGATTGGCGGTCCTAATGGAACCTAGTTAGATCTATCTTCCTTCTAGACTTCAAGACGTTCTTGGCTTTCCTTCAACGATTGTCCGGCAATGAAGGAGCTGTGCTGCGTAGTTAGCATCTGACCCACAGAGTGAATCCACCCGTTATTAATAGTCAAAATATTATACAGGGTAATTTTTAAATAGCTTTATTTCTGAAACACGTCAACTTCTAAATATGATTTCCAACCACTTTTGTTCTACAACTTTGGTGAAAGCCCAATGTTATTTTTCCATACAAAAAAAAATTGCGACGCCGAGTAAAGGTTAGGAGCAGGAGAGAATGGAATGGTGGTAGAGAGTGGAGGGGCACCAAAGTGCGCCGCGCAGGCAGAGCTGAAATGGTATAAATGCAAACTTTTAAAGATAAAGAAGTGTTCAATAAACATTCTATAGACCTCGCGAGTCTGTCAAGTCAGCGAAATGTTAAGTAGGGGCGTTGCCGAGCCGCTTTGGGCTTCGCTCAACGCGGGAGTCTAGTCGGCTTTCGGCCTCGTGACACGGAGCTGAAATTTCTACAGCTCGGCGTTCAGCCTCCCGGATTGAGGTGTCTGATGGGAGCGTTTGGCGTTCGGCCTCACAAACCCTGGCCTAAAAAGGGGTCCAATAAAAAAGGACAAATTCCCATACAATTTGTACTAATAAACGTCATTTCCATGAAGAGAATTTCATAGAAAATTTGTCAACTTTTGACAGATACGGCCGCATAATGGCCGCCATTTTAGAAATTTACGTTTTCCGGTATACTGCGGTTTTTTATCTCCTTATCGGGCGCTATATTGCTACAAAATCTCTTTTCCCCAAAGGTCCCGAGCATACTATCCATACAAAACGAAACTTTCACATTTTGAACAGAAAATTTTCACGAACACGTTTTAATTGAGTTTTCTAATGGAACCAATTATTTTTCTACACTAATCCAGCCACAAAACCGTAGCAAAAGCAAATCATTCAGACCTTTATCTTAAAGACGAAACTATCCCACCTCGTATTTCAATGCGCACACGCAAAGCGCAGAGGCAATCTAGAAACACTTCGCACAATCTAGCCCGACTAGCTGGGAGTACTTTTGTACTTCATACGGGTACCTATCGACAGTTTCGTGCTAGGGCTGCCAACTTAGTAACCTTAATTTCAATAGTAGATTGTTACCCGAGGGAATTAAACACAATTTTTATGGCGAAAGTGTTTAACTTTGAATCCAGAGCAGAACGATTGCACTTTTAAGTCAGATTTGTATCACACAAACATATAAATATGAAGAATTGTAGAGCTATAATAATTATTATTCAACCAGGCAATAAAGAGAAAAATAAAATCACCTTTAGTCCCAAAAATAGATTTTTAATCCCGGAGGATTAAAAATAAATACATAAATAAATAAAAAGAACTTTATTCTAAAGCAAAATATCGAAAAATCAATTTTTGTCCCTGTTTGCGGAGAATGGCCTAGGTTTTTTCGAACAAATGTGATAAAAATGCGTTTTTTTAAGTTTTTGTAAAATAATGATGGACCAAACTGAAATGAATATGAAACATAAATCACTTAAATTCCAGCAAGCGTAGCATAAGGATGGATTATGCAGTACATAAACGCGATAAAAACTATATGCATCTCACTCTTTTGTTTGACGTAGAGTGGGATAGATAGAGTTGTAAACCCATAGATACGTTTCCTATTCCTGCGGGGGAGCATGACTTTTATCGAGGCGGATCTATCCAACAAAATGGCGGTTTATCAGCATTTTTGACGTCTATAGTGGGTTATATATCGCTTTCGACGCTATATAACCCACTACAGACGTCAAAAATGCTGATAAACCGCCATTTTGTTGGATAAATCCGCCTCGATAAAAGTCATGCTACGGGGACTGGCTTCCCATAGCACAGGGAATCCTAGTTTGGGGGCCAGGACATTCACCTTTGGACCTTTGTTTAACCAATAAACTATTTCATTTCATTTCATTTCCTATTTGGCAACCCGTGGTAGAAGAAAATACTGCAAACGCACATCCAATTTTCTTCCTCCAAAATTTTCGTCAACCCTAGTCCTCCCGAGTGTAATATGCACGGTAGCCTGCTCGGCCCGCCTTATTAATAAACATGCGCTAACAATAAATAATTGTTTATAATGAACTTTATAATATATAAGTGCAGATATTTCATTATCTCGCTGCGCTGCCGTTTGCGTCTGCGCACACATATTTGAGATGCAATTCGAACGATGAGGAACTTTAGGTCAATGGTTAATAATTATTGAGGTAGATTTTGCTTATCGATATGATGGGAGAAATTCTGCTCACCCAAAAGGCTAAAACTAACAATAGGTTAAATACAAACTGTGTTTTATCTACATAGTATGTAATCTACTTTTTCTTGCATGTAAAATTTTTTTGGCAAATATATATTTTTCTATTTTATTCTATTCTATTCAAATAGTCCAGTCAACAAATGGCTTTTAAGGGGGTGTAGAGTGCACGAGAAGATAAATAAACGGTTTCTTCAGAAACATGTTTAGGGTGCTTAGAGAGTGAACATACTAAAAGTCCCCTCCTTTAGGAGGTGAGCAGGAGTAGGGAAAGGGTTTAAAGTTCCCACTTTTGGGTTTTTCGCTAATATATCCAAAACGGTGCGTCGTAGAGAAAAGTGGTCTTCTACCGAATTAGAGCTTATAAAATTATGTACAAATTTTATTCTACACAATTTTTCCAATTTCCCAATAGTTTCCGTGTCGAATGCATCTTGGTATCGTGTCGAATGCATCGATAAAATCCATCGATCCTTCCCTTCCCCAGCTCTAGGGAAGCTTGGATGCGCGGGAGCAACATCGAATGCGTTTTCTTTATCGACCACCGTTGATTAATGCCGGTTGATTTGAATAATAATTTTTCGATACGAAACTTTATTGTATGATAAATTCAGCGCGGGTTGCGACGAGCGCAATTGTAATCGACGACTTTTGTAATTAACCTCACTGGTCTAGTTGAGGCTTTTAACCAGGGTTTTAAGATCTCCTAAAGCCCACTTGTGTCAACCAGCCAGTTAACTCTAAGTTAACGCCAATAATTGTATGGAAATGTCAAATAAATTCAGAGTTAGTTGGCTGAAAATATTTTTTTCGAAATAATCAGGAATAGAGACAAAATTAATGTTGGACGTCCTTACTACCATGTCGTCAACCACTGGCTTGAGATTGGGTGCGTAAAGAGTCCATGTAGTGCTGCTTTACCAAGTCTGACTCTCAATTAATCTGATGATGAAAAATTCTGAGAAAAATCATAGGTCTACCTACGACACGTTTTTAATGTGAGATGACCGTATCATGTGGGGTATCGTATGAAAGGGCTTCATTAGCACAAACTAAAACTTAAATAAATTAAAAATTCAAAAAATATGTATATGCCATTCCCCCGTTACAAGTTTGAACGTAACCCTCGGGTGTGACGAGCGCAGTCAGACTCGCACTTGGCCGGGTTTTTATTGTTACTTTCTATGTTTCCACAGAACTAACCAACGTGCTCTGCTCGCGTATCATGAGGCGGTGTTAGAGAGGTGTTACAGTGTTAGGACTCTGTCCATCCCGCTCTACTTCAAACAAAAGAGTGAGATACATATAGTTTTAAACCCATAGATACTCTCTAACACCGCCTCATGCTACGCGAGCTGAACTTACTCATATACATGTAACGCTATTCATTCATCTACTCTCCGCGCTCCCTCGCTCAGACACAGTTTACAAACAAGGCAAAAGTCCCCAAAGCATGCGAGATCTCGAAACAATTGTGCATTTGTGCACGCCACTGTTTCGCCCAAAACCTCGGAAAGTCAAAGGGCAGAGCTCAGAGTGCAACAATTTACACCCAACCGCAGCATTCCACTGGCGAGCAATAAAAGAGGCGAAAACATCGCTCCTCCGCTACTTACGCAAATAAAATAAAACGCGCGCCGCGAGGAGCGTATATTTTTGTAGAGCAGTTGAATACCCCTTAAGGTTGGACGATAGCAGCGTGGCGGGAAATTAAATTTTTTTACAGTTTTTTTTTTCAATTTTGAAGCTAGACTACCTAAGTTTTTTTTGTTCAGTGATTTTTTTTTCACGGCAATAAAATAGTATTCTTTGTAAACAACACAATAACAAAAATTAAGCTGATTTTGTTTTGTGGTCGTCAAAGCAGTGGCACTGCCCAAAACAGTAGTTTATGACCAGAACACATAATCGGCTGAATTATTGTTGTTCTGTTGTTTGCAATGATGAAAAAAATACAATTTTATTGCCGTAAACGAAAAATCGCTACACAAATATAAATCAATTTAACTTAAAAATTGAAAAAAACTGTGAAAAAAAATTATTTTCTGCCACCCTGCTATCGTCCAACCGTGAAGCCCGTGAAATGACGCGAACATGAGTGTGGATGGGTTCCACGTCTGTTAACGAAGGTTTATTAAATAGAAAAGGTCACGACATGAATATGCAAAGGCCTCAAAATTGTTGACACGATGTCGTGAAAAATCACGATTGGAATAGTTTCGGCATTATGTTTATTCACTCTCAAATTTTCTATGACAACTGTTATTCGTTCTTTTGTTTTTCGGTATCATAAATTGGACCCAATCAACTCTACCTAAAATTTTTCGGTTGCCAATTAAGGCTTTATAGTGCAGATTCATCAATTGCTATAACTGCGCATGCATCGTATCAGCTTATATTCGGGCAAGGAAACGCTGTCATACAAAAACCACCCAGTCACACTTGGCAGCAACTCTCAATAGATCCCAAAGGATCGTCGGCGGCATGCGGTCGGTGGTCTCATATTTCACAGGACGACTTCTGTCCCGAGCTCCACCATTCTTACCCAATCTCCCATCTGAAGACCCCCCATTTCTCACTGACTGTACCATCTCGCGGCTCACCAAACTTTGGTCTTAAGTTCTAGAAAGCCATCGTGGGTGACCTACAGGTTGTAAACTTTTGTTCTGAAAAAAAGGCCGCCAAATGAAGAAGTCGGCGCTTCTTACGAGCTCTCTGCAGGATCCTTGATAGCCTGTTTTGACAGCTTGTAATGGTTATATCGTTTTGTGTTAGCTACCGGTGTTAAAAAAGCGTTCGACTTGGTGATATCTTTACCGGGTCAGTTGAGGGCCTTTGGCGTGGCTTATGAATTTATTAGAAGCTTCGTTTTTGTTAATTAATGTATTTAGGTAAATTTTTATGTAACTTTTCTTTTTTGTGTTCTTTTGAAATTGAGTGACAAATTAATTTATAATTTAGGTTTTAAATTATTGTGGTGATCAAACTATGAAAAATCACAAGGAGAGCCTGCTTTTCATCCTGAAATTCAGTTAAAATCTGTCTTTAAGGGTAGACAATAGCAAGGTGGCGGGAAATTCAAAATTTTCACAGACTTTTACATTTTGTAGCTAAACTAAACTGAGCTATTTTTGTTCAGCGATTTTTCGTTCGCGAGAATAAAACCGTATTCTTTTCATTATTGTAAACAACAGAACAACAATAATTCAGCCGATTATGTGTTCTGGTCTACGAAGCAGTGGTACTGCCCAAAAAACTTGTCGTAGACCAGAACACATAATCGGCTGAATTATTGTTGTTGTTTACAATAATGAAAAGAATACGGTTTTATTCTCCCGAACGAAAAATCGCTGAACAAAAATAGCTCAGTTTAGCTACAATGTGTAAAAATTTTAAAATTTTGAATTTCCCGCCACACTACTATTTTCCAGCCTTAAATGATGATTCTGAGCCACGACTTCACCAAATTACTTTTCTAGTTATTTTAGTAACGAAAGCCACATAATATTTTGACTCAGGTGGAGAGTTTTTGAATGTAGAGTTATAAGCTTGGCTCTACATGAGATCTGATAGCTTTTTGACAGTGCGAGGTGTATGGTCTCGTCTTGGCAACATTTTACATGAAAATGTTTTAGTAAGATTGACACTGTACTTGACACCACTGTCTTGAAAAATTATTCGTTCACGAATGGCAAGTGCCAAGCTAGCCAACACAGAACAATGCATTAATAATCTTAGCTCCACTCGAATTAACTATCACAGCTCATTAAAGGCGAAATGCGCAATAAAACGGACGCCTCAGTTTCAGACACTTGGAATTGGATGTGTGCTCGTTTTGTTTGTACAGTCGGTCACATTGTCAAGTTTGGTCACTGAAAGTGAGTACGATGTAGTCTGCCTATAAGTTTAACTAGCTGGAGATAGACTTTCACTCAGGCAGATAGACCGACCTCGAACTTGCCCATTTTTTTTTCCTTCAACTTTAGTAAAGAAAAATAAATTAAAGTCTTTCAAACATCGATATCAGTTGGTACAAAAACAAGTAATGTAATTGGCTGTTGCTCTCGCTGCGTTGAACAAGGCCTACCCAGATCACAGCCATGTATGTTCAGCCTTATAGGTGGCCCTTTGGTTTCAGGCATCTAGATTTCTCGCTTGACGTCTATCTTTGAGCCATCCTGTGTTTGATTTTGATCAATGTGATGTACGAAGTAAACATTTGCCCGTGTGTTTTTTTACTCTAAATATTCGCATGTGGTTGATTGTACGGCATGTTTGAATTACGCTCTGTCGCCAAATACCGCGGTGCTTGCCACTGCCGCCGACATGCCGGATGAACTTGTTCGAGAAGAGTTCCTAAATGCAATGCTAGCGTTCTATGTATTGTGCAATACCAGCTTTAAAAGCCTTTAACCACTCGGACGGTACAGTGTCTGGGTTATATTTTAGGAGCTATATTTTAGGCTTGTCAAACACCTGCATTATCCTGGCATATCAGCTTAGTTCACCAGATCAGCGGAAAAAACAACGTAAATAAGTTATGGGACAATCCTTAGAATTTGCCTTTCAACCGTTGTCCACTGCCACAGTCACAGCTTTTGAATTCTTCGCCATTTGCTGATTGGGTTGCTGGTCTCGTTCTCTCTATGTCTCTCTTTCTCTCTCTCTGTCTCTCTTTCTCGCTCTCTCTCTCCTTCCTAATGACTGCCACCACCTATTTGGAGACATGTTTCCTTCGGGTTTTTTCCGGAAATGTCGGCAACAAAGGCGTCTCGCACTTAAGATGGGGCGCAAACTTGTGTCCCATTGTATGGACTTGAAACAATAATCTGGTGCCGTAATAATGAGACCGCCGGCCAAGGAGCGTTCTACAGTGACCACAAGACTCACACGCAATTTTCGGCAATATGACTGTGGCTGCAATACAATGGTCGGTAACATTAAATGAGCTTTATTGTATTCGAATTGGTCGAATCGACCGCGAACCAACCGCGATTCGACCCGTTCGAAGAATTTAAGAACTTAAGAATGCAATCGATTCTCGCACAAAGTTGCCACTTTTGGTGAGAATCGATTGCATTCTTAACTTCTTCCAAATCGAATACAATAAAGCTCATTTAATGTTACCGGCCATTGTATTGCAGCCATATTGCCGAAAATTGCGAATGAGCTTCTTGTACGCCTGTCAGCGCCATCTATGAACTGCTTTGAATTTGTGCTTCGAAAATGGCTCATTTGAAACGAAATAAACTATTTTAAGGTTGGACGATAGCAGCGTGGCGGGAAATTCAAAATTTTCACGATTTTTTTAAATTTTAAAGCTAAACAGAGCTATTTTTGTTCAGCGGTTTTTCATTCACGGCAATTAAATAGTATTATTTTCATTATTGCCAACCACGCTGCTATCGTCCAACCTTAATGATATCTCCGAGATCCAAGTACTATGACTGTTTGACAATATTTCCTCGCTCTTTGTAGCAAGAGTCGCACAAAACAGCTTCTTATGCAGATTTTACGAGCAGACATCTCTGCAGGCCGATTGTTTGGACCAGACACCACTTCAGACAAAAACTTACTCATAATTTTACTGGCTCTGTAATAATTATTAGTAATCTGTGATCAAAAATTACAATGCATAGTTTTAAGTTAATAAAACACTGTGAAAATCAATTAACGATATATTTTTTTAAACTTTCCTCCGTTCACAGCGCTCAGAATTAAAAATCAACCGACCTACGGTCTGCTAGTCTGCCCACTAACCATCGTCCTGTTTTCGGCCGTATCCTAGATTATACTTATTCAATTGATTCCAACTTCAAGAACCCACAATAATTAAGTCTTAATAGTTGATAATTAAAGTAAAGATTAGCTCTGCCAATTTCTGGCAGATTCACACGGGAATCGGCAAGAAGAATTGGTCCAAAACTCCAACAAGAACCGACGCGCCGAGAGCGAAACAGTAAAATTATCAACAGATAATAACCACAAATCCAAGGCGCAGACAAAACAAGTTTCCAATTATTATTAAACGCGATCCAAAATCGGCCAAAAGAAATAATTACAGCCGGAGCAATCGACCGGCATTATAAGAGAGTTTTAATTATAATTAATTACACAGCGAGCCGGTCGTAAAGTAGCGAGTAGTGAAGCATGATGCACCATTACTTGACTGCATCAATATTCATAACTAAATATACCTCAAGCCAACCTTGAAGGTTTGAAAGAGGTGCCGACTTTTTATCGGGAGGTGTTAAAAATTTGGATGATGTAGGCCCATGCCCAAAGTCAACGCTGCCCAAAGAGCCATGGAGCGAGCAATGGTCGGTATTAGGCTATTGGACCGTATCGTATACCGAACGTACAACGTTCGGTACAAAAGAATCCGTACAAAAGTGGCAGACATCGGAAAATTTGCACAACAGGCTGATGATTATGATGAGGCCAATCAAATCAAATTTTGCAACGCCTTTTTTTATGCCCAATCAAATTTTGCAACATTGCTCTAGTCATACACTCTACAAACAACCTTTTAATGTCTTGTTATTTGTTTTGTTTATAACTCGTGTCCCGCCCATAACAGTGCGCTTTGTGTATAACCATCAGTGAAAAAAAATCTACCTGACAGTGAAAATTGCATCAAAAGCCGTTGCGTGGTTAAGGCTGGAAGATAGTAGTGTGGCGGGAAATTCAAAATTTTCACAGTTTTTACATTTTGTAGCTAAACTGAGCTATTTTTGTTCAGCGATTTTTCGTTCGCGAGAATAAAACTGTATTCTTTTCATTATTGTAAACAACAGAACAACAATAATTCAGCCGATTATGTGTTCTGGTCTACGACAAGTTTTTTGGGCAGTACCACTGCATCGTAGACCAGAACACATAATCGGCTGAAATATTGTTGTTCTGTTGTTTACAATAATGAAAAGAATACAGTTTTATTCTCGCGAACGAAAAATCGCTGAACAAAAATAGTTCAGTTTATCTACAAAATGTAAAAGTCTGTGAAAATTTTGAATTTCCCGCCACCTTGCTATCGTCTACCCTAAGGAAGATTTAGCGGATATACGGGTTTTCACGATTTTGTTTTATACAATGTAGAGATAGAGCAGTTAAGGTAAGATCAAGCTCTCAAAGCTCGTCAAGCTGCGGCCCAGCATCCAAAGTGTGCTGAAAATATTTTTAGATAGATAGATAGAAAGACGTTTATTAATAGCCACGGAAATAAGTACAATGATAAAAAAAATAAGACAGGACATGGACACACAATTACTTACAAACTAGGTACAAGCGACATAACTGTCGGAACATCTCCGCAGCTAAAAATAGGAACTGACTCAGCACTTGTTGTAGGTTACCTATGTAAGCCTACAACACTGATTTTCAGTCAGCCCCTGAGTCATCCACTCCCGGCCGTCACAAGAAAAATAACACTAGGTACATATATATATCAAATTCAAATTGGTAGGTATGTAATAAAAATATATCAATAATTATCATTTGGGACTTGTACAGAAAGAGATACCAATTCTCCTCAGTATGTGCGCGCCTAAAGCAACAGTAGGTACATAAATAGAGACCTATCATAGAGACCTATCAGCCCATCATGTTAGGAGTGGTGAAAAGATTTTCACGATGTTTTCAACCACAGTTTGGCGAGAAGTGACAAGCGTAACATAGAGTAAAATGCACATAGATGGGCGCAGGCCTTTTCCCTGAATAGAAAGTTCGCGCCCAGTTCGGATTTTTCCTCATAAAGTTTTCTTTCACAGTTAGCGAGCTACACACAATCGTACATCATCATCATCATCATCAATGTAATATTTCTGAAAAATAAAAATCCACACCTTTTGCTAATCTTTGAAACCGGTTCATTTGCGGAAAATTAGCTCTTCTTATCGAAATAAAAATACTTTTCTTTATATTCTCCGCAAATAAACCGGTTTTGAAGACTTACAACTGTGTGGATGTTTTATCAGACTAATCACAAAGTTCCGGTTATGCCTAATACATAGATAGATAGAGAACTCTTCTCAAAATCAGGGACATAGGGCTCGCAAAACAGTTTTTAATTCTGGCCAATCGTAATATGTGGCGAAAAAACTCACTCAAAGTGTAATTAAGGCGCTACCAGGGTTCGAACGCGTGATGATGGAGTGTCCGAGCGAACCACTCGCAAACCGTCCGCTGCGCATAACTTTGCTGCATCAATATTCCAGCGAAACGTTTATTATCATATCTCATTATACAAGTTAGTGCTTGTACAGCCTCGGTAGGAAGGAGCCTACAATCGCCCCTTCTTAGGTTATGACCTTACATCGGCGATCGCTAAATTTGATTCTTAACACCACACTCGAAGATGACCCCTAAGCCTTTAACGCTTGAGGCGTAATTCGGTAGTTCTTAGACGAGTTGTAAAGTCGAGATTCGGTTTCGGAATGCAATTTGGAAATGAGATCCGGAGGGTTACCCTTTCGGGTGGGGGTGTGGGGGTTCGGACGGGTGAACGCCTTGCCACTATTATTTATAAGGGGTGGTCAGTCGACGGATAGTTGGCCCGATACAGAGGTTTGCTTAGGTGCAATACGCGTTAGGTGAAGCTCTGACCGTAAATTGTTTTGTCCTAAATTAATTAACACGGAGCTTTAATGCTGCTGCGGCGGTCGCCGCGCCGCGATTGTGTTTTGTTTTTGTTTGTTCACGCCTTCGTTGGACACTTGTAGCGGTCAAACCGGGATGTCTCGTTTTGAGAGGCAACAAAACGCTGTAACACCATCTTTTCTGCGGGCTTTGCATAAGAATGGGATCGGCTATATCTGATAGTTAGGTATATTATTTTTGTTAATGTTAGGTACTTATGTAAATCAAAAGAGGTGAGAGTGCAGAGGCTCAGTCTTTTGCTGGAGTCTTAAGTAACCTCAAGTGTCACCGAGAGACCCAAACTATGTAGGAAAATATCGCGAGGAAACCATGGACTTAGACTGATCAACCGCGTTGCTCTGTCGTTAGCCCGTAAGTTCACGCAATGACCAATCACGACATAAACAATTGGTACGTAAACATTGATTAATTATAATCTAGACAATATGACATCATTAATTTCTTAACAGACGCCGGTCCTATTCTCTAATCATTGAAGCTTTCAAGACATTACTTTTAGCACATTGGTTATCCACTAATTAGTTGTAAGAGAATTTTATAACAATCACCCCACCCAAAAACATGTTCATGTAAAAATAGAAGTTAAAAACTAAAACCCGACTGCTAAAAGGCTTAAAACAAGACCTGTTTATCCTTAAAATAGAGTCATAGATAATTAATCGTAGTCGGAGGCCATCGGTTTATCAAATGCGAATGTGGTGTCCTCCGACTACGATTAATTATCTATGACTCTATTTTAAGGATAAACAGGTCTTGTTTTAAGCCTTTTAGTAGTCGGGTTTTAGTTTTTAACTTCTATTTTTTTTTAGCTTTTTAGTAAGTCATTTTGGACGATCACCCAGAATAGAACCAAGAAGGGCAAAAAAAAAAACATTTTGGAATTTTTTGTTCTATTTGTTATGTTGACGCTACATGTGTTATACATTTTTGAAAAGGTCTCTTAAAGCCCTTTCATTTGATACCCATGACGATGGTATCCGGTAATTTTTATTTTTAGGTCCACCACTTTAGGGCGCAGCACAGCCGCCATCTTGGTTTTTTTCAAAATTAAACTATCCTATGTTACCTGGGTGATTAAAACAAATCCAACGACACCTCATTTGTTGAAATCGGCCGAGTAGTTTAGGCTCTGCGAGGGAACAGATGAACACACAAACATACATACCCACATACATACATACATACATACATACATACATACATACGCTGCTAAAATCATAACCCTCCTTTTTGCTTTGCGTAGTCGGGTAAAAAATGTCGCCAAGACGAGACCACACACGTCGCACTGTCAAAAAGATATAAGATCTCATGTAGAGCCAAGCTTATAACTCTACACGCCCTAACTATACAATACCTTACTTCACAAACTCTACACCATGTGGCTTGGCCGTTTCGTTACTAAAAGAACTTGCAATAACAGAAAAGTAATGAACCGTGAATACATTTTTCACCTTTAGCCCATATCGCCCATATTATGACGGTATCTTTCTTACCATTTAGCAATTTCCTCAGCAAAAATATTAAATCTAAGTATCACATCCATTTCATACGAGAATAAACCCCCTCATACCAAATTAAGCTTACTCTATCTATGATAGTGAGTGACGCCGCTGGTGATCTATAAGTCAAAACATAATTATACAACGTGTTACAAAAGGTCCCAATTCTTGTTGCAGGGTGTAATGGTATGGTCAACAGAAATGACATTCCGGTAAACAAAATGTTGTTGTTTTTTTGTAACCGCAAAAATAAATAAAAAAATCGAAGTTTTTTGTTTTATGATTTATTTAGTCTAAATTCAATTAATTAATTATGGTTTTGGTGCCCAGGCGAATTTCTTTAGTTCTAATTAGTTAAAACACAGTAAAAATCAGTAAAAACAGTATCAAAAAAAATACTCCCACTCCACAAAGCTTACATTTTATTATTATTAATTTAAAAGTCAACGGAATTACAGAGCAATAAAATTGGGATAAGATAAAAAGAGTTAGGAACTTTGGTAACACGTTGTATAGTCGGGTGTCACCAGTGATAGTCCAGATTATAGTAGAAATGCCGATGAGTCATCGAGTTCTGGATGATAATTCAACGCAATTATGATGATTGGGAGAAGGCAAGTCTGTCATCATTGCCTATAGTAAAATTCCAACAATGGCTGTTTGTTTGAACGTAAATTTTTGTCGCTATGAAAATATGTTGATTTTGCTGTTTTGAATTACTTTCTATCTACTCGTATCTATTTTATTTTATTTTAGTATGTTAACATACAGTCATAGGTTGTATGTTACACAAAATAAATAACTTGAAAAAGAAGACCTAGAGTGTCAACAATTACATTTTCGAAATCGAAAAACAACTGCCTTACATGCCCTGGTCAGTATGCACACCGGCGTGGACGAAGTCGCAGGCAAACCACTAGTTGGGCTGTATTTGTATTAAATTGATACGTCTCTTGGTTATACACATAGTTGAATCTGGTAGAATATTTAAGATTGGTACAGTAAACATTACAGAGGAGTTAATTGAACTTCTAGATTGTGCAGAAAATTTGTTTTCAAATATTCGATAAAATCTACTCTCTGTTTTTGACCCTTAGGTCCTCTTAGATTCAAACCTAAACTTGATAAAAAATTGTGTAATTTTCCCTTGCAATACCAACTGATTCAAACCACGTTTTGTTATCGATTTCCTTGAATTGGACCTGTAACTTTTTAGTTAGTACATACGACAGCACGTTGACCCTTACACGCTAGCACTCGGTTATGTTACTGGTGACTTAAAAAAAGTGTACACCCTGTCGTGGGTACAACTGATACACACGTAAACATGCATACGATTACTTTTATTCATTTATGTTTAGGGGTTTTTCAATGAATATTTAAAGGATCTGTTGTCCACTCTACCTACTGTGAACAAATTTAAGCTGACAAAATATCTGTTAACTTTTCTCTGAGTGATCAAAGCAACTTTCCAGTCGCTTCCCGTTCACTGCTCTCTCTGTAAACTTAGCGTGTTCTACAAAGAAACAAATGACAATAGGCAATGTCGCCGGTGTACAATTAGCACTTTTATGGCGCCTACCTAAATGTGGCACTGACAACATCTTAAAGGCATCGGCAAATAAATCCAGAAGACCCACTCCGCCCGCTCTGGTATGAATGACGAACTGGATGGATGCACTTATACAGGGTAATTTTTAAATGGCTTTATTTCTGAAACAGGTCAACATCTAAATGTGATATCCAACAAACTTTCGTTCACGACCTTTGGCATAGCTCGATACTTTTTATTTACTGAACGTTTCTTATCCTACAAAAGCTTGCATTTGTACCATTTCGGAGCTGCCTGCGCGACGCACGACGATTCATGCCCATCTCTACGACCTTTTCAGCATCTCCTGCTCCAATTTGTTACTAAGTGCCGAAAAAATAAAAAATAGATTGAAAAAAAAAATTGTATGGAAAAATTAAATTGCCTTTTCACCAAAGTGGTAGAACAAAAGTTGTTACAAACCACATTTGTAAGGTGACGTGTTTCAGAAAAAAAGCTATTAAAAAATGCCCTATATTCTAAAATGGTTCTATTAATCAGTTCTATTTCCAAATCCGCTCCACACTCAACACATGCAACGTATACGACATGCATTCAGCCGTAGATAGGAACAACTGGCGACGCATCGAACGACATGGATTGCTCCGTTTGAATGACCACGACCCTCAGAGATGAGGATACTGAGGAAAGGAGGAGAAGGATTTCCAAATATCGCCTTCAAAAAATATTCTTGGTATTCTGGACCAAACCGAAGGAGTTAGCACACTGTTCCGTTTATACATCTGCGTATAGAGCATACCGACTCATTGTGTAGGACCATTAGGAAGCTAAGATGGTGGTCTGAGTCACTACGACACCTACGATCAGATGTTCTGGGAATAACGATGAAGCATTCGATTGCGATAATTATGCGAGAAACTTAAATCAACATGCGTGTTACCAGCTTCGGGATAACCCTGAAAAATTAAGTAATCCTATCGGAAGATGCAGAACTTCAGATGTTTCGTGCCTATCTAAAGCTGCACAAATCAAGTCACATGTTCACGCCTGCCCCTCTTGACGCATTTTTTTTAAAATATATCCCAATTTTAAAAATTCAATATATTTCTATTAAATCACGGTTTTCACTCACTAGTAATTACTAGTAGCAATATTTTACAAATTAAGATGCATTTTATATTTTTATTGTAAACAATAGCCTTACCTTTGAATAAACGTTACAAAGTAAACAAAATCAAAGCATGACTATGCGAATTTAAAGAGAAATTAATTAAAAAACTTAGTCAATATAAACTCAATAGCACTCCTGCTCTAACGCTCCGCAGTGCAGGCGTCTGACGAAGACAGAGTAGACGTTTTTGATACAAAAAAAGACGACCTAAGATAACATTATGCCTAAAACACCGAAAGTGTAAGTACTTTATTGGAGCGAAGCGATTATCTCCTTGTTCCGAATTAAGTAAGTTATTGCTCTAAAAAACCGAATCAAGCCACTAATCTCTTTCCAAAGCTCTATGAGGACTGGTTTCCACCTAATACTGCACCTCTGCTTGCCTTCCTGAGTAAATTATCATAAATACTTTGACAACATCATCGCCTACTAAAATAACCCACGAAAACCACCCCTAGCCTTCGAAACCTACCCAAATCAATTTAAAAATTTGACAACGGTCTGTGGAACGACCTCATTTAAGGGGCATTCCGATCGATAGCTAATACGCTAGTTCGAATAGGGGGTTAATTAATAATAACGGCGTATGGGTGATTAATGAAACTGTACCCTTCCTAAATTATAGTTGGACTTAAGCGCTCCCCCCTTAACACACCGCGGCCAAAGCAAACTAAATATCTGATACCTCTATGTAATAATATAACGGCTGGGAAATCTTGATCGTTGGAGAAAGGTGATGAATACACTCCTAGATTACTATTTTTCGTTTTCGATTTGTCTCGTCTTAGCTTATCATTAACTTTACTCCATTATAAGGGTAGGGTAGCTATGCATTCTTAGTATTGTGTAACTAAACGTAGGTATTTAATTTAGGAATTTGCCACTAACTGGAATAAAACTAGTTTGACTATAAATGCTATTAAGGAAGAAAAGGATGTGATAAATAAAAACCATTTTTTTTTTAATTAAAAATATTAAGTAAATTCGCCTACTTTTATGTGACAAGTAAAAAATATAGTCCGTTTTTATATGTATATACCAAATCGAAAAAAAAAATCTACTATAAATTCATCAAATGCATTCATATTCATTATAAAAGAGTACGAAAGCGTACTTGCTTACTGCAATATAAAAGTCATATTTACAGATGAACTCAGCAAAGTGACTTCCTCATACATGTCCCATTATTAGTCTACACCTTCGCCTAACCTAACTCGTTATGAACTCTGCAAACCTCATTTCAAGTACCATTTTTCTACACCTTCCCCTACCTCATCACTTAAAGTATCAAGGCCACAGAATCCGATCACATTATTATGAAGACAAGTACTAGTAGTGTATTCGGACTTTGGAAATCTAATTACGTAGCCGGTTCCCTTACCTCCGGCCCGCCTTGAAGCCGCCCGCCCGCCCCACGCGTTCCAGTTTACGTAAATGCTACAGTTTTAGTAACTCTATGAAATTACTTCCTTAGTGAGTATGGGCATAAGTCTTTATTTTAAATGATACTAAGTATTAAATAGTAATAAGTATTTGATTTATATATTTTTTTTTACAATTTTATTTATTTTGACGTTCAATGTAAATAATTTATTTATGGCATATTGAATAAAACAAACAAAGATAATATCTGCCGATCAAAATGTCGACAAAAGACAAGACTGCATTCATACAGCTGTTATGGACGATATAATATATCGAGAAACGCAATATTTCTCTCAAGCAGGGCCTAAACAAGCGATGGCCGGACTCTAACTGCAATCTGCAATATTTTAAACATTCTTAAATGTTTAAAATATTCCTTAGCACGGGTTAGTGCTTTAGAAAAAACAAAAAATAATAGGTATTGCTGAATAAACTTTCCAAATAGTAAGGGAGCTTTGGTTTCTTATACGAAATTAGTAAATTCGAAGGGCACACCATTTTCATTTCTAAATCCTTAAATAGTTTATAGAGAAAGCCTCAATATTATTTGTAATGTAGCTTTTACTCATACTGGAACACTCCGAAGCCCGTCGTCCAGCGAGCGAATTATACATGGTGTATTAATACAGTGTTCAACTCGCTACTCTTACTACAAACTGACCAGTGTACTTTTGGACTTGTTTTTTTTTTACTGCGCACACTTTTACGTGAAACAGAACAAGACCCTGTTCTGTTTCACGTAAAAGTATGTGAAAGAAAATATAGAGCTTTTACATTCAAAAATTCAATGTAAAAGCTCTACATTATTTTTACAAAAATCCCGTAAAAAACATGAAAAAAAAAATTGAGCATTTACATTGGATTTTCGACGAAGTAAGAGAGAAAGAGTTACTTGACAGCTCAGAAGTCTTGATCGTCCATATCTTCTTCTTCTTCTTCTTCTTCTTCTTCTTTCTTATATATAAAAATGAATCGCCGTGCATTAGTCTCGCTAAAACTAAGAAACGGCTTGACCGATTTGCATATTTACTGTTTTGTTTAGTTCACCATAGTTCAGGGTAGGTTTAAAAGCAAAGAAATATGGGAAAAGTTAAAGGATTAGCTGAAAAACGGAAGAAATAAAAATTGGTCATTTTGTATTGGAATCGTTATTTTTGACGCGGAGAGTCAAACTATTTCAGGTGATACGAAGTTCACCGGGTCAGCTAGTATATTATAAATTTTCATCAAATTTGTATTTCGTAAAGTATAACAAGCATCTTCGAACCATCACTACTATCGACGTAGGTGATAGAAAGAACGACGTCCAAATAATGCAGAAGCAAAGTTGCCATTCGACCCAGGGGGCTGGCGTAAAAAGGAAGAGGCTTATGCCCAACAGTGGGCCTTACTTAGGGGCCGGATATACATACAGGGTGTTACAGAAAGGTCCTGTGATACCGACAGGGGTGATTAATTGCAACTTTTACTACAGGGTAAGTGCGAAGTCTCGAAAAAAACCCTGTTTAGATGGGATATACAGGGCGTCCCACGGCTATGCCACATGGACCATGAATATTGTAGATGGAACATTTTACTGAAAGAAGACATTATTTTAATTTAAAAAACGATTTAAACTGCATTCATAGATATTGAAATAATTACATGGTTGAACCGGGAATAGAACCCGTTACATGAGAAAAATTATTACCCTGTAGTTTAATCATACCGATCGAAAGACTTCATCATAAGGATAATTTTTTGCTAAATAACATAGTGTCAGAAATAAAAGGAAGACCATTAATTTTAACATTTTTAATACAACATTAATCAATTTATCAATGAAAATCACAGTAACAAAAGATTAAAAGTATGAAAATGAAACACATTTTTGAATTATTTCTTTATAATCAGCCAGCCGCATTACGATATTTGCGATGGACAAAATTTTACGCGTCTTTCGGCTCAGGATACGGCTCGATTTGTTGCATACCACCAGGTAAATCATGGTATTCATGGTCTTCCTTTTATTTCTGACACTATGTTATTTAGCAAAAAATAATCCTTATCATTAAGCCTTTCGATCGGTATGGGCTATTCTTAATTTAGGCGTTTTGAGGTGGTTGGACCTCAATCTTGAAAATAATAGCTTTATTTGATAGAGGACTGTTACAGCTCAATATTTATATATACGGTCAAGCTTAACAGCTACCAGGAAGCTGAAAAACCACTGAAAAAATAAACACCCATGTCTGTGAAAGTGCGTGTGAAAAGTACTAGAAAAATCATGATTATTTACACCCTCGTCTGCGACAATCAGTCCACGTCCGTGATTTTATGAAAATTATTCACGACAATTTCCTCCCCTGTGTAAAAAAAAAGTTAATTAAATAATTAAAACACGGTACGTGCCCTTAATTCACAAACGTGGAAAAAAAAACCATGTCTGTGAATTTTTTTTTTAGCCACGTCTGTGAAATTTTGCAGCCATGCCGACAAAAAATAACCTTAAAATCACGCTATGAATATGATATCGAAACTACAGCATATTGAGACCATTTAGCAAGAAATGTCAGAAAATCTATAGTAAAAACATTGCCCACAAACTCGGCATATTACCCATGTGTATGGAGTGATATGCTTTACAGTTTTAGCAAAGAAATAACTTAAATTCCATAACTTTGTTTTGGAGCCGTCTCCACTCTTGCGCCGCGAACTATGCAAATGCCCGATCTTTTTTTTTATGCCACAGTGTTGCCACTTCACAAAACATTATGTCATTCAGAGATATGAATGAAAATGTAACACACCACGTTTGTGAAACTTAATTTTTTCACACGACTAAGTCCTCTATTAAATCATTGTGTAAAGTCGTATTTTTCTATAACTTGGTAATTATCGCTTGAGAACTAATGAACTATCGGGTAGTTATTTTATATTTAGTATATGTGCAATAGTTTTTTAATAAAAAAAATTACAATACGAAAAAATGGGTTTTTCACACACACGTTTTGTGAAATTTTGACACTTTGATATTTTTTATTTTTTATAAAATAATAAATAAAGCTGCAATTAATGCTTGCTGTGATTTATTATAAAAAAACACATTCGACAAAAAATCTACGAAATTATATCTCTAAGGCAAACTTAACAATCAAGTTGTCACGCTTTTTTTTTGTAATTGAGAAAGACCCGTATGATAAAACTACATACTAACTAACTATTTTTTTCTCGTGTAACGGGTTCGATTCCCGGTTCAACCATGTAATTATTTCAATATCTATGAATGCAGTTTAAATTGTTTTTTAAATTAAAATAATGTCTCCTTTCAGTAAAATGTTCCATCTACAATATTTAAGGTACTTTCCCTCCATGTGGCATAGCCGTGGGACGCCCTGTATAGACAGCGTAGTGATCTCAGCCCCCGTAGCATGACTTTTATCGAGGCGGATTTATCCAACAATTCATCACTCTCGACGATATATAACCCACTATAGTCGTCAAAAATGCTGATATACCGCCATTTTGTTGGATAAATCCGCCTCGATAAAAGTCATGCTACCTCCGCTGGAGCGGTAACATTGCCACCATTTCTTAACTATTAGTTTGGCTTCAAATTTAAGAGAAAAAAAACTCATTGCGTGCTTGCTGCTAGTCGAAAACTTATGAAAATCTTACTAGCCAGCATCAATTTTCTTAATTTATATTTTAAGCTAGCTGGAAGACATTTCTATAGAAATACGTCCGCCCTCATAATGTCTCACATCTCTATTAGTTGATTGTATCTTTTTTTGTGCAATAAAGTGTAACAAACCAACTAATTATATTGCAACCTCCCGCATCGTCCAAAACACTTCCCAGCTCCACACACCCAGCGGTCAAACCTTACCTATTGCTTGTGAAGTTTTAATTCGATAACCTAAGCGGGCGCGCTTACCCACCCCCCACCCCTTACCCCCCTGCGATAATGTATTTATGCCTGATAGCTGCCCCTTAATGAGGCCTCATACACCTCTTTATGGTGGAAATCCTTGAACTAGGCTTGCGGTAAACGAGTTACTGGTCAAAGGTGTATTTTCAGTTTGTATCCACGTTTTACATGACTTAACAGAGTTGTTAGTATAATTAATTATCATGCCAATGCATTAATATCCTGGGCACTGCAGCGCCGAGTTGTCTCTTCATCCATCTAGTGAATTCTAGTGTGAGTGAAGGTGCCACTGCACGCTGTATAAATCAATCACCTCATTACGTACATATAAACTTGCAGGATTTAAGTCCTGTACCGGGCGATATTTTTAACCTCTATTAATCTTTAAATAATTTACGAGTTAGTGCTGTAGAAAAAACAAAAAGTGGTTTGTAACTCATGTTTTCTAAATAGACTCTTCATTTCCTACTTTTATGTAAGTACAGATAAAACAAAATCATTCAAATAAGGTCCCAAAATAAGGTCAAACTCGTCATTATCTCCGAAAAACAAAACGCTAATCGAAAATCAAAACTTTACGACTGGACTAATATCTCCGAATGATAGACAGAACAAAACATCCGAACTTTCAGCAAAATATAAAACAGAGACGGCCATCTGATAAAAGTTGTTGGACCTGATTCTCAACAATCAAGCACGCGACAAACGAAGTAAAATTATTGCGATAGAAAAGAAATTAAATTCATTTATACAGGGTGTTAAAAGACCGCCAACAGACCCGAAAGCCACGTATACTAGACACAAAAGCAAAGTACTTTTTTGATAAAATATTGCTGGTAAATGGTTTTGGTTTTTTAGGTTATAATTTTATTTTGAAAAATATTTTATCACGCAATGGATGTGTAAAGCACAGAAGTCATTGTGCAAGCGTAGGTATCAGATTATGTTACTTAAGCTTGAAGTGCCGATGTTTAGAATACATTGCGGGTTGCAATTTTAACGTCGTTTTTTGTAAGAAATAACCAAAATTTTGATATGGCTTCTTGAGAAGGTATGTTAAGAACTAGATACTGAATACAATTCTGCAAATAAAAAGTTTTGAAAAGTCCGACTTTGAACCTCATTATCTCGGAAACCGTTGATTTCCCCGGCCTAGTTTTTTGGGCAAAAATGTTTCTTACGATGAGGACAATACGTGGTTTCCCGCTTTGTTGGCGGTCTTTTAAACCCTGTATGTTCCCAATGCACTACCAAGAAACCCTTAAAATGTCATGTGATGTGCGATCAAAATTGGCTTAACGTCTTTTGAAAGAAAACACAACCTCCTAGTTTGTTTGCTGTACTATTATAATTACTCCTTCTATTTTCTTAATGATAGGTAGTCTTTTGTTTTATAAGGCTGCTGCACACGGGTAGAGTAAATAGCAGAGTCAACTAGCATACTACTTTAGTTCCAAGTACTCTACCAATTTAAGTAGAGTAACTGTTTACACGTAAATTTTCATTTTGTTGGTAGAGTTGTCACTAGGTAAGAACAATGAACGTCACTAATCGAGAAATTAGTGTTGCGTGTTGTAAACATGTTTGAACTAGTTATTCTACTAACCGTTTACATGGGTTAAGTATTCGGTAGAGTAGAGTGGACGCTGGAGTGGGGGAAGGAAAGTGGTAGAGTAGCTCGCCCACGTTGCTAGTTACTCTACTCTACCAAATTTCAGTACTCTACTCTACCAATGCTGTTTACATTGGTATAGTTAGTAGGATAGTTAGTACTCTACTCTGCCGTTTACTCTACCCGTGTACAGCAGCCTTTAGTTCTCTACATTTTTCAATACAATCTTTCTCTCGAAAGTGACTCAAAATTTCTTTCTCGGAATAAACCCCCAAAGACAGCCATCTGATCAAAGTCCTGAATTTAATCCCAAGTTGCGAGTCTTATTATAATAAACTAATTAATGATGGAGACGAACAATTCATTATCGGGGCGGAATTGCCTTCCGAACAATAATGATAATAAGTATAATTAATTATAGGAAGTTGGTTCAAGTCGACCGGTGGGTGTGCGGTGGTGGAAACTCCGCAGGGAGTTGTAAAACTCAAGTTGCGCTTTTGGAGAAGGCGTTTGAAAACGTTTTTTAATTTTCAGATTCATACAACCACTCGGCTTCGTTGAAGTGTCTATAATATTAATCGAGATGGTCTTGCCATCTTTTTCTCAAACTCAAACTCTCAAACTCAATATGCAATAAACCAATTATTTACATTGAACGTCAAATCTAAATTAATATTATCTAAAGTTTAAAAAAGTATAAAAATCAAATTAATACTTATTACTATCTTCTACTAAGTATCTAGCTAGTTGTTTTTAACCAGCTTCACTGGTATCACATAAAGAAACTCCAAGTATCTCGTGCTTAAGGCGCTGGGCATAGTGAATCGCCCGCGCGCAAACAAAAGTGCACAAAAGCGACTCCTGTATCAAATACACTAAAAAAGTCGAAAATTTTCACATATCAAACCCTAGAATTAGTTGAGACCTATCTAACACAGCCAGTTTCATGTTGATATCCATAACAGATTGCAAAATATTTTGCTTGAAAAAAAGTGCGCCGCCTATTTTTTTTCAAGCAAAATATCTTCAAAACGTTTATGAATGTCAACACGACACTGGCTGTTTTAGATAGGTCTCCCCTAATTCTAGGGTTTGATATGTGAATATTTTCAATTTGTTTAGTGTATTTGATACAGGAATCGATTTCGTGCATTTTTATTTGCGCGCGGGCGATTCACTATGCCCAGCGCCTTAAAAATTATAAATCGGTAGAATGGTAGAATGTGTGGTATGGTAATCGTACGTTGAACTGGTTTAGTACCAGACATCTTTTTCATTTAAATACTCATCGATCTTGTAATAGCCCTTTTAGTAGAGCCTGTGCTTTACTTTTTTTTTAACTTAGGATATTTTTTGGGATCTTATTTATTATGGAATTGATCTTATTTATCTCGGTCTTCGGTGTCCGTTTTGCGATGCCACAGATATTATTATTATTAATTAATACACTGGCAGCTTAAAGCTGATGCGTGTGTGCACACTTTAGTGCACTTTTAAAATGTTTATCGAGTCTGGTTTTAAAAGAGTTCACCGAGGGGGCATTGATTACTGCCTCAGGTAAAGTAGATATTTTCATACTTGAGTATTTCGGTAAACAACAATGGCGTGTCTATAAAATTTGACATTCATGGGGTCGGGACTAACTGAATGAACTAGTTGTGATTAGCTATCTTATGACTGAATGAATGAATCGGGTCTAATAAAATTACTTTAGAAATGCTCTCGCATGGGGTGATGTTATTAAGAGACGTGCGATTGATATCATAAAAAGAAATTTTCCGTTTTTTTGGGTAGTTTATTCCACGCATTCACTACACGGTTCGGTAAGAAGTGTTTTCTGGGGTTGCTTGTCCATGGTTGCTGGTTCAACTTCAGCGAGTAGGTATTAGATAATAGAAGAAGTTCTTGCCGCATCCTATGATGTGACTGTTCTCTTACCACATCCAAGTTGCAGTGAAGGGGTGTGAGGCGATGGGAGGTCAGCCCGTTGTCGCGTCTGTGACGGCTTTAATCATTGTTACTGATAATTAAAATTTAGATGGAAATTTTCTCCCACAAGGACATTGGGCGTCCTTTGTTAGCCATTATTATTGGTCTGTGGTCAACTCGAGGTCGTAAATACGGGATGCCAAGAAAGGTCATAATATAATTTGTATGTTTTAATACAAGGTACACACGACAGCACGTCGACCCTTACACGCTAGCACTTTACCTACTCGGTTACGTTATGGGTGATTTTAATTTTAACAAAAATTTACACTCTGGCGTGCTGTCGTATGTACAAACATGAAAGTGAAAGTGAAAGTGGTTGGTTGGTTGAACATGCATTGTATAAAAGTGACACAATAGGCTATGGTAGGCCTCAGACCATGCTAGGCCTCAGACTCGTGGATCGCGAATGTCGCCATCCGTTGTCAAACGAAGGTTGACGATGTTGGTGATCGAATCGCGGGTCTCAAGTGGAAGTTAGTAGGACACCTGGCGAGACGGGAGCATGGCCGGTGGTCAAGGGCATTGACAGAGTGGCGGCCAAGAGTTAGACGGCGATCGGTAGGAAAACCTGCAGCTCGATGGTCGGACGACATCGTTGTGGCGACAGAGGGTCCATGGATGCGGATGGCGAGGGACCTCGAGAGGTGGCGCGAGGGGAAAATGGCCTATACCCAGCAGTGGCCAGAGGTGGGCTGATGATGATGATTATGATGATCAATAAAAGGTAAATTGTCGTACCCATCTCTCTTCTCTGTCGATTCCTCATGAGAATCGCAACAATTTATTGACATCTTTAAAAATGATTGACATTATTATTAAATTATATTATTTTGCATTATGTACTCATAAGATTTGCATGCCTTAAATAGGTTGAATGTGCTGAGCTTTTAAATATCAACTATTTTAACATCTGAAATGTACCTACCACGTTCAAAGCAAATAAATATCTTGAATCTTGAAACAATTTCGTACTCAGTTCCATTGGGAACGCTTTTCTGTCATATGGGTTGTCTGGTGCATGCTTCCTCCAGCAGCTGTCTTTATCGCATCAGACCATCTGGTTGGCGCCCTTGCTCTAAAGTGTTTGCCATTCACGTGGCCCAAGATTTTTACCGACAAAAATGTGAAATTGCCAAGGACGCTGTTTGCCGAAAAGAGACCGATTTGTCTTGTCTTGATAGACAAGGCAGATTTATACGTGTTTGTAATAGGTTTAAAAATATTTTTCTATCTAATCTGGAGCCTCTACAACGTGTTACAAAAGATACTAACTCTTTTTGCAGGGTGTGTAACCTACTAGTTAACAGTATATTTAAAGAAACAATTTTTGTTTAAAAAATATTTAAAAAAACTATGATTATTTTACAACATAAAAGTTAAAAACATTCTCAAATGTTTTTTTTCTTTTTGGATTTAGTTCGAATTCAAACACGTAGGTGCATTTGCATAGTTTTAAGTTGATAAAACATTGTGAAAATCAATGAAAACATATTTTCTCCCGCCTAAACATAAAAATTAAATTAAATGTTCTTTTTCTTTTTGGATTTAGTTCAAATTCAAACACGTAGGTGCATTTGCATAGTTTTAAGTTGATAAAACATTGTGAAAATCAATGAAAACATATTTTCTCCCGCCGCAGCGCTTACTTTTTATTAATAAAAAAATCAACGTAATGTCATAGATATTTGGAATGTGATCTATTTAACACCTTATCACCCTGTAAAAAGAGTTAGGACCTTTTGTAACACCGTGTCTATTATCTAAGTCGCAATGTAGAGCATAAGACATTTAAAGCTTTCTGCCTCAATGTACATAAATATTTTCAATCTGACCTCTTCATACGGGACTTAAGTCCGCATTTAACCGCCAGGTCTACACGCTTCAATCCAACGGGTCTATTCACAAGTCAAGGATACATTTTTTTTTTCTTTTTATCCCCCGACCCAAAAAGATGAGTGTTGAAAGTTGGACCGCTATGTGTGTGTCGGTGTGTGTCTGTCTGTGGCACCATAGCTGTTAAACGGTTGAACCAATTTTGATGCGTTTTTTTTATTATTTTGAAAGCAGGTTTTCTACCGAGTTTTCTTAGATGTTTTATCAAAATCGATTCAGCCGTTTATGAGATATGCTTATTTGACGCTAAAGTGTTTGGGGTATTTTAGATTTTAAATTTTAGTAGTTATTGGTCATGTCATCGTTGTCAAATAGAGATGATACTACGCTTGGGATTCTGCTCTACAATTCTTCACTCCGAAGAAACGCTCTCGCCTTAAAAATTGTGATCCTCGGGTACTATTTTTAATCTACTATTTTTACGTTATAATTTTATTATAAGAAATGTATGGGATATCCCAGCCAGTATTTTTTCCTTTCGGAGGGCTTTATAATTACAATTCGCCACAGTCTCAGATACCCCTTTTTGTTCGATTGGCGCCCTTATGCCGCGCGCGGTAAGAGCTGCCATGGGGTATCTGAGATTGTGGCCGACCGTACACACGACAGCACGTCAAACTTTACACTTTTGTTGTAAAGTCGCCCGTAACGTAACCGAGTAGAGTGCTAGCGTGTAAGGGTCTACGTGCTGTCGTGTGTACCTCATTCTCACTACCTAGTGAACGCCCCTCGTATGCCTGAGGGGAATTTACTTTATTTAAGTCAAATAGTTTTTTTATAAATGTTTTACTATACGATAGTAAAAAGAAAAGTTTACAGAAATATTGGTATACAGGGTGTTAAAAGACCGCCAACAGACCCGAAACCCACGCATACTAGACACCAAAACAAAGTACTTTTTCGATAAATTATTGCTGGGAAATAATTTTGGTTTTGTAGGTTATAATTATGAAAAATATTTAATCATGCAATGGACGTGTGACGCACGGAAGTCATATTGCGAAAACGTAGGTATAAGTTTATGTTACTTAAGCTTGAAGTGCCGATGTTTAGAATACATTGCGGGTTGCAATTTTAACGTCGTTTTTTGTAAGAAATATTCATAATTTTGATATGGCTTATTGAGAAGATATGTTAAGAATTAGATACTAAATAGATTTATGCAAAAAAAAAAGTTTTGAAAAGTCCGACTTTGAACCCCATCATCTCGGAAACCGTTGATTTCCCAGGCACAGTTCCTTGGGAAAAAAATGTTCATATGATGAGGAATACGTGGTATCCCGCTTTGTTGGCGGTCTTTTAACACCCTGTATAAAATAAGTTATATTGAATTTTAAATAAAGAATACTGACCTTTTTACGTTTTGACCAGCAATCTTCAGGTTGTTGTTGTTATAGCTTGTACGGAAAAATAGTTAGTTTAGAAACATTTTAATTTATTTTCCCTAGAGCTGAGAATAGCCCCGCGGCAGACACAGCAATCTATTAAAGTTACAGGCACCTGCGAGCCCGTCTCTGTATTAGCAAATTTTTAGATTTAGCCCCTCTGACCCGCCCCAGTTCCAGACGGGCTGATCAATTATTAACACTGAATCGCGAACTTTAGAACGCCGGCTTAGCCCCGGTCTAAACTTGTGACGTCTTGCCGGGCAGTTCCCGACGCGGACAAAACTAAATGCCTAACACGTAAAAAAAGTGGCTTTTGCCCTGATTCACACTTAATCGAAAACTTTAGATCTTAAGAGGGCGTTGGAGCACCATTTTCCCATACAAACGTAGTTCCGATTGTATTTCTAAACTACAGGCTGGATTTTGCTGAAACTTGGTTTATATGAGTAGATTACCAATATGGAGGTTTGCAAATAGTTTTATTAAAAAATAATAGCCTGAAAGAAATTAGAGCGATGCGTTTTTCGCGCCGAAAAAGGGGTTACTTTCAGCTGTTATTTACTTACATTATTACACTGTCTATTGGAGTCTAACTACCTTGGAAACATCAATAATGTGTTGTATTTTTCAGAAAAAAAAGATTTTTGAAATACCTAATAAAATGTAGAAATGGCAGCTAAACTACGAAAAATTTTAGGAAAATAGATCTATTACATTACAACTACAACTAGATACTCGCGAAAGGACACGAACACACGTAGACTCATACAGCCTCATTGCCTCTCACTTTTCCCGCGCCCCGTCTCGCTCTGGGTGAAACAGCTATAGAAAACAGTGTTTCACGCGCTTGGCCGTCACTGAGTTCCCACGGTCCTGAAGAGACCTCTTAAGAACTTTAGTGACGTCTTCCCAGGCAGTTCCCGATGCGGACAAAACTAAATAACACGTAAAAAATGTGGCTGTAGCCCTGCCTGATTCACACTGAATCGAAAATTTTAGAACACTGGCCGGCTTAGCCCCCGATCTAAACTTGTGATGTCTTGCCGGGCAATTCCCGACGCGGACAAAACTAAATAACAAAACATAAAAATGAAGAATGTGGCTTTTGCCCTGATTCACACGGAATCAAAAACTTTAGAACATAGAACATTTATGTTCACGCCTTGATCAACAGCTAATATCGTCCAATTTCTTTTGCCATCTTTATCGATACATCGAGCTTTTGGTCAAAGCATCGACCATTTCCAGTTGGTGCAAGTCCACTTAAAAAAGGGTGTCGGGATAATTTAGGTTCTTCGGGAAGAGGCCTCCGCCGTGCTATTTACAACCTTGTAATGGGCAGATCGGCCGCTCCGGTGTCTTGTCTCGTTTAACTGAACAACGGTCTTGGTTTAATAAGAGAGGCGATTTCATTCTGTGCTGTTTGCCGTGTGAAGTGGCCTGTCGTTTTCAGGAGGTTTCAAGGCAGCTTTGCACCTGAAAGAGTGCCACAAGGAGTCTCATTTAGAAGACCGATTTCTGAATTAAGAAATTCACTAAGCAAATACGTAAGTATTGTTCTGTCTGTCTCTGCAAACTTCTCAAAAAAGAGCGTGACAGAGTGATACTTAAGTATTTACTTAGTAAAATTCTCAATTCAGAAACCGGGCCTAACTGCCAGTTTCTGAATTGAGAAATTCACTAAGCAAATAGGTAAGTATCGTTCTGTCTCCGCAGATTTATCTCAAAAGAGCGTGACAGAACGATACGTAAGTATTTACTTAGTAAAAATCTCAATTCAGAAACCGGGCCCATTCTTTTGTGAGAAATCCGCAGAGGCAGAACGATATTTAAGTGCTTGCTTAGCAAATTTCTCAAATCAGAAACGGCAGTTAGTCTACGTGCCAATTGATCACGAAATATTCAACTATGGGATAAATTATTGTACACCACTAGGACGATGCCGTGGCAAGGACATGGCTTTAAGATGGTTTAGGCTTTTCTTTTCTACCTATTGTATCTTCTGAGCTTACTGCCGGTTTCTGATTTGAGAAATTCGCTAAGCAAATCGGTAAGTATCGTCGTGTCTCTGCAGATTTCTCACAAAAGAGCGCGACAGAGCGATACGTAAGTATGTGCTTAGTAAAATTCTCAACTCAGAAACCGGGCCTTACTGCCGGTTTCTGATTTGAGAAATTCGCTAAGCGAGTGCTTAAATATCGTTCTGCCTCTGCGGATTTCTCACAACAGAACGTGACAGAACGATAGTTAAGTGTTTGCTTAGTAGAATTCTCAATTCAGAAACCGGGCCTATGTCACCTAAATAAAGAGGGACAAATTATTTGGGCTCGTTGGGAAGAGTAGCTTCGGTGTCTAGTCTCGTTTTGCTGAACAACGGTGTTGGTTTAATAAAAGAGGCGATTTCATTTTGTGCTATTAGCTGGTCATTTTTGCCGTGTGAAGTGGCGTTTCACTGAAACACTGCTAGTGTTTTTAAGGGGTTGCACCTTAAGGTTGAGCTATTTTTGTTCAGCGATTTTTGGTTCGCGGCAATAACATAGTATTTTTATTATAGTAAACAAAAGAACAACAATAAATCAGCCGATTATGTGTTCTGGTCTACGACAAGTTTTTTGGGCAGTGCTACTGCTTCGTAGACCAGAACACATAATCGGGTGAATTATTTTTGTTTTTTTGTTTACAATAATGAAAATAATACTATGTTATTGCCGCGAACGAAAAATCGCTGAACAAAAATAGCTCAGTCTAGCTACAAAATGTAAAAAACAGTGAAAATTTTGAATTTCCCGCCACGTTGCTATCTTTCCACCTTAAAAGGTGCCAAAAGGAGCCTATTTCTAAGTGCCACAGACAGCATTAAACCGCATCTAGTGACACTCTTCTCGGGTTAGCACAGTCGTCCTTCTTTACCACAGTTTTGTTTTACCACATATTTTCGCTTTCCTGTTGTGCCACAGGCATTAAAATTAATCATTACGTGGAGCTAGTTAGTAAAATTTTTGAACAAAAATACTAGGCTTGCATACTAGTAAGAGGCTACCACCAAAATAGGTGCAATATGATAGGACTATAGGAGCCTAGACTCGAAGCATTTGAAATGTGGTGCTACCGACGAATGCTCCGGATCAGCTGGACAGATAAAATCACGAATGTCGAAGTTCTCAGACGTATGCACAAAAAAGTAGAACTAGTGCGCACCATCAAGCAGCGAAAGGTTGCCTACTTAGGCCACGTTTTAAGACAAAAACGATACCAACTGCTACACACCATAATGATGGGCAAAATAGAGGGAAAAAGAAGGCCAGGAAGGAGGAAAATGACATGGCTGTGTAACATCAAGGAATGGACCGGCATCAAATCCGTGGAACAATTATTCAGGACAGCCATGAACAGAGAGCGGTGTAGAGAGCTGACTGCCAACCTCCAGTGATGGAGAGGCACTTCAAGAAGATGATAGGAGCCTACCGTCTTTCAGGTTCATAACGTGCTTATCGTTCAAATCGTCAGTAGTTATTCCGAATTTCAAAAACGTGTAAAAGAAACTGTATGCGTTCATAAAGCTTTGTTTCCAACAGTGATTTTATAAAAGTGTGCCAAAGGAGGAATTCAAAAATTATAAATGAATTTATATTTCAAAAGTGTGGTAAAACAGGAAACATTATGAACGCAAAAATTATGGTAAAACAAAACTGTGGCAAAGAAGTAACAACACGTACACACACGAAGTACACACATTAAGGGTGGATTTCATTGCATGCTGGATCTCAACTGTCAAACGCATACGTTTGACATGCGGGACCTGACGTTTAAACGCGATTAACAAACAAGATACCTATGTATTTAATCTTAGATGTGGCATGCTTGCCCAGCATACATCTGAGTTTAGTAGGTACCCTTAATTGCTAATGATAGTTCTATTTTTTTTAGCTCTTTGACCTGTTGAGAATCTCGTTATCTAAGGTCGGGTAATGAAAAACCAGCCAAAGGAATGTTTACCAAAATAATGGTTTCAGGTGATCAAGGCAGCGACTGGATGGATCCTCAACTTGGAGGAAAGCTGAAGTCCTAGAAAGCTGAAATTTGGTATGTAAGCTAGTATTAGTACAAAAACAATAAAACGCTTCTTGGAACTTTACCCCTCAACCCCTTGAACTAGGGGATGGAAGTTTGTATGAGACTTCCGCAAATTTTGATGCTAGAAGTCTGAAAATTGATATAGGGACTCCTTTTTATAAAATAAATAGATTGGATTTAATTATGTTCTAATAAAGTTAATATGAAGAAAAAAAAACATATTTCAGGATTTTTAGTAATATATATTTTCCAGGGATCATGCAAATTTTCTAAGCAATCGAGTTTTTCATTGACATGAAATGTCTAGCTTGACTGTCATTTCACGTACCTAAATGGAGAAAACATCGTTAAAAGGCGTCCAGCTCAGTAATTGTGTGAAAACAAGGGAGTATATCGGAAAACAGTTTTTTTCTAAGAAACTGCCAAGCCACATATTTCATGAAGTTATAGGGTTTGTAGAGTTAAGGCGTCTAGAGTTAGAAGCTTGGCTCTACATGAGATCTGATAGATTTTTGACAGTGCGAGGTGTATGGTCTCGTCTTGGATTTTTTTTAACATTAAAATGTTTTTGGTGGGACTCGGAATGCTGTAAAAATATTAACCAATTGTAACTTTTCGGTTTTCGTTGAGATATTTTTGACATAATTTCATATTAATCGCTCATGCGTAGGATTCCTTTTTATTTTCCTTTTTTACTGTTTATTAAAACAATTGCTTACAAAAGAATTCAACGCAGCCAAAAAAAAAAGAAAGTTTTCGCTCTCCGCGGATTTTTTCGATGGAAACCCAAACTGTTGAGGCACACAATAACTTTTCCTTCCACGTCGACAGCTCTTACGGGCCATTAAAAATACACTGCAGGTCAATAAAACTAACATTACTGGGGGCTGCCAAAACATTTCATTCGAATGGATCGAGCCCTAGCAGCCTACAGCCTACCCTAGACAAGGCGATGCACCGTCCGCCGATAATGCATTGTCCAGTTACGCAGACACCCCCGAAAATAACAGCATGCGAAAAAACCGGCGCACGCCACCCGCGCTAATACCCCCCCCAACGGGCAATAAGCTTCTTTTTTTAATACATAACTTTTTTTCAAGATGCATTTTTACATGTTTGGGCCTAAAAACTTTACACACCCTGCAGCGGAAGCCGAGTGAAACGGTAACGCCTCTACCACCTACCCACCTCTCGCTCCCACACGCGCCGGCGGCATGACCGCCGATAGTGGCGCGAGCGAGACGAACGTATCGGCAAATACACCACGTCTTAAACCAACATTAAGGCTTTATTTCGGCTTCCCGATCGCCGATTCTTGACCGCCACGCACAGGACAGTGACGCTTGCCCCCAAGACCTAGTTCTTAACGCAGCCTCACAAGGGTTCTACCAAGAACTAATCAGGCTATTAAAGAGTTCAATCGTCTGAAAGAAGGCCTCTCTATGCGTCTCACTCTAGCGTCCAGTGCGAAGGCATTCGCGCCACGACAATTGAGTTGAGTTGAATTGAATTGAATCGGCTAAACCGTAAAAATGGTGCTTGCGGGCAGCACTGCGCGCGAGCGAGACGAACGAAAGGCGGGTTGGCGGAGACCGCTGCCTTCTTCTCGGGAACTTACGGTGGCTAGTGAACGTCAGTGAACTGACGCGGACGGCCGCGCGAGCGTTTTCCCGCGTCGCGTCTGACAGTTGAGAAAAAAAAAACAATTTACGCGCTTCTTTTTACGGAGTTCGCAGTTCAAACTTTTTGGCCAGTTTTTCTTCGCGCGTTCGTTTCGCTGTGCCGCTTTCGTTGCCAGGCTGGATTCGAGTGTGTTTCTGGACGATTCTCCAGTGTGGCAATAGTAATTACGGCAAAGACGCTATAAAGTGATGAATCAGCGGCTGCCGGCTAATTAGCGGACACAGTTCGAAAACAAATCGGAACGCGCCATCGACTGTTTGGAGCGTTTGTGAGTATCACGTTTCAGTAGAATTTGTTTTGTAATGTAGATTTGTAATTTAATCTCCGCAATTAAATGCTGGGCAGCGAATTAATTGGCTTCGTGAAAGTTAATTGTAATTTAATCAAAATTAAATATCGAATAGAACTATTTGAAACATCGCAAAGATAACATTACTCAGAACGTAAAATACAAATAAAAGTCAGTATAATTAAAAATATTACCTACTAATAGAAAAAAAATACTATCTGAAAAAAGTTCTAACGAATGTTTTTATAAATAAATCGCAGTTCCTCAAAATAAGTAGTCAATAAAAAAACAAAAGTAAAAAAAAACACGCACGCATGAAAATGGAAAACTTTTCAAATGGGCGGAGCGTGACCGGGTTGAAACATTTGATTGGTCCCTATACACGCGCATTTTCCGTGTGAGTGTTTCAAAACACGTATTTTTTCACGTCGTCGAGCAAAAAAAGTTTGGGAAAGTTAGTTTAATTTTTCACTTTTTACTCTCAATAACTTATGACTAGGCACTTAACTTGGCACTTAACTGGCAGATTAACTTGTATATAAATCTATTGTAAGAATAATATTATCATAAATAATGAACCGGCGAAATAGAAAAAAAATACAGAAACAAAATATGAGGTTGTTTATAAGGATCATTTTGCTCTGGATCATCGGAAAACCAACGAAAGAAGAAGAAAATGTTCATCCTGTTGAGTTATTTTGAAAATAATGGAATGACGTCTCCTCTCAAACTAATTCGGGGTATTTTCTCTCCAAGCTTTTTTCCACCCCGTGTTATTTGAGAAAAAAGTATGACAATCTTGCCGTCAAAACCATATCGCTCTCCTACTAGCTTTGATTACAATTTCAATCACAAACTCTCATAATATATTGATCTAAACCTCAAAACGTTAATGATAGAGGTGCACAATTAAACTGACGAGGCAGTCACGAAGGCGAGATTAGAGCAACAAATGAGTCATTTACATGGCTACAATGCAAGCGTAATGTTGCTGCTAAGTATCCTTACATGTTTAATATGTACACACGACAGCACGTCGAGCCTACAACCTGGCACTCTACTCGGTTACGTTACGGGCGACTTTACAACAAAAATGACAACAAAAGTACTCTGACGTGCTGTCGTGTGTGTGTACCATACCATTAGGATAGGCAATGTCCAACTGGGTCTGTAACGCAGTGGTGTCTCAATATGGTCTCGATAGGTTCAGCGTTTTATAAAGCGAGGAAAAGGCGGTTTAGTCCTAACAACAAACCTTTGTGACCTATCGAAACACAACTTTACTGCGTTATTGAGGCCACTTATTCTGTAAAAATTCAACCGGATAGTCGGTTTGTTTGTAGTCCTCAATCGGTTTAATTGCGGAAAAAAAATGTTTATGACGAATAATACCTACGTACCATTTGCCGAAAAAATAATGTTTCTTTCGAAAATATCGATTTTTCTGAACAAAAAAGCTTTAGATTTGAATAAACATTACAAAGTATTGAATTATGATTTTTTGCAAATTATTAGACTGTCAATCTTGACTCACTAAGTACTTCCTACTCTATGGTTCCCTCTTTTGGCATAGATAGTGGCGCCCGGAGAAATCGGGAAACCTAATCTAAACAAAATCCATTTCTAATCTAATGAGGGCTACCGTTTAAGTGCTCGCTAGTTGGCGCCACTGTCGAGTAAGGTCCTGATAGTGAGCTAATTCGGGTGCAAAAAAATGTTTAATTTCATTTAAAACATATTTAATACCTACCTTAAAACTTTTCAAATAATCAAGCAAGCCCCGTTTTGTTCAAATGAAAATTTTAACACAATTTTCAAAAAGGTAAAATTGTTTCAAAGCGGAGTTAGTAGCGGAACATCAACTATTTGCCATAATAATATCAGGTGTTGCAAAATATTCGCAACATTATTCTAATTATAAATAAACCCGCGTAGCCCATACAAACAGTGACATTTCTGACGTCACGCTACACTAGCGCTCCTAGCGGAAAATTCATAGGAGCTAGCCCTCATTAAATCTTCAGACAATCATCCTCTAAATGTTCACGCAAGGTCTATCCTCCCATATTTGAACTCCGATTACCTCTATCTAATATTGTAACATATTTTAATAAATAAAGGAAAGAAAAGAGAGAAATAGCTAAACTGATTGCTAACCTCCGATAGGAGACGGTACTACAAGAAAAATAAGTTTTTTTTTTTCTTAGAGTAACTTTAGTATCTGTTTTCTGGATTGATTTTTGACGGACTTTTTTTATTTTAAATCAGGTCTTAGTCATCTTAGGAACATTTAAGAGAAATGCTTATTTGTATGAGTATTTTAACATGTATAATTGTGCATAGCATGATATACATTATATTAAAAAAAAACTGAAATGGTCACACAAAAAAAAAAAAATGAGAAAAAAAAAAGTAAATTGGCAAAAAAAAAAGCTATGACTCCTATGAAGAAACGTAAGACAATTTAACAACGTGATACAAAACATCCTAACTCTTTTTACGGGTTGTAACCTACTAGTCAACAGGGTGTAAATTCTATAAAAAAAGTTTTAGAAAAAATCAAATTTCAAAATATGAAAACAATATTTAAAAAATACTTGTCTCCCGCAATGTACACATTTTATTGACTTAAAAATCAATGGAATGTCATAGAGACAAAAAATAATAATTTAGGTTGTGATCTAGTGAGAAAAGTATTTTTCAAATATTATTTTCACTGACTTTTACAAATTTGTAAGAACTCAAAGGTATGCAAATGCACCTACATACACAAACATATTTTTAAATTTGAGCTAATACCAAAAACAAAAAAGTAAGGAAAAAAAAATAATTTGAGGTCACGGGTGCTATACGCTGTAAAAAGAGTTAAGATCTTTTGTAACAACTTGTATGTTTGATTCGGGTCGCCCGAGTGGTCCTCTACTTCAGGCATTCCGCTGTACCATACTTTTAAAATAATTATCCTGTAATAATGTAATATTTTGTCTACAACACTGATCTACAAAAAAACGACAAATTTTTAAACAATTTCATAAAGCAAACACATGAAAAATAGAAATAGTAATAAAAATTACTCAACCATCTTATCATCATAAATAATATTAATTTAATCATTAAACGAGTCCTCATAACTATGAAATTTCTGTCTTGTTTTATTGAAGATGGCCTAGCGGCTAGACTCGACTAACACCTGCTTCTCTTTCTGAATGTGGTCTAATAATATCAAATTACTTTCTGACGATAATAAACATTAATAATTAAAACGATGCTTCGATTTAGCATACTTACGTAGGTTGAAATACGATCATAAACTGATAGACATGATGTTAACTTGTTAGAGTTCAAATCAGGAATTGAACTACCTCTTATCCATATCATAAAAGCTCCTAAAGACGTTGTTAGCACAGGTTGTTAGAAATTAACAACTGCGCAGGATTGTCTAATGACTGCTAGAAGGGTTAAAAGGAAAAAAACAAGATCTTAAGGGCGCGAAATCCTATAGGCCTGCTCTTATTCGAATAAGCACAATCCACATAATATACAATGGGAGCAGAGAACGCGCAATTTTATGACAAACAGACTTCTGACAACAGCTTTTATTAACCATTTGAGCAATTACATCTAATCAGCACAAATTCACTTCACTTTTCTGGCCTCATTCATCTCACACGCGCCAGAAAGAGATGGCCCGCGTTCCCTCAACTCCGCCATCAACATCTAATTGCTTTTATTATTTTTAAGGCATCGTAATCATTATGGCCTGTAATAAAAATTGTAATTACTTCTCATTAGTTCAATTAAAGAATTTTCTAGACACGGCCTAGCTTGATATGTTGATTGCGATACGGTAAGAGCTTGTGCATTGTGAATTGAGAAAGCAGGTTTTTATTGCTCTTGCCACATGATTTCCTGGTCCTCTGGTGAAACCTCACTTTTTATTCTTTTTAATTTTTACGACGTTTTAGACACGGATAATATCGATTAAAATTAATGATCACACTTTTCGGAACAGTCGTGATATCATTCGGCGATGATGTTCTCATGTCGATTACAATGATTAAAAAATATATAAGTATTATTTTATTATTATCGTTTGAGAAAAAACGATAATTATCGGTAATAATCAATCTCGATACAATTAAGCATTTCGAATCGAATCAAACCACTAAGGAAAACATACTTCGTTCCTTGGAATCGAATAGAGAACTCGACTCGTTTAACCACGTGCCTGGCAGGTAAGAAATGCGTCGCCGCGGGAAGAAAAAAATGTGAAATAAAAAACGGAACACGACAAAATAGTCCCCGCCCACTTCCTTTCGTCCTACTTCGCGCACGCGAGAAAAACTTCGCCCGAAAAGTTTTCCCTATCCACACGTGGTTAACACGTGGTCTTGGGTGAAAAATCGTCCCCGCGCGCTCCTTGCGCCCCGCACCACCCCGCGAGGGGGCCACCCACTCCTGAAGAGTCCTTTCTAACGTGAGGTAGGACTGGCCTGCATTTTCGCGCGTGCCTCAGATTCTTTTTGAATTTAGAACGAGGATTATTCGGGTCGAGAAGACGTGCGTCGACTGTGGTTTGTTTTTTTTTTCTCTTTGCTGTAACTAACAGGTTGGGGTTGTTAAGGGAATACTTTTTTAACGGCATCTTTATCATCAGTCAGTATGACGAGAATATTTTATCTGATTCTGCCTTCAATAATTTTTGTGAAATGCCTCTTTAATTCTCCACCCATTTTTTTAGAAACGAAGAAAAAAGTGGTTTATATTACATTACATTACATTATTAGTGTACATTACCGTTGATAGTATAAAGAAAAAAAATATGTAGCCTGTACAATTGTACATTTCCCACTAGCTGGGCAAAGGCCTTCTCTCAGAGAGAGAGTTCGAGCTTAATCACCACGCGTGCTCAATGCGGGTTGGCGATTTTTGTGTTGAGAGTATAATGCCTCATATGTTCAGGTTTCCTCACGATGTTTTCCTTCACGGTCAGCGAGTGGTATTGCTACTACAAATTCACAAATGTACGTAACTTTGAAATTAAACAAAGTCAATCATAAAGTCATTGATAGTATATTTATCTAAAGTTGATATTGATTCTAAATATTAGTCATAAAAACCCGCATTAAAAACGAATTTTCTTTACTGATTAAAACTGTGATCGAACATTCCTTGGAAGTTTTTTAAGGGGAGTTATCAAAATAGGTGTTTATTACATAATCAATACGTTATTCATCTTAATGCGTTTCAAATATCGTAGCTCATTGGCTAGTCAATAAATATGTAAAGGAAGGCCTAAAAAATAAGTTACTTAATAGAAAAAACAATAATACATACCTAATCTCCCTCGAATAGGTACCTACCTAGCGAAAAGCTAGTGTAAAAATAAAAATGCTGAAATTTTTATTTTTACACTAGCTTTTCGCTCGCGACTTCGTCAGCGGTGACTAAGATAAAAGGTCGCAGCTCTATTTTTCTCCCGACAATTTCAACCCATGCGGTCAAGCCGTTTAGTTGACATACCACCTACCGGGTCCAAATTATTTTTATATTATCCCTAAAACCATCAAAATACCCATATACAATTTCAACCCAATCGGTCCAACCGTTTGGAAGTTATGTGAAAATGATAAGTACGGAAGGATAATTCTTACTACCCGTTTTCCCGTAGGAATGAAGCATTTTCCCGCGGTAAAAAGTAGCCTATGTTCATCAGGCATAATGTCAAAGAATTTTTCAAATCGGTCTAGTAGTTTCGGAGCCTATTCAATACAAAGAAACAAACAATCAAATCTTTCCTCTTTTTATTATTAGTGTAAAGTGTAATTTTGGTTGTAGTAATAATATTTTTCTTACGTATGCAAAAAATGCATCTGGACTTCTATGTTTATAATCTTCTGAAAATTTACAACTTTTGCATGGCATGTGCAAATAATTTTAAAAATATATTTTTGATTTTTTTAACAAGAATATAGGTAATAAACGATTAAACTGCATAAACTATAAATTCTAAAAAGTGATTTATATAAACAAAAATCTCAAACATCTTCTAATATCTAACTCATGAGATTTCTACAAATAATTTATAATTTTTAATCAAGAAAATACCCGCTTGTGACGTCACAAACTAGTATTTTCATATAAAATATCGTTTTGAAAGTAACTCATTTGACTAACCTGTCAACATCCCTATTAGCAGTGACGTCGCATTTAATCATACTTGTCATTTCATACATTCACGGAGACACCTCCTTTAGCCAAGGACAGTATACCACGTTCGAGTATCCGTGATTGCGTGGAATCAAACTCATTTTGAATCGTGGAATCAAATACTGAAATACTGAAAAAAAAAAACGTGACCTTTGCATTTACTTTATATTTAAAAATTATTTAGATAAAATTTGACCTTTTTTTTAATTTGTAGAGGTAGGTACTATAATTATGCTAAAACTACGAGTATAACCCGTGTCATTAAAGAAAACATTCAGGATGAACTCCAAAACCAGCGTTGCCACGCTTTGATTGTAATAATTAGAGCGAGCGGACGAGTGTTTTGAAGTTCATCCTAAATGTTTTCTTTAATGACACGGTGTCTTTTTTCTTCTGTGCAGTCGTCGCGTCAAGATAGCTACCGGCACCAAGCTGTTTTACCCTTACCTGAAGACGTCCTCCCTCCACAGGGATTTCCTGTTCGCCAGTGGCTCCGGTAAGTGGGATCTTCGATTTTTTTAATTATTTATCCCCTTGACTGACAAGAGCGCCTTTTAGTGGTCAAAAAACGTTAAGTTACTTAATGTTGTCGTTCTGCCACCAAGGGGGTTATTCAATACCCGGCTTTCTAAACTGTAAGTTCGAATTTTGAATTTTTGCGTTGTGCTTTTATGTTTTTTTATTTATGGCTTGTCTGCAAGATTTTTGTGCCAGGCTTTGTTTTGTAGTCTTTTGAAATTAAACAATTTATAGTTTTGTTAAAGGTGTATGTTCGAATTTTGAATAGTGCGTTGTAATTTTTTGAGTTTAGATAGAGTATAGACATTCTGCGACAAAACTTTGTACCTAGCTACTCATAACAAGTTGCATTTCTGGGAGTTAACCCGCCTATAGATTTGAGTCCTGATCTCTCCGTATAAACTATTAGGGCTACTACTAGGTATTATTTGTCTTTGCATTTCTGTAACTGTACTTCACCCATTTTATCAACATTTTCCTGATACTTTCATTTCAACTTCACCACCATTTTAAAGGCTAACAAACCAACAGTTTTCAACACCAAAATTACGGAATCCATTTTAATTTCATACTACGAGCCTACATTAATCAACGTCAATGCAAAACTGCTTTTTCTAAGAAAAAGGGCACTTACATCCGAACTGGATTCGCAAACAATCGTATGGGGATTCAAAAGCGGCTCTAATAACAGGCGAGAAATAAAAGGGTTGCATCGAATCGAGCCAGTTTTTAATGAAATATTTGATTTATGCCCGTCTCCGGCATCAGGTAGCTTATTATAAGCATATATCATTAACCATTACATATATAATTAAACCGAAACTTAGCCTCCAGCAACCCCAATTTAGTCCGCTCGCCGCCGTATTATAATTATAATAAAATTGCCGGCCGACTAACCGATAATAAAAACAATAAAACGGAGAAAAAAACTTTAGGAAAATTATAACACATCTGATTGATGTATTATTTGGTAATTTATAGTTCGTAATTACATCGTGTAATAATGCCCTGATAATGCTACACTACCGGAGGATTTATTAGTATTTATTAAAGTATGAATTATTGTATAATTACTAGGATGGAGCGTCCAAACTAAATAGCCCGGTTGTTTTAGGGTAGGATTTATGGGTGATTCTCTGAAGCGATCGGATAGCTTGTTTGCTTCTGCAATGTAATACGGGGGCCTTTGGGCCGGCCGCTCCCTAATGCCCTGTATTCGTGGGGCAACATCTGACGCACGTCATCTCTACACTGCAATCAATTAAATAGTAAAGCCGCGTTTTCACAGTCTTATAACACTAAAACCAAATGAGCCATCCAAGAAAATTGACGCTTCTGATTGGTCGATTCTATCCGAGATTTAAAATTTTAGCGAGCTCGTCTCTGGCTCGGACGGAATCGACCAAACAGAAGCGTCCATTTTCTTTGATGGCTCTTTTGGTTTTAGTGTTATAAGACTGTGAAAACGCGGCTTAAGAAAAAAATATTTTGACAGGTATTTTGCGGATAACACAAGACGAAAGGGCCCAGGGTGAAGTCGCAGCTTTATGAAAAAACGTTGCTATCTGGTTGCTAATCTTTTAATATTTAATTTTATACGCTTAACTGTTGTAGTGTAGAAAAATATTCCCTTTAAAATATTCTGTTTGAGACTAATATTTGAAGTTCGTCGGCAGTTCGGCACTAATTGCTACGTGCATATACAGCTTTACGACTTCGACTAAAGATATAATTTCCCTACACCGAGTAGGTATAGTTTATCCTGAGCCACCTACACTGATGTTGTATCGTATTTTGACTTCATTAAATCGACCTAAGAACGACCCAGTTTCGACCCTACTCATAAGCTTCTGTGGGTTGTTGGTCACTTTTTTCAAGAGCTCTTGTGATGGAGTGACAAGTTGACAAAAGACAAAGCAGAGAATGGCAGCATGCTCTACGGCTTATCCAGAACATAATAATACAGGGTGTTGTTTTGGCTAGTGACACCCGACTCAGGGAAGATAGTTTTATAACTCTTGAAACTAACTAGTGGTTCGCCCCGAACTGTGAACTCGCGACCCCATATATACTTAACCCTTAATTACTCGCGTGGGGTATATTTTACCCCAAAGCGTGTTTGAACGCATGCAACACCTAAACTACTGAGTTTTTCACCGTGGCCTTCCCAGTAGCTGCCTAAATAGCTGCCCCCTCCATGATTCAGTCACGTGAGCCACGTTGCAACGTGTGGTCATGCCAGGAGATCGCGTCTGGGGTATATATTGCCCCACGCGAGTGTTGGTGATACTATTTTTGACAAGTAAGTAGTAAGGAAATATATTATTTTTTGCGTTATATGCTCGTTTTGTTAATGTTGAGTTATATTTTTAGGTTACAACATTCAGAATGGCAAACTGACGCCTTTGTGTCAGTCAGATTGCTTAGTATTTATTGGAAAATGAGGAAGAAAGCGCTATTGACAGCCCCGATGAAGATGAAGTAGAAACTGAAGGCATACAAAGCGATCATAGCTCCGCCTCTCAAGAAAGCGCAAATAAAACGGACTGTCTGTAGATCTGATAAGGGCTTAACAAAAAAACTCAAGCAAACATACCAAAACTACCCAGGGCCAAGCAAAAACGTCTCAAGAGAAGTGAAGAGATGTTCAAGCTCCTAGCTCCACGTCCAGAGATGGCCCATCCACGTCGTACAAAAAATTTCTTATCTGCCCAAGTTCAAAGGATAAAAAAATAAGGATGACGTGTGCCAAATGCAACCAGCACTTCTGTCATGAGCATTCCATCATGACATGTGATAAATGCAATGACTAAATTGTTCCTTATTTAAAATATTTTTTTCAACAAAATTTTCCAAGAAATGTTGATTATGAATACTGTTATCCTCTAGCGAGAAGTTGATTTTATAAATATTTATTAATAAAAATAATATTAAGCAGTAATAGTTTATTTTATTCATTTTTTTCAATTGGGGTCAAATATACCCCACGCGAGCGTTAGTGTAACTTTTTTGACGCGAGTAATTAAGGGTTAACAACCCCATATCTCGGCAACCCCTCGACCGATTTGGCTCATGTTCGAACTTAAAAATTCTTTTAATTTAATTTACCCGCCTACCAAATTTCATAACGATCCGACCAAATTAACTCAAGTTATCGTCGAACGAACATTCATACATACAAACATACATACATACAAACATACATACATACATACATACATACATACAAACATACAAACGCCGGATTGTTCCAGTAGACTCGGAGAACTTCCCTCGCTTCGCTCGCTCGTTCAAAAATAAGTATTACTTTTTTCCAACATTTTCTTGATTCACAAATTACCTTATTCAATTTGTTCTATAACTAGTGGTTCGCCCCGAACTATGAACTCGCGACCCCATATCTCAGCAACCCCTCGACCGATTTGGCTCATGTTCGAACTTAAAAATTCTCTTTGCCTCATTTACCTGCCTACCAAATTTCATGACGATCCGACTAAATTTACTCAAGTTATCGTCGAACGAACATTCATACATACATACATACATACATACATACATACATACCTACATACATACATACATACATACATACATACATACATACATACATACATACATACATACATACATACATACATACATACAAACGCCGGATTGTTCCAGTAGACTCGGAGAACTTCGCTCGCTTTGCTCGCTCGTTCAATAACCTCGATGTGCGGACACCCACGTCATTCTCAAAGCGCGTACTCGATGTGGCGCCCGATAATGCGAGTTCGGCCGCATGTTAACAGTATAATATTAAGGAAGGCCACAATTTATTGATTTTTAGGTTATTTAACTGCATTATTTATATTTTTTAATATATTTTTTTGCTTCAGTATCGTGTTAATAATCACCCCTGAATCGGATTCATTTTACAAAACAACACCTTGTATACCTACTTACTTATACTAGTGTGTTTTTGCACATTTTCAAAAGTCTTTAAACCATCGAATATAAACAAAAGTTTATACTATTTAAGAAACAAAAGTTTTTACTATTAGGTGACGTCATTGTTTGTTTCTGTATTGCTTAGTGATAATGTTATAAATACTTACGTATAAATTCTTATTTCCCTCCACAAATATCTGTACCTACCTCACTCAACATAAGCTCATCTCAATATCGGTGATTTATTAATATCACTATTCCAAGTAGGTACTGTCAGCGACATGCTAAGATACCCCATGGTAGCTCTTACCGCGAGCGGTATAAGTGCGACATTCAAACAAAAAGGGGTACCCTTAAGTGTGGCTGACTGTAAGTACACACGACAGCACGTCAGAGTGTACACGATTGTTTTAAAGTCACCCGTAACGTAACCGAGTAGAGTGCTAGCGTGTAAGCGTCTACTTGCTGTCTTGGGTACAATAATCCTGAGTTAACCCGTAACACTTACTAAGAACTAAGAACTCATGTGGCTTAACCGGCCTGCCATAAACACCCTCTTCCCATAAAGATAATAGTTTTTATCGACTCTTAAACATCTGTCTTAATGTCTCTAACGATCGTGTTATTGGGCGATAGATTAATGGATAAACGCACTGGATGCTTGAGCAAATATGTCGGGAAAATTTCTGGTTCAAGAAGGTTCGACTTGGATTTGAATCTCGGGGCAAACTCTCGGTAATCTCGCAATCAACACATCCCGAAGGAAAAATCTCATGTCATTTCGATCTCGACTGCTCCCGACCGCTCCGAGTCATATCGGGCGAAAAGGCAAACATCTCGCTGAAATCTCGTGCCTTATGTCGAGTTCGTGAGAATAGGAGATGTGACATTTGCCATAAAATGTTTTTTTTTTCTTTGAGATGTGTCGAATGCGAGATTCCGGAGAATGAACCCTCTGATTTCGGCAGGGGTACAGTGCGATTCAATTTTTTTCAGTCAGCCCTGAAAAAAAAACCTAAATGTCATAGCGCCGATAAACCATCCAATAATTTTTCTGACCATAAATAGTTTCGTATACATTCGGATACACACAACACTATCCTAACATATTTCGTCCTATTCCTGACCTGCCATCAAGTTGTCTGTTAAACGACTCTCTTACTGGGCTTACTGGGCCATTCCCAGTATTTATCGGTATTGATATGACTTGCAGATGCGCTCTATGCGTGGATACGTGTTGCTAAGCTATTAATTAACCGTAAATAAATTTCTGGAGTACGTGTGAGCGATATGTTGCTTGTTTCCTATGGGGAAGTGATTTGCCTACAAGGTGTTACAAAAGGTCCTAACTCTTTTTACAATGTAATAGGGCATTTTCGCATAAAGTACCTCCCGATTTTAGGGTGTCCCTCGTGTTCAGTATTTTTTAATAAATTTGCCGCACACTGAATTGTAAAGCTATAATTTTCAGGTAAATAAGCAAGTATTATAAAATAAATTGTTCCCTAAAAACTTAAGGACAGGAAAACCCTGAAAAGAAAACACCCTGTATTCGTATTTATTGGTGAAGTATTCTACACTGAAACCTTGGGCTTTGGCTTTGGGCTTTTGAGGAGATGATGAAAAGATAGAAATAGAGTATCTTCCATAGGTAACAGTAACTAAACGATTGTTCCAAACTAGTTATTAAATTATTGAGCTAGCGTTAGTAATGGCAGGCGTCACAAATGAGCCATTAATTCTTCCATAATTAACCCCTATGACACCGCGTTGTCAACAACTGATAATTAGAATAGAGTCACTAGATGGAAAGAAGGTCTGCCTCTATTGCCATTTATAGCTGGAGAGCTGGCTAACCATTCAACTTATTTTATCGTGCAAGGCTGGGAGTTGGTAGGCAGAAAGAGAAGACTTCGCTGAGTGTCGGTAAGATATATTTTTTTGCCTCAAAAAATGGAAAGCGCAACTGACGGAGCAGGACGAACTTTTTGCACCAGCAGAGCATCTACCGGCGGGGGCGTCTGAGAAATGGACGGTGTGCAAGGGTCTCAACCGGCTCAGAGTTGGAGTGGCACGGTCACGGGACAACATGAAGAGATGGGGATTCCTGCCACCAGACGCCAGCACCAACTGCGTCTGCGGCCAGACCCATAGCACCCAACACCTCCTACAGTGCCCAGACTCTCCATGCACGTGCACCACCGAAGACCTGCTGAAAGCGACACCCAAAGCCATAGCGGTCGTGAAGCACTGGCTGCATGCCCTATGATAATTTTGACACTCTCACACGAATACGAATGAGAAGAAGATATTTTTTTGTCGGTCCCTTTTATTGACTTTGAAAGCGTAAATTCAATATTGTCGTATAAATTCAATATTGGTTGAATTTTTTTTTACGGAATGATATTTTATGATAGAAATTGATGATGGGGTCTACGATAATGCAAGTTTACTCGGTGCTAGCAAAAAAAAAAGAGTTTTGTAAAAATATATACACGGTGTTGTTTTGTAAAGTTACACCCGACTCAGGGGTGATTATTCACACGATACTGAAGCCAGAAAAAAAATTCAGTGAAAAATACCCAAAAATCATTAAATTGTGGCCTCCCGTACTATAACACTAACGCTTGCGGCGAGTCGAGCGCAACATCGCTCGCGCGCTTTGAGAAGGCGGGGGTGTCCGCACGTCGCGGTTATTATTTGACAACTTGAACTTGTGTATCAAAAACATTTTAGAAAAAATTAAACTTATTTTTAGTTTCAAGCGTTACTCAGACTATCGTCACTGAGTCGGGTGTCACTGACCAAAACAACACCCTGTATATGAAAATCTGTGGTATTTTTTTCATCGCCCACAAAAAAAGACCCATACTATCATAAACTAGAGACATGAAATTTTATAAATTCTACATTATTTTATTTCCGTACGCCGGTGTACATATTCGTATGGTACGGTTTCCATACAAATGTGCCCAATGTCGTTTGTACTCCTCAGGAAAGCTTGGCGACTGAAAACTTTTTTTTCGGACCGGGCAATAGATTGCTTTTTGTCTATATTTTCATAAAATATCTCTACAAATTCTAATCTACGGCCGCGATATGTTAGGGTTTATTTTAATTCAGTTAACAGCTTGTATGCCCGTAATATCAATCACAGCTTAAACTCAGACCATAGAATTTTGTATGAAAATTAATCGACAGATTGGGTTTAAGGGTGGACGATAGCAACGTGGCGGGAAATTCAAAAATTTTACAGTTATTTACATTTTGTAGCTAAACTGAGCTATTTTTGTTCATCGATTTTTCGTTCGCGGCAATAAAACAGTATACTCTTCATTATGCTATGTTATTACTAAAGTGATTCCTCTGTATTTTCTTATTGTGTGAATAGGTGTTGGCCGATAATGACGCATAATATTTTCTTAATTAACTCGATACGTGGAAAATCACAATCTTGCGCAATGAATTTGCCTTTTAATTTCAAATGATGTGTGGTTTTTAGTTCTTTGTGTGTTTTAATAAGTATAATTTGTTTGGAATTTAAATTGATTTGGGGAGCGATTGTTTTGCTATGAAACATTTCTCGATTATTTAAACTTTTTTTCCCATTATTTAGCTGTTTGTTGATGCATTGGGGCATTGACTTTTTGGTATGTGTAGAAAATATATACCTACTTACAAAGCGGTGGTGGTCTAGTGGGTAGAACAGTGGACTCTGAAGCGAAAGGTCCTCGGTTCGATTCCCGGTGCTGGCATGTATCTAAGACTTTGTTTAATTTCAAAGTTACGTACATTTGTGAATTTGTAGTAGCAATACCACTCGCTGACGGTGAAGGAAAACATCGTGAGGAAACCTGAGCGTGTGAGGCATTATACCCTCAACGAAAAAATCGCCAACCCGCATTGAGCACGCGTGGTGATTAAGCTCGAACTCTCTCTCAGAGAAGGCCTTTGCCCAGCTAGTGGGACATGTACAGGCTACATCTTACTTTTTTTTACAACCATACATTCTAAATTATACCTCGAATTACTTTTGAAATCAATCTTAGATCTGTGGGCTAGGCCGACTAAGGGACTAGTGCTGACTAGTACTCAATCTAAAAAGATGTCTCACGTCTGACTGGTCACTTTACCCATGTAGTGTGAGTGAAGTGTCACTGGACGCTGTATAAATCGTCTCATTGCATGCAAAGGCCTTAGCTTAGACAATGTATAATTGAACGAGCGAGCGAAGTGAGTAAATGAAATTAAAATAATTTTTAAGTTCGAACATGAGCCAAATCAGTCGAGGGGTTGCCGAGATATGGGGTTGTTAAGTTTATATGGGGTCGCGAGTTCACAGTTCGGGGCGAACCACTAGTATTTCATTAAACCTATCAATTTATGCTTACTTTATTTAACCTAACAATACATTTATATTTACAAACGTGCTTGACCCAGTCAGCGACCCTTTAAATCAGCCAGTAGCAGAAATAGCTCAAAGCAAATAGAGCAAGTTCGATCGGAATCATTCGATCAACATTATAATAGCGTCAATTAGAGTGCTAGCGACATTCATTATACAGCACCTAATGATATTTGTGAAACAACAGTAATAGGTAATATAGTTTTTAATGTCCGGGCTTAATGGATGACTTTCATCGGCCCCTACCTTCGACCCTTTCTTAAGGCCCGCGCACACTGGTAGCTCAGCACAATATTGCGTTTGTATCACGCGCCTTCCGTGCTGTCTTTTCTGCGCGAGAATGGCTAAGGGAAGATCGAAGGGTTGAGAGATAGTTGAGAGAGACAAAATAAATAAAAGCCTTCTGCATTGGTCCTTAAGAGTTATGTAGAATGAGTTATCTACACTATCTACAATCTACACTTCTACACTAATATTATAAAGAGGAAAGATTTGTACCTATTTTTGTATGTTTGTATGTTTGTAATGAATAGGCTCAAAAAGTACTGGGCCGATTTAAACAATTCTTTCACCAATAGAATGCTACATTCTTCCAATTTGACATAGGCTACATTTCATTTTGAAAAAAATTAGGGATCCTTGGTAAAATTTGAACAATGTAACCGAAGGTGTAGAAAAATTAGTCTTAAAATGTCTTTTTCTACCCCGTGCGAAGCCGGGACGGGCTGCTAGTAATAATATTATAAAGAGGAAAGATTTGATTGTTTGTTTGTTTGTTTGTATTGAATAGGCTCCGAAACTACTGGACCAATTTGAAAAATTCTTTTACCATTAGAAGCCGACATTATCCCTGATGAACATAGACTACTTTTTACCGCGGGAAAATGCTTCATTCCTGCGGGAAAATGGGTAATAGGACAACGGGTAGTACTTAAGAATTATCCTTCCGTACTTATCTTTTTCACATAACTTCTAAACGGCTGAACCGATTGGGTAGAAATTTTATATGGGTATTTTGATGGTTTTCGGGATGATTTAAAAATACAATTGGACCCGGTAGGTGTCGCTGCTGTCGGTATGTCAACTACTAAACGGCTTGACCGCTTGGGATGAAATTGACGGGGAAAAAATAGAGCAGCAACCTTTTATCTTAGTCACCGCTGACGAAGTCGCGGGCGAAAAGCTAGTATACGATAAAGTGTGAAGTATGCCACTTCGAAATGGCGTAGAGTCGTTCACAGAACAGAGAAGAAAAATATCTTCTGTTGAAGCGCACCACAATCATGTCGATCGACCATATTTAACTTTGAAACCTTAAGTTATGTGTCGCTCTTTAGGTAGGACAACAAAGTGAAAGAGACAATAGACTGTTTCGCGCGCTATCGAAGTACAGTCGGCCACAGTCTCAGATACCCCTTTTTGTTCGATTGGCGCCCTTATGCCGCGCGCGAAAAGAGCTGCCATGGGGTATCTGAGATTGTGGCCGACCGTACATGGGCTTTAATTCAGGCTCAACCGGTTATTCCGATCTGTCACCCTAGAAAATTTACCCTAGGGTGAATTCTGGGAAACGTATGACCGAGAATTTACCCTGAGCTGGGTAAATAATAGGAATCTTAATTGAACGAGCGAGCGAAGCGAGCGAAGTTCTCCGAGTCTACTGGAACAATCCGGCGTTTGTATGTATGTATGTATGTATGTATGTATGTATGTATGTATGTATGTATGTTTGTATGTTTGTATGTTTGTATGTATGAATGTTCGTTCGACGATAACTTGAGTAATTTTTGTCGGATCGTCATGAAATTTGGTAGGCAGGTAAATGAAATTAAAAGAATTTTTAAGTTCGAACATGAGCCAAATCGGTCGAGGGGTTGCCGAGATATGTGGTTGTTAAGTTTATATGGGATGAGAGAGGGCGCCACTGCTGCCTCTCAGTAACAATAAAATAGTGCTAAACAGTGATTTTAAAAGTGATAAAAACGTAAATCTAATCAGTAAACAGTGAAAGCAGTGATAAAAACTAACAAAAGTGAACTATAAATACAAATTCTGTTTGGAAACAATATTGTGGATATCGGACGTAAAACTCAGTGGAAACAATAAAAATAAACTTTTACGGGTCGCGAAATAATCCGTAACAAGAACTCTATTTTAATCCAATAAATCCAAATATTTGCTAATTGCTAAGGTCCAAAGTACACCAGATTAGAAAATACAAAACAGCGCCATCTATTTAAAAAAAATTGTTATTCTACTTCCTAACAGAGGGCGAGACAAAACATTTTTTATCAGAGTCATCTAGTGTTCAAAATTATAAACCAAAAAGTCCTTATGCTCAACAATAGAGGTCGCTTTACTTCAAAACTACAAGAGAGTCCTATACAAAACTTAAAATGGAAGAAATACTAGATAAACTACGAAAAATCCAAAATCATCTAGAGGCACAAAAACTTGAAATAAGAAAAAGCGGCGAACAAGTTACAGAAAACATTCAAAGAATGTTTGGCGAAAAACTAAAAATGCTAGAAGAAAAATCAGAAAATCTTGAAAAACGAGTGGAAAATCAAGAGCAAAGACTGTAGGGGTTGGTCCAATTACCACACGGGGGTTATTATTATTATTAGGTTTATATGGGGTCGCGAGTTCATAGTTCGGGGCGAACCACTAGTCTATACTCACTTCCAATTTATCACCCTGAAAATGTACAGTTGACTAGAAGCAGTCACTTGTACTTTTACGAAACACTTGTTATGAAGAGCATATAAGACAATCATTGTATAGATAGTAATCTTTGGGTAGAAGTAGTAAATGTAATCGAAAAATATAGTAAATATACTTAAGTAAAAAAACTGTTCCATGAATTCATTATACTTACCTATTACATTTTCTTTGTTGTTTGTTTTTGTTGACTATCTTCTTTGATACTTACTCAAATCAATTCGTATAACAATCATACAAATGTAAGGTACCTATGATTGACGAGCTTAACTGTACCTAGGGTGAAAAATCGGAATAAGAATCTAAAATAAATTCAATTTTTCACCTAGCATAGGGTAAATTCTCGGACATACGTTTCCTAGAATTCACCCTAGGGTAAATTTTCTAGGGTGACAGATCGGAATAACCGCGCTCAACTGGTAGACTTCTTCGATCTGATCTCGATCGCTCGATCGTGTGATCCCGGTGTGACACCACCTCTAAAGAGGCAGCAACAAACATAATGTAATTTTTAAAAGAATAAAACATCAATAACATTATGGAAATAATACGCATTACAATCGCTCGTAAAATGCGAAAAAACACTGGCTGGCAATCGTAAAAGCCTCGCGGAGTCTTATAATTTGCGCGGACCGAAAAATAAATAAATAGTAAGGCTGTATACATACCGAATTAAATTCGCTAATGACTAAGACCATTAAGTTAATCATTTTAATTAGAAGTCCGCTGGATGGCGTGCGTTTTGTGCTTTGTGTTTTCTTTTCGGGGATCCGTTGGTAAGGCTCTTAAATGGCGTTTAAATGTTAGTATTTTTTTGGTGTAAGTAATAAATCTTGTTCCAATGTATGTTTTAATCAAACCCTATTTCATTTTGTTACCTGACAGGTAGCAGCTAGTTTACCATAAGATTAGTATAGAAGTTAGTCTATCCCATAATATCTAAAGTGGATTTCACGCAGAATATTGATTTATCGAGCTTGGAATAGCTCTCAATGTAACCTGGGCCCTTAGCCTGTAACACAATGGTGCCAAAATGGGCTGTCAGGTGACGACTTCAATTACGATTTGCTAACGCTGTCTGTCCTTATAATGTTTTTGTAGTACAGCAATTGATTCTAATTCTAGAGGATTAGTTCTCTGGTTGTAGGAGAAAAACGAGGAGAGCCCGGTTTTGTCCTTCTGCCGGGACGCCATTGACCCGCCATTGCGTTACAGGCTAAGGGCCCTGTTTATTTACCTGTCCGGTGGCACGACGATTTCGACAAGATAAAAAACATGTATCGAGATACCATGCACCCTGACCGGCACGATAAGAAAAGTCTGCAAAAAGTGGTTAAGTTGAAGCTGGTTCTTTTTAGGGTTCCGTCCTTTCCTCAAAAGGGAAAACGGAACCATTATAGGATCACTTTGTTGTCCGCCTGCCTGTCTTGACTGTCTGTCTATCAATAGCATTTTCTCAGAAACGGGTGGAGCTATGAAGTTGAAATATCAAATACTAAAATCTGCAGTCCGTTAGAGGTGTGAATCAAGCTTTTAAGTTTATGCTATCAAAAGATATGACCGTATATGCAGCATATTTTCACAAATCGCAAGAGAATCATAACCTATGGTACTTCCCGTTGACCTAGAATCTTGAAATTTGGTAAGAAGCAGTACCATGTAGCACAAGTATTAGAGGACTAAATCCAAAAACCGTAAGTTTTTAATTACATCACTAAAAATGGGATACAAGAAGGAGTCCAAATTTTAAGCTCTTTCTAATACCCCACATGATACGGTCCCACCCAGCTTCATTAGCACAAGCTAAAACCGAGTTTTAATTATTTTGACATATATTTCTCGATTTAGGACGAAAAATGTAAAAAAGTATAATTTTCCCCCTTTAACGTTTATACGGAACCCTCGAATTCGACTCGCACTTGGCCGGTTTTTTTATACAGAATTATTGTCAGAGCATAAATTTGTAGGTTAAAGTTCTCTTTCAAGTATTTCTGTTTTCATTTAATAGTGGCATCTTCAAAAGGCATTGTTTATTATATAATATGTATTTTATAGTGGGTCACAATCTTTAATTATTTATACTAAACGGATACAACCTTCTGTTGTACCTATTGGTTTCGGAGCCAAATCAGGGGTAACAATTTTACGAATTAATTCTCTTCATTTAGTGAGCTGACGCGCGTCTTCCTCAGAAACAGTTGCGAAAAGAAGAGAAACGTGAAGGTGTGAATACTCTTTTAGAATAAACATAAAGTTTATTTAAGAATATATTTATCCAACCAAAAACATTTTCATGTAAAATGTTGCCAAGACGAGACCCCGCACTGTCAAAAAGTTAACAGATCTCATGTAGAGCCAAGCTTAAAACGCCCTGACTTTTCAAGCCCTAACTTCATAAACTCTAAACCTTAGTCAAAATATGTGGCTTGGTCGTTTTGTTACCTATTAAAAGAACTAAGTATTGTCTAATAGAAATGTAATGAACAGTGAATCCATGTTTCACCTTACGCCCATATGACGGTACCAAAAAAGGTACACAATATTTCATAGGCTGGGCACCAACGGGGCGTCGCCAGGGCCGTCTCTGCTCCATGATTAAGGTCTCTGAAAGAGAACCGAAACTAGTCGGCTACGACATAAATAAAAGTAAGTGAAACCGTTTTCTAAATACAAAGTATGCAGTGCAGTGCTTACGAAAGTTTAAGTATAAAAAAGTTTCTAGAGGTTCAAAGTTCTAGGCCTTTGCATCTACGTAATGAGATGATTTACTCCTTCGCTCACACTAGATGGGTAAGTAACCATTAGGACGCTGCAGTGCCTGTATTACCCCACGTATAGACCTATCTTTCCTGTGGGCTAGGTTGCAAAAACCGCTGGACACCTTGCAAAAAGATTCACAAGTCTTTTATTATCTGAAAGTAACTGCAAAAAGATATTTTACAATTTCCATAAATTATTCTATAAATTACGAAGAACAACTATAAAAAAACAGACCACTTAAAACTAAAATAAAAACTTCATCAATTAAAAAACTACCTTTTGAGCGACAATGATGACAAATTAGATAGATCAAAAACATTAAACCCTTTCATTTGTTTACAACTCGCAACCAAGCCAAAGTCCAATTCCAATACCAAGGCCTAAAAAGCTTACTCCAAATCCGTTGCGCGTCATTCGTACGTCAGTAATCCGAAAGGATACGACAGACAACTGAATAGCGTCTCATTATCCTTAATTATATGGCGATTCTACGTCCGCCTCGCGATGTGGCTGTTAAAAAGCACAGAAGATCAAGCCGTAGATAAAGATAACCCTTTATTCTTAACTAGCTTTTGCCCAACGACGGCAGATTGTCATAGCGGCGGAGGGTCCATGGATGCAGATGGCTAGGGACCGTGAGAGGTGGCGCGAGGGGAAAAAGGCCTATACCCAACAGTGGGCAAAGGTGGGCTGATGATGATGATGATGAGCTTTTGCCCGCGACTTCGTCCGCGAAGACTTTTTTTTTCTCGTTATCACAATAAAAAATCTTCACATTAGTGAAATAATTTTTAAAATTGGTTGTGTAGTTTTGGAGATTGCCCCCTACATACACACTTAAAAATTTTTCCTTTTTATAATATTAGTATAGAATGCTTTTGAAACAATTACAAATCAGTACTCGCACTGAGCATGGATAAGAACTTTTAAATGAAAAAAAAAAGGATTTTGATTCCCTTTATTGTTACGGGGTCACACTTTAGACAGGTATTTTTCATGATTCATGAAAAAACGTTGTCAACGTCTGTAATTCCTACTTAGCATGCTGTATATGTGGCTATGCATTGGTCCTAACAAGCAACCAGTTTTCTATCTTAGATGCTATTCGACTAAATTGGAAGGTTGTCAGGGGTATTCTGGTGTTAGGTTAGACCGTTATTTTATCAGTCATTGTTATGTGGCACTGGCTGCAAAAGCGAATAAAATAACAGATAGCGAGAAAGGAAAAAAACCTAAGCGGTTGACAGTTTACGTTTTAGCTCACTGTTGTCTGTGGCCTACGGTCTATAAAAGAAATTCGCGATCTTTGTTCCAAGAAAAACTACTTTAAGAAAATTATTTAAAAAATCCTAAGTGACTTTGGGAAAAATGTGTACAAAGTATATGTAGTGTAGTTAAGCTTTGTTTTATTACAATTGGTTCTTCATAACTTTTGGGGACAGACTTTCAGTTCCATTAGTTCAATAAAAACACGTTTTATTAGTTTTCTTTTTTTTGTGTCCCAACTACGCTTTTTATTGGCCATTAAAAAACAAAGGATCCCGGGAATCTTAGCGTTACCACTTAAAAGGGGGGGGTTGAAAGAAAGGGGGTAAAGTGTAATTATGTTGATTATTTAGGTCGTAATGCGCTGACTATCCCCTCGCCCCCACCCTATCATTAATCGACCCCACTCCCCCCTTTCTTACTGCTTTTATTATTTCGTTTCAATTATTTTTGTAATTATCTTTTTATAGCAAGCGAGCATTAAACTCGAAAAAACAACTCGACGGGCATTAACTGTAATTAGAATCGAAATTACGAGATGTCAACGCCATCATTGTTTGTTCTTTTTATTTGGCGCCAATTTTAATGTGTCGGAAGGTTTATCTTATGCCTCATTATAGTGTTTGCTTTAGTTTTTAACACTAATTTAACATGAGTTATGTCTTGAATATTATGGCCGGTCTTTTTAATTTAGTTTGGATTTATTATTTGTTTCAATTACGAATGCTTCTGTGGCGGTGCCGATGGATTGAGTATTTTTGACAAGATAAGTACTTTTGTCACTGTTAAATACTTTCAGAAAGAAGTCGAATAAATTCTGCATGGAGATTATTGGAAATAATGCTTCTTGCGCGATAATGGCACTTATAGTGAAAACGATAGAAGCTACTGAGCTCACATCATCCTGCCAAAAGATATTAACTATTTCAACATACAAAATGACATGTGCTCACAATCATTATTCTAATGCAAATGCTTATTATAAAAAACGAATTAATGTCAAAGATGTTTGGAAGCGATTAACTCTGCAATTTCTATAGGACCGGATGAAAAAAAACACTTACGATAATTATAACTTACGTCCTTTTTTATTTAGCGCGTGACTTCCAACAATAGCGCATGGATTTGCCAACCCTTTGACTCAGCTCTTATTTTACTCCAAATATTGACTTTATTTTGAAATAAATAGAGACTAAATTGTAATGATTCAAGGGCTTCAGTCTAATGATCAGAGCGTTCCCAAGTTACGCATTGTAGTTTTAAATGTTATTGCTATTCGAATGTAAAATTATAGATATTATAGCTGCTTAGAACCTCTTTGACATGCTAATGCAGTAGTTAAAGCAGTCTTAATGGATTTTACCTATGGTAGTGCCTTGTACCATTGAGCTATTTAAAATTATGGTTTTTCTACTTGGAGATAGTCCGAGATGATGATAATTCTGCCGCATAGAGATGTAGAGTTGGTGAGTTTTAAGTTCACCAGAACATGTCACTCGTCACAAACAACAGTCAGCCAGCTGTATCGTCATGTAAGGAATTTAATTTAACCGCTAAAATAAACACGATTCGATCCATTTGATTCAAATTATTTGTGAATACGGTGAATCGGAGACAAGATCAGAGTGTACACTTTTGTTGTAAAGTCACCCGTAACGTAACCGAGTAGAGTGCTAGCGTGTAAAGGTCGACGTGCTGTCGTGTGTACACCACTAATTTGCGAACGATTGGCGGTCTCATGGCTAAGAGTGATTTCTTCCATCACAAGCACAACCCTAGACTTATCTAGCGTAAGTACAGGGACATCTCCACTCAGACTAGATGGGTGAAGCGACTACTCGAACATATTGTTTTAAATTTTCGACAATTCAGGTGAAATGAAAATAATAATAGAAATAAGTGAACCGCATCTTTAAGGGTGGCATTAATAGTCTTCAGCTCAAGCTCGAGCATTGACATTGACAAGGTCTCGAGTCATTTATTTTGTTTTCTAAGATCACCTACTTGAGCTCGAGTTTCAGCTGACGACTATTAATGCCACCCTAAGTAAAGTTTGACTCGATACCAACCTATCGGCTAGAATGCCGAATGCCGGCGTGATGATAAAACATTTACACACAAATTAACCCGATGGGTTGCGTTGTTTACAAAATATCGGTCAATTGAGCCAGCCCGAGCGGGATAACAATACGTTTTCACTTTCCGCCGTGACGGGTTGCGTGTCCTCATTGGAAGTGTTTTCATAGCGTCACCATCCTCGCTCTCTTATGGTGGTATTAATAGTCGTCTAAGACCACCTACTTGAGATCGATCTCAATTAGGTGAACTCAGAAAAGTCAAATGCTAATGTCAAGCCTTGGCAAATGTCAAATTTGAGTAGCTGACAGCATAATATTAATAGACACTATCTTGAGAGTGACATTGAGAGTAACTTGAGTTCGATCTTGAGTCGACGACTATTATTGCCACCCTATACTGAAAAACGATACAGAAAAACGAAAAAAATATATATTGCATCTAGGACATAATATGAGTCAGTGGACATCCGAGTGGTTACTTCACCCATTTAGCGTGAGTGAAGGTGCCACTGGACAATGAACTGCGAGTCTGAGCCGACATTATGGAACCCAAGAGACATTGGGCACATAATTTCTGACATAGAGCTCAATTTATTTATGACCATCTTGTTCCTATATCACCTATATTTTACAAATAAACTATTCTATCCTATTCTTTTCACATAATATAATTATTCGCTGCGATAAAATATAGACCGACCGCTACGTCCATTTTGTTTTTGCATCTGTACAGTACAGTGCACTCTACAGTGTGCGATGTGTGGCCATGTAGATTCGGCGTAGAACGAAGACGAAGTTTTTTCGCCCGAATGCTATCGCGATGCGTGCGGCCGAAGCAATAGATAATTTGATGAGATCAGGTGCACGTTTCATATAATTGACATAAATATTTTATTATGACAATTCGATGTATATTGCGTAGTCGATTTGACATGAGGTTACAAAAAAGGTTTGTTTACAAACCGACCTATCAATGAACATCGAATTGATTTAATAAAATATTTATGACAGTTATATGAAACGCGAGCCTGGGGGCCTTGACGCCATTGCTTTCATATTTACAAAGTTTTAAAATTAATTTCTTTTTTACCTCGCATGGTCACCCTTTTATTTTATATACTTCGTAATGTTTATTCAAATGTAATAATACCATTTTGTACAATACCAAAATAAAATGAGTCTGAATTCGTGAAATATAGAATTTTGTAAATTCCGATTGAAAAACATGCGTCAAGGGTAGAGTCAAGGGTAGGGTCATGAGTCTAAGTGAGGCCTGCATTGCCTTGGCTATTGCCAATTTGAACGCGAACCGCGACACGCTTAACACGCGTCCGCTAATAACCGATACCTACCTAGATGAGCCCGTCAATGGATGATGTGCAACCATGAATGCATTTATACATTGGATACCAGAGTTGCCATTCTTCTTTCAGTTGAATCGAACTCTGGGAAGTGGGTCAAATTTAACTTGCAAGATTTGATTATTACGGACACCGGGACAGGTGAAACTAAATAAAAGATCTCAAATTAATAAAAGTAATAAACTCCATGCTAATTACCTAAGTAGCAGGTTGAATGAAACAATTTCTTTGAACTGGTGTTACCTGAAATTTACCTGAAACCCTGAAATTTTTCTTCCAAATGTAATGCATGTATGTCACACAAGAAGTAAATAATGGCTTAGGTTTAGTTTTAATTGTATCGTATCGTGAAGATCTTTAATGCATCTTGCATAGCAGCTATGGTTAGGTGTTAAATCCCGACAGAAAACCCGCAATGCAATCGTGATATCCCAGAATTATCGAGTTTGCTATAGCTCGGACACAACACAATATATTGGGACACTGTCTGATCTGATGTCAAATCCTCCGAATTGTCACTGAGAAAATATTAAAATTATAAAGGGTAAATTAATTAGGACAGCAGCGGACGTATAAAGTCTGAAGAACAAGAGAAGAATCCGGACACAGTGTCCCAATATTGTGTCTGAGTTGTCGCAAAAACGATGATACTGGGACACGATTCCGGGTTTGCTGTATTGATTGATTTGATTCCGGCTAAATTTAGGTTCAAATACCTTATAACTTGTGCATAATGTTTTTCAACTGGTGTTTTTATTTTTACATATTCATATTGTGTCTGAGTTGTCGCAAAAACGATGATTCTGGGATACGATTCCGGGTTTTCTGTATTGATTGATTTGATTCTGGCTACATATATGTTCAAATACCTTACAATTTGTGCATAATGTTTTCCAACTGGTGTCTAATAAATATTTTTACAAATTCATATTGTTTCAGAGTTGTTGCAAACTCGAATCATCAGCCGAAAGCTTCCGTTATGCGTTTGTTGTATCGATACCTATATATGAGGGCATCAATGGGTCGGACCGTGCAAACCGCGTACTGTTTCCACTTTCGATTTTCAACCGTTCCAGCGCGTGACATTGACTGTCTGTCCATGCTTGTTGGATGTCCATGCTGTGAACGGATCACCCGATTCATTATTTATTTATTTTGACCCGCGTTTGTGGTGTGATGATTCGAAACAAGGTTTTCGAAGTAGTAGGTACTACGTCCAGCAAGCATCCCATCGCACCCATGACCGTGATGTGTGGAGAACCATTGTATATGGTCACAATCCTCAGAATTGAGGGACCGATCCAGAAGAAGGTACTAAGCTCGATCGCCTTTGTATCTACAGGGTGTTAAAAGACCGCCAACAAAGCGGGAAACCACGTATTATCCTCACCATAAGGAACATTTTTGCTCAAGGAACTATGCCTGGGAAATCAACGGTTTCCGAGATAATGAGGTTCAAAGTCGGACTTTTCAAAACTTTTTTTTTGCAGTTATGTATTCAGTATCTAGTTCTTAACATACCTTCTCAAGAAGCCATATCAAAATTATGAATATTTCTTACAAAAAACGACGTTACAATTGCAACCCGCAATGTATTCTAAACATCGGCACTTCAAGCTTAAGTAACTTAAACCAATACCTACGCTTGCGCAATATGACTTCTGTGCTTTACACGTCCATTGCGTGATAAAATATTTTTCAAAATTATAACCTAAAAAACCAAAATCATTTCCCAGCAATAATTTATAGAAAAAGTACTTTGTTTTGGTGTCTAGTATGCGTGGCTTTCAGGTCTGTTGGCGGTCTTTTAACACCCTGTATGTAATGAGATGATTTATTTTAAACAGCATCCATTGGCATCTTGGGATGGTATAGTGCTGGGCAAGCCTACTCCATCTAAAACAATGTCTCAGGCACTGCAGCACCCAGTGGTCTCTTCACCCATCTAGTGTAAGTGAAGGTGCCACTGGAAGCTGTATAAATCATCTCATTACGTAGATGCAAAGGCTTTAGTTAGTTGATTGGCACTATTGCATTGGCACTAGGGGTGGCATTAACAGTCGCCGACTCAAGATCGAACTCAAGTAGGTGATCTCAGAAAAGTCAAATGCTAATGTCAAGCCTTGGCTAATGTCAAACTTGAGATCACCTTCTTGAGATCGATCTGAAGTAGGTGATCTCAGACGACTATTAATACTACCCTAAGGCCCGTAAGATCAAACACAGTTTAAACTCGGACCATAGATTAAACCTCGCATTTTGTTTGAAAATGTATCTACAGATAGGGTTTAAACTAGCCTGTGATTGATCTTACGGGTCTAAATTGAATAAAAATTATTTAAATGTTGCGCTTCAAGGTCCATCAAATGAACATGGGCTCTACGACAACTGTATCCATAGCTCGTAGCCCGAGAGCTGGCCATAAAAGCTTTTCCGCCTCACATTTTCCATCAATAACAAGCAACACCCCGCTATCGGCTTCATTCATGTTCATTTAATCAGGCACATTACACACACAGTTTGTGGACTCCTGTCACAGGTTAGGCGGGACAGAAGGTCAACATCGGGGGCACGGCACCACGATAATACAGGGTGTTAAAAGACCGCCAACAAAGCGGGAAACCACGGATTGTCCTCATCATAAGGAACATTTTTGCCCAAGGAACTATGCCTGGGAAATCAACGGTTTCCGAGATAATGAGGTTCAAAGTCAGACTTTTCAAAACTTTTTTTTGCATATATGTATTCAGTATCTAGTTTTTAACATACTATCTCAAGAAGCCATATCAAAATTATGAATATTTCTTACGAAAATCGACGTTAAAATTGCAACCCGCAATGTATTCTAAACATCGGCACTTCAAGCTAAAGTAACATAAACTTATACTTTTTCTTGACTTTTTCTTTCATGTAGACATCATGTGGACCGACTTGTTGAGAGGGTGGTATTAAAAATAAACGGCCGTTTTGAAGCCTCATAAAAAAAGTTATAGAGTGAGACTTTTGTCAATATCAACTTAGTGCCACTACATTTGTTCGCTCTCACTTTCGCAGGACATTTTAATCCCGCCCAATAACGCGGGAACCGAAATATTTCGGCTTCGAACCGTTAATGAATAAACAATCGCTTGATTCGCCTTTTCGCTTGATGCAGCGACATCGATTGCGGTGTGATGTAACTTTCCCTTCTATCTATACTCCAAGAAGCAGTTTTATAAACTAAAAACTATTTTTGTATTGTGGATTTAGTTAAAATTTAAACACATGAATATACTTATATTCACAAATGCGGAGTATCGTTTGACAGACATAACTTCAATTCAATTCAATTAATTTCAATTCATTTATTTCAATAAAAATTATGTACTACCTACATATTTATAACTACTTAATATAACTTAGGTAAAAACGTACACAGTGCCTGAACAACTGCCAGATTCTAGAATAGGGCAACATTATTCTAGAATTTGACAGTTATGTCTGTCAAACGATACTCCGGATTTGTGGATTTGAGTATACGCACACAATCATGTGTTTAAATTCTAACTAAAATTTTATCCACAATACAAAAAAATATTTTTTTATTATTTTAAGTTTATAAACCTTAGAATGTCTTAATCCAACTTTTTTTTAAATTAATTTTGTCCTGTTGACCAGTAGGTTAATATAATAGAGTTAGGACCTTTTGTAACACGTTGTATTTTATTTTTCTTGATAACAAATTCACGTCACACTCACGACACACGACACCTTGCCTTCGTCAGTTTTTAGGGCTTCGCACAGTCAGCCACACGCTAGGATACCCCTTTTTTGCGCCCTTATGCCGCGCGCGGTAAGAGCTGCCATGGGGTATCTGTAACTGTGGCCGACCGTACCTTTAGTCTGCCTGCGCTGTCTGTCTGTCCGTTTATCCTATTTTAGAGGACTGTGGCCCGGTTTCTGAATTGAGATTTCACTATGTTAATACTTAAGTATCGTTCTGTCACGCTCCTTTGTGAAAAATCTGCAGAGACAGAACGATACTTAAGTATTAAATTAGTAAAATCTCAATTCAGAAATCGGCAGTGTATATTTGATCAATTATTTACTGAGTTAGGTACTTACTCAGTCTGCGGCTTTTCTCGCCAAAATGACACCCGACTCTAACAAGGAAACTTTCCACCCAATAAAAACAATTAACATTTCCACTCATTCGTCACAAATAGAAATAACATTAGTGCGCATTACCCAGCATTTCCTAGGTCGTTTACGATAGTCTCCCTGTGATGTTATAAGTCATAAACTTTTGTTCCTGCTAATAAATAGACTTCAAAGGGAAGCTAAGTTATTCCTGGCCTTAGTTCTAAAGTCGTCATAATTATTGTTGTGGCAGATCAAGTTAATAACACGGCTGTTGTTTGCACAATTTTTAAGTACTTTCAAGTACATAGATCCCACCTTAACCTCTTTTTTTATGAGTTTTAAGAGCCCTCGCCCACGGCGGCTTTTTGAAGCGATGCAGTAGCGATGCTCTCGCGCGTTCGTATCGATACAATCGCGATGCGATCGCTAGCTGCGTGCCCTCGCCCAATGCAAACGCGATTCGCGTGCCACTCTTCCTCCTTTCTCTGACACGGTCGCGCGTTTGCATCGATACAGTCGCGATGCAGCAGCGCGTTGCAAATGCTCTGCGTTGCGAGGGCTTTAAGAAAAAAATAATGCATACCTACATTTTAATGTGACAAAAACTCACAGATTTTTTAAATGATAAATTATGATACATACTTTGTTGACAGTCAGAAATGTACAATAACATAGAGTAGATCCAAATCCAAAGGACTCTTATCTGCCCATCCCTTTGGCGATTAATGCCATGAGGCTAAATGATATTCAAAAAATAATCCGTCATAAATATTAACAAAGCAACCCCTAAACAAAAGTTCATACGTGTCTTGAAAGCACTCATTTTAATTCAACCCCGTGTGAACTTGCTTATTATTTTTATTGAACTTTTGTTCTTCTAATTAATTTTCGGCTTTTGCTACTGGCACGTGCGTGATTGTTTAGAAGAAAAATGAAATCGTTTGGTCTAATTTTCTTTTTGTAGGTACTTATATTCTTGGTTTTGATTTGAAAATGCACAAGTATTTCAGAGGGTTGCTTTTTCAAGAACAAACCCGTGCTGGGGAACATTAATGTTTTAACCTTGTAAAAATCCCTATCCCTAAATCTAACTTATCATAACTACGAGAAAACGAAGTACTTACAACCTACGAAGTTAATATTTTAGAGACTAGGATAAACACCGCGATTTTTTCCACGCAGACTAGGACAAAAGCTTCTTCTGGCCAACTCAATTTATCACATTAAAGCTGACCCTGTTAAAAAGCAGATTTCGCAGAAGGCAGTTTATTTAACCATTCTACCCGAGGTCACTTTACGAATATGACATGGGCGCACGGCCATTATTATACAGCCCGACGAAAAAAAAAGCGAAAAATCAACATGGCCACCGGCCGCCGAAAACAATAATTATAAAGCGGAGTAATTCTAATTTCGAATTCAAATTAAAGCCGCTTAATGCGCGGGAGCGACCCCGAAAAAAAAAAGAGTTGACGACTGCCCGCGGAGGGTGGTAATTTTTCATTAATTTAAGTTCACCATTCCCTGTTTTGTTTGCTTTTAATCGCATTTCTAATTAATCCCGTCGAGAATAACGTGACAACTTTACTGACTGCTTTACTTTTTTTCGACGAATCCCGAGTATAGGAGCAGATGTCGGCCTATTTCCATTTGTTACTGAGATTAATGATTCTGTGCAATTGTGAATTTTTCCAGTTTGAAAAGAGCCATTGTTGTTTTTGGAAGCAATTTGTTCGCTTTACTTTTGTTTTGTTATACGCCGGAGTGATTCCTAAATCCGAATAGGGCCCCAGAAAAGGACGATCACTTGCCTATACAAAATGCGTGAGCCCAATCCAATAAATCGGTGCCTCTATTTACCTCAACCCCCTAGGATATGGTTTGAAAAAAAAAACTTTAATTTCGACTGTATCATCTCTACGTTGAAAGCATTGAAATTTCTTGAAGTACAGTGACCGTGTGACAACTGCAAACTCGATGACAATTTTATTTCAAGCTAGTAAACTGCAGTTTTATCACAAAGTAACGAGAGACAGAGACACAGACACAGTTTTTTTTTTGTATGCGTACCGTACCTAGCATCAAATTTCAAGTGTAGATGAATTCGTAGTACCAAACATTAAGTTTCTTCACAATTTAGCCGTTGCAATAAAGCACCGAACTAAATCCCATAGAATCCGCATTACGTATAAAATCACAATAAAAACTTGTCCCCACAGAAACAAAAGATATCAGCAATAGAACCATACGAAACATCATTTCGACTTTACGTCTAATATTCGAATGTCTACCTTATTGCATTAGTGTACAGTTTTACTTTAATTGCATTGACTACAAGCAAATAAGCTCCCAAAGGCAATTTGGGCATCTATTTTTCCAGACACATTTCAGAGTTCTATGTTGTATCTAGTTTTATCCTTGATCGAAACAATAAAGTCACAAAACTCGAGTGAAATCACGTGACCCATGTGAACAAAACCTGTTACCTTTCGATTAAGAAGTAACAAGCTACCAATCAACCAATGGACCATCTACACTCTATTAGAGAGAATATTCAACGCAAGCCCAAAGGTGCGTTCACATCTTTCAGGCCGAAAATCAGCGTCTAGGCTAGAATCAAGAGTGGGGTGTCCTAAACCGACCCGTACGGATATGACCCCCTTCGACGCATTATGAACACCCCCTCTCGGCCCACCTCACCCCCCGACACCCCCCAGTCTAAAGTCAAGGGGTAACTAACACGTCCATTGTTGTTCTGCTAGTTTCTTCGACAAAGCGGTGTGTGTTCTGAGCACATTTTTGGTTTAGCTGAGCGATTACTGGGGACGAGATTTGAAAGCCTTTGTGGCGAAAGGGCTGTTGTAGTATGAAAGATTTTGAGAACAAGCATTCGTAGCCGGTTTAGTTTATTGTTACTTTAAGTGTTGCTGTTTATTATCATCATTATATTTAAGACAATAGAATGCAGAAGAGGAAAGATGGTAGGCCACTTGCTACGTCACGACAAATTCATAACCAACATAATAGAAGGAAAGAGAGGTAGAGGAAGGCCACGGAGAAGCTACTTCGACCAAATTAAAGAGAAGGTGGATGTCGTGACGTACCAGGCTGCAAAGGAACTGGCCTGTGATCGAAGTGCATGAAGAATGCTGCACCGAAAAGAGGATTACTCTTAAATATAATGCTGTTTATAAAAGAGCCAAAGAAATACAAAATTAATTTTCATTTCTAACTTTTTATTTTGTTTACGGTTCAAAAGTTCACAGCCCTTGAAAACTTGGACGTCATAAATAGGTATCTAAACCCTAAACACACTCTCTACCTTTAAAACCATACCTAGCTAGTGTTTAAGTTTATTTAACAAAAGGCACGAGAGGGCTAGTTAAAATAGATACCAAATCCAACTCTACATTTACATGGATTTGATACATATTTAACATACTTACATAATAATTACAATGGCGCTAAACGCTATAGTGAGTGAGTCCAGTAGCCACTAGACGCTGTATAAATCTCATTGCGTAGATGCAAAGGGCTAAATGAACCGTAACGTAGACAAACCTCTGTTTTTAACAGTCGCAGTGCAAGTGTGTTTAGACCGACAAGCCATCAAGTGTACGTACCTACAATCCAGTGTCATTTCAGACGCAATGCACATTCGACCGGCTACCCACCTCGGTACAGATGACAGACAATGCATCGCAAATAGTTCCCTTAAGCTCGCTAGCCGCTGCCAAAATCTAGCAGTGCCCGTCGAATATGATTGCTCCTAATGCGTTAGAGGGTTGGGGGTGGTGCCTAAGTGGGGGGAGGGGGGTTGACTGCAGGATGCGTCGCGCCGTGTTCTGACCGAGCAGTAAGTCTGCCTTAATCCTAGCGGAAACGCGGAACCCCCATTGAAGATACTGACGCGTAAGCGCGTGCGGCTCGGGATAGGTGCGAGGATTTTTCTAGAGAGGGTTGGATTGGGTGCTTTTGGCATCAAAATTAACTGAAATAACAAACAAAATGAAACAAACCGTTGACAGTCTTTCGTCACACTTTGCACTTTGATTTCCCACTGTCACTCACCACTTACATTTCAGTGTGAACAATTTGTTTGACAAAGCCATCTCATTTATAAATGAGATAATATAATAAACAATATAATATACCATCTCATTTATAAATGAGATGATATATTATATTGTTTTCCTAATCTCACTCTTTGTCAAACAAATTGTTCACACTAAAATGTAAGTGGTGAGTGACAGTGGGAAATCAAAGTGCAAAGTTTGACGAAAGACTGTCTAGGTTTTGTTTTATTTCAAAGTAGGTATATATAAGCCTACTTTGGTTCTGACATAGGTAGAGTTTAATCGCTGAAGTGCCCTGTTTTTTTTTACCTGCAATTTTTATGTCCCTACATTGTGTAATTTTTCCTGTAGTAACAAAATACGTTCTGATAGAAACAAATCACTCCCCAATTTCAACTCTGTAAGTGACGTCTTATATTAATTTTGTCTTCGGACGCATCCGGGCATCCCAGCATCGTGTGATCCAAATGCGAGCCATAATAACACCCAGGACTGGTGATCTCTTTCAAGCCACTGACTGTATGCAACCAAAGACCACTGGAGGGTGGTCGTTTTGCTAGCCAGTAGTGGGGGGACATTACAAATTAATAGGACAAAGACCGGCCGCAGATCGGAGCTAAAATTTATCGACACCGGACACTTATGGACAACACTATGTAGTATACCTAAGGTAGAGTCTAGAGGTATGTAGCCCTCGACAGATTGGAGTAGTATTAGTTACAGTTAGGTTGGAAATCGTTTGATTTTTGTTTACAACTTGATAAACAGAATAAAGTTTATAATACCATGACCATGTTTAATGAACTTGAGATTAAATATAAATAAAAACCGGCCAAGTGCGAGTAGGACTCGCGCACCGAAGGTTTCGTACAACCGTACAACCATCAAATAAAACCATGCATTTATTTGAAAGAAAAATAAAAAAAACGGCCAAGTGCGCGTCGGACTCAAACACTTGTAAGGGGGAAATGTTTTTTTTTGTCATAAATCGAATATATTCATTGAAACAACAATATAAAAAAATAACTGGTCCTTATAAAGCCCTCTCATACGATGCCCCACATTATACGGTCACTCCACTTAAAATTTGGTCCCCCCCTAAAAAACTAAGGCCTTTGCATCTACGTAATGAGATGATCTGTACAGCGTCCAGTGGCACCTTCACTCACGCTAGATGGGTGAAGAGACCACTCGGCGCTGCAGTGCCTGGGACATTGTTTTAGATGGAGATGGATGGTCCCCCCCCATTTCTAAATTAAAACCACTGACAGCAAGCAAAAAGTCTCCGCCACGATGCATCCAAAATTGGAAAACTGTTTTAAGATCGTCATCTTCGATTACAGGATTAAATCATAAACCTCTCGATCAAAAATCCTTATCCACACTTTTTTTTTCAATATATTTTCTTACAACAAAACATAGATATTTCACACCCTTAAACCACCCTTAAACATAGTTCTACACCAGAATGTTTTAATAATGCTTGTGCAAACTTGGCCTCTTTATTATTGGTGTGGATACCACTTTTAAGGTCCAGGGATTGTTTAAGTTTGTCATCATCGATTAGAAGATCAAATCAAAGTTCTCTCGTTCGGAAAGCTTGCCTACTTGACCCATAATTCTAACCCCGCCATTTTTGCCCCCAGACGAGTCGGGATGCGAGGCTGATATGTCGGAAGGCGTGGAGGTGGGCCGGCGCTCGCCGCCCCGCAGTCAACATGAGCCCATCAACCTTAAGAACGAGGTAAGTCAGCTTACCAGTCAGTCTAGTCTTAGAGTCAGCCTTATTTTAGGTTACGGCTACACCGGGGGCAGATTCACAATACGAAAAGAGGACATAATAATAATGAACGTTTGTTAGTTAGTACCAGTCAGTCTAGTCTTAGAGTCGGCCTTATTTTAGGCTACGGCTACACCGGGGACAGATTCACAATACGAAAAGAGGACATAATAATAATGAACGTTTGTTAGTTAGTACCAGTCAGTCTACTCTTAGAGTCAGCCTTATTTTAGGCTACGGCTACACCGGGGACAGATTCACAATACGAAAAGAGGACATAATAATAATGAACGTTTGTTAGTTAGTACCAGTCAGTCTAGTCTTAGAGTCGGCCTTATTTTAGGCTACGGCTACACCGGGGACAGATTCACAATACGAAAAGATGAGCGAAATAAACATAATAATAATGAGCGTTTGTTAGTTAGTAGCAGTCAGTCTAGTCTTAGAGTCAGCCTTATTTTAGGCTACGACTACTCTGGGGAGTCGAAATAAACAGAGGAGCGAAATAAACAGAATAAAAGAAGAGCGAAATAATCACATCAACATTTTATTAGCGATCTTTGGCGAACACTGTAGCCTTATAGGAAACTATTTGATTTGAAAACTTGCTCATCGCAGATGGCGTTGGTCACTAGTGTGGCCTTGGCCTTACGACTAGGTAGTCTTGGGACTTAATTCTATAGATCTCGCTCTCATTTTGCTTGACAATTAGTGCTTTACGTGAGTAATTTGCACCTACATTCGACTATATGAAACTACTTTGTATGTGTTACTACAGGCGTAGATAAGCCAGTATTTTTGCACGTTTGCATAAGAATTTACAACATCTTAAGACTATATTTTTGTTTTTAAATAATATTCGCCAAAAGTTTTAACTCCAGCAATATCACATTAAACTTTGATACCACAAACACCAACCGAGCTAGGAAAGAATGTAGAACAAATCTTCTACAGAGTACAACTTGACAAAGTTTGACGATCCCACGCTTCAACTCGAAATAAGATCCATTCCACATTTTATCAAAAGCGCGCAAAGAAAACAAAAATGCAACCTGTATTTGTGTGCACCCTCGGATCAAATCAGGTAAAGCAAACAAGATTCAAACAAACATCAACAATTTTGGCCGGCTACGAAGGTCTACGCTTTCGTAGACGCCTCGTAGCACTTGGCTACGCCGCGTGGGTGCTACGAGTTTTTTTTTTCTTTTCTTTTCGCGGCTACGAAGCGTAGCGGAGAAAGTGCCGCTTTGGTTTTTTATTTTATTTCTTCCTTCTCTTTGGATTAGCTTTATTTTGTTCACACGTTTCGACTTGGGTACTTTGTTTGTTGACGCGTTGGATGTAAAAGTTTCTTTCGCAATAATTTTGTGCTGTTTTAGCGTTTTTTTTTTGCGTAATAATTCCGGATTGATCCTTTAACACTAATAAGATGTTGTATAAATAATCTCTTGAACCTTTCCGCTGACAGCCCTCTCGCTCGCACTATATATTTTTTTTAAGAGAAAGAATAAAATGTTCACATTAGTAAAACTATGCCGACCCAAACAATAAAGCACACACTTTTATTTTTCATGAAAATATCTGTTTTCTTCTGATAAACAGAAGGCTTGAGTTTGATTTCACATTTGTGGGTTTTACAACTGAATCACTAATAGCACGGCAAAGAATTTTAACATTAACCTTTTTATCAAGGGCCTTAGTTTTCTTAGCAAGTTTCTTTAATAAAAATATAGATTTATTAAACGAAACTTAAATGTACATAAACGTACATAAACTAATAATCCCACTAATATTATAAACGTGAAAGTTTGTGAGTGAGTGTGTGTGCTTGTTACTCTTTCACGCTGAAACGGCTGAACAGATTTGGATCAAATTTGGAATGGAGATACCTGTAATAGTCAAATGTACCAGAATAACACATAAGCTAGATATTATCACGCATTTACACTTAGGAGCAAAGTTAAGAACATAATTTTTCTGTAGTGTGAAAGGACGAAGTTGCGGGCAAAAGCTAATGGAAAATAAAAATAAAACTATACCTACTAATTTAATCTAACTATACAAAAATATTGAACATAAATTCAAGGTTTGGCGCCTTCCATTTGTTGGGGCTTCGGTCGTCTTAAGGCACTGACTGAGGGTTGTGTTGAGGTAGGTCCAATACATCTTGGTGGGGGCGCTCCCTGTGCGTAAAGAAAATTGTACAGAAAAAAACAGAGTAGCTACCACGAGTGCGAAAAAGCCCTGCCGGACGTCTGTCATGTATCCTAATTCTCTAGTAGTGAGGTTGTTTATCCAACTTATCACTTTCAGTGACAGTGACAGTAAGCACTCGTGGTAGCTGCTCTGCTTAGATGGCTTTTAGAATATGGGTTATGAACGTTTCACGCTATTGTTTAAATGTGAAAGTATTGTGAAAGTATAGGCTGATCTTTCCTTCGGATTTGGGTACCAAAGGAATGTCATTGTCAAAAGAGATTGATAAGTAACTTATTTTGCTTCATCGTTGGATATGCGCTTGCTTATAGCTATTATTGAATTAATTTGGGGCATAAGACTGTTACTAAAATTATGAGTATATGAGTAGAATTATGAGTTTGATACTCGATGCGAACATTCTTAGCAGTTGTTACAAAATTGAGGGTGTAGAACATTTCGATCGGAAAATTCATCCTTTGTTCAATAAGATCTGCCGCAACTACTTTGCCGTTTGAGTGGCCCGAAAAAATGGTGCTTCGTTAGTCCTGTGAAAAAGCGAGCCAATTCGGCGGGCCCACGCAATCTACTGCTGGAAAAATCTATAGTATCGATTAGTCCGCGCTTTTTTTCCCGACGTTTCCACACACGCACGCACACATCGAAACGGGGGCAGCTTTTTAACAGTCTTTTTTTTTTCAGGGGGGAGGGTGCCCCCCAAAACCACCGTGTCCATTGCGCGCGGATGCAAAGACCACCCCGGTGGGAGGGCATGAGGAGCATTGCAAATGGAATTTCCATGAGTGATGGAGTGTCAAACGGGTAGTCTAAAATGGAGAAAAAAGTCCATATTATGTTAATTATCGAGTCAAGCCCGCTCCGTCCACGGAGTTTAAATTGAATGTCATGTTCGTATTCGTGTTCGTGCCACGTTTTTCTCCCTGCCGTTTGTTTGGTTGGTTTGCGTGCGCGATAAGCGTCAGATAATGTCGATGGCAGATTAACTCGATTATCTTAAAAAGACCGCGGCAAGTTGAGAGCGAAATGCCGTGTTTGGTCGAGCCAACTTTCTAGACAAGTATGATGATAAAACGTGGTCACACAAAGCACTTGCACAGCGAACAGCGGACAACGGAACACAACTATCCCCAACGCTAATGGAATCCCCGAAAAAAAGTATCACGACGACGACATTAAAAATAGTGAAAAAAAGAAGGAACGCGAAACGCACGCATTTGAATGAAAATTTGGTGTGTGGAGGCGGGCGGACGATCAGCTATTATTATTATTATCACTTCGCATTATATCTGCATTTTTTCAACGCACACATCGCCACGCGCGGGGCCGTGCGCCATTTTTGTTTTTCTTCGTTTTTTTTCTTTTTCTTTTTTTCCGCTGAAATTGGCGGGCGGTGGGGTGGCTCGCGTACGGCCAGCACTATGTAGCTAGTAGCTAGTTGCTGCCAACTATACCGTTGTCTACAAGAGGAGGAACATTTAAATTGGCTCTCATCAAATATTGAACTGCGTGTTGGGTTTTTTTTTTTTTCATTCAATCGAGCTTTTTTAGTCTCATCGAACACTTGATGTGGGGTACTGAATGGTCTGCGGTAATATTTAATTAATGAAATAGCTGGAGTGTATCTTTTTTGCACAACTTGCTGATAGCGGGTGGATATCGGCACCGGTAGGCTGCGAATTTGACTGTACTTGAACCGATGTGGATATTTGATTTGGAAAAACTGGCTGGATAGAATGGATTTTCCTCTTTTAGAGTGGCATTGTGTCTACACTTAAAAATCTAGAAAAGCATGGCGCATAGGCTCATCTTAGGATTTTTTCAGAAACTTCTTCTAAAGGAAGATATGATTTTTTAAATATTGGTGGCGTTAGTTAGCCTTATACCGAGCCTTAATAGTCATCGACTCAAGATCTTGAGTTCGATCTTGAGTACAGATACATGACTGTGCTCTGTTGATACTCTATTATTATCAGTTTTCAATCTTTATCAACCGTAAATTCTAGTAACAAACATGTAAAACAAAAGAAATAAAGGTTACATAGGTTTACATAGATTGTGTCACTTTTGTGTTCAACTCTAGGTTAGTGACTAACTAAGGGTGGTATTAATAGTCGTCTGAGATCACCTACTTGAGCTCGATCTCAAGTAGGTAAACTCAGAAAAGTCAAATGTTAATGTCAAGCCTTGGCTAATGTCAAACTTGAGTAGCTGTCAGCATATTAATAGACACTAGCTTGAGATTAACATTGACATTAGCCAAGGCTTGACAATAGCATTTGACTTTTCTGAGTTGAACTATTTGAGCCCGAGCTTGAGATGACGGCTATTAATGCCACTTGCCCTTAGGGTGGTATTCTAGAACGGTACTTAAACTCAGTTTAAACAGAGTTCAGACTGTCGATAAAACAGTGCATGTTTTGATATGAAGGGAGGGATATTCAAATCAAAACATGCACTGTTTTATCGACAGTCGATACTACTAAACTCTACTTAAACTGAGTTTAAACAGAGTTCAAGGAGCTTTCTAGTTTGAACTGAGTTTAAACAGAGATTAAGTAGCGTTCTAGTTTGAACTGAGTTTAAGTAGCGTTGTAGAATACCACCGTTAAACTCAAGTTCTCTGTCTTTACCCGATTTTCAGTGATTGAAAACTTATCCGACATAGGACCGGTTTCTGAGTTGAGAATTTTACTAAGCACGTATTGCTCTGTCACGCTCTTTTGTGAGAAATCTCCAGAGATAGGACGATACTTACCCATTTGCTTAGCAAAATTCTCAACTCAGAAACCGGGCCATAATATCTAGATTACCTACTTAACAACCGTGGTATCTTTACAAACAATAAATTCTAATCTTGCTCTTTCATGCTGACATTCTGCTGCAATTTTCACAAAAATATTGGTGCAATTTATGTTTTTTTATAGTAAAAAAACACCCTTACATTTGAATAAACAGTGCAAAGTATAGTTTTTTTCTATTAAATCACGGTTTTACTCACTAGCAATTTGTCGGTTTAGCCGACTAGTTTCGGTTCTCATTCGGAGACCTTCTTCATGAAGAGCGAGACGGCCCTCGCGACGCCGCGGCTAGCCTAGAACTGCGTTTGAGTAGCTGCTGCGCGCGCGCTGAGAGCTGCGGTGCGGGGGGTGGCGTGATTTAATAGAAAAATGTGCAGCGCTCACGAAAGTTTAAGTTTACAAAGTATAGTTCTTCAAGTTCTTGCCAAACATCCAGTCCGCTCTGAAGTTGCCGCGCTACGCATTGCGCAGGTTTTTTTTTAATGTATGGTGGCTATACATTAAGGTGGGACGATAGCAACAGCTACAAAATGTAAAAAACTATGAAAATTTTGAATTTCCCGCCACGTTGCTATCGTCCACCCTTAATGTCGCGGCGCACCAACTTCAGAGCGGACAAGATGTTTTACGAGAACTAGGAGGTATATGTTAAATCAAAAAATTATTTGACATATTCATAGAGAATTTATCGTCAATCTTGACACAATAGCATCAATAAATACAAACAATAGGTGTTGGGCAAGCCTACTCCATCTAAAAACAATGTCTCAGGCACTGCAGCGCCGAGTGGTCTCTTCACCCATGTAGTGTGAGTGAAAGTACCACTGGTCGCTGTATGAGATGTCATTATTCAAAGGCCTTTATTAGCATCAAGGCTGGCAGGCTGAGACACACAAACGCCAAGCTCTCCTCACAACAAACTTTCACCGATAACTTGATACAGTAGTAAACTGCGCTGAAAACAGTTGCACAGCAAGGTTATTTAAACTCACCACCCCGAACGCTGCCCACCACCCGCCACCTCTTTCATTATATTTTTTTGCATTTTTTAATGACAATAAATTACCATCGCGTCCGTTAATTATGCATGTAGAGGCGGCTTGTTATAGCCACACTGGAGGGAATATTAAGAAGGATACTTTGCAATGAAGGCTACCGATTTAGTGCCCACTAGTTGGCGCCACTGTCGAGTAAGGTCATGAAGCTCTCAAAGTTAGTTATTTCAGACGTAAAAAAAGTTTACTTACATTAAAATCATAATTAAACGAGCGAGCGAAGCGAGCGAAGTTCTCCGAGTCTACTGGAACAATCCGGCGTTTGTATGTATGTATGTATGTTTGTATGTATGAATGTTCGTTCGACGATAACTTGAGTAAATTTGGTCGGATCGTTAATTTGGTAGGCGGGTAAATTAAATTAAAAGAATTCTTAAGTTCGAACATGAGACAAATCGGTCGAGGGGTTGCCGAGATATGAGGGTGTTAATTTTATATGGGGTCGCGAGTTCACAGTTCGGGGCGAACCACTAGTTATTTAATATCTACCATAATAATTTAGGCTAATTTTAGAATTCTAGACTTTATTCTGTCTTTTATAGTATACAGGGTGTTAAAAGACCGCCAACATACCCGAAAGCCACGCATACTAGACACCAAAACAAAGTACTTTTTCGATAAATTATTGCTGGGAAATGATTTTGGTTTTTTAGGTTATAATTTTGAAAAATATTTTATACCGCAGTGGACGTGTGATGCACAGAAGTCATATTGCGCAAGCGTAGGTATAAGTTTATGTTACTTAAGTTTGAAGTGCCGATGTTTAGAATACATTGCGGGTTGCAATTTTAATGTCGTTTTTTGTAAGAAATACTCATAATTTTGATGTGGCTTCTTGAGAAGGTATGTTAAGAACTAGATACAGAATACATATACGCAAAAAAAAATTTTTGAAAAGTCCGACTTTGAACCCCATTATCTCGGAAACCGTTGATTTCCCAGGCATAGTTCCTTGGACAAAAATGTTCATTATGATGAGGACAATACGTGGTTTCCCGCTTTGTTGGCGGTCTTTTAACACCCTGTATACTCGTAGTAGTATCGTTTGTAGTATGTACAAATATAGGTAATTATCCAATTAAATAATTAAAAAAAAATGATATAAAGGCGTGACCTTACAACTGAATCAATAAAACACATCGAGCAAGCCCCGTGTAGTTCTAAAAAAAATTGACTTCAATTTCCCGAAAGACAAAACTGTTTCAAGGCAGTAGCTAACCAGTGGCGGGACAACACCTAGTTGCCATAATTAATATCAGGTATTGCAAAATATTTACAACATTATTCTGACTAGAAATAAACCCACGTAGCCCATACAATAAGGTGACATTAAATTTTCTCAACCTTACGCAACACTATCTCCCCTGGCGGCAAATTCAAGCGCGGTAGCCTTCATTAAGTGCAGCATGGAAATGTACAATGTCGCTTTGACGGGAGTACTTCGCAGGAATCTTCGTCTTTGTAAAGTGCTGCTGATGTTTCGCGCCTCGATTACTTATGTTGCAGTGATCGCGCCAGTACCGCACCATGCGTCGCTTGCAATAGGTCATCGCTTAGCGGTGTGCTTAGTTTTCACTTCTTAATCTATGTTAACTTTTCTTGGCAACTCTACCCTTCAAGCTATAGGTTGAGAGTTGGTGACCAATCGAGATATTTTTTCGTACAAGGCTGGGAGTTGGTAGGCTGATAGAGTGGACTTCTGAAAAATATTTTTTTGGCCCGGTCGCGGTTGAAAGTTAGATTTTTCAAAGTTGTTCATGTGTCTATGAAGCTCTTACCACCAGCCACCATACATGTGGAACGTGACTTGATTTGCGGCGCGAATGGACTCCGCTGTGGCTCAAATGTCGCAATTGCAAACAAGACTGCCCTCCGCGCGACTAATAATATGCAGATTTCACTCTCTCTCTCGGTTGACCCTTTTCCCTAATCTGTCATAATGGCGTCTCAAAGAAAGTCTTTAAATGACAAGAACTGTAGACTTCAGTCGAGTCTCGCGACTTCTTTCGCGGCGCGAAAAGAATTCGACGTGAAATATGTCGCAAAATCTAATATGGCTACCATCCGCGACCGATAACATTTGCAAGGCAAAAGCAAGTCTATAAGTGACAAACTACTGTAGACTTGAGTTGCGTTTCGAGAAAAGACAAGACACTAACATGACTAACCGTAGACAGAAGGAGTATCTCGCGAGCAAACGTAGATAAAACTCGCGTCGCGGCCTGGCATCCTAGCCGGGCTGGACCCTAAATAACCCGTATAAAAAAGAGTACCATCTTGAGCGCAAATATCGAGTCGTACCTCACCTTAAAGTGTGCAAATTATCTTCTTCTTCTTGAAGTGCCTCTCCATCACTGGAGGTTGGCTGTCAGCTCTCTGCACCGCTCTCTGTTCATGGCTGTCCTGAATAATTGTTCCACGGTTTTGATGCCGGTCCATTCCTTTACACATACATCCATGTCATTTTCCTCCTTCCTGGCCTTCTCTTTCCCTCTACTTTGCCCATCACTATGGTGTGTAGCAGCTGGTAACGTTTATTTCTTAAAACGTGTCCTAAGTAGGCAACCTTTCGCTGCTTGATGGGTCTTGAAATTTTAGGCTCACACAACTTTCGCAAGTGATTACTTAGTTGAACCTAAAATTATGAGTTACATCATTTTGGTTGGTTTTATTTAGGATCAGCATCCGGTCAGCCAATATAGCAACGAAGCGAAACCAAGCAAGGGGTTGTCGCGCAACAAATGCCGTCAGGGCTGCCGCAAGGACAGTGATGATTGATCAAAGTCGTTTGTCAGTCTCCCGTAGCTGGCAACCCTGCTATTAGCGGTCGGCGGCCGTAGTTCTGATGTACGCATTTTGTTGCTGTTTACAGCGGGTCAGCCGCGTAATGTGTTTATTAGGGATTCATTACGTGTGTAGAAAGTAAATAAACATGATGACAATTTTTGGAGGTATAAGTATCAAATGTCAAGCTGACGACCGTCAACATTCGATATCTTGTCATTTTAACTACGGAGAACAGGTTGAAGACTCAAGAAATAAAAAAAACTAATTTCAATGTAATTGATATTATGACCCAAAAACAATCAAATTATAATACCGTAATGCTTGCCAAAAAAATGCTTTTCGTTATAAAAAAAATATTAATTTCCCAAATTATGCTGAAATTCTTCAACTTTTTTTTATTGAATTAACATATTATACGAAAAACTTTACACCCTTTTCGCGTTTTTAGCGCCAACTAACAAGAGCGAAGAGACTACGTTTAGTGAACTTTAATGGTGGACCCAACTCTGAGAAAAAATACAGATGAACCTCCGAGAGGCAAGAATAACACCGTTTATTATTTCAACAATCAAAACCGCGGATTTTTTACGATCGAAAGAAAATTACAGAAATCCAATTATATTCTAATGAATATTCAAAGCCCTTTCACAACGCAATGACGTGGCTACACTCAATCACATATGAATTCTCTGCCTTTTGCTTCAATTTAGACTCTATTCCCTACCGCCATAAGAGCTACAGACTCGCAGAGGTAGAGAAATAAGTACAGTCACAAACACAACATCGAAATGATATCTTGTGAATTAATCACGTTATCTACCTATGAAACGCTTATGAGATTTCATAAATAAATGCTAAATGCTCTAGTGTATGCGCACGGACGATCGGCACTTTATTATTATATTACATTACGACGAAAGGGAGAAAAAAGAATCGCAATAAACATTAAAAAGAGGGAGACAGCATTACGTGCGAATTAAAATGCACAATCACGTACATAACAGCTTGTTCGAGCGTTTTTTTCTTTTTAATTTTATTTTCAATATACTTAATGCGGACTGCGGACGCGGAATGAGCGTAGTGGGTTAATGCGGTGTTTGTTTTAGAAAAGTGTTCTTACGCGCATTTTTTTTGCGATTGTACTTATTTACTTAACGAAGGAATTGGTGCTATTTGACATTGCAATATCATTTCGTAGAGGTTTTATTTTTCAATTTTTAAAAACATTATGCCTTGAGTTAGGTCAGATCAACAAAAAATATGAATAGGTACCTAACTTTATCTAAACCTTTTAGAGGGTTGAAATGTATCGCGTGCACTTACACAAATTATTTCGCAATGATTTACCGCTTTCTAATTGCTGATACGTAACTTGAGTTGACATTTTTAATATGTCAATTGAGAAAGTGTGGCGCAATCATTGTTGACTTTATGTTTTATTTATAGTACATTGATTATAAATAAACGTTTACCTTAATTATTTTGCTTTAGTATTAAAATTCACGTAACTTTATGGAGGATGACGTAAGTTTCAAAGGACATTTTCATAACACGCTGTATAAACGAATTACTTATTTACAAGTTTCACACGCTAGGATACCCCTTTTGTCGATTGGCGCCCTTATGCCGCGCGCGGTAAGAGCTGCCATGGCGCATCCTAGACTGTTGCCGACCGTACTAAAATGCCAGCTGTTCCATACTAAAATTTGATAAATTAACAATGCATACTCTACAATGAAGGCTACGCGCTCAGATATGCCGGTAGGGACGCTGGTGTAGCGTGAGGTCCAAAAATGACACTTTGTATGGGCTACGAGGGTTTATTTCTAATTAGAATAATGCTGTGCATATTTTGCAACACCTGAGATTAATAAAATTATGGCAAATAGGTTGTTGTCCCGCTACTAACTATTGCTTAAAACAGTATATTGTGCATGCATTTTGCTAAAATAAATTATTCTTATTCTTAAATTATTCTTATTCTAGTTTTATTTTTCGGAAAATTGTGTTCTAATTTTTTTTTTTCGATCCATACTGGGCTTTTTTTTATTTGTTTCAATGGTACAGTTTTAAGGTAGTTATTAAATATCATTGTAATGTAAGTAAACTTTTTTTTACGTACGGTCGGCAACAGTCACAGATACCCCTTGGCAGCTCTCACCCCGTGGGGCATAAGGGCGTCAATCGAAAAAAAGAGGTATCCTAGCGTGTGGGTGACTGTACCTACTTAAAGAAATTTCTAACTTTAGAACTATACTTCATGGCCTTACTCGACAGTGGCGCGAACTAGTGGGCACTAAAACGGTAGCCCTCATTATGTAGATGACACCACGTCCAAAGGATAAATACTGAAACTCAGCATCACAAAAAAATCTAAACCGCGACTCGAATGCAGAGCTCTATCAAACATTTTTGCCCCCAACCTGGCACATTAATCCACTCGCCTTTAATAGGAAGTCATCCTAGCCAACTCATGCGACGCGACACACAATATAGCATCAGAGGGCAGCACCTATCTCAACACCCGGTAGGACAAAGGAGCTATTAACAATATGTAATGCTCAACTTAGATCGAGTTGCCATCTGATAGACTGCACGCAGGCGGTTGGAACGCGGCGGGCGGTGAACGTTTAGAAAAACGTTTCAAAATAGTTCACCGGTGAACAGTGCCATTTAGTAATATCCTGCAGTGTCCAGTAGCAATGTCGCTATTGCTCACAAAGGGAATTTTAGGATTATTAGTAGGGATTATTACTATTACGTTACTTCTGAAAAGAAATGCAGTATTCCCAGTAAGTAGTGTCATTGCCAAAAATAATAATCACTAGTAGCGTATAACCAAGGGGTTAATTTCGTATAGATTTGGTTATCCTTGGTTTAATGGTGCGCATCAACATTCTTAAAGGTGCAATAGCGAAACCACCAGACTCTAGCTAGAGGCTTCGCGGTTGCACCTTACATAGCGACTAGACCATTCGGCTTAATAAATAAATAACATTAGCAACTCCAACTAGAAATCAACAAACTTGGAAAACGCAGGCCAGACTGTGAATTATCGCTTTCAAATCTGCATCCGCCGCGCGCGTCTGAACCGCCCGTGTGCCGCCGCGCAGCCGGCCATCCTCTGAAAATGGAACGGCCGATGAAAAAGGTAACGAATTATAAAAAATCGGAGGCACACAATCGCGAGCGCGGACGTGTGTGGCGGGGAGGCGGAGGGGGGGTGAAATGAAATGAAATAATGAAAAAAATGGGCAAAAAGCAGCACAAACATGCATTGTCCTGAAACGCCCGCCACCCTTAATGAGAACGCGGGTGAGGTGGGTGGGATGACTACCCGCTTGTGGTGATACGTGGTACTTATACACCTGATTATCATCTGTACGCGAGTTAAACCAATTGAGGTGGGCAAATTAGCTTTAGCTGCTGAAAATTCTTCGGTCGGGCTGCTGAAAGCGGCTCGCCACTTTTCACGGTAAGACGCAATACTACAAAAATGAGTTGCTTTCGTACTGAATTTCTAAGGTCGAAATTTGAACACCATAATGGGAACCCGCAAAACGATGGGCCTTAACTGTGTTCCGTACCAGAGAAGTAAGTATGTTATGTTGCGTTTGTAGCGTCTTGGATCATTAAACCATTAGGTTTTGTTACCTAAATGTGGGTTCAATTTCCGTAACTCAATTTGCGATGTATCCTAGTCATTACAGGATTATACAGGTCAAGTTATTGATAACTACTTACTTGCTTACTCCGATGGCTGAGCGACCAGAAGTGCGTCTTGGCCTCAGACACAGGAAGTCACCACTGGTCTCGGTCTTGCGCGGTCTCCTTCCAGTCCCCTGCCTGCAGGGCCCTTAGCCTGTAACGCAATGGTGCCAAAATGGGCTCCCAGTTGACGGTTTCAATTACGATTTATTAATGCTGTCGGTCTAGTGTCGGTCCTTTTAATGTTTTTGTAGTACAGCAAAGAATATTATGAATCTAATTCTAGAGGATTAGTTCGCTGGTTGTAGGAGAACAACGAAAAAATCCCGGTTTTGTCCTTCTACCTAGGACGCCATTGATACGCCATTGTGTTACAGGCTAAGGCCCCTGGTCGCGCAGGTTGATGAGTAAAGACCTTATTTTTAACCATCTTTTTTTACGTACGTTTGTAATGTCCCCAACAGACGTTTTCGCAATTTAAATCCGTAGATGAATTAAACTAAGATAAAATCTATCCACGGAGGGCTTTGAAACATCGCTCTATCTTTACCCCACACATTTATTTTCCAAGACTTTCTCTGTTAGCTCTACAAAATAAACCAGAAGCCTAATACGCCTCGGCGTATGATTATCGTCGCATTACCCGATAGCCATCTAGGCTAGTCATCGCACGAAAGAGCGCGGCCGAAATTAATTTGTTTATGCGAAACAAAGGTGGGCGATGGCTGCATGCACCCGAGCCGCGCCTGCCTCCCGAAAAAAAAGAAAAAATTAAAAAAGTGGACGTGGGGGGGCACCGCTCCCCCCCTCGCGGCGCGATCGACAACGGGTTTCTTTTTTTAATCGCGTCGTTCTCACAATGCTCGTTTTTGGGCACACACTGTGTGCCGGGTGCCTATTTTCCAATTTAGATTGCTTTGTATATTACCGGGTGAGCGATGCGCCCGGCAATAGTTTTTAAGGCGCCCGCGACACACGTGAGAAGCGGAAATTAAATTCCGTGTAAAATAAAAAGGTTCGCCGGTTCATCTATTTATTTATTCTGCGTTTTACTTTTGAACGGTGAGCGCCGCGCGAGGGTGAATCGGCACCGCAACGCGGCGAGGTGAGTCGATGCTATTTTGTTTCTGCATGACGTTCGAAGTTTGAATTTATAAACATCTTATTTATTTAGGCCAGTTAAGCTGAATTAAGAAAAAAACAATTATCAATAGCTTTATCTGGAAGTAAAAACCTAATAGAACCGGATTTCGTACTGTGTGTAAGTTAATCCGGTGTCTTTTATTTAAAAGAACACAATTTCTACTCCACTGAGTGCCCGATTCCATTCAGTTTAAACCCGCTTTTGGTCTACCTAAATTTCACTAAAACACCAGAAACAATTTACGATGCAATCTCTATCTTACACCCCAAAGTGTAGAGCTGATATTCCCAACAGATCATCGCATCGTCCAAAAGGCGATAACTTACTAAAGTATCAAAAACTCCTTTATAATTAGCAGGCAAAAAGCCATAAATATTCCCGGGACGATTATTAAGCGGCTAACTCTAATCACAAGGAGTAAGTTGTTAGAGCACGAAAACTATGGACTTGTGAAAATCCTTGATCAAACGTTCAAACCGATATTGCGTCAAATTGACACATGTAATTCTTTCACGCATTCTTGCAACTGACCACATGAAAACACAAAAAAGCATGAAGTAAAGTAAAGAAAATTTTGCATTTTTGAACAAAACAAAGGAAAATCTGATAAAAAATCTAACACAGCCAAAATGTTTTCTTTTTTCACTTAATTATACAGGGTATTAAAAGACAAAGCGGGAAACCACGTATTGTCCTCATCATAATGAAAATTTTTGCCCAAGGAACTATACCTGGGTACCTTTATGCCTGGGAAATCAACGGTTTCCGAGATAATGAGGTTCAAAGTCGGACTTTTCAAAACTTTTTTTGCATAAATGTATTCAGTATCTAGTTTTTAACAAACCTTCTCAAGAAGTCATATTGATTAAATTATGAATATTTCTTATAAAAAACGACGTTAAAATTGCAACCCGCAATGTATTCTAAACATCGGCACTTCAAGCTTAAGTAACATAAACTTATACCTACGCTTGCGCAATATGACTTATGTGCGTTACACCTCCATTGCATGATAAAATATTTTTCAGAATTATAACCTAAAAAACCAAAATCATTTCCCAGCAATAATTTCTCGACAAAGTTCTTTGTTTTGGTGTCTAGTATGCGTGGATTTCGGGTCTGTTGGCGGTCTTTTAACACCCTGTATATAAGTCAATTAATTACCTAATTGTCATATTAAGATCATTTTTTAACGCAGCCATCCACATCGCAGTTTATCCGGAATTCAGAAAACCTTCGAACTTTTCTGTCTTTTTTTAAAAATCAAATAATGATTTTGAAATCATATTGAAATCTGCAACGTTAGTTGTTCTAATTGATCCTAATAAAATATTTATTCATACAAAAAAGTCAAATAATACCATCAATCACAATAAAATTCACAAAAAAGCTTCGTCTTAAATAAAAACTAAGAAAATATACCAAAATAAAAAAAATAATAATAATATTATAATAGGTGTATAATAGGTGAATCAATTTATATGTACCTCTGCCATGTCCCTGTTTTCCTTTTATTTCTTATTTTAATTATTTAAATAAAATTTATTAAAATAATCAAAATAATAAAAAAAGGAAAACATAGGGACATGGCAGAGGTACATATAAATTGAATGGCATAAACATATTTTTTCTAAAATAATTATCCAGGGAGGAAACAGGTCTCCCTTTTTGTATTTTTTGTATGGAGCAGCCGGCTACCCGCGTTTCGTCTTAAGATTATATTAGGTATATGCAATTATGCATAGATGGCGCGTGATCCAAGTTCAAAGTGTAAGCGTTCCCTCCACGCATCGCCGCATTGCCTCCAGGGCCTTAACGCCCTACCACCGTAATTAAAATGCACACATAATAATGTACTAATTACCGATCGATGCACGATTGCACGTGGACCCCGAAGATAGTAGAACAAAACACTGTGATGGAGCGTTGAGAAGAAATAGAAGAACAGGGAAGGGGCCAACCGATGGGCGTTTTTCAAAGCGTCAAATTTCAAAACACACATATTTTATACAGATTCGGCAAGCGGGACAAGACAAGAAAATTTCGATATCGAGACTTTCTTGAGACAATTGAGCATCGATCTGAGCTTGTGCTTGATAGATTGAACATATCAAGACTTTTTTGTCTCGATCTTGACAGGTGAGCAAAAATCTTGTCTCGAACTTGTTTTTATGACATCTTGATTTCGGAATTTTCGATTGTTCGTGTCATTCATATTAATTATTTAAAACGGCCGGCCAAAAAGGTTTATATAATCTCTGACATGTCAAAAAATTATAGATGTCAGAATTCTACGGAATAAAAAATCTGTCTGGAATAAAAACGATCGAGACAAGACCTTGAAACAAAAAACAAATTCGAGAAAGGTTGGCCAACATGCTTGAAAGTCTCGTCTTGAACCGAATCACTACACACATAGCGGTCAAACTTATAACACTCGTCTTTTGGGTCGGGGGTTAAAAAGTGTTTTCTGTGGACAGTTCAATGACGGAATGGAAAGGAGGGAATGTTTTTTGGAAAGCAAAAATACTATTGTGTGCGCGAGCTTTGATCACATTTGAAAATTGCATTGTTCTTCTGTTATTCTTTTATTTGTAGTCAAAGATAGGAGAACAAAATGCTGTGACGGCTTTCCTCTTTGTGTTTTTTTTTCGCCAGCTACCGGGGATTTGATGGTATCTTTGATATGTTAACAAGTGCAGTAAGTGTGGTTTGTGTGCACGTTTCCTCTCATAGCAGTTTGTGTATCACGTAGAAAAACTTACCTTCTATGAGTTCCAGAAATTCGTTTATTTTCGACTAACATTATCTGCCTTTTCTTATTTGAACTAAAAGGTTATCACGTATTTTACGATTATCACGTTTTTGAAAATCTTTCTAGTGCACCTGCTGAAAAAACCAGCCGACAGAAATGCAAACTGAGGGTTCCGTAGCACCCGATGTTTTTTGGCCGACTTCAGAAAAGGAGGTATAGTCCACACACTAGGATACCCCTTTTTGTTCGATTGGCGCCCTTTTGCCGCGCGCGGTAAGAGCTGCCATGGGATATCTGTGACTGTGGCCGACCGTACTCAATTTGACCCGTATTTATATTTTTTATGATGGTTACCTCAGAAGTTTTTTCTAGGTGGACCGAATTTGATAATTATTTTTTTGTTTGAAAGGGTGGCGTGTGGTCCCATAAATAAATAATTATTTAAGGGACATAATTTTTCTTCTTAACAACAAACAGATTGATAGGTTGTTACAATAATGAAGGTCGCGTGGGCATCCATTCGATGTAGAACCAAAATACCCATCAGCTTTCTCTGCACAATTATTATCGTCAAGAAACCGCTTAAGCCTACACAACCTTTAAAAGTTGAAGCCAAAGAGTGTGACGAAAAAAAAACGTTTTACTTTACTTTTTTTCTAGCGGCTACTGGATTTGATTGTATCTTCGAGAGATACGAGTGTGTTAACAAACAGGCATGCGTGAAGCAAGATACCGTGATAACATTCACTGAAAGGGTAATTTTGGCCTTAAGTACAGTGCTTTAAAAGCTATAATTGAACAAAAGAAGGCGAGCTTCTGTTGGTCAAGCTAGGTTAAGACTTTTAAGGGGAGGTAAAGTGTGGAATAGCATATATTATTTGGCGATCTCTGTATTTGTGTTGGCGGGAAAAAAAAAACCCTTATGTCTTTATCTATAGGAGTGGATCTTCCACTATGCCAAATGAGGGCTACCGTTTTAGTACTCACTAGTTGGCGCTACTGTCGAGTAAGGTCATGAAGTATAGCTCTTAAAGTAAGTTATTTCGGACGTAAAAAAAGTTTACCTAAATTAAAATCATACTTTAAACCATCTTAAAACTGTACCAATAAAGTCATCGAGCAAGCCCCATATTGTTCGAAGAAAAATAAACACAAGTTTCTGAACGATAAAACTGTTTCAAAGCAGTGTTTAGTAGCAGGAAAACAATTTCTTTCCATATTAACTCAGGTACTGCAAAATATTCACGACATTATTCTAATTAGAGGTAAAGCCGAGTAACCAATACAAACATTGACATTTCTGACCTTACGCAACATTAGCGAACCTAGCTCAAATCCAAGCGCAGAAGTCGTCATTGATTTCAAATCACAAACTTTATAATCCGTGCGGAATCAGAATGGGATAATACCTTTTGGAACTGAATCGAAAATGACAGTTCTCGAATAGCGTCAGTAAAAAATTTTTAGTTCTACGTTCTATCATAGGGTTATGAAATTGGAAATACACAAAAATGTTTAATGGTTATAATCTTAAAGGATTCAATGTTATTGCATTAATTTAATAAAACGTGATAAAACTCGAGCAGACACCCACGCGCACAGAAAACACAAGCAAGTTTCGACGTGAGTTTGCCATAGACAACTAGAGTTTGCCGAAATGCTGACGCTACAGGACCGCGAGCGTTTCAGTTCCAAAAGGTATTATCCCATTCTGATCCCGCACGGATTATACTACAGGGTGGACTCGAATTCGACAGCGGAACTTTGAAAGGGCATTTTTTTGTTCTACACACAAATAACTAATATTACTAGTAGTACTATGTGATCAAAAAAATTAAGCAAAAAAAGCCTACTTAATATTCAATTTTCGAATTCGAGTGCAGCCTTTAAAAAAGCGTATGCGACCTTATTGTATTTTTCTGGTCTGATAACTTTATTGATTTCTTTCTTCAACACAAAGCCAGCACCTACTTATTCCGTAAATTACTGGAGTCAGACTATTTACAGCATCGAGTCTCGTTTCTCATCCCAGACTAGCCCGCCAGTGTACACTTACTTGCAATATTAATGACACTCATTAATCAACTGTAATTAGATCATTACCCAGATCCGGTTAGCTGGCTGGCAGACTTTACCTTCTATCGTTAGACAATCGGTCGTTTTTTTCTCATTTTTTAAGTTCTTTTTTGCGTGTCAGATTCTCCGTCATTTTTTTTTTGTAGCCAGTGGTTTTTGAAAATAGAATGGTATTTAAACGAAAAATATACTATCGACGTTTTCAGCCAGTTGTGTTGAAACTGGCTCGAAAGGTTTTGACGGAAGAATACGGCGATTTTCGCGTCGTGGGTATATGCCTCAGACACTCAGATTTCCTCACGATATTTGCCTTCATACTTTGTGAATATGTAGCTTTAACTGCACCATCAAGCGAGATCGGTTCAGAAACTTGGCGGAATCTAGAAATTTCCCTTTAACTAAAAGGGGCGATAAGCCCGACAGACTTTAATTGCGTTCTCTATGATTTATTATCGGTTAATTTTATGTTAATGAGTTCTTTAATTATCTCCCCTCAGACGTTGCGAATTGCCGCTATTCCCTACCGTAGACATTGCACTAAAATATGTATTAAAACTGTCTAATAACGTTCACATTTGACAAAGATATTCTTTATGTTTTTCGTTGGAATGACAATGAATGTTGTGTGAAAAAAGGACGTTATTAAGGATATATTCGATATTAACTAATGATATTGTTTGTAACCTACCTGTTTGAACTCAAATATATTCCCGGAAAATAACAATGAAAAAAAAGTTACGAAATCCCAAAAATCAAAATAAAATAGTTATTTGTTATGCAAGAATGCAAAATTATTGTTTGCGGCGAGTGCTTGTATTGAATACCGAGCTAGCGAAGGTTTCTAAAATTGAGCCACGAGCGTAGCGAGTGGTTCAAAAAAAGAAACCTGAGCGTAGCGAGGTATTCAGAAGCACGAGACGCAAATAATATTGCATTCGTGCGAAACACAAAACTTTTCATCTCACAGAAGCGAGGAAATGATTTTGTTAGCCAAGGGGGAAAAACTCTATAGACAACTACTTACAGGCGAAACAGGTGAGTCAAATAAGTTCCTTTTAAAAGCATATTTTACTGTAGTTACGGCTGCCGCACTAAAATTTTGAGCTTCGTTGGTATTAAAACCATTCGTTTTATTAATATTTTCCTGAAGTTTACTTATCCAGACACAAAAATAATGTAAATAAAAGAATGTTTTTTTTTCCGGGTGCATTCTGAACTTTTACCATATAAATTAAAAATTTATAGGACATAAAAAATTAAATTTGTAATATCGTTTGAAAAAATCTATTTAACAAACCAAAACATAATTATTTATTTGATAAAACAGAAGCGAAGCATTTTTTTTATTTACTGGTATTAATAATAAATATAGTGTACAATATATTGAAAAAACCTGAAAAAAGAAACCGCGTTTCTGAATGTTCTATTGGGTAGGGTTTGGGTTTAAACCAGCCTTTTAGGGTTAAACTATGATTGATATTACGGGCCTAAATGTCACGCTTTCACAATAAGGCCCATAATGCACCAAAGTGGAGAAGGGAAAAGAGGAGCTGATGTATTCGAAACGGGTCGAATCGCGATTGGTTTTAGGCAAATTTATTATTTATCCCGACGTTTCGGCCGCGTTACAGCTGCCGAAAACAATAATGCTGCTACAATAATGTTTAAATATCGCGAATCATTAAAAGTGAATAGGAGCTGATGTGTTTTCATACATTTAATTTTGAAACCTCACTCGACTGCCATAACCGTGTCGCATGTATGGAAACACATCTCTCCAATTTTGAAGGATTATAAGCCTGATATAATCCGCGCGGAATGAGAATGGGATGAGACCTTTTGGAACTGAGACGCGCGCAGTAAGCAAACTCACGTCGATGCAACCTTGTCAAAGTAAAATACAGTAAGTTTTCGATTGACTTTGATAAGGTTCCATCCCATTCTCATCCCGCACGCAGTATACTGCGATTGCGTGCAAAAATATAGCACTACAGTATAATGTCGCATCACATTTCATTTTATTACGGCGTTCCGGTCGAGCGCAATGTTGAGAATAGCCACAACCTGAATCATAAAATATTCGGTATAGAAGTTTAACTTAAATTTTAGAGCGCAGCTTATTGTCAGCGATCCAAAGTAAGCATTTTCGTTTAAATTGAATTCTTTTGTATCTAGCGATTTTAGGGTGTCCCTCGTGTTTTTTATTTTTTAATAAATTAGCTATAGATTAAATCGTAATGCAATAACTGTCAAATAAATAAGTACATATTCATAATACAAATAGTTCCCCTAAAAAAAATGTGATATTATAAAAATATAATTAAATATGTAAATTTTTAATGCCAGCAATCGTCAAATTTAGTCTGTGTCCTTTCTAGATTCAGGTATGTGACCATTATATCATTCGTTTTCAATGTTTTTGTGCTATATTTTTTTTTATCCCGTACCAATAATTGTACCAATTTTAAAATTTTCCATGTTAGTACAATTTTCCAGTCATTCATGGCTCCAATTCAAAATACATGAAACTGGGTCAAAGTTGAAACGAAAAAGCCCAAGTGCGTCTTGGCCTCAGATAAGAGATGTCGCCACTGACCCTACTAAATTCGCCTTCCAGTTGCGGTTGGTACTAAAGAATACTGGAACGGTGAACTTAAAAAAATGCTATTTCATTTCACATAGCATTGTGTTAAAATGATACAACAATCTTGTAGTAAGCACCACACAGAGAAAAACAAAAGAAAATATACAATAGGTCATCAACTTATTGTACAGGAATACCCACAAACTGCCTCTGCCTAGAGGTTGCGAAGATCTTTGTGGGAATGGTGAGGATGCTTCAACGGTTTTTGGGATGGCTACCTAGTACAAAAGGGCAAAGTTAGCATTTTGCAAACTTCTGTAATACTGAGTGGACCACCTAATAGAGTATATCCCACGCCTGTATGTATTGGAACGGGAGCTGTAATAAGTCGCGCGTAATTTATGTTTCGCGCTATTAAAGTAAGATTGTTGCGGGGTGTAAGTCGTCTATAGACCGGGAGCGTGGTGAAATAAGTCAGTTTACTGGAATTTTAATTGCAAACTCTACGTCACTCCCGGAGAAAAATATCTCTCCCTATCTAGCCCATAAGTAGAGGCCACTGCTGGGCATAGGCCTCTTTATTTTGACGCCTAACCCCTAGTTCCAAAGCTTATTTCGTCCACTGTCTTCCCGCTGTCTAACAAAGTATTATCGACCGAACGACCTAAATCTCTCGAAGAAATCTAAAGAATAGTTTTCAGGCATAAAAAGGGATAGGCATAAGAGTGAGACTAAGCTCAAAACTCGAAGAACTTACGCTTATCTTTTAACATAATGGCACTGGTTAAAACTCCTGTAATACTGGTGGGGTGTATTGAACTATTGTTTCCGTTTTTTTGTACTTTTTACTGGAAATTGCTTTTAGATTTCAATTTAGCCCCGATAATTATGATGTTTTTTTTTTTCGTTTTGCTGAAAATCACGTCTCCCTAACGTTTTACAGAACCTTTTTTAAGCCGTAAACATATTATAGTTTCATAACTGCAACTGTGAATTTAAGTTGTAATTATTTGCGGTGACTCTTCGACTATTATGCATAGCACGACTCGACTAGTTTCTCGTAACTAAATCATATTATTAAGTTCAGATTCGAACGACTTTTTTTTAACAAACCACTACTACTACAACATCGGCAATTAAAGCGGAGCAAATCATTGCCGACAACCGCAGAGTAGACGACTGTCATGTTATTTTTAAAGAAATTGATGGCTTTACTTGGTAATTCTGTGGATAGACAAGAATATAAGACGAGAGGTAAGAAGTTCTATAAAATGTTTTCTTTCGACAAGATCCTATTACTTTTAACATAACGCGAAAAAAGGTTGTGCTTGTTTCCCCGTCCTTTCCATAGAGCGTCGCTTATAAAAATTGAGGAGTGTTCTTGTAACACAGTGTGTAGAGATCTTCTAAACTAAAACTGTGTGCCCTACCTACCTAGTGTTTTAAGGTAGGACGCATCGTGTTACGGGTTAGGTAGTGTTTTACTACAAAATAAAAATAAACACTTACTTACAGAATATTACAGATTACAGATACCTCAAGGGACTCCTTATTACGCGTATACGCATTGCATTATATTATAACTGAATCAATCGAGCTCTCCGATACTTAATCAATATGCAAAACGGCTGCGATGCGAGATCGCGTGAGTCCCAGATTGCGTCCGCGGATTTTTTAGCTTTTATTTAATTAACTTTACGATTAATGTTTCATTAAAATTTTAAACCCGAACGGGTGAGGGGTAATTGGTTCGCGCGAGAAGATCTTGGCTCATTAAAAATATTAACATAACACACGTAACACCCTCAGGCCGTGATGGAGAGCATTGTGAAGAAACCTAAGGAGGGCAAGTCCGAATCCTTGATAAAAGGCCACATTTTTTAAACCCCTGACCAAAGAGGGTATAAAACCCCTTAGCTCTTAAGCGTGTGAACCGATTTGGATGCGTTTTTTTTTTAATTTGATAACAGGTTTTCTAGCGCAGTGAAAGCAGGTTTCATATTCTTAGATATGCTTTACCAAAATCGGTTGAGCTGCGTTTATGAGATATGCAATTGAAGCTTAAATGTCTGTTAAGGAAAACATCGTGAGGAAACAGGCATTCGGACCATTATTCACATGTCTGATTTTACCCCTCTTATATGGACCATGCATCCACAGGGGAAAACTTTGTTCACTTACACAAAGCCATTGTTAACTAATATGCATTTTTTTTTTCAGTTTACTTCCCTTAAAAGAACTTAGGCCTTCGCATCTACGTAATGAGATGATTTATTCAGCGTCCAATGGCACCTTCACTCACACTAGATGAGTGAAGTGACCACTCAGACGTTGCAGTGCCTGTGACATTATTTTAGATGGAGTAGGCTTGCTCAGCACCTATACCATTCTGAGAGCTTAGTTGGCCTAACCAAGGAAAGAAAAGTGACAATACAAGCGGAGGGGTTTCCTCACGACAATTTTCCTTCACTTCCTTGAAACTGTTACAGAAAACCAACCCTTGTATCCTTGCCAACCGAAACGCTTACTACTGTATCAAATTAAGCATCTCCACTTCCATTTACTTAACCAAGTTAATGTTTATTTAAATCAACAACACAAGATTTAATAAACCGACCGGCCATCTCACCATCTTGTGCCGCGTTTACTTGACACCTTCTCCAACTGCAGCTGTAGTGAGGGGGAAAGTGAAAACAGTGCATTGGTGTGGGCATATTCTAAGGCGTCTTTGTCCATGACAATAATTGAACGAACTTAGTCCTAGTTATCATAAAAAGAAAAATGATAGTGAAAAAGTACATATACGTACCTATCGTCTCTTTCACACAAATTAAGATTCGAAATAGTACCGTTTGCTGTTTTACCATCTGTATTTTTTTTACCCTTGATATTTTTCTGTGACCAAGTCTGCTATCCTGATATTTCTGGTACGTTTAGTTGAAACATGTTGCATTTTTGCATGTTACCCAGATACTTTCTGTAACTTTCTTCATTTCATGATCTTCGCAAGATCAAGTTCTGGCCTAGGATTCGGCAACGCTAATTATTGCTATCAGCTAAGTATAATTAATTTACCTTATCACTAGCCGCCATAAGATGCAACTGTACGCAGGTTTTAGGGTAATTAGGAACCTTATGTAGATACCATAATCTGTTTTGTATTTTGTCTGATATATTTTTAATTTATTGTGTGGTGCACACGACAGCACGTCAGACTGTACAATTTTGTTGTAAAGTCGCCCGTAACGTAACTGAGTAGAGTGCTAGCGTGTAAAGGTCGACGTGCAGTCGTGCGTACCTGTCTCAATTTTTTTATTTATGTGTGTGTTGTGGTGTCAATATAAATGATTATTCTAATTTAGATTTAATGTATTTTTTTGCCATTGAGGCGCTAAGAAGAAAACGACAAGATTAAGTTTTTGACTATTCTCCACAGCACTAGTCGTTTCTTTCTCATTATTGATGCAAGTGGTGGTATGTAAATGGGGGTTATGCAAGTGCAGTATCCAGTAAGTAGCATTGGTAAAACCTGATTTATTCCGCGATCAATTTAGATTAAGCAGTGGCCGTACTTATTAAACATGTCCTTATAAGATTGAGAGCATTACACAACGCGGTTATTCTGTTCCCAGCGGACAAAGTTAATATTATGTGGTAACTGAAACGTAATCGTACCAAAATATAATTTCTTCCCTGTAATGGGGTGAGCAATGTGCCAATTTTTTTTTCTCTGTTATTGCATTAGACCGAAAGCAACCGGAAAGCAGTGGTTGCGTCTGGCACAGGATCGTAAGAGATGGTGTGAGCATGAAGAGGCCTTCAGGCTGATGATTATAATTGTGTAGACCGAAATAAGAAGAAAATCTCTGTTCTGAGTGAATATGCTATAACGTCCTGTCTCCGTTTACCACAATTTTCACGGCTGAAATTAACTCTACGCATGGAGCAGGACATCCTGGCAATGTTTTTCGTCAAGTTTTCGTGGTAGTATTGTTAGAAAACAGCTTTTGGTGAATTGGTTAGATTACCTTTATAAAAGTTTTTTCAATCGTGTATAAATTATAAATTAAATACCTCCCGTCCGACATTCCGCTTTAAATTGCATTCAATTTATCATTAGCCCAACTATTTATTTTTCCCCACGCACCACCTAGCCTCTTCCAGAGCATCCCATCACGCATAACAACAACAATTATTTGCAAACACATCAATAAAAACCCTTTGATACCTTGGCCATAGAGTTAATACAGTTGAAGGAACAACTAGATGCATTGCCACCTTTTGCATTGATGTTGATTCTAAAATAAACTTTTATTTATGACCACGGTCATCTTAGCCAAACAGGACCCTACTCTGACTCCGCCGTATGTCTGTCCGTCTGTCTGTCTGTCTGACTTAACTTTAAACTTTGAAACTGTAATAGATAGCTAGTTGAAATTTTCACACATTATGTGTTATTATGATGAATTACAAAAAAAAAATATATATAATGAGGGTGGTGCCCATACCTACAACAAACGTGTTTTATACTTTTTGCTCTATCGCAAATACTGTAATACAAACAAGCATCAAACTTGGCATGATTGTATGGCTTACTTAGTACAACAACAATATAATTTAAAAAATGGTCAAGCACGAGTTGGACTCAAGCACCGAGGGTCCGAACAATCAGATTTTTTTATATGGTATGGCGGTACGGAACACTCAGTGCGTGAGTCCGATTCGCACTTGGCCGGTTTTATATATGCGATCTACGATACAATTCCAACTGTGTCTAAACTTTGGCATATAATTCAGAGTAGGGTTCGTGTTATAAGCTCTTCGCGTATAGACTCATTGGTTCCCATCGCGGTCCACGGAATCCGTAGCAGTCACCGCTCTAAGCGCGGCTCTAGCCTAATCTAAAAGGCAGACAGACCTTCTGATATTATTTACCGAGGCCCGATACAGAGCGGCCGTTTAATCAGCATAGCCATTTGTCCAACACGGCAGAACAGGCGCATAATTCCTACCGTCCGCTCGGATCGGGAAGGCGGGGCCCACCTTCATAAACCAGCAGAGAATTATTATAAGGAGCTACCAGCAAAGCCCAGAGGCAGCAATTAATTCGAAAGTATGTTAATACGGCCGAGTAGAGAACGCGTCTTTGGATTGAAAAGTTAATGCGGGTTAGAGGTGTCTCGGTTTTGCCGGGTGGCTGTGGTTGCTGTGGGAGGTTTTTTGAGGTTTTTATTGGCGATTTTTTTGATAGCAGTTATTGTTAAATTGAAATTTGGTTACTGTTTTGTCTGATGTTCTGATGTGAATGTTTGCATTGCGTTGTCAGTTATGATAGCTCATATAATTTCGATTAATTCTACGAGCAGCCATAAATGGTTATTTTGATGCATTTTCACTATTGACACAATTGCACCTCGTGACCTCTACAAACCACTACTTTTAACTACTATAGGTGTAACGCTCGCGAAATTATTTGGCCGTTCTTTTAACGAAGTGCGATCGATGCAAATAATAACTTTTAGAACAAAAGTTGTTGGAAATCACATTTGGAAAATGACGCGTTTCAGGAAAAAAGCTATTTAAAAATTGCCATGTATCTATACTAGTTAAAATTAAAACCAACTTTGAGACATAACCCTTATTTAAAAATGTAACATACGTTTCTAAATACCTAGTATTAAAGTTTGGCATACTTACCTTATTTTTTCAATTATTGTAATAACTGAAAAATCGCAAACCGTACAGTTACTCCACTCAGACGGCTCTAAAAATACTTGTAGGTATTCGTAACAAAATTTTCACGAAAAATAGGCTCATCAGTAGTCTATACAACGGATCGAATCGCGGTTATTTTTTAAGGCAAAATAGATGACTTTATTTTATTTCGAATACAAGTATGTGTAAATATCGCGTACTTCGATCAAGGATAAAACTAAATACAACATAGAACTCTGAAATGTGTCTAGAAAAATAGATGCCCAAATTGCCTTTGGGAGCTTATTTGCTCGTAGTCCATGCAATTAAAGTAAAACTGTACACTAATGCAATAAGGTTGAAATTAGAATGGTACGTATGGTCGAAATGATGTTTCGTATTGTTCTATTGCTGATCTTTTGTTTCTGTGGGGACAAGTTTTTATTGTGATTTTAAAAGTAATGCGGATTCTATGGGATTTAGTTCGGTGATCGCGTATCATTTATCAACTCCTAAGAATAGGGCCTCAAGTAGCAGCCAAAGAGTCGCGCGCGCGCTGCAAAACTTCTAATAACTATTCCCGCACACACCCAAAAACACTATTAACGAACACACACACACACACAAACACAATCAGGGCAAGTCGCATTTCGCCAACAAATTATCAGTCGTTCCCTTCAAACCGTTGAGGGAGGGGGAAGGGGGGGATAATTAAAATCCGTTGATTAATATGTAAATGTAATAAGATTACTCTCCCCTGAATAATTTAAGTGGAGACGCGGAGATGAGTTATATAGCGGGCGGTGGACTCTCATTATAGACTACTATGGCCGTTGTATCGGTGGACACCTTCTTGATCGCAGCGCTAGTTGGCCTGGGACCTGTAGCGCTTTTTTACTGTGTCTATTCATCCTGTATTCTTGAAGAACAGGCAATGCGTCAACTTATTGGACAAAGTAGCTCTTTTCATGATGTTCTTAGAAGTTTTAGGATGTTTTTAGATGATTGAAACCTTTTACATCTGAATACAACTTATTCCAAATCTTTCTTGGCAATTTGCAGGACCATTAAAAACTTTTTTGGCCTCAAGGTCATCTTTAGGTCCCCAACTTGACTATCCATCCTGTCTCCTGATTGAATGAAAGGATAGAGTAAGCAAACAACGATAATAAATAGTGCGGCAGAGTACTAGCACAGTAAATAAACCAAACCGATAGATATCATCGCCAGCGTACAGTTAGAGTAAAGTACGAAATTAAAATGGTAGAATACTCGAATCTGGTAGGTAGAGTAATAATAATATTATGCTAGTGTCTGCTCTATTGCTTATTTTACACGTGATCATCTACATACTTACCGACAGCAATACTTTTCAGGTCATAAATAGCATATTGTATAATAAGGGTTCATAAAGTATCGGTAATATCTCTACACATTGGCTCGACACTAGCTTTTCAAGACGCATAAAGTTAAAGCCATCTTTATAAGTAGCTAGCTCGACTCTACATCAGCATGAAGCGCAAGATTTCCGATTGGATGCATAATTATTTACAGCGCTACTGGTCATAAAGGAGTATTGCCACATCGCACACTTAATAAACTAGTCACTAAGAGAAGCTTACGCTTCCGAGAAGTCTATACGCGACTCATTTTTGACGTATCTATATTCTAATTCGTCACTATTTTGTTATGCGTGCGACATGCATTTGGTTATAAGTACTAATATAAATCTTTATTTAAACCTACATTAGGGCTTTTTTAAGACCCAAAAGTTCGTTCAAAGCCCATCTTTGGGACCTAGCTCAGCTCTACAAGTTAATGTCCAGATTGAACGAACATTTAAAGCTGCTACAGCGCTACTGGTCATAAAAGGGTGTTGCCGCATGTATCGGGGGTTATAATGTATACGTGGCTGGCCGTCGTCGGTGATAAATGCCGTTGGACGCACGACGCTGGGCGGAATTGAGTTTCGTGCTTCGCCTCGTATAGGCTGCTGTCGCGCCTCGAGATATGTTGAGAGGTCGCTATAACTATAAGAAATTCTATTCGGTGCGTTGATTCTGTAAGAATCTACTCACACCGTCAACTGGCAAAACCAGTTTTTTTTTGTGGAAAATTAGTTCTAAGTGAAAGCAACAGGCGTTTTTACACAGAAGACGCCAATAAAGGCAGAAAAAATCTTGATACATAAAAGATTTGGTCGTAAAAAAAGTCTTACACCGAACACCACCTTTTACTTCCAAGACGTATCCTTAAATGGCAAACGCTGGCTCCCCTCGACAATCCAAGAACCAAATACACCTCTCCACCTCCTATGAGTGTCCAGGTCACTTCTCTAATGCGTTCAAGTAAACGGCCCAGTTTATCCACCGCCCGTCCGCTCGCCCAATCGGCCATGTATGAATTTACGTTTAGGGTGGGAAATACACTCGGAATAGTAATAGAAGGTTGACTTCGGTATGAGTTGAATGTTGGGTGGTGACTTCCTAGTTCCTACTCGCACGATTGTTCAGAAACTATTTCTTAGGAGATTTTGCTAGAGAATAATAATTGTGTACTCTATTATTTACTGCGCGTCAATTAACCGTCACCATTGGTTTAATTTATAAAAACATTGGACAGGACTTGAACTTGCAACCTGTTGAATACTGTACAGGCACTCGACGCTCTACCAATTGAACTACCGAGCCAAGTAACTGTCGATGTATCTGGTTGCTGGAAAATAGCTCTTATTGAAATTAACAATAGAGCATTGAGGGGCTGATCTTCTTTCGTGTTGAAAGCGTTCCACTTCGCGCTCCCAGAAACGCGACAGTTCAATCGAGATCATCTCCACGAGATCCAGTCAGTTGCACTGGTGAAAAGCAAAGCAAGAAGTAAAAACGCAGTAAAATTGGTTCCGCACGTCCGTGCTTCGTCCTGTCCGGCCGGTTGTTGTTGATTAATAACAATCATTAAGCCATGTCAGACGCCCTTTGGGAGGCCGAAAAACTCTGACACCAGGGGTGGCCACTACTTCATACGATTACCTACCTAGTACAATAATTGGTCTTTACTTACAACGCCACCCTGCATTGATTATTCTGTTCTTTTATAATCCATGGTTCGGTGAAGGAATGAAATTATGGCACAAGGGTTTGAGAAGATGCAGTGGACGTGTTAACAAGAATTTGGAGTTTGTTCATTGGTGAGTAGGTTTCGTGAACTGATTAGATTTAGGAGGCCCAAAACTTTGTTCCCGTTGGGTAATTTGCCATTTGTAATTCTTAGGAAAACGGCTCTTAGGATCCCAAATTACTCGTAGTAAGTAGTGTTTGATATCGGAAGCGAGTGTAGAATCGTTCTTAAAAACCTAAGATAATTATGTAGAGCTATGAAAATGACAAATCAGTGTTTTTTTTTAATACAGTGCTATTTATACCTATCTTCTTGAAGTGCCACTCCATCATTGAAAGTTGGCATTCACCTCTTTGCACCGTTCTTTATTCAAAGTTGTCCCGAATATTTGTTCCACAGTTTTGATACCAGTCCATTCTTTGATTTTACAGCGGTGTCATTTTCCTTCTATCTTGCCCATCATAACGCTGTATAGCATCTGGTAAGGTTTATGACTCAAAACGTGTCCCAAGTAGGCAACTTTACGCTGCTAGATGTCTTGTTAGGTATACGCAAAGGTAACTGAAGGTTATCGAACACGTCTGCAGACCTCACAAATTACTGACCGGTCATCTGGAGCGAAGCTATCATGCATTCTAGGGAACTTACTCTCGATTCTGTTTCGGTTATGTTTGACAACATTTCAAAAGTAATCGTAGAGGTAGCCCCGTTGGTGTCAGAGTTTTTAGGCCACCCAAGTCTATTTAAGGCCTCTGAGCGTAAAGTTAATCAACAATGACTTTACCAACAATCTAATCCAAGTGTAGATTCCAATTCCATGAACTCCTTATTTTTTAACCCCCGACCCAAAGAGGAGGGTGTTATAAGTTTAACCGCCATGTGTGTGTGTGAGGATGTATCTGGCTGTGTATCTGTCCGTGGCACCGGTAGCTGTTAAACCTAGCGAGTGTTCTTAGATATTATTATGTTTTATCGAAATAGGTTCAGCCGTTTATGACATACTTAATGCTAATTTAAAGCTAAAACGTCGGGGGTATTTTAAATTTTGTAGTTATTTCGCAACAGGTTGAATTTCTTATCGAAAAGAAAGTTTCAGAGTAAATGCTACAGGGTGAGGTGATGCGTTCTACGGCTAATAAAGATGACGTTGCAGCCCGCAGGGGGGGAGGGCTCCAGTGGGCGAGAAGGGATGTGATTTCTTGTTAGGATGCTATATCACCAATAAAGCAACCTAGGCAAAACTGAAAAAAAAACATATTTTCTTTTTGGATGCGTCATTTTTGCTAAATACGAAACGTCAAATTAGAGAATTTAGGACCTTAGGTCCTAAGGTTTAGATTCCAGATCCTAGAACCGAAGAATAAAACCCGCCGCCTCCAAAAGTGGCCACCTTTGGCGGCGGCGGGTTTTATTCGTAGATGTTCTACGTTGGAATCTAAACCTTAGGTCCTTTAAATAGTTAAGCCTAGGGATTATCATTTGACAGTTCGTTTTTAGCAAAAAACGCGTCCAAAAAGAAAATATGTTTTTTTTTTTCATTGGCGGCGCTAGTTGTGTCTAGGTTTGGGCTTTAAGGAGATGATCAAGGCACACAAACGCCGCCAATGAAAAAAAAATCTGTTGCCCAGGTAGGTACCCTGTCCGAAGCAAACCGGGCATATTATTGCCATGCAACAAGCTTCAAATAATATTACCAATGCCGATGACTCCACGACCACCACATCAACAATCCGTATTCACTAATACACTCGAATGAAAGTCACTGGATAGTTTATATTGGCGTTCCTATGTTCAGATCAGCTACCACGAGTACTTATTGTCACTGTCACTGAAAGTGATAAACAACCTGGAATAAAACGCGTCTGATCAGTAGATGTCATTTATTTCAGAGAGAGAAAATATGCCCACCCACATTAGCACAACAAAACTTAATCTAAGGTACCCACGTACACCGCAGTCCTCTTTACATAATCAATATGAACACAATATGAAAACAATGTGGCACAGATAATAATATGACCGGATGCTTATGGTAGGTACGTAAGCAATAATATTGTAGTTAACTATAATTATAAACGTACAACTTAATGAGTTACAAACTTAACAATAACTTTTCTTTATTTTACCTTGAAACCTTATAAATACAAAACATACATTATATTTTTAATTTGGCATGCCAAATGACGATCGATGGAATAATAGGTTACTTGTATTTCGGATTTGGATTCCGAGTTCTTCTTATAGGTCTAGGTTCAGGCGGCGGCTGCGGCAGGCTTACGGGAGGTTCGACCACTGCCGGTGCAGCAGGGACTTCGGGTACAGGTAGCGGGCTGCCACTGACCAACGGGCTACCTATTGGCCCACTAGTGGCCTCCTTTACAGTTACGCTACCATCACCAGTCGACTCCTCCGCAGGCAATGGATCTACCACCCTCACAGGGTCGCAAGACGACGGTGAACTCATTAATGAACTTCTAGACCTCTGCCTTAATTGGTCGACATGCCTATGTGCTGGCGTACCATCAGCCGCACGAACAGTGTAGTCCGTGGTACCTAAACGCTCAGAAACTTCACCCGGTACCCATTTGTTTCCTGACCTATATTGTCTGTACCATACCGTGTCCCCTGGTAGAAGTTGCCTCCCACTACCCCCGGCTGCATCTCTTTGTTTTTCCTGTACGCGCACGACTCTTCCTTCCCTATCCGGTTTTAATATGTCCAATTTAGTACGCAGGGGATGGCCCATCAATATTCTTGCTGGGCTATCACCTGTAGTGCAATGCTCCGTATTCCGATAATGCAGCAAAAACTTGTTTAACGCGGTCGATATGTTATGATTCTCTAGTCTTGCTTTTTTAATTACTTTTTTTACTGTTTTAACTGCATTTTCGGCGGCGCCATTTGATGCTGGATGGTAAGGTGCCGAGAAAGTATGATGGATTCCATTTGCACTTGTAAACAACCTAAACTCTTCACTTGTAAATGGCGGGCCATTATCTGATACTATTTGCTTGCATAGGCCAAAACGAGCGAATAGCTGCCCCAGTATATCTATTGTTTGCCCTGCACCAGTGCTCGCTACCGGAAATACTTCTAGCCACTTTGACGTAGAATCGATTACCACCAAATATAACTTGCCAAAAAGAGGGCCCATAAAGTCTAGGTGCAAGCGCGTCCACGGCCGGCCCGGGCAGGGCCACGGGCAGGGCTTGTGCGCGCGCGGCGCGTCGCTCTCCGCCGCGCACACTGCGCAGGCGCGACACGTCGCCTCCACCGCCTCGTCTACCCCGGGCCACCACACGTAACTACGCGCTATACTTTTTGTCTTTACAATACCCATGTGTGGTTCGTGTAATTCGTTTAAAACCCTTTTTCTACATGACTCTGGCACGACCACTCTGTGACCCCACATCACGCAGCCCATTTCCAAATACAGCTCTTTCCGCCGGTTAAAATAGGGTTTTAAATTTTGAATATCAATTTCTTGGGGCCAACCACTATCTATATAACTCACTACTTTACTCAGCATTGAATCACGCGCCGTCTCTTTTTTAATCAACTGAGAATCTAAGAGTAGGGCGTCCTGCACCTGATGTAGGTAAGTTTGCTCGGGAATGACGTCATTATTTAATGTATCGTTACCTAACATCGGCAATCGCGATAGCCCGTCAGCTATGTTCTCCTTCGTGTTAACATATTCAATGTCATAATTATATGCGGATAGTATGACTGCCCACCTCTGCAACCTACTGGCGGCCATTGAGGGTATACCCGTCTTTGGACCAAAAATACTGACCAACGGTTTGTGATCCGTGCGCAGCAAAAACTTTCTACCATAAAGATACTGATGAAATCTTTTTAGGCTAAAGATGATACCTAATGCTTCCCTCTGTATCTGCGCATAATTTTTCTCGGCAGAATTCAACGTGCGAGACACGTAAGCAATGGGCCGCTCGCCGCCCGCCCCATCCGGCTGCGTGAGCACCCCGCCCACGCCCTGGGCAGATGCATCGCTGGTCAATGTCAATGGCTTATCACTATCGTAGTGCGCCAATACCTCGGAGCCTGCCAACAACTGCTTTATTGAAACGAATGCCTTTTGACATTCCCCTGTCCAAGACCAATCAATATCTTTTTTCAACAATTCGTACAGAGGTGCCAATATACTACTCATATTACGAATAAACTTCCCATAAAAGTTTACTAATCCCAAGAATGACCTTAACTCAGAGATGTTTTGCGGTTGCACCATGTCGACCATTGCCTTAACTTTAACGCCCAATTTATTTCTAAGGTTCAAACAACGTTTTTGTATTTTTTTGTATTAAGAGTATTTTCTACTTGTCTATTAATTGTATTCTGTGTATTGGCAATTTAATAAATCTATTATCTATCTATCTATCTATCTATCCGGATCTGTTTTTATACCCTCTTTAGATATGATGTATCCTAGGTATTTAATCTCATTCACTAAGAATTCGCACTTGTTTTTCTTTAATTTAAAACCGCTTTCTGAAAGCCTCCGCAAAACTTCTTGTAATGACTGTAAATGTTCCGTCATGTTCCTACCGCCTATGATTACGTCATCAATAAACACACCTACATATGGTATCCCTTTCAGTAGGTTGGAAAGCGTGCGCTGAAATATTCCTGAACTGGATGACAAGCCATACACTAGGCGATTGTACTTGAATAGCCCCTTGTGAGTGTTTACTACCGTATACTTAGATGATTTATCCAACTCCAGTTGATTATAAGCTTGCGACAGGTCGCATTTGCTGAATATTACAGACTTATTCAGGGTCAACAATAATTCCTCAAATCTAGGCAAGGGGTATCTATCGACCAATAAGGCAGGGTTTAGAGTGATTTTGTAATCAGCACAAATTCTAAGACCACCGTCCGCCTTACTCACCGGTACCAGGGGAGTGGCCCAGTCGGAGCAGTCGACTGGCTCGATAACTCCATCTCTGAGCATTGCATCTAGCTCAGCGTCGACGCGCTCCCGCAGCGCGTATGGCAGCGGCCGCGCGCGACAGTAAACCGGCACCGTGCCGTCCCTCACCCTCAGAGTCGACTTGCCTCCAGTAAACCTGCCCAGTCCTCCGCTGAATAGTGCCTTATGCCTGTCAAGCAGAGAGGTCAAATCATTACATTAGGTTACCACTTGATTTATGTTGGCATTTATAAAAGATGGCATAGCTATATCAAGCTCTGACAACCAGTGTCTGCCTAAGAGCGACGTCGACCCGCCGTCAATTACAAAAAGTTCCAGCTGTTTTTTATTGCCGATGTATTCGACCGTCGGTTTGATAACACCTAACGGCTGTATCTTACTACCGTCATACAATTTCAAAATTAGCTCGTACTTTTCTATTGGCCTGTCACTAAAGAAACGGTCATAAGTAGCTTTATTTATACACGATATGGCCGAACCTGTGTCTATCTCCATGGTTACCCTAACTTTGTCAATAATAATTTGTAATCTTACCGGCTTGTAGCCACTCAGACAAAGTTGGTGAAAATCTTCCTCCAGATCAGTTTGTCCTTCCCCCACCGACTCTTCATGGTCGGATTCTTCCGCCTCCAGTTGGTAAAAGGGTTTTCTCTGTCCCCAGGGCTTTCTGTAACCGCCCTGACCCTGTCCCGCGCGATCCGCCCACCCTGGGCACACGCGTCTTATGTGGCCTCTCTTTCCGCACTTACTGCATATGGCCCTCTGAAATCTGCAGCTTTGTATGCCGTGGTTGTGTGCTCCACAAGCTTCACACTGCGATCCACTATTATCCGGCCGCGGTGGCTGCGATGACGTAGATTGGCGCGCCCCGCGGTTGATGGTGACACGCGGCCGCGATGACGTCATCGCATGGACCGTACTGCTGCCGGTCGCCTCCGCCGCTGCTCCGCCCCCAATCATCTCCACCGCCGCCGCATCACGCTCTGCCGCCTCCAAGGCGCCCGCCAGCTTGATAGCTTGCGCATAACTTAGGTTATCCTCCGCGAAAAGTCCGCAAACTAACTGATCACGCAAGTTTTCGTTCAAGGTTGCTCCAAAATCACAATTGCGCGATAACTTTTTGAGCTCGCTCAGGTACTCCATAACACCTTCACTGCCCACTTGCCGCCGCTGGCGAAACCGGTACCGCTCCGCCATTACCGACACTTTTGGTTGTAGATGGGTATTCATAGTGGACACAATAGTGCTGTAGGAAGCATCCGATGCCTTAATAGGACTCAACAGGTCACTAAGGAGCTCGTACGCGGCATCGCCCATGATAGTTATCATCATCGGTACTCGTTCTGCGTCGTCAACTTTGTTGATTTTGAAGTACATCGCCAACCTCTCGACATATCTTTCCCAGTTGCCATTTTTAATGTCAACCACGCCGATCTTCCCGACAGACATTATCCCGCTGTACCGCCGCACTTTTCACACGATTAACTATTTTATTTATTTTCCTCGTTCGCCAATGGAATAAAACGCGTCTGATCAGTAGATGTCATTTATTTCAGAGAGAGAAAATATGCCCACCCACATTAGCACAACAAAACTTAATCTAAGGTACCCACGTACACCGCACAACCTTATTACTATAGTATTAGGATACATGACAGACGTCCGGCAGACGTCCGGCACAGCTTTTTCGAACTCGTGGTACCTACTCAGTAGGTACCTAAGGCAAATAAGGAAGGTAAAGAAAAACACATAAGAAAAAGACCTAAGCAAATATGTACCTATAAAGAAAAATTCAAAGAAAAATTAAAAGAAACCATCTAAAATGGAAGCAAAGGCATTAAGTTTACAAGAAAAACAGTAAATACTTCGTAAATATCTAGGTAGACATCGTAATCATGCAGCAAACTTTCGTGTTGACTTTTATTGCACGGTCGAAAAGGTGTAGCAAGTAATTTTTTGTTGACCTTACTTACAAACGTACTCGTAGGTATATGGCAAGAGGACACTGGTCAAGTAATTTAATTCCTTCTCCATGTGCTAATCATATTAAGGAAGCTGGCAACACTAACTCCTTCGTACGTCTCGTCTGCAGAGGCCAGCGGTAGTTGGCGTATCAAATTAACAATAATCTCGGAATGGGGAGTCCCCCCAGTTCTACGAAATCAAGATGGACTGTGCCCTGTGCCCCTTGCGTAGACTGAGTGCAGGCTTTGGGGGGAAGGGGTGTAAATTATTTGGTTAGAAAAAGGTGATTGTATTCGAAAGAGTCGAATAGCTAAAAAGGTTCACAAAGAGGTATGTGGATTTCTTGGAAAAATAGGGGTGAGGAGACTATAACTGACCATTTAAGACATTGACAAAAATTGAGATCAATAGAATAACTCTCTTTTGCAATCCACAAAAAAAAAGTGCACAGTGGCTTGGATTTATGCATTGAAGTGAATTTTACGAAACGTATTAAGACATGAATGACTTTTACCATCTTTACGTGCGGAAAATAGTTTTTCAATAAATCCTTTTTTTTATTTGTGATTTTATCACACAATGTTCATGTTCAATACAAAACAACACTTAAACATACCCCAGTAATGAGTACTGCACGATTCTTCGTCGAGTGGTACCAAGACCAATCAAAGTCCCAGCTCCCAGACGACCGAACTGCATCGTCGTCGGACAATAGGCTTCACTGCACATCTCATGGCCTCCTCAATAATTAGCATAGTAGGCACAGTTTATCGAATGGGAATAAAGCCTTCCTTTGCTGCCGTAAAGTGAAGGCTACTGTATAACCCGAGTCTGCGACTGTGTCCGGGCTGATCCTGTTTGATCCAGACACAAAATTAACCAAGTCTTATTTACAATTAGTTTCCGATATGTTCAACAAAGTTGCCTAGTTTGTATCCACGTATACTCAGGTAATTTGAGAGTTACAAAAACTATTCTAAACTTCTTACTCATTGGTCCAGTTTTAAAAAATTGGCAGAATGACATGTTGTATTCGTATAAATAATATATTTTTATGTATTATTTTAGTAAGCTAATATTATTTTAAAGAAATGCCATTAAAAAAAATTGGTGACCAGATTATCTAAAATTAAAGAAGGTCATTACCGCTATAATAGCGGCTACAGGCACCTACAGATTCCCAAAATATTGACCCACTAAGAACAGTCTCCACCTTAGTTGGTGTGCGTGCGTCTTTACTCGCACACACTCGAGCAAACTCAGTGTACCTTCCTATTTATGTGTGCATCATGGGGGCATGTCCTCTGCATGCCGCTCTCTGATAGCAGCGTCGTATATTTCCCGGGTCGTGCGTGCGCTCGGCCTGTCTTATTACGTTTTGGCTGGTCACTAGACTGCCGGTGGGGTGGGGCGGGCACTGGTGCGTTTACCCTACAGCTCTAGTGCTGTTTAGCGGGTGTCTTGAATTATGGACGTTATTAGTGCTTGCTTGCTAGTGGTGATGTTGTTGGCTATGTTACCTTCGTGTGGCTACTGTTTAGGATGTAATTAGGAATCTCCACAGAATTCAGCGAATAAAATGGAATTTTAGAAGTTCTTAAAATAACAATAGTTTTATTTTGTAAGAAAAAAATCTTCTGTAAAATAGATAAGTTTCAAAATATAAAAATTAAACAGTTGCGTACAGGTTTTTCTGCTGGCTACTGTATATTTAAAACTCACACAAAGCGGTTTCCGATTTTCTCCTTTTCTTTTCTAAAAATTTCTTTCCTATTACGTTTTTTCTTACATCACAAAAAAAAACAAAAGCAAACACTCTCCTGTCACTGAACCCCCAAAAAGCCGCCACCAAAATAGCAACCCCCATAAATTCATACACGCCTGGTCACTACTTGAAGTTATTGGACAATGTAAATGAAGGCTATCTCCCATAATGCCTGCCTTGGCCCCCTGGGGGAGTCCACCCCCTAACCGGGGGGGTTGCCCCCCTTTCGATGTCTCATCAGTAAGGATTGAACCCTTTAATGTATTCAACGTTCAACGTAACTTTGGGATGAGTCTTGTATTAGTGTTATAATGAGACCAGGCCCAAAGGAATTATAGCTATACTTGTGGGACGGCCAGAGTAAAGGAGTAATCCTGTAACGTAGTTTCAATTTCTATCTAAATATGTACGGTTTGGGGTTTAGTGCTACGGCCTGTGTGGACTTATGTGTGGGTTTGTTTATCAATGTTAAGATAGCCGGTTTCGGCCTGATTGCTATTTAGTATTTATTTTCTTCTTAGGCCCTTGTGCCAGGAGTTTTTTTTTGTGAAGCGAAATGGCAGGATAGTGGCATGTGGAAAACTGTCGTCTCTGCAAACCAGTTGTGTATGTTGACTTGTATAACTTTTTACTACAATCAATTGTGATATTTTAAGTTGAATAAGGCCAAAGATAGATCAATTTATTTATTTCCAAGAAGTTAGCCACGATTCTAAAAAAATTATGTACAGTTCAATGCGTGAGACCTGCCTTTGCATTTACCTTCTGAGATAGTAGGCGATAAACAATGCTGAACCTATGATTTAGGGTGAGATGACCGGCTGTAGGTACGCTAAATCCGCATTTTGTCCTAACCCTAGACTTTGTCCGGCACAGTGTCACAGAACAAAGCCGCTTCACAAGAGCTGCCCCAAGAAGCAAACACAATTCTGGCGCACCTCGCCCCGCCGAATCGATAATACTGCCAATTAGTTACTACCAATCTTCCAATAAAACTTCAAACTGTTTTCCGTTCCATTATCTCGGCGCCACCCTTTCGCTCGAGAGAGAGCGCCTCCACCGAAATTATTACAATAATAATATTATTACATTAATAATTGTATTGATAAGGAGACTCTCGTAATAAGGGTAAACCGTCCCCTTTCTGCCAGGCATCCTCAATAGCAGAATTTATGTAACTAATGTAATAAGCGAAGTGGCGTCCCCTCCCCCGCCCGTCCGCAACCCCCTTTGCCCACCCTTCATTATCGGAAAGTTTGAAATATAATTTGAAATTATGCTCAATGTTATATTGAAGATAAGAGAAACACAAATTCCTTTAATTGGACTTGTTAAAGTGAGTCAAATTAAGTTAACACTGAGTTGATGGTATTACTTTTTGAGTTGGGAGTTATGACGGACTGGGCATGGGCTCGGGTCGATTCATGGGGTGATTAGGGACACTTATCACCCCGCGAACTCGCGTATTTTATTTTAACGACACTTTTGCGGTCCTCACTATTTGAGATTATCAGGCCCGTTTAGAAATGAGTGAATTGCAAACCAGGATTTGGGACTCAAGAAGTGACAATATCTGAGGAAACATCCATAATTTTACTGTGATGCACTTACAATTATTAATTATTGAGCTATTACAGGCTACGTCCTCCAAACTCAATAAAAAAATTCTTCGTTATCATGCTTGCATTTTTATTTTGTAATTTTAATTTAACCCACCTTTTGGGGTTTGTCGCAGTTGGCGAAAAAAATATGATGCGATCCATACTCACACCTGTGAGTCACACCTCGTTGACTTACAGATTTGGAACTTCAGTTCTTTTTTCTCATTCAAACAGATTTTCAAGGTTGACATTTTCAGCCAGTAAGTTGTTACTGAACTTGAAACTAAATAATTGATAATTTTGACCGTGTTATTTTCGACCGTAAATTAGATATTTAAAATCTTGTTTCGTTGTTTCTTTTTTCGGCCTGTGAAAACTATTACTTACAGTTTGACCGGATGTTTTCAATCAAAATCATCCATTAAGACCATAGTTGTGATCCCAATAAACATATTTTTGTTAGCCTTCACTTCGGTTATTTTCCAAGTATTAAGTTTAAAAAATCTTTAAATTAGTAATTCAAAATCTTCAAGCCAGTGACTTTATAATGCGCTCGCAGACGTAATTGTTTCGGTTGGGCCAACTATTGATTTTAAATCCGATCCCTCGGCGGGCAAGTCCACGGGGCGGGCCGCAACTTGAGACCATCACAATTAGGAGCCCGTCTGAATCTAATTATATTTCTGATTGGAGCCGGTGACGTGCCGAATGTGGCTACGGCAAACTGTCGATAGATACGTTTTGGTTCCATAGTGATGATCTTGCTCAAGCATTATAATTAATTTATCTATGTTTACTCCAATCACTCCAATAGTTATTGAGAGAAGTTCGCCATTTTTTTTTAATCTGTGAAAAGGGTGAAATATGATGCGCTACAGATTAAAAAAATGTCATACCTTACTCAATAACTGGTAATTATAGCAGAGGGATAGTCCACGAGAGAAGCTCACAACTCACAGGTCTATTGCCTTTCACTCTTTTATCTTTCCAGTCTCTCTTTGTACTCTCTTTCAACAAGACTTAAAACCAAAACTTCAAGCCAGTATTTCATACTAATGCAACGATCGTAATCATGAGAAATGAAAAATGAAATTCAAGTGCATAATGTTTTAAAAAATATGTTTATTCTCATCCCTCAAATTTTATTGCTTAAAAAAAACTGTATTTGAACTTCTTTGCGACCAAAGCTAAGACAACAGGCCGGCATTCAATAAAATAACAAATGACAGCAACCCCCAATTAGATGCAGATCGGGATCTAATTATTCGCAGCGTGCTGGCGCAGCACTAGTCTGATTGTCGTCTAGCGATTTCGGAAATTACTACGGTACTATCCGAAAGCCAGTGGCGACCTCTACCTCCGTGTTACTAGCTGGGGTAGCAGTGTCTTAGATCGGTGGCTAGGAGGCGCCGACGGCGGCCCCCGAGCTCCCCCCTCCTTGCGTTACGTTGAACGTAGACGGGTCAGTAACTGGTGCATTTACCCTAATGCCGTCCGTGTTGTTTTAATCCGCACGCCGTATGGGTTTCGTGGCGTTTTTAGGCTTCAATCATTTAAATATGAGTTAAAAATGTCTCATTAAGATGCCACTGAGCTTACTATTGAAACTCTTTTTTTTTATATCTGATAGAATGGGTTTAATTTATCGTATCGTTGTAGCCCCTCTACCGTTGGCGCAATTTTTTCAATATGGCGCAATTTATAAATGTCTATATTTTACTAATAAGGACGCAGCGAAGCAATTTTAAATAAACATTACATCGTATATAAAAACAAAGCATGACTATGCGAATTTGAAGAGAAATTTATTTTAAGATTAATAAATATGAACGCAATAGCATCAAGGGTAACCCCCTGTACTTAGGTACATCTAGAATGGATTATAATGAGCTTCTCAAGTTCAATACATCGCTCTTTAGACCATGATTTTCCGTTGGTAGTACGATAAAATCAGTTTTGTGATCTTGTGTAACCTTTTAGCTAGGTACTGGATTTTTGCGGTTTCTTATGACACAGGCACTGCAGCGCCGAGTGGTCTCTTCAGACTCTTCACTCACCCATCTAGTGGTAACACTGGACGCTGGTATAAATCATCTTATTACGTACACACGACAGCACGTCTGACTGTACACTTTTGTTGTAAAGTCGCCCGTAACGTAACCGAGTAGAGTGCTAGCGTGTAAGGGTCGACGTGCTGTCGTGTGTACATGCAAAGGCCTTTATTATTATTATGCTCGATAAAAGTATGTCTCGGCGCCGCCGTGCGAATAAAATAAGACAGCACATTGTATCGCGATCTATTGTGTTAGAAGTTCCTGCGATCGTCATAAAAGCTTCTCGGTAGTGTTTATTCATATGTGTAGGAGGTAAAATATAACGCAATTCTCAAAATAGGGCTGCTAGAGTATCGACCACAAATCTCCGGGCCACATTAGCATAATAATTTAATTAATCAACCCCCCTTTAACCGCCGTACTGAAGGAAAGTTCCTCTTCCTTCTCACTATTTTTGACCGACAACGGCAAAGGAAATGCGTTTTAAGACGTGTGTATGTAGCTATTTAACTAGTGGTTCGCTCCGAACTGTGAACTCGCGACCCTATATAAACTTAACAACCCCATATAAAACCCTCGACCGATTTGGCTCATGTTCGAACTTAAAAATTCTTTTAATTTCATTTACCCGCCTACCAAATTTCAAAACAATCCAATCAAATTTACTCAAGTTATCGTCGAATGAACATTCATACATACATACATACAAACATACAAACGCCGGATTGTTCCAGTAGATTCGGAAGATGTAGCCTTGTTACCATGTCCCACTAGCTGGGCAAAGGCCTTCTCTCAGAGAAAGACGGATTGGCGATTTTCGCGTTGAGGGTATAATGCCTCATACGCTCAGGTTTCCTCAAGATGATCTTTCCTTCTAATGTTCAACTAATAATAATATTTGAAGTAAATTTTGTGAAGTGTGAAAAAAAGGAAAAACCTGTGAATTAAATGAAGTACAATGAAAAGCTGCTGTTATGAAGGCAGTCAAATTTGCAAAAGTTTAAAGAACGATTTACCTACTTCCTTTGCTCTTCACTTGACCTTACAACTTATTTATGTTTTTGGTGGGATTAAATCAACAACAGAGGTACCTACTAAGAAATGGGTACTTCGTTATAAAATCAAGGGAAAAACCTTCAAGGCCGCAACGTATCTATCTATCTATCTCTTTTTCGTGACCGTTGTCGGTTTTTAATTTATTTTCTCACTACTTTAGAGACGCATAAGGCCGACAGAGAAAGGTATTAGCTAAAACATGAGGGGAGAAAGGGACGCCAGAAGGATTGTTTTTGAAACAGTGAAATTGCGGAATTAATTAATAAATAATACGGCGGTTGCAAGTGCTTTTACAGACATTCTTGGATTGTTTAAAAATATGTGAAGAGTGGATAGGTAGTTATGTGTACTTTACTACAACTGAACAATAAATAAAAATAAAGGCCTTTGCATATACGTAATGAAATTATTTATACAGCGTCCAGTGGTACCACACTCACACTAGATGGGTGAAGAGACCACTCGGCTGCAGTGCCTGGGACATTGTTTTAGATGGAGTAGGCTTCTTGCCCAGCACCTATACCATCCTGACAGCTTAGTCAGCCTAGCCCACAGGAAAGACGAGTCAATACGTGTGGGGCCAACTGAGCCGCCTAGAAGCGAGAGACCCAGGTTCGATTCCTCGTCAGCAACTTTTAGAACTATCATAAATTCATAACAAATATTAGATCAGGCGGGCACTATGATTTTTGGTCTAGCGCAATCCAAGCTATAAATTTTATACAAAATTTAAAATACCCCCGACATTTAAGCTTCAAATTAGCATTTGTCATAAACGGCTGAATCGATTTTGCTAAAACATATCTAAGAACACTCGCTAGAAAACAAGTGAACCAATTTTGATAAAAAAAGGAAATCAGCTTTCAAATAAAAAAAATCCGCATTCAAATCAGTTCGCCCGTTCAAGAGCTACTACAGTGCCACAGACAGAGACAGACACACACACAAACACCCCTCTTCTTGGGTCGGGGGTTAAAAATAGATCTTGTTAAATGATGATCTTGTTTCGTGTAGCCATCTAACTTTGACAACATTATTAGCCGTGCATAAATACTGGTGCCCCTTATCGAAGATATTCTCTATTTTTCTGCTTGCATACATTATTGTAATCCAGAGTCGGTGTCCTTACGCCATGATTTTCTCTGTCAATATAAAGAGGAAGCTACACTGCCACGTGTTAGATAATTAACTCATCTGGGCGATGAAGCAACGTTCAAATATGACAGACAGTGTAAAAAAATGTGCAGCTCTGTAAGTAGCGTTTCTAAGTCCATTCCATCTAATATCCATCGAGGTAGAAAATCTTTAGTGGCTAAGATAATTATAAGTTATAATATTTGCTATAGGGCCAGTTGTCAGGCGAGAAATTTCCGACTCTTGCAAACAAGTACTTAGGTAATTAGTTAATGCCACCAATTGGAATTAAACCCCAGGAGTCTCTAACTCAAAGGTGCCAAAATGGGCTCCCTGTTGATGGCCCCAATTATGCTGTGTGTCCTTTTATTGTTTTTCTAGTACAGCAAAGAATATTCTGATTCTAACTCTAAAGGTTTAGTTCGCTGGTTGTAGGAGAAAAATTGGAAAACTCCATTTTTATCCTTCTACTGGGATGCCATAGATACGCCATTGCGTTACAGACAGCGCCTGTGCTTTCTCGATTGGTAGGCCACTGTTAACAACTAAGCTATCGCTACTATCGCTATCCAGCTAGCTATCGGTCACTGTTAACTAAGGCGCCGAATACTGCCAAAAATCTAGGCGTCCCGATCGATGAAGAATAAAAATATTGGGCGTCCGAACCGCGGCGTCCCAACCGCTCCCAGTGTGCCCGCACCCCGAAGACAGCTTAACCCCCCTTCGCAGTACATCATCTCATTTGAATTTCTAACTAGGAACCTCCATGCAATTATTGGATTAATGTAAATTACTCAGTCTACAGAGCCTGCACTATCGGGCGTACGGTTTAATTAGAATCCTCGCTATGATCTAATAATTGGTTGGATGGAGAAGTGTGTTTAGTTTTTTTTTTGTGTTCACACGAGGTAGTTTGGTTCAGTTTGTCAGGTAGTGGCGGGCGCCTAATCCACGAAAAGGCGATGTAGGTAAATACGTTATGTTCTTTCTCCTTTACTTATTTTTGATTTATAAGTAGTGTTATTAAATTATTCATACTCCACACCAAAAAATAAAAAATAAAACAGAGCCACACCTTGGCAAAAATCTGCAAAAAGAAACACGCTAACTTGACCGAAGGTTTGGAACTTTTGAACGAAAATATTGGCACAGTCTGAGCTGCCAGTATTATGCCAGTGTTGCCATGATTTTGCTCTCCTCCATTAGCCAAATTGAATAGAAAGTTTCAACACATAAGAACGGTATTGCAGCGCAACAAAAACGACCACACCGCACTGGAAAAGTTTGATAAAACTCTTTCCACGACCTTCCGTAAACAAACCCACAAGACGACCGATAAAAAACACCAGTGGCATCAAATCCACAACATGCATAATGTTATACGAGTTACAACACAGTAGCCGAAAGTCAAACAAGAAAAAAAAACACGGCCGCACTTCACCCACAACGCTCGGCCAAAAGTTCAACGAAAAAGGTAACAAAACTCCTTTCCGTGACCTCGAAAACTGCACGTAGGTTAGGCGAGCCCCCAAGCGCCTCGGGAGCGCGTAGGGGAACAAAAAAACCCTCCCTACCCTCCTTGGGGAGACGGGAGGGGGTGAGACTCATGAATGGAGCGAAGGAGTCCTTAGAGTAAAAAAGTCACGTGAGCGACGCAACAGGTGGCACCGTGTCCTTGTGCGGGATTAGAAAAAGTTGTGTGTTGTTACGTTCCGACGTTCCTTTTTTGAATGGCTTTTTTTTTTCTTTTTATTGCCGGCGCGCGTGGCCAGTGTCGTTTTCTTTGTGGGCGGTTTAGAGCGTAGTGCTTCTGTGCTTTGATTTTTTTCTTTTCTTTACATGGTATTTCGACCAGTATCTAACTAAACTTTTAAAATCTTGATGGACAATACTTTGTTGTTTTTAACCAGTTAAGTACATGGCTATAAAGATGTTATCATTCAATCTTAGTTTCAAAAAAGCTTTAAAACTTAACTGAAAAGGTTATACTCACTAACGTAGTAACTTTAAGCACGAAAAGCTTTATTAAGACCAGTAAACCTAAGTCTTTATTAAGACTTGCAACGAGTTTCTGTAACAAATCTCTACATCTTTACAACCGGTAAACGAACGGGGCATGTATAAAAACGTGTCTATCACTCCAACAAGTTTACTCGGCAACAAGGAGCCGCCTTTATGAATGGCTCCCCTACCCGCTTCACACGGTGCTATGAAAACTCTTTTCTTCCTGAAAGACACTCGAACAAAAATGAACGGTAAACCTAGACGCGTTAGAGCAGATTTTCGCATGCAGGAGTTGAGAAAATTTAAGGAATTTTCTACATGATATTTGCAGAGGAATCCGAAATGTGTTTTCTACAGGATAAGGTCGGTTTTCCACTGCGGTTGGGGTGGCATGGAGGCATGAAATCTTCCAGTCTTTTGCGGCAAATTGTTTCCTCGCCCGACCGTGTTTGTATTTTATTATACATTTTTATTTTGCGATAACATTAGCTTTAACCGACTTTTCATTGCTTCGGCTAGGGTTGCTGACCGGTTGGCTGAGTGATGACATATTACATTTTTTTTTAAGCTTTTCCATATCTTAATTTGGCTTTTGGATTATATTTGTTGAACGAGCAAGCGAAGCGAGAGAAGTTTTCCGAGTCTACTGGAACAATCCAGCGCTTGCATGTATGTAAGTATGAATATTCGTTTGACAATAACTTGAGTAAATTTGGTTGGATCGTCATGATTGGCAGGGGTTAAATAGAACAATTTTTTTTTTTTAAGTTCGAGCATGAGCAATGAGCATGAACCAAATCGCGAGTTAGGTAGTATAAGTAAAAGTAAGTAGTAAAGTATTTTAGCTTATGTTTTTAAGTAAGTAGTAGTAGTTTCTTCCCCCAAACTGTGAACACACGTTTTGTAACTTTTTGGCAACACCATTCGCGCAGGCGCAAAAAGCTTTACAACTGCATTACTCGGCAACCCCTCGACCGATTTGGCTCATATTCGATCTTAAAAATTCTTTTAATTTCATTTACCCGCCTACCAAACCAAATCAAAGTTACCGTCGTCGAACGAACATTTTCATACATACAAGCGTCGGGTTGTTCCAGTAGACTCGGAGAACTTCTCTCGCTTCGCTCGCTCGTTTAATACGGCAGTAAGTTTTTTTACAACCCTGATAGAACAATAAAAGTTGTAACAATAAAGACGGATCAAGTGCGCGACAACCCTGAAGAAAGCCGAGACTGGGAGGTTGGAATGTCAAAAACGGCGGCGCGCGGACAAATATGTGCTTTGGGCGCCGGGCCGCGCGCGCCAGCGGGCTAACCCCTCGTTTGTTAAACGCGGGTTTCATCCTTAATAATTCTACATGACGTGATGATTCTATTTGTACTTTAGTTTGTAGCTGCATAGCTTGGCATGTGGAATCGACGTGTTTTATGCGTAGATGCGACGGCGGGTCACATCCACATCGTTTTAAAATAGTCACGATGACTATTCATGAATTTAAAATATAAAATATTAGTAATGTGCGAATTTTGAAAACACTTGTCTTAAAATAAACTTAATCACGTTCGATTAGTATACCTAACTTAAAAAAAAACGACTGTCTGTTAACAAAACGGCCATCATACACACCGGTTAAACCGTCCAATGAATCGGCCCCTGGCGTCGAGACTTCGGCACTCCTCTCCACAAGAATCCTTTGAATCTGCGTCTACGGACTTTTTTACTTTTTTTGCGTTTATTTTTTTAACGCTACGTGCTACGCCGCGGGCGCCACTTCGCGATCCGTGAGGGGTGAATGGGAGTGATATTTTTGTGTGGAAATCACTAACTTACTTGTGATTTCCAACTTTGCGGTATAGCATCGTTAATTTTGAATAGTTTTACAAGATTGTTTTATAACAATGATCATTGATTTTAAAAGTCCTAATACTATGATTTAATTTACAGTGCATTTTAAAGAACAAGTTAAAGAACTGACCAAGTTAGACGGAGTGGAGTGCTAAGAATCGTGTTGCACTAAATGAAAGTGAAAGACATAAGTATTTGTAGGTAACCATTTATTGTTTGGGGTAGGTATCATCCCTACTTGGAATATTGTGGATTTTACCATGAAAACGTTTTTTTATGAGACTATCTTCTGTAAAATCCACAGGGAGTCGGACTTTTGAAATACTTGTTTGTTTATTACCGTTCCTATCAGGGGCTTCCCCTCATTTCGGAGGGACATTTCGAGGGCACTCCACGCGTTTTAGGGTTGATAGGAAGTGTTGTTTTGTGATATTCTCTTTGTTTGGTTTCTGTCATAATTATCGGGGGCTTTCTTTCTGGCTAATAGTGTGGTTTTCTACCGTTTCAAAACACCAATTGTTTGAAGAAGAGGAAGGGTTTTTAAGAATATTGTAACTTGTTTCACTGGAGCCCATAATATCAATCATACATTATTATTAAACTATGATTATATGTTGAATTCGTACATGACCACATCAAAATCAAAATCAAATCAAATCAAATATTTTTATTGTGTCAGAAATATACTCCGTGCAATTTTAGTGGTTTTAAAGCCGAAGGTGTTTTGTTGCACTGGTGATTCTGAGCCAAATTACAAAATTTCATTCCAAAACGCGCGAAAAAAAATTCACTTCTCCATACAAATGGTGTCGATTGGTAATAGCTGTTTGTATTGGGAAGTGTTTTTTTTTTTCGCTCGTTTTGAAGTAAAATTTTGGAATAGGGCTCAGAATCACGAGTGCAACTAAATACCTTCGGCTTTAAAACCACTAAAATTCCACGGTTTATGTATAGTAAAAATAAGTTGAGATAGCGTTAAAAAGAAGGTGTGTTTGATGGTATAAGAAGGTATGCCTTAGAAAAAAAATACACTGGTTGTTCAGAGATGACACTCTGTATTCTCTAAAATATCCACCGTAAAAATAAACGTTTTTAAATGTCAAAAACCAAGATTGTTCATTTCAATAAGGGCTATTTTCTATATTGAGTGTTTTGACGCTCAAAGGTTGAGTGGATTTCTTAGTGAATAGAGGCGCAGGATGCTGTTGCCGCTAGCCTCCACTCTGCAGAGCAAGTAGCAAGGATTTTAGGTAAAGGTCATCTAATTTATCAAATTAACACCCACATCATTAGCTACCGCAAAGCGCGCAAGTCCCTCAGAAAAGGCCACCTCCATTGATATTAAAGCCACACAGTCTAGTCCGTCTCCTCATCCAAAATCAATAGGGGGTGATTTGAACCCTAGGCAAGGGGGTTGTCGTGCCCCCATGTTGTTATAGTGGAGACGGCCGAACGCCTAATTTGCACCCCCACGTATGCTGGCCTGATCTTTGTCCGGTGCAGGTGTAAAGATCTGCCCTGTTCTTGTACTGTCTGCAGATTTCTGAATTGAGAAATTAACTAAGCAAAGTATCGTTCTGTCTCTGCTGATTTCTCACAAAATAGCGTGACAGAACGATACTTAAGTATTCACTTAGTAAAATTCTCAATTCATAAACCGGGCCTATGTGGCTTGGAGTGTGGTTTTTAATGTTCTGACGCTCAGTAGGCCATTTCGCCATTTCATAAAACTATTATTTTACTATGACAATATGCCGATTAAGCATTAGAAAGGTTACAAAAAAGGTTAGGTTACTAACCGACTACTCAATGTATACAAGACAGCAGGCATGTCGACGCTTACACGCTAACACTCTACCCGGTTACGTTACGAGCGACTTTACAACAAAAGTGTACGCTCTTATGTGCTGTCGTGTGTACAATTATTGTAGTTTTATGAAATGGCCCACTGACGATCGTGTACGGAATGCGATACTTACGTCAAAAATAGCTTAACATTCTGATAAAGTTCTCCCTCAATAATCTAATAGAAAGTGGCGATGCAAAACAATTATTGGGGACTAAGCATTTTTGTATAACCCGTGCCATTAAAGAAACGATATATAAATGGCGGACACTCTCGCGCCCTCTCGCTTTAATCATATCTCCGTCTATACTCACACGTAACGTTAGCAAAGTCATTTTAGGCAGTCCTGATTAGTCACCTACGCTTGGCTAATAAAACACGCCAAAATACGTTCGCCTCTTATTGATTTTTTAATGATTGTCGAGTTATTTCAATATTGTAGTTTACGTTAAGTGTTGTTATTTGTTGAGGTTTGTATTATTTACTACGTTTTAATATTTTTGATCTTAATTTCATAAAGATTGTTGTTTAATCACAAACCCAACGTAGAACAATTACCTAATCAATAAAGAAAGCATCGGAAAACAATATTTCCTAACGAAAAATGTAAGAAAGTTTTAGGTATGAACCGAAATCGTATTTTCGTAACCTCTTTTTCAGACCTTACCATAGGTACCCGCCGCCATTTTCATATCGTTTCTCTATTGGCACGGCTTATATCCTTCGTCCTTTATGGTGCTGGGTTGATGGCACTTTCTGATGTAAGATACCAGACACGACGACTATGATTACAATGACAATACAAGGTGTTTTAAAAAACATCCTAACTCTTTTTACAGGGTGTAATCTACTGGTCAATAAGATGTCATTACTGTAAAAAAAAAGTTGAAAAAAACTATTTTTATTTTATAACCTCAAAATTTAAAATCATTCATAACTTTTTGTTTTTGGTATTAGTTCAAATTTAAAAATATTTTTGTGTGTATAGTATAGCCTTTGCATAGCTTTGAGTTGTTAAAAAAATGTGAAAGTCGATGAATACAATATTTAAATAAATACCTTTCTCCCGCCACAGCGTTCACATTTTATTAATTTAAATATCAACGGAACGACATAGAGCAAAAATTATAATTAGATTGCAATCCCTATCACCGGGTGCTATCACCCTGTAAAAAGAGTCAGGATCTTTTGTAACACCTTGTATAACAAAAAAAAACAAACGTTTAAAAATCGATTTCACACTACACTGATTCCGAGTGATCTGCTGTGTCCGTTGAGGAGTTATGTTCCATGGGCAAGTTTATCGGAACTTAAATTATAAAATATGCACCAAAATATGACGATTAAACATTCAAACAACATCTCTCCGCATCCCGATTGTTGCCCTAAGCGTAACTTGTAGAGGCTCGGCCATCCCCCAATACTGCTCCCCATCCTCTTCTGGCTGACCATATCTTCAAGCAACTGCTACTAAGCCGAGGGTCACCAGATCGCCAACTTCCAACCCCTCGTCTCAGCCAATGATGACAGCTGTGGTCGCCCCCGTCGGCCAACTAAAACTACCAAAGTAAAGGGCCCCAGAAAGTGCCACCTAGAACCCTCATCTAGCTCATTATCTCGACCGTAGTTCCGAATCGATACACGCACACGAAGACAAAAACTAAACGCACACTATGGCCGATGAAAGTCTAAGGGCTGCTTCCGCTTTGTTACGGCTTCATTATGAATTTAATGTGGTTAGGTAGGCCATTAATGCAGCATCGGGTATTGATTGTGTGATCGAAAGAGCATGCAAGACATAGGCAAACTATTAAGCCTAGCTTGTGTTCAGTGTCCTATTATGACTAAAGTAAACATAATAATATTATTTATTTGTAAGCAAGATCTTTGTCTTGATCTTTTGTCTTTGTTTGTATTTATTTTTTTGTCATTTATTTTCCGTTTTTGATAAATTTTCTTCAAAAGAAATAGAAATAAAAATAAAAACTTTAGGTTCTGGCCATCTATAGTCGCATTACCATTAAAACTTTTAAAAATTACAAACTAATTAATATCAGATAAATTGAAAAGAGATGAAAATATTCATTTAAATTCAGGTGACAAACGGATGCGTGACGAAACGGGACAGACCCAATTCTACGCTTGGTCGTAACCGTTGGCGCGTCAACTTAAAACTTAATTATAATTAATTAATTCCAAATGTCATTTATCTCTTTCACTCCCACACTGGCCCGGCTTTCTATCTCTTTCCTACAACAGAAGAAGGGGTAAGTGTGGTGGTGTGGTTTAGAAAACCTTTTATCGTGGAGGCATTTTGAGGTAAGAACGATTCGTAAAGTGTACGACTGTATAGTTAAAATTAGTCAATAGTCTAATTTTGTACGTAACTTTAGGTGTTAGAATTCAATTTGCCTTGTCACGTTTAGCATTCAATACTCCTACATTAGTGAAAAGTTAAGCTGAATTGATTCTAAAAATGTCCCAACTTTTTGCCGCGTTCAGAATTACGCTCACAAAAACTCGTATAAATAGAGCAAAAATAAAGCTCATAGACGCTTATCTATACGCAAATATTCAATAACTTATGGTCACAAATTATACGATTACACACACAATTCGTTTTAATATTGTCATAGAGAAAACGTGAGATTGTAATATTAGTGGATGCGGCAAATATATCTAGGAGCGCCAAAGTTTAAACTAAACTTGGAGAATCAGAGTCAATGGCTTCCTCAACTTAGTACAGTCGGCGTTATTTCAAGTGTGAAGCTTTCTCGATCCTAAAATAATTACGAGGCTCTAGTGAATATTGTGATATTTCGGACAAACCCCGTAAAACGAATATCCCCTCTTTATTACACGTCGCATCATTTGTGTGGTCATCTGTACCTAGTATTAAAGATTTTAAGTCTTATTTAAAGAGGTTTTACAGCATGTGATAGCTGTTCAAATGAACTTTGATCACATGCTACGTACATCGGTTGTTTAAACTATCACGTTGTGTTTGCGTTAATTGTGTTTATGGTAAGTTAAACTTGGTTAACTTGCAACCAACTTGAAGCACATAAAGATGAAATAAATACCCAGAGTAGCTACCACGAGTGTGAAAAAACTGTGCGTCTGCCGAACGTCTGTCATATATCCTAGTACTATAGTTAAGTAGGAAGGTTGTTTATCCAACTTATCACTTTCAGTGACAGTAACAGTAAACCCTCGTGGTAGCTGCTCAGGTTCATCGAAAAAATAAACAGATAACTTTCTATTTGCTTTACAATTAACCACTATCGATGACATAATTAGAATGACACTAAAATAAGAAGAATCTATTGCCATCCAACAACGTAGAGTAAATAGCTTTATTCCTGAAATACGTCAACTTTAAAATGTGATTTCCAACAACTTTTGTTCTACGACTTTTCGCACAACTCGATACTTTTTTAAACATTTTATGTACATAAAAGTTGATACTTTTTATTTAATTTTACTTAACGTTTCTTATCTTTTGTACCATTTGCCTACGCGGCGCGCTTTCGTGCCCCTCTGCTCTCTACAACCTCTCCCTCTACTATTTTGATGATTAGCATCTCCAGCTACTATTTTATTATACTTAATGCACCGAAAATTTATTTTTAAAAAAATGGAAAAATAAAATAGCGCTTTTACCAAAGTCGTAGAACAAAAGTTAATAAAGCTTTTTAAAAATTGTCCTGTAAGGATATTATTGTAGGTTCAGTTACTTTCACTTAAAATTTTATATAGTGCTCCTATGACCAATAATAGTAGAGCCATTTTAATGAGTTGTTACTCTTCTTACCCCTTCAGTGACATTTAAAAGTCGCAAAGTTTGTACCCGCGGACCAATGCATCGGAGCAAACTTCACCCCACTACCCGTTCCGAGAGGAGCGTCAAATCAAAACAAAACGGCTGAGGCGCTCTGAATAGCGAATAATTTAATTGTAATCAGCACTACATCGAGTGACGGGCAACGCGGATGCGGCGACAAGAAGGGGATCTAGGGGGCACCCCCCCCCCCTTCCCACCCCAGAAAAGGGGTGACTCAAAGAGGGCCCTCATTACCATATTTCATTTACTCAACAAAATTATGCTAATTACTTATATTGCTTTGTGTAAAAAGGAAATTTATAAGGATTAAACTTACACCCCTTTCGTTCGAATCTTACTATAGTGTACGGAGTTCGGAATGAATTATTTAGCGGGAGGGTAATTCGGGGAATTTAAAAAGTTCTCGCCTCCATTCTGTCTGGTGGGGGGAAGGCGCCGATGATAATTGGCCTTGTAATACCCGATCGGCCGGGATGATAATTTCTTCGCGTAATTAAAATTTAAATTGGAGAGTTTTTAATATTGTTATTGATTGTCTCCGCTCTCTGAAAGGATAATAAGTCGATCTCGAGCAATCTCGACGAGCCACTCGAGATTTGGGCTCGAGATTTTTTAATTAGGTTCGCCGGACTGCCCTCGCGCTTTCCGCGCGATGTTTTTGTGCGTACATTTGAGGCGTTTAGTTTTTTCTTTGCGAAAATCAACTCTTTTACTGTAAGCATGTTATAGTTCTCTCTATTGCGGTATCCTCCTGTGGTAGTTTCCTTCTCTCTCCAAAAAAGGTATTTGAAATGCACATCGACGATTGTGCATCAAATATCGCAGTGTGAACGTCGCTGCTTCAAAGCGTATTTTAGAAGAATATGTGTAGTATTCTTATAACTGACTTTAATCAGAAAATTAATATGATGTCGTTATTCGTAAAGCTAGTTTTGTTTCAATCGGGATTTTTGAGTACCTTTTTAACCACTTATCTGATATCTTCGGCTTAGCACATAGATGGAGAGTTAGACTCCTCATATAAATAGAATCGTTCGAATTCAATTATAGTAATGAAATACCGTGGCTGGGGCCCACCCCCCGCCTGCTAGTTTCGCAACTTATCCCGACTAAGGCGAGTCCTTATTTAAATGTAAATTAGGTTCATTTCGCGAAATTAATGTTGTAGAGGCCCTCCCCCGGGTAGTCGGCGACCATGCGATGCCCTTTTCGGGGGACAAGTGGTTACTTGAGGAGGAAAGGGGTTATTTTCTTGCCGGCCGCTGGGCGACGATGTTGTTGCTTAGGTCAGCGACACTAGAGCCGTCTTGCACCACTTTCTTAAATGTGGTTTAAACAGCATTTAACTAAAATCTTCATACAAAAGTCAATTTAAATGGCGACTGAATTGGCATTTAAGAAGTGGTGCAAGACGGCCTAGGTGTTCGATTGTCTATGTTTAGGATCTATCGCGATTGCCTTTGAAAAATAATCGTGATGATATTGCGATCGGGGATTAAGAATTATGTAGAGTTCTACGTCATAATCTAACAAAAAAAGGATTTGCGATTTCGGTGACTAAACATCCATAAAAAGGCTACTCGCGATCTCGATCACTTAAACTCCCTGACAAATGAATGTGGCACTTCGATATGACATCGTTTAAATGTCAAATTAAGAATGCCAGGTGCATAAGTCAAGTGCCAAGTATAGAAAGCAAACGATTTGGTACTCTTGACTCTGTACAACTTTGGTTGACTCTTTTTAAATTCCCAGTTGAAATTGTATAGCCAGCCAGATTATGTCAACCTGTTTTTTTATTTATTTAGAATCGCAAGTCCAACAAAACCGCTACGGGCAGCAGGCACTGAAAATGTACACTGACTTTGTCAACTTAATGTTCAACGAAAGTAAAGTAAGTAAGTAAGAAACGGAAGTATTTTATGGTCGTGAAACAAAAATCGTTAATAAAAAATTGCTCAGTTTAGCTACAAAATTTAAAAAAAACTGAAAATTGTGCATTTCAAGCTTGCCCTACAACTTTCATTAAGCCTTAACTTGCCCTCGAAAAAGTTTGGCGCCTATGTACTAATTACACTCGAAAACATGGTGTCCCTACCGAGCCAAAATAACTACTGCTCTATGATAATATGGACGGACGAGACATTACTCCTGCTATAAGTGTTGTTAGTAATTGCTAATGTTGTCGCCACAAAGTTTGGGCCTCCAAAGAGTTCTGCTTTTAATGTCGTGGGGCCACTGGGGCATAATTTTCAATTTTGTTTGGCAGTTTCGCGGTAATCTTTGGATTGTTGCACCCCAACCCGTGCAAATGTCGAGTTAACTTTGTGTACTTAGGTATTTGTAAACAAGTGCTTGACGAAATAAGAGAGAATTTCCTTCCAAAGACCTATGCAGACGTCGATACGAACTATGAACTTTGAATTTTTTTTTTGCTAGAAACAAAAGTTGCAAAAGTGGCGTTAGATAGAGTCACAAGCTACTACTCAAAGGTAACACTCATCAAACGGTGTCTAATTGGCAAACCAAAGAGAACATGCCTAGAAACCTACTGGTGATTTGTGAGTACCTATTCATTTAGAAAACTTCATTGTTGGTCCATCATGTCCCACAGTTGGCACCAGACGTCAGTAATTGGGCACAAGCCTTCTCTAAGAAGAAAAGTGCCCGCGCCCACTGCGATTGGGCTATTTTTGCGTTAGTATGCTTCCTTCTTTACTAAAAAAAACTAAGGCCTTTGCATCTACGTAATGAGATGATTTATACAGCGTCCAGTGGCACCTTCACTCACACTACAGGGTGCACTCTAAGTCGATAGCGAAACTTTAAGTAGGCTATCTACTGATCAATACAAACATCTTGTACAAGGTGGTGAAGAAAATGGAGTGAAAAAAATATCAGCTGTTCCATACAAAAGGTCGACTCAGTACTGCGCCAAATGTATGAAACAGCAGATATTTTTTTCGCTCCATTTTTGTCGCAACCTAGTACAAGTTGTTTGTATTGATCAGTAGACAGCCTACTTAAAGTTCCGCTATCGACTTAGAGTGCACCCTGTAGATAGGTGAAGAGACCACTCGGCGCTGCAGTGCCTGGGACATTGTTTTAGATGGAGTAGGCTTGCCCAGCACCTATACCATCCTGACAGCGGTGGTGGTCTAGTGGGTAGAACAGTGGACTCTGAAGCAAGAGGTACCCGGTTCGATTCCCAGTGCGGGCATGTATCTATGACTTTGTTTAATTTCAAGGTTACGTACATTTGTGAATTTGTAGTAGCAATACCACTCGCTAACGGTGAAGGAAAACATCGTGAGGAAACCCGCGGCTCAGTTGGCTCCACACGTATTGACCTGTCTTTCCTGTGGGCTTGGTCGACTACACTTAGCAACTGTCATATTTATAAAGCGCTTACAGCCTAGTATTGGACTAGCCATTCTTAGGCCCGGTTTCTGAGTTGAGAATTTTGCTAAGCAAATCGTCGGTAAGTATCGTCCTGTCTCTGCAGATTTCTCACAAAAGAGCGTGACAGAGCGATACGTAAGTATGTGCTTAGTAAAATTCTCAACTCAGAAACCGGGCCTTAATCGATTGGCGAAGTTAAGCAACATCGGGCGCGGTCAGTCTTTGGATATGTGACCTCTAGTGGCAATAATATCCGAGCGCTTCCGTGCTTCGGAAGGCACGTTAATAACCATCACTAAGCCATGTCAGAGGCCCTTTGGGCAGCCTTAAAATCTGACACCAGGGGTGGCGACTACCTCATACGATAACCTAACCTAACTGTTATATTTTTGTTAATTTGACAGATCTAAGCAACCAAGTGACAGAATCAAAACCGACAAAAACTCAAAACTAACTCCTCGATACCACGGGCAGGGAATAATCGGTAAATTACGATCGTGCCCAGACCGACACGGAAGGCAAGGGTTGGTACCCTTCATAATTATCCCTCACGCACACAGAAGCATTAGCACAACTATAAAACAAGGCAACTACTTAGCGTTTTCAAATTAAACACACTAATCACGCATACTAGCGTAGGTAAGGGTCGGCGTATACTTTGAGAGAGATGTGGGTTTTCGTTTGTAAAATTTATTCAATAAATGATTTAAAAAGTGGAGATATCTCGAGGTTAATATCAACAAATTATCAACATTGACTTATCGCAAAATTCAAGATTATAATTGTGCACAAATGAGCACAAGTTCACAAAGCACTTCATAGATAGCGCCTACAGGCGTGCTTGGCCATAGAAGAACCGGAAAATGGCTGTCAAAATTAATCTGTGCTAAGCGAAATTTGACAGCCGTATTCTGGTTGCGGTTGGACACGCCTGTAGGCGCCATCTATGAAATGCTTTGTGGATTTGTGCTGAAAACGGCTTATTATTCATTATGTCATCTTCATGCGCCAAGCAGGAATTAATTAGAGATTAAATGTTTAACTTTTCAACTGCGAAATTAAATAAATGTATCAATAATGACGCGCCACAAAAAAAAATCGGGTCTAATACCTGCTTAGAGTATGTGTATTAGATATTATCAAAGTTAAAGGGTTTTATTCAATGTGCCTTAAATAAATTGTTTACTTTGAACGTCAAAATATTATCAAAAGTAAAAAAAAGTATACATATATGTATAAACCAAATATACCTATTACTATCTAATACTAAGTATCTAGCTAATCTTATCTTATCTGCACCAAGCCCCGCAAGTGTGCTGCGGCCCTAAGCCCGTACGGACGAGGCGCTAGGATCGATAGAGTGTCTGTGTGCGTGCTGATTATAATGAAGGGTTGAGGGGGTCCAAATTAAGTGGCTCGGGCCGTACACCCCGATCTGGCGGCGGTTCAAGGCGTCTTTTGCCACTACGGCTACCTAACTACAAGTGCATTGGAGTAGTGTTTTTGGTTACTGGCCAGCTTGTTCAATGTTTTTTCCTTTTTTGGTGCTCACTCATACATTACACAGTTCTTTCAAGGTCACTAGTGCAACATATAGCGAGCAATGGCGGAATAAAATTCTCGCGACATTGAGCCAAAGTTTTGAAAACAGCGATTGAAAATCTTTCGGACTCGTGGCGGCAGGCTCTATATTGTTCATCATCATCATCATTGTATTACGTAGAGACTAGTGTTCTTACAAACTTGACAGTATTAGGATCAATGACATTTAGGCAAAACACGACTTAGGTAGTTCATCTACGCTTAAGGTACATCGGTCTTAAAGGCAAAGAAGGATCAAACAGGAGATTTCATCGCGTGTCATTGAGCGACCTATAAGTTACGAGATGTCATTGTAATGAGAACTCAGTATTTTATTTACAAAACTGGATTTTAATTTTATCGTAATACAAGGTGTTGTTTCTTTACTATAAATAATAATTTTGTAGTTTAAATGCACTTCCGCCAAACAGTCGCAACGTCGACTTTTGAAAAAATATATTTGCTAAGAATACAAATACTCGTATACTACTAATACTACTTAGTAGCTTTGATGCCTTTTTTATCTCCCCTTATAACGATAGTTACAATCAAGATATTTATATATATATTAGTCATGCACCCAACATTCTTAACCAAATAATCGTTTAAAAAAAATAAGGTTTTTTGCCTATTTGACCGTCACTGGAATAGAAGCTGGACGAGTCCATTCCATCTGGACATGTCCCACCATCGTTAAAGCAAGTTGGGAAAACCTAATTAGGACACCGGTATACACACGCTGCCTGTATACAGGCAATCTGAGGGCGTACTGTTACCAGCTTTTAAAAAAAAAAATCAGAAAGAGGAGCGATCGATTAATTAGCGTTATTACATACCGTAGAGCGATTCATCTGTCGTAATTAGTACGGGCTGGGTACCCAAACTAAAAGGGCACACAAGGTCCACATAGAAAGTTCTCTTTTCTTTTTGGTTTACCTAAAGTACAAGAAAATCTTGGAAAATATGGCTATCTATTAAATTTTGTTATCGCGATTATGGCAACGATTTCTTGAAAAAAAAAAAAACCTTGCAGTCAATTTGAGTCTATGAAAAAGTCCTTAAAAGGCGCATCAGAGATACTTTCATCATTATTTTCATTTGCATTCACGTCGCAAACTTTTGCTTGTAGAGCTTCAGGGAGTTACCTAATTTGTAGAGGCCTTAAGAGGCCATAAAAACTGCACAAACACTGGTAAACAGTGCTGCGCAAGAATGATCTATACACTTACCGAAATAGAGTTGATGGGGCATTAAATAAACGCCGTGTGCCTGTGCTTTAACCTAAATACGCCCAATTCCCAACGAAAACTTCCATAAGCACTGCACATTTAAGACTCTCGGATGAAGTTGAAACCAGTCGCCTTTCCCGATCATTAGTGTTGCCTTAGTGTCGCCTTTCCCAACTTAGTGAATCTCTTAGTTCAGACACCGATCTTGAACCTTCTGACCATTCCACTCCGCGCCGTGTACCCTTCCCGCGCAAAAAATAATGACGCACCCTAAAACACTTTCTACTTTTTTTTTCATCTGCCCATTTTTTAATCCAATTTGTCGAGGATTATGTTCGTAATTATATTTTTCCAATTGCCGCCGGGAAATGTGTACGGCTGATTGCCATGAGAGCCTGCCTGCTCTCGATTAGGCTGCTTTATAATAATTAGGTATACTAGTAAGCCTTGAAAACCGATAAAACGTTACATACAATATCTAGGACATATGATTTATAGAAGTGATACAAAAGGTCCTAACTCTTTTTGCAGCGTGTAAACTACTGGTCAACAGGATGACATTTCTGTAGAAAAAGTTTGAGAAAACGATTTGTATTTTATAACCTTAAGTTTTCTTGGTTTTGGATTTAGTTCAATCAAATTCAAACACATGATTAGGTGCGTAAGTGCAATTGCATAGTTTTAAGTTGTCAAAATCAATAAAAACCATATTTTAAAAATTATGTTCTCCCGCCACAGCACTTACCTACATTTTATTAATTTAAAAATCAACGGATCGTCCTAGAGCAAAAAAAGTGGGTTTTAGAATCTGGGATCTAGACTATAGGTCTTAAAATAGTTAAGCCTAAGGATTCTCATTTGACGGTTCGTTTTTTAGCAAAAGATGCGTCAAAAAGAAGTTTTTTTTTTTTCATTGGCAGCGCTAGTATGCCTTTACCGTCGCCTTAAGTAACCTTCTGTTCTTGTTGGTGACATCTGCAGAGACAGAACAATTATAAGTATTGTCATAGTAAAATTCTAAATTCATAAATCGGAGGTACGTAACTCCATCTTATAATGAGTATTTTTCTCTAAGTTCGCTGATTAATTGCCTCTTAACCCGAGTATCGATGCCGACAAAAGAAGCTATCACACTTTACATACAAACGAAGTAGCCACAACACGGCCTATTAAAGTTAAGTAGTACTCAACCCAACGATCTTGTACTTAAGGCCATTAGGCGACCAACTCGTAATAATGCTCACTCACACGCGCACACGCGCACACAAACACGCTGTATTAGGAGAAATAATTACATGTGACGTTTTAACACTAAATAGTTAGACTCAACCTTTTAGTGCGACAATTCCTTCAGTCTATAAAGTGGATCAATGCTATGAAAGTTGCACGAAAAAAGCTTGTTTATTTGAACGAGCGAGCGAAGTTCTCTGGGTCTACTAGAATCTTGTAGACTACTTGTAAATTGTTTTGAGATATCGGAAGCAAATAAAACAGTTGTAATCTAAGTGTCGACAAATCGAAATGTGATTTAATCTAAATATTTACTTACTACTATTTAAAATATTTTTTCATTAGAAACAGTTTCTGGTGAGCGACGCTTCTATGCATTATTTTATGATCGTCATAAGAAGTTGTTGCATGCATTAGCTATGATTGGTGTTGCTTTAATTTAGATCACTTTTTGTTTTTTCTAAAGCACTAACCCGTTCTAGGGAATAATTTAAACATTCATCACACCAGATGGCGCCCCCCGTCCAGTAGACGGAGACTAGTTGAAGAAATTCGCATCGACAGTTACTTGACTCGGTAGCTCAATTGGTAGAGCGCCTGCACGGTATGCGAGAGGTTGCGGGTTCAAGTCCTGTCCCGAGTGAATGTTTTAATTTAGATCGTTATTATTTAAAGTTCCAATACTAATAAGATCACTTAATAAGTTTTGCAGCATTATTTATTAGGGGTCTCAATAATACACTCTACATACTTGCAATATTAAATTACTCAACATCTGCCCCTCTACCCTTGACGCATTTTTCCAACACGGCCGCACTATGGCGCAATTTACAAAATTTTATATTTTACAAATTAAGACGCATTTTGTGTTTTTATTGAATAAAACAGTCTTACCTTTGAATAAACATTACAAAGTATTTAAAATCAAAGCATTGCTATGCGAATTCAAAGAGAAATTAATTTTAAAACTTTTTCAATTTGATCGCAATAGCGCCAAGGGTAACCCCCCTGAAGCGTCTTGAGAAATAACACGTTGTTACAGATTTTTCTCATTCATAATTAGTATCATCGTAAAGTTTCTGGATTTATTTGGAACCTTGAAAACATGCAGCCTCATACAATTTATATGTTGGAGGATTCAATATTGTAGGTCCTTTTCCGCCAACTGCATTGTAGTCAAATTTTTTTGACATTTCTAATAAGATGTTACTCAAAAGGTTCTAATCTAATCAAAATCAAAATGTTGCGCCTCTTAATTAAGAACTTGTTGTCTATAAAATAAGGTTCAAATTTTGTTCGTCTAAAGCCCAACGTTTTTGTTGTTCATAATCCAAGAAACGTAACCCTTTAGTTAGAACAAACTTAACAAAGAACCATAATTCAGCGTCATCGACCGTTAGTCCAATTCGAACCCTAGACTTATACGAAAAAGTCTAATTGCACCTTAATGACTGCGACACACACACCTATACACACATCCACAACTACATCTACACGATCTTCACTAACAATATAAGAAGTGACGATTGTCAATTTGTATGTGACTTTTTCTCAAAGGTCACCCGCCTAGACCCCTCCGGACTCGTGGTCCTCCCAAGATGTTCCTCTGGGGGGACTACAAGGAATTTTGCTTTTACTCGTTGTCCCCCTGACTCACACTTGACCAGAAATTGTGGTATGTACATGGTACAAGAATTTATACCCTTTGTCCACAAAAATCCATTGAAAAGATCCATTGATGGATTTTTGTGGACTTTATGTCCACTTTCATCCATTACTCGGGACTATTTGTACGGAATGTTTTTTTTTGGACAAAAGCAAAAGTCCAAGTGACAGATGTCAAAGTGACATTTATGATTTCTTTTTTATACAGAAGACAAAAAAAAAAGTAAGATGAACCCTGTACAATTGTACATGTCCCACTAGCTGGGCAAAGGCCTTCTCTCAGAGAGAGAGTTCGAGCTTAAGGCGCTGGGCATAGTGAATTAGCCCGCGCGCAAAAAAAATGCACAAAATCGATTCCTGTATCTAACAGACTAAAAAAATCGAAAATGTTCACATATCAAACCCTAGAATTAGGTGAGAGCAATCTAAAACAGCCAGTTTTGTGTTAATACCCATAACAGATTGCGAGATATTTTGTTTGAAAAAAAGTGCGCCGCCTATTTTTTTTCATCAAAAATATCTTCAAAACGTTTACGAATCTCAACACAAAACTGGCTGTGTTAGATAGGTCTCACCTAATTCTAGGGTTTGATATGTGAAAATTTTCGACTTGTTTAGTGTATTTGAAACAGGACTCGATTTTGTGCATTTTTCTTGGCGCGCGGGCTATTTAGTATGCACCGCGCCTTAATCACCACGCGTGCTCAATGCGGGTTGGCGATTTTTGCGTTGAGGGTATAATGCCTCACACGCTCAGGTTCACTCACGATGTTTTCCTTCACCGTCAGCGAGTGGTATTGCTACTACAAATTCACAATGTACGTAACTTTGAAATTAAACAAAGTAATAGATACATGCCCGCATCGGGAATCGAACCTAGGACCTTTCACTTCAGAGTTCTACCCACTAGACCACCACCGCTTAGCTTATGATAACGCAGTAAGCGCTGCGGAATTCTGGGACAAAACAATTTAGGCGAACTATCTATCGCTATCTGCCATAGATAGCATACAATTGACTTCCCTTTAAGCTAGGCTGACTAAGCTGCAAGAATGGTGTAGGTGCTGGAAAAGCCTACTGGTCACTTCAGTCATCTAGTATGAGTGAAGGTGCCACTGGACGCTGTATCAATCATCTCATTACGTAGACGCAAAGACCTAATAGTTGCGGATTTCTTGGCCAAAAAATTTTACTCTGAAACTGAAGTATGCCATCGATACTCTAAGAAGGAGATGTTAGGACCGGTGGCACGGACAAAGCCGCAGGCGAAAGGCTAGCACACTTCTGTACACAAAGTGCCTGCTAATTATACATCATTACCGCTAATTGTACAATATTCCCGCTAAGAAGTATTCGCTACTATTAATGACAAAAGCAATTAGGCCGCCTGTGCGTGTGTGGGTGTCTGCGTCTGTGTGCTGTGTCAATAATTGTGTGCTGTGTGTTGTTGGGTTGTAGCTAGGGTTGCCAGGAGAGAAGGTCTAAATACCCGGACGGGTAGGAAACAAGTCTTTCATAGAACAAAAATATGAACGTTAACTTTGTGTTTTTTTCAACATTTTCAAAGGACAAATGCAATATTTCTAAAAGCTCTCTATCATACACATAGAGCACAAAAACAAGAAAATATGTGCAAATTGACTTATCAAAAGAATAGAAGAGAGAACTCTTTATTGCACAAAAGGAAGAATACTACAGAACTTCTTACAACAAAATATAGTACAAATGGCGGCCTTATCGCTAAAACCCATCTCTTCCAGACAACCTTGTTTTATTCTAGACAACCTCCTAAATCAGCTGTGTTACTGTTTTTTTTGTTGTTTAGAATAATGAAAATAATACTGTTTTATTGTCGTGAAACACACATCGCTGAACAAAAATGTGAAAGTTGTACATTTCCCGCTACGCTCTTTTCGTAGACCCTTAAATACGAAATGTCCTGAAACAGTTAAAAACTTTGGCAACCCTATAGGTTGTAGACGACTTCTAGTCGTAAGTACATGCATAAGATGGTCGAGAACTCTTTGAACAGATCGTAAGACACTACAGGTCACCAGTTCAATAGGTTTGTACTGAGTATCATGTCTTGGATTGCCTGTACTTATTTGCAATTGTCAAGGTCTTTGATTAAAGTTAATTACTCATTTAGTCTAATTATCGGAATGTTTCAAGGGTTCTTAACTAAGGTATCAAGATGCAGTTATTCTGCTCGTATTTTCATTTCTACCCGAATGAATAAAAATACACGCATAAAAATATCATTGATATTGACTTAGGCGACTACTAATTTAAAAAAAACTTACTTCTTTGCTTTCATCTTCGTAATGAGATGATTATACAACGTCTAATGGCACCCTCACTCACACTAGATGGGTGTAGTGACAACTCGGATGATGCAGTGACTCGGACATTGTTAAGATCGACATAGACAATAACCTACTTGGTAACTCAATTGGTAGAGCGCCTGCACGGTATGCGGGTTCAAGTCCTGTCCCGAGCGAATTGTTTAACCTTATAATTTTTTTATAATGTTTCCAGCAGTGCTTTAAAAAAACGATTGTTTAGAGTATGTACTAATTAACACAATAAGTATTTAAATATAAAAAAAGCATCCGACATTTTAAAGTAACGATAATACCTATGTTAAAAGATGTAATATCCTTAAAACTTTCGGTTTATCGTTTCGGGGTCTCTAACAATGTTTTTTTATACCATATAACTATGTTGCCAAGAATTGTGGGCCTTCTTTTACTTACTTTGGAAAAATCAAAACACAATCTGACGTCACACATCAAACTAAAGGCTCCATCACACGAGCGGAACAATAGACGCGCGAACAATTCGGGCGCGCGATAAAATATGCATCGCGTCGCGTCGCGTCGCGCGATCATAATCGAAGTGTAATTAGCAGCTAATGCATGCCGGTGGGCCCCGCCTTGCTCCACAGTGCGCTATTGACTTTACATCGGGTGCTGTTACACTGGGCCCACACTCGCCAAGCTCGAGCAAGAAAATCGCAGTGGTATAATCCGTGCGGAATCAGAATGGGATAATACCTTTTGGAACTGAATCGAAAATGACAGTTCTCGAGTAGCGTCAGTAAAAAAAATTTTAGTTCTACGTTCTATCATAGGGTTATGAAATTGGAAATACACAAAAATGTTTAAGGTTTGTAATCTAAAAGGATTCAATGTTATTGTATTATTGAATAAAACGTGATAAAAATCGAGCAGACACCCACGTGCACAGAAAACACAAGCAAGTTTCGACGCGAGTTTGCCATAGACAATTAGAGTTTGCCGAAATGCTGACGCTACAGGTCCGCGAGCTGCTCAGTTCCAAAAGGTATTATCCCATTCTGATCCCGCACGGATTATATTATTTTTTTTTTTCATTCAATAAACAGCCAATAGGCAACGTACAATCGGCCACACGCTACGATATCCCTTTTTGTTCAATTGCCGCGGGTGGTAAGACTTGCCATGGGGTATCTGTGACTGTTGCCGACAGTACAATGTAAGTCTACCGACAGAATAGGAGACATGTAGATGATGCTATTAACTTTACTGGGTGCTGTTGGGCTCGAGCGAAATATTTGCGAAATCTCGCACTTTAAGTGCGAGGTGATTATTTGCAACCGTTTTTATCTCCAAATCTAACCACAAATAGGGACCCCTTTCGTATAAAACTAAGAGGGATAATACAACAATAAAATCGTCGGTAATATGTAAATAAAGTTGCAGCTTTATCAAACAATCACCCACAGGCGGAACATGCCTGCTTATTTCGCAAGCAATTTATTTGAAAACTGTCTCTTCACTTTTTCGCGCGTCTGTGCTGAGTGTGACGCAGGGTTTAATGCTGGAGTACTTATAATAGGGCGAATGCATCGTTGCATTATTGTTGAGGTTCTATTCCTGCTCACTCTTGTTTCTACAATATAATATTATTACATGTCGGAGGTTCGATGCCAAGTTTGACTTTAATATTTTTTTTACCCGACTGCAGTGAAGCCCAAAAAAGGTTTAATTACTTTTTGTTTTTTCTAAAGCAGTAACCCGTGCTAGGGCATAATTTAAACATTTATAATAAGTTGAAATGATTCACTCAGGACAGGACTTGAACCTGCAACCTCTCGCATACCGTGCAGGCGCTCTACCAATTGAGCTACCGAGTCAAGTAACTGTCTATGCGAATTTCTTTGGTGGAGCGCCTGCACGGTATGCGAGAGGTTGCGGGTTCAAGTCCCGAGTGAATTTTTTCAACTTATTATAAAATGTTTAAAAGGTTTAATTAGTTTTAAAAATTTTGTTCTTTAGTAGCATAAATTAGGTAACAGATGCAAAGGTTTAACCATAAGGGAAAACCTGATATCGCTAACAGTAACTTTTCCTCTTGACCTTTCTACTAAACTTACCTGTAGTGGTAAGTTATAATTATAATTAATCAGCCACTTACCAATAGCGGCAGAGCTGGTGACCATTCAAATTATTTTATCGTACAAGGCTGGGAGTTGGTAAGCTGATGGAGTAGACTTCGCTGAGTTTGGGAAAAATCTTTTTTGGGCGGTTGCGGTTGAAAGTTAGATTTTTTTTTTACTTTGAAAGTTTAAATGTTTGGGTTAATTATCTTTTTTTTGTACATGGCTGGAAGTTTCTAGGCTGCTTATTTAGACTCCCTCCGCTGGTCACGAAATCAATATTATTATTTTATTGGTCGAGCGTGGTTGTAACTTTCTAAGTCCTTTTTTTGTAAACCAAATATTTACACTTTCTAGACTCAGCGTTAGAGTACTCTATCAGCCTACCAACTCCCAGCCTTGTACGATAAAATAAGTCGAACGGTTACCGGCTCTCCAGCTTCTATGAAATATTATGGGTAAAATATGTAGGAACTGCTCTAAAAAGAGCGAACCAAAGTCTATAGAAAACGATAATTAGTCCAACTATAACAACACTAAACAATTCTGTAGTTGGCTGGCACTGATTAACATTCCGTACAATTTTGTTCCATGCCGTTTATAGACTAAGTAACACCAGAAGCTAAACACAATACAAATTCTCATAATATTACTCACTTACTTACTTTATTGCACACATGAAAAATTATAACATTATGTAGCAACATATAGGTACTTACGTAACTTTACAAAACTCAAGCCATTCGCAAACCGTGAAGTAAAACATCGTGAGGAAACCCGCGGAGTTCTTTACTGGATTCATCCCGATACATTTTTTTGTAAGAAAAACGGGAAAATATTTTAAGAAAATCAGAAAAGTATTATAAGAAAATCGAAAAACATATTTTCAAGCAAACCGCGGGTTTCCTCACGATGTTTTCCTTGAAGTTTTCACAGTTTGCAAGGGACTTTATTTTATTTTCAAAGCAGCCTTAAAATAATTATTTGATTCTCAGATGCGCAGGTATTCTTTATTTTTCTTATTGTTAGATAGATAGATAGATAAGACGTTTATTGTTCTTAACTATGATCATAAATCGTACCTCAGAACTTGGTGTTGATCAACAGCTTCCTTGCATTTGTATTTATTTTGTGGCAAGACTCTTTAGCGCGCATTTTAATTATGCTTATTAACAATTATACCCAATCCAGATCTGGGTCAAGTCGGATACTCATACTCTACCAACATAAGAGACCTACACTATCGTACTAAATAGTATACCATGTGGGTCACCATAAACGTTGAGCGTATCTAGCGTAGATTGGTATCCTGGTGATCTATGTGGTGATATAATAATTGGCATAATAAAGGTCTCAAAAAGGATGGTTGTTATAAAGGCGTGGCTACACTCAGCTACTTCCATGTACAGCGACGTTTTGCGCAAAAAACGTGGTATGTTGTAGGTACTATCATATGGCTTCCACAAATTTTGTCAAAAAAAACCATGAAGACAAAAAACATGATAACATTTACCTTCTTATCAGCTCGAGTTTAATTTATGGCAATAAGCGGTTGTAACATTTTTCAGTGTTCTCGCTCAATTATATTATTTTGTACATTTCAAAACCATCGGTAAGCAAAATGCTAACTTGTGCAGAATTTGTGCAATCAAAAGATCGGACGTGTAGCCGGAGCTTTAGTGGTTATTAGCACAAATAAATCAAGTGTGCTTACAAGCCATGATCTCATATTGAGGCCAACGTCATGATTATACCATGTTTTATACTTATTTATGTCATAATCATTAATTGTGGCACCCAGTTTTGTGTCCGTCATTATAAGTTTATGACCTTACTAGTAATCGGGTGCGACTTTGTCCCTTCCAAAAATATATTATTTATGACACAGCTATGTGTATATCTTTTGAATTAGTGATTTCCATACACCGACCTACTTAGCAAACGTAAACGGAATTTACGGAATGATGCGTAGTAAAAAACGTTGCGTACGGTAACAAAACTACTTTTTTCGATTGTAAGTAATTGGTGAAATCAACAAAATAACATGTTAACAATCAATTCCAAGTAACTATAAAGAGAAAACTAATCGGCCGCCTATAAAGAACCCGATAAAATTACAAAAGAAATCAATAAAAATAATTAAAGTCTCTAATCGCACCAATTAGTGGGTGAATTTATGGTTTCGCTTATTAAAGTTTAATTGAAAGCATACGGGTCGCTTACAAAATGTAACTGTTAGGGAAAAAAAACTTCTCGATCAAAAGGAATTAGCATAATATTCAATAAATTATTCGATTCCTTCAACTCAATCAATTTCCGCAAGTTCGATAATTTAAAAATCGAATTAACATCGTGGAATATTATTCGTCTCATTATTTTTAAAAGAAGAATTATATTCCAGCCAGCCCTGATTGGCTGGGTGTTTTGCGAGCGGCATTATGAAGAGAAAAATAAAAACAAAACGCTCGAATGTTCGCGCGCAACCAAATCCACACACGCGCCCTCCGGTGCACCCTATTTTGCTGACAGAAAAAAACGCGGCAAAATAAAAATCCACCATATTAATTAGGTCTTGGCTTGAGCACTGGCGTTTGTCAGCACAATAATAATTAACACAGGCTGTAATGAAGCGTGTTATAAAAACTAATTGGTTGCCAGCCGTTTTGTAAGGGTAAGTAGGCCGGTTTTGTGAACCCAAGTTCTCTCATTTGGTAGATTGATTGGTGCCACTTTTGTTGTGAGTTCCACTGTTGAGGAGGTGGTAAATTCCATAATTTATTGTTAGGCATAGCTTAATTGGATACCAACTCTAATTTATCAGTTCTTGTTCATCTAAATTACTTCTCGTTTAGGTAGGTACTAGGACGGACTCAAAGACGGTTGAAGTATGAAAAAATTAGTAAAAACATAACATAACTTACCAAAAATCATCAAATACTATGCTAGAAGAACAGTTCCTCTTGCAAACTAAGTTCTAAATTGACGACTCTTTGAAGTTAAAAGCCTCGCTATTTGTAGGATGTATACCAAAGTAAAGTAACAACACACGGTAACGGCAATTATCACTAATGATTATAGTGCCTTTATTACTTATGTCCATTAGGTGGAGTTGGTGTATTAGAGCTCGCGTTGCCTACTCATTAGCTATGGGTCTTTTTAATAATCCATACTTAGTAGCAAGGATATCATGTCCCCATTAACTTCCACTGGATTGTAGAATCCTTAGAGATCGCCTGCTTTGTTGAGATCTTGTGAATTAAAACTACACGAAAAATCGCACGTCGCGTAACTCTTGAGTCAATGAGTTTGGCTTTAGTATGACAGCCATCACAGTCAGCATTTGTTTCCGCCATGCTATGCTGGCAGAACCAACTTATGACTAGTGGTTCGCCCCGAACTATGAACTCGCGACCCCATATCTTAGCAACCCCTCGACCGATTTGGCTCATGTTCGAACTTAAAAATTCTCTTGGCCTCATTTACCTGCCTACCAAATTTCATGACGATCCGACTAAATTTACTCAAGTTATCGTCGAACGAACATTCATACATACATACATACAAACGCCGGATTGTTCCAGTAGACTCGGTTGACTTCGCTCGCTCGTTCAACTAGTGGTTCGCCCCGAACTGTGAACTCGCGATCCCATATAAACTTAACAACCCCATATCTCGGCAACCCCTCGACCGATTAGGCTCATGTTCGAACTTAAAAATTCTTTTAATTTAATTTACCCGCTTACCAAATTTCATGATGATCCGACCAAATTTACTCAAGTTATCGTCGAACGAACATTCATACATACATACATACATACATACAAACGCCGGATTGTTCCAGTAGACTCGGAGAACTTCGCTCGCTTCGCTCGCTCGTTCAACAAGAGGTTATTGAACGAGCGAGCGAAGCGAGCGAAGTTCTCCGAGTCTACTGGAACAATCCGGCGTTTGTATGTATGTATGTATGTATGTATGTATGTATGTATGTATGTATGTATGTATGTATGAATGTTCGTTCGACGATAACTTGAGTAAATTTAGTCGGATCGTCACGAAAATTGGTAGGCAGGTAAATAAGGTAAAGAGAATTTTCAAGTTCGAACATGAGCCAAATCGGTCGAGGAGTTGCTGAGATATGGGGTCGCGAGTTCAAAGTTCGGGGCGAACCACTAGTTGAACGAGCGAGCGAAGCGAGCGAAGTTCTCCGAGTCTACTGGAACAATCCGGCGTTTGTATGTATGTATGTATGTATGTATGTATGTATGTATGTATGTATGTTTGTATGTTTGTATGTTTGTATGTATGAATGTTCGTTCGACGATAACTTGAGTAATTTTTGTCGGATCGTCATGAAATTTGGTAGGCAGGTAAAAGAAAATAAAAGAATTTTTAAGTTCGAACATGAGCCAAATCGGTCGAGGGGTTGCCGAGATATGGGGTTGTTAAGTTTGTATGGGATGAGAGAGGGCGCCACTGCTGCCTCTCAGTAACATTAAAATAGTGCTAAAAAGTGATTTTAAAAGTGATAAAAACGTAAATCTAATCAGTAAACAGTGAAAGCAGTGATAAAAACTAACAAAAGTGAACTATAAATACAAATTCTGTTTGGAAACAATATTGTGGATATCGGACGTAAAACTCAGTGGAAAGAATAAAAATAAACTTTTACGGGTCGCGAAATAATCCGTAACAAGAACTCTATTTTAATCCAATAAATCCAAAAATAACCAAAAATTTTGCTAATTGCTAAGGTCCAAAATACACCAGATTAGAAAATACAAAACAGCGCCATCTATTAAAAAAAAAAATGTTATTCTACTTCCTAACAGAGGGCGTGACTATTTTTTTTTATCAGAGCCATCTAGTGTTCAAAATTATAAACCAAAAAGTCCTTATGCTCAACAACAGAGGTCGCTTTACTTCAAAACTACAAGAGAGTCCTATACAAAACGTAAAATGGAAGAAATACAAAATGATCTAGAGGCACAAAAACTTGAAATAAGAAAAAGCGGCGAACAAGTTACAGAAAACATTCAAAGAATGTTTGGCGAAAAACTAAAAATGCTAGAAGAAAAATCTGAAAATCTTGAAAAACGAGTGGAAAATCAAGAGCAAAGACTGTAGGTACTATCTAGAAAAAAATGGTAGACAGAAAAAAATGGTTTTCTTTGGCGTCGAGAAACGTGAAAAATCGTAGTTTGAGTATTTCTATTCTTAATGATTGAACATTCTGCATGTGAAATGAAACAAAATGAAAAAAAAAATTAATATCACATTAATTGGATTGTAGTACTACGGCGTGCGTGGGGACGTATCCAACACGTAGAGGCCCGTTTCACAACTTTGATCTGATGTAAGGAGGTGCACCTGTTGGGTACCCCAGAGCGCAACCAAACACACAAAAATACACCTGAGAATCCCCATCAGGTGCATCACCTACATTGACCTAGTGCGACGTGACTATTCGCATCCTCAAGGTCCATTCTGCGAGGGCACCATACACCAAAATACACCAAAATCGCAGTACTTTCCCGTCAAGTGTACAGGTCACGCCGACCTGATGCATTGTGGGTACACAAATTGGGTCTACCACCTGACCACACTACAACACAAAATGCACTCTGGTGGCTTTCCCGCAATGAACACAGGCTATTGTAGAGTTGGATGGGAGCAAATAATTGGGTTATGGGGATGCATATGGATGGACTGGGTAACTGGGCTATGGGGTTGAGACAACGGTCGTCTGCCACTAAAATGTCGGGAACCACACGGGGGTTATTACTATTATTAAGTTTATATGGGGTCGCGAGTTCATAGTTCGGGGCGAACCACTAGTTTAAGTGAGTATGTTGTAGAGATACACGGAGTTTTAGTTTAGTTAGGCGATATGGTCCTTTATAAAATTCGCTCGCTCGTTCTCCGAGTCTACTTGAACCATCCGTCGTTTGTATGTTTGTATGTTCGACGATAACTACATACAATTTGGTAGGTGTGTAAGAAAATGTAAGATGTAGCCTGTAAAATTTGTACTGTCGGCCACAGTCACAGATAACCCATGGCAGCTCTTACCGCGCGCGGCATAAGGGTGCCAATCGAACAAAAAGGGGTATCCTAGCGTGTGGCCGACTGTACATTGGTACATAAAGACGATGGGAGAGTTTAATTTTCATGTTGACCAGTGTAGGTTATTAGTAGTGAAATTTCATTTAATAATTCACAGAATTACAAAGGAAATGAAATTGTGTGGAGTCGTTACCCCGCTATACCCGCCACGGGGTAAATTTTTTAATAATCCAAATAGCCTATTTGCTACCCTTTGGTAAAGTTCTTCTAATGGTGAAATAATTGCTCCAAACTACACCTCTAAGTTGCCACGTTTTTCGTTATACGCTCTACATTCTACATTATACTGTCGAATCCATTTTGTTTAAGAAGTTTCAAAGATTAGGAGGTAATGGAAATAAGTTGAATGAGACTATGACGCTAGGACTTTTCAATGCATGGACAAAAAACTAGGGACATTTTTTACTTGTAGATGTGATACTTTTCGGTTCAACTTAAGTAACGCGGCGAGAAATGCAAAATTTTCACAGGTTTTTTTTTTGCTTCCCCGAACATTTGGGCTTTCCCGCCACGCTATTTTCGTTGAACCTTAAGTTGGCTAATTTAAACTTCTTATGACAAAAACGCACTGCTAAGTTTGAGTTTGATTAAAATATGTTATGCGAATTAGGGCACTATTTCGATGTCCGCAAATGTGCTGATTAAAAAAGCAGCCAGAGATAGTGTGAAAAAGTTTAAAAAAAGAACACTGTCAAAAGAGTTCCCTCCATAATCAAAAAGGTTTACAATAAAAGAAACAAAAACTAGCGTTCCAAAAGCAAAAACTGAACGGCAAAGTGCATGCATTCGAAAATCATCCACTGCTCCACTAATATAACTGTCACGTAAGTTCGTTCCTAGTGCAGCCATTAGTTCCCAACGCCAGGGCCGGACTCCGCGCCATTAAGGAAGGGAAATTAGTGCATTATTGACTGATTTCCCTTCCCAACTAGCTGATAGACTGCGGGCCTTCGATTAAAAACACTAACGGGCGTGTTTGCTGCAATTAGGCGCGCGATCGATGGCGTTTCGTTTTTGGTCGCCTTTTTTGAGCGGAGTTAGGCTTGCGAATGTAGTTAGATTAGGTTTTGGGAGGGCTGTTTGAACCGGAGGTACATACGAGCGGATTTAAGAACAAACGATCTAGGATTTTGTAGATATCATAGCCTATCATATGCTTTACAGTAATGAGATTTTTTGGTTTCTGAACGTAAAGAAGATAGTGTGGGTCATGCTGATAAAACCGTTAAACTTTATTTAAATGGATAATTTAAACTGAAAACTGAAAAATGGTAGAATGATTCACTTTTACTTAAACTTGTGAAAATGCGTGATTATAACAATGGAAACGACTTGATTTTCAAGTTTTCCCAAACAAAAATATTTGATTATTTACAACATCCAAAACAAACTGAATAGGGTGGCTGACGATCACAAATAAAATGTAACCTCTAATGACCTACCCAAATCCCCACCCAGTTTCGTATTTAGGGAAAAAACCCCGTATACATAATTAGCCCTTGATTATCAGTCTATCGGGAGGCCGGCATTAAAAAAAAACTACCGAGCTATTAAATGCCATTACCGAGAATTAAGGTTTTTTCAGAAGTGCTATCACGAACACAACTCAATGATGGCGATACTAAAACTATTGCACTTAGGTGCTTAGTTTGACTATCAAAAGTTGTGATAAGTACTTACTTTGATTTACCTACTCGGGGAATAGCATGGGCAAAAAGTGTGTCGGAATCTAGAGGAAGATCAAAAACCAGATGGATTGACGTGGTCTAGTAAGACTTCATAGAATGCGGAGCCTCCGAAGACCAAGAAAATGTTGAAGTGGAAAGAGACAATTAGGAAGAACTGTGGGACTGGGATGTGGGACCAAAACTTAGAAAAGAGGTTTCGGAATTGTCAAATTGATAAGACTTTGCTTGGACACCATCTTTTTTGTTTAATCTATACTTATAATAAAACTCTAGCGAAGTCAATTCTGTACATTAAATATTTTTAGAAAAAAACTAGCAGGGGTTACTAAGTAAACTATACTGAATCCAAAAATGCAAAAAAAACGGTCTATGTCTGTCTGTCTGTCTGTCTGTCTGTCTGTCTGTCTGTCTGTCTGTCTGTCTGTCTGTATGAACACGATAAACGCGAAAACCGCTGAATAGTTTTCAACCAAACTTAACATGGTCGTAACTCACGTTTCTGGGCATAACTTAAGCTATCCGATGTTGAGAATACATTGCGGGTTGCAATTTTAACTTCGTTTTTTGTAAGAAATATTCATAATTTGGATATGGCTTCTTGAGAAGGTATGTTAAGAACGTGATACTAAACACATTTCTGAAAAAAAAATTTAAATGTCCGACCTTATTATGATGAGGACTATACGTGGTCTCCCGCTTTGTTGGCGGTCTTTTAACACTATGTTTAATATCACGCTACGACTTTTGGCATTTGGGGCGCCATATTATAAATGAAAAGTCGGCATTTGTTTTTATTTTATTTTGGCGGAAAATGTTAGTTAGTTCTACAAGCGTAGCATAAGGCCGGGTTAGAGCGTATCTATGGGTTTAAAACAATAAGGTCCACTTGCGTCAACCAGGGTTAGCCAGTTAACTCTGAGTTAACGTCAAAATTTGTATGGAAATGTCATGTTAACTCGGAGTTAGTTTGCTAACCCTGAGTGGCGCAAGTCCGCCTAAGGCTTTTTTTTGACGTTAACTCAGAGTTAACTGGCTAACCCTGGGTGGCGCAAGCGGACCTAAGTATCTTACTCTTTTGTTTCACGTAGAGCGGAATGGACAGAGCCATAGATACGCTCTAACCCAGCCTTATGATGCTTGCTTGAGGGAATTGTGAGTGGTTTTCGGTGGAGGTCGGACAAAGTTTATCGATGTTAGAAATGTAGTACTGTTGCGTCGCGGTCGAAAGGTTCTGGGTTTGAACCCACGCGAGGTTGAAATTTTTTTTTTGTGCATTTTTTTTAAATATTTACTGTACTGAGCCCAACTTGATATTAAAAAAAAAAAATTTTGTTTGCCGTAGAGCGGGATAGACAGAGTTATTTGCCGTAGATACGCTCTAGCCCAACCTTATGCTTTGTTTGCTGGCTTAGCATGAGAATGGGTAAGACCTTATCTATGGGCCTATAACTTTATCTATCCCACTCTACGTCGAGGGAGATACATATAAACCCCTTTACTTCCTAAGCAAATCTTATGCTAAGCTTCCTGGTATCTTACACGGGCGATACCTTAATCTAAACAAAAAATATTTTATTATAAATGTATTGTTTAGATTAGGGCACACACAGACAGACACACAGACAGGCACACCCTCATAAATACATAAACAGACACACACACACAAAGCTTTCAAACTTATGACACCCCTCTTTTTTGGTCGGGGGTTAACCAAAAAAAAAACCTTCCTTTTGAGTTTTCCTCCACAGTCGAATTTAAATTAAATGTCAAATGTGTAAAAACGCATACGAAGTCGCGGGCACAACTAGTTCTTAATATGGTGCAACTTTTAAGTCACCTTGCGAATACTTTTGTAAGCCCGAGTATGTACTAATAAAATTATTACATTGCATTCGGCACCCTTTTCCGTATCTCCGATCTGCCTCCGTATCTCCTTTTCCGTATCTCCGAAATCAGCCGTATCTCCGAAAAGACCATGAAAGTAAGTTTAGTAAAAGCTAGCAAATGAGTTTTTAGAAAAATCTATGTAAATAATTCGTTTGGTGTACAATAAATAGTATTCTATCTATCTATCTAAATCACGGGTTTCATCTCAATATCTAACTTCACTGATAGCAGCATGGCGTTGCCTGATATGCCCTCAGTTTATGAGCCCTAATTACCTACGCTACCGCGCAACTATCAAAACATAGAATTTATTCTTTCGCCTAATTGTCTTTAAGGTGTGACGGTCATTATTTTAATTGCAACATTGGCCAGCTTAATTGTGTGTAGCTCCTATTTCTTTTTTTCTAACCTACTTTAAAAAAAGTGGAAGTTTTCAATTCGACGCGTATGTTTTTGTACGTTCGGGGTACCTATGTCTTCGTCAAATTCTAATGGATTTCAATGACTGTTTTTTTAAGTATGTGAATATTTATGCCGTTGGGTTGGTCCCATATTTTGGTGACGATCTGATGAAGAACGTCGGAGATGGAGAACGTAACTTCTCAACCCGACAGCAGCTAACTAATCACTTGCAATCAGTGATAATGCAAACCACAAACAAATATGAACTACGAAAAAAAGTTACAAAACTAAAAACCGACTTTAAGGGTGGACGATAGCAATGTGGCGGGATATTCTTTGTTCAGCGATTCAGGAAGCAGTGGCACTGCCCAAAAAATTTGTCGTAGACCAGAACACATAATCGGCTGAATTATTGTTGTTCTGTTGTTTACAATCATAAAAAGAATAATATGTTATAATTATTGCCGCGAACGAAAAATCGCTGTACAAAAATAGCTCAGTTTAGCTACAAAATGTAAAAAACTGTGAAAATTTTGAATTTTCCGCCACGCTGCTTCTTCCAGCCAGCACGCACCGAAAAGGCATTTTTTTTTTGGGTCGGATTTTAATTTTGTTTTTTTTTTTAATTATTTTCATGCGACATGGAGAGGTGTAATAACGCGTCCTTATTTCGCTTTATAATAAGTTACGCGGCAGTGAAAGAAGGGAAATTATAGGCAATCATTTCGTGTTACTTTTGTTGGCGGCATTCTTTATTTCTTTGATCAGGGGTTGTCTAGTATTGTGACAGTTAAGTAAAAGTATGTGCAGAGGGGAACGCAGGGGATGCAAACCTTTTTCCTGTGGTTTCAAAATCGTTTCATATTAGGGCCCAGCGTTTTCCCTTAGCGCCCATCGAGACGTGTTGTCTTTTTATATATACAGGGTGTTGTTTTGGAAAGTTACACCCGGCTCAGGGGTGATTATTTACACGACACTAAAGCCAGAAAAAATATAAAAAAATATATATATGTCAGTGAAAAATACTGAGATGTGGTACGTAGTAATATTAAGTATTAACGTAGTAACCGCGTCATAGCGACGAATAGTGTTAAGTTAGCAATAAGTTGTATTTAAAATAAGTTGTTTTAAGGTAAAGGAGGGCACTCTATACCCGACCAGATCAGAATAAACATGTAAATCTTATCCTGCATTTTAACATCAAGAACCCAGAACCTCATCATATTTCAATACCCAAAAATAATTAAATTGTGGCCGCCCGTACTATTACACTAACGCTAGCGGCGAGTCGGGCGCAACATCGCGCGCGCGCTTTGAGAAAGCGGGGGTGTCCGCACTTCGCGGTTATTATAGAACAACTTGAACAAGGTGATTTATGCATCAAAAAATTTTTATAAAAAAAAGAACTTTAAACGTTTTTAGTTTCAAGCGTTGCTCAAACTATCGTCCCTGACTCGGGTGTTACTGACCAAAACAACACCCTGTATATCTATCTAATATTTCAGTTGGCGTAGTACAAGAATGAGATATAGATTCATTCTATGTAGATCTGATATAGTGATAAGCCTACCTATACATATATAATAGCCTATCTCATTCTTGTGCTACGCCTGCTGACCGCGTAAAATGTCCATCACGTTGGAGGTTGTTTTAAACTCTTTGGAGGACATAAACATTAGTTTGAACAAACAAAGGCGTCATAAGCGGGAGACATTTTTTGCCCCGAGTCAATAAAAGCATTTTTTTTTTCGCGTCGAGCTCTCTCACTAGTGGAGGGGGGAATTGGACGCTATTTACCATACGCGTGGGGGCCCACTACTATTTTTTCACTTGATGCCTTCTTTTTGTTCCATTTTTGGGCGCGGCTGGACGGCCCGCCGTTCGATTCCGTAGTTTTTTTTTTGAGGAAACAAAAAATGCAGGAAAAAATGAGTAAATTGCATATTTGAACAACTAGTGGAGGCGGAAGCGGCCTAGTGGATACAAAATTGCGTGCGGTCCGGATTTTTTCATCAATGTTTATTTCGGGAAGAAAAGCTATTACTTCACTAAACTCCAATACATAAAGAGATTAAAACGCTCAACGGAGACATTCAGCACAAGTCAAGATTAATTAACTACCAAAAACTGTAATTACACACATTTGCATCTGACTAAACCCTAACATGCACGCAATTATTTTTCTAAAACCTATCCACACAACAATACAAACTTCAACTTAAAAAAATTGGGCAAACGAGTGGGACAATCGAAATTCTAATGATTTTAACTCGAGCGATTGTGATTGAACAATCGAATGAATCGAATGCTCTATCGAGAGTCCACGCGCCCGACAGGGGTCTCGTCAACCCTTCAAGCGTGCGGCGCGCTTTATGACCCACTTCTAAAGTTACTAAAAGTCCCGCGAGTTACGTTCGCGAATTAAGCAGAGACACCAGAGTAGCTACCACGACTGCGAAAAAGCTGTGCCGGACGTCTGTCATGTATCGTAATACTATAGTAGTAAGGTTGTTTATCCAACTTATCACTTTCAGTGACAGTGACAGTAAGCACTCGTGGTAACTACTCAGCTCATTTCACTGGCCAATTTTTACGAGGTTTTCCGACAGTAGTGAGTTTGACATTATCTGAGTCGAACCACCTGGGTCTCGAGCCACCTCCGGTAAAAGGGTGGCGAGGGGAAAAAGACAAACTAGTCCAGCGACAAACATTTGGAGATATCGCAACGTTCGCGAGTTAGGCAGAGATACCAGCTCATTTCACTGACCAATTTTTACGAGGTTTTCCGACAGTAGCGAGTTTGACATTATCTGAGTCGAACCACCTGGGTCTTGAGCCACCTCCGGTAAAAGGCGAGGGGAAAAAGACAAACTTGTCCAGCAACAAACATTTGGAGATATCGCATTTTGAAAGTTTGGAACCTTGTGCTACGGAAACCCATAAGTTCCACAATAAGCGTCAATAGCTCCGAGACTAATTCGTTTTTTACCCTGTTCGGTTCACTATCTTAAAGTACCGGAAATTCCCTACAAAACTACATTCACCTGCCACGGCGGGCGTTCAATGCCCATTGTGAGCTAAACAGTCTGTGGCGATTTGGACCGCGAAATGTGATGCTTTCGACACGAGAAAAGAAGTGCGATTTTCGCCTACCTCTCTGGGGGCGAATTCTCGGGTATCTCGCATTCGAGATTCTACGACGAAAACCTAAGTAACAAGTCACATTCGAGGCTGCCAAGAATTAGCCCCCTAGACAGATACGGTGGCTATCCCGATTCCATTTAAACCTAGCGGTCACACACCTAAACATTGTAAATACAAAATATCAGCCGCCAATCTCGATGGCGCCGCGCCACTCCACAATCGAATAGAAATGTTCATCACAGTCGTAATCTACTTACTGGGCGATAAATGAAAGGTAATTGGAAGGAAATTACGCAATAAATGGGAGGTTATTATTGAATTTAATGTTAAATTAATCGTAAAGAACCCTTCAAACATCTGTCGTGTGTTCGACGCCAAATGAGGAGGGACAAAAGGTCGAATTTAGCGTGATTTGAGAACACTCGGCGACCATAATACTGAATCTTCGTTTAACAACTTTCGGTGATACGTGACATTGATATAAGTAGATCCTACATGGTACGAATTTTAAGGTACCGTGCGTTGATACCATTTCTACAGTAGAATTAACAACAAAGTCGTAGAAGAAAGTAACGAAGGCTCTAGTTTAAATTTTTGAGCTCTTGGCATCCTCTTGTCTGTGAGTTTGTTGCGCTATTGTATGGCCCGAAAAAATAGCCAAGTGAATTCACTCGTATACACGGATTTTTTTAAATAGCCTTACTCCTGAAAACGTCAACTTTTAAATGTTATTTCCAACAACTTTTGTTCTACGACTTTTCGAATAGCTCTACACTTTTTATTCATTGAAAAAATAAAGTGATAGAACAAAATGTTGTTGGAAATCACATTTAGAAGTTGGCGTGTTTCAGGAATAAAGCTATCATAAAATAACCCAAAATAACCCATACGAGTGGATTCACTCTCAGTGCAGCGGAAAGTTGATGTGGTACAGAATCTGTGTGGTTACTTCCACATAGTAGAGATTATTACTGCACTGATATTTTCTTCTATTATGTATTTCGCACTTGGCTCCATAGTAAAAGTTGCTTGTATCGATGAGTTAAGCGACCTTTTTTAGGGTGGCATTAATAGTCGTCGACTCAAGATCGAACTCAAGTAGGCGATCTCAGAAAAGTTAAAATTATAGCCTTGGCTAATGTCAATGTAAATCTCAAGTTAGTGTCTATTAATATGCTGACAGCTACTCAAGTTTGACATTAGCCAAGGCTTGACATAAGCATTTGACTTTTCTGAGTTCATCTACTTGAGATCGAGCTCAAGTAGGTGATCTCAGACGACTATTAATACCAGCCTTAGGCCGTCTTGCACCACTTCTTAAATGCCACTTAAGTCGCCATTTAAATCGACTTTTGAATGAAGATTTTAGTTAAATGCTGTTTAAACCACGTTTAAGAAAGTGGTGCAAGTCGGCCTTGGACATGGCTTTTCTGAAACATCATGTAGAGAGTGTAGAGTGTGAGCGAATAATCACTTTTAAAAGTTATAAAATGGTTAGTGAAGTGGCCATTCTGTTCTCCTAATTTGCGTGTTGGAGACCCCCTGCTGGCATCCATTTTAATTTTCGAGATGTGCTCTCAAGGATGCCTATATGCGTGTAGTACAATGAATTGTATTATTATGTTATTTGCGTGTGCTGTTGAATTACCCTTCTTTATTGATTTTTATTAACAATGTGATATAACGTTGAAAAAGCTTAGCAACATGTTCAGAACTAGGAGCAAGCGAACGAAACTAGCCTTCCAAGTGATGTCTATGTTGTAGAGTACCTATGGTAGTTAAATATATTTGCTTAGTTCATAATTAGCCGTGGTCGATAATTAAAATAAATAAAGGTACTGTAGCTTGTACGTGCAACCGAATAATTTTGTGATTGTCATTTAAAAAAATATATCGTCCATCGTTCATTATTACCTACATTTGTAATAAGTCAATTCAAACGCCCAAAGCCCACTAAACACCGAATGATTTATCATCCGGGGCACATAAGCGCTACGGACACACGTACGTATGTATATCTGTTCAATTAATTTTTCTCATCCGTTTTGCGGAGGGCGAAAAAATGTTCGAAGTTGTTTGCGACACCGCGCTCCCGTGTATGCATAATATAAAGCGTCCGCAACGCCCTGCTACTGTACGGCTGAGTTTAATTATATATCTGCTACAATTTCGCCTTTTTTCGAGTATTTTTCACATTTTGTCCACCCACTCACCCTACCGCGGCTGCCGAAGAGGAAAAAAAAACATCGCGACGCCCCCGCGTGTGTGTGCCATCGACACACGATGTAACTGTGCTGGTGGTTGTCACATGTAAGCGGGCTAAGTGGACTGTTCGACCGGCCGGCTCCGGGCGTCTCGTTGACATTATCTTTGCATCTGAACTTAATCTTGTGAGTTGTGACTAACAACGGCGCGTCGCTGTCAACCCTCGCGAACTTTACCCCTTTCTTGCGCGACCGCCCAGCCTACCGTGACCTCGCACCTACCAATTCGGCTCACTAATTCCTCGCACAAACAGGTGCTAAGACAAGTGCCGGGGGAAAATAAAAATAAAATTCGCTGCAAATAAAACGAGCGCCCGAGCTTGTAGGACAAGTCACGGGCGAGAGGGTTAAGTCGCGCTCAACTTTTCCTGTAACAGGCTGTTATTTCACGATTTAAAATCGGGGTTCTCAGGCCGTTAATGACGCGGGTACAAGTGCAGATCGGCAGCTCCGTTCGGCCGCGGACCAATCTATTTAATAACCCCCGCCGGTGACACCCCGCCCGGCGGCCATCGCCAATTTTCACCCCTTTCCGCCCCCCGCAGACACCCCTAGCACCCGCCCTGAAAAAAAATCCGGAGCGTTTTAAAATTAATGAGTAAAAATCCACACACACATCGGGAGCGCGGACGCGCGCGTGTGCGTCGCTCGCCGCGCGACCATCCCGATAATGAGCATGCTTGGTGCCCACTCGCGGCCACTTCGAGCGATGTGCCTAGTGTAACTACACCCGCGGCGCTCGCTCACGTCACGTGTGCCTACTGGCCAGCTACAGGTTAAGGGTAGACGATAGCAACGTGGCGGGAAATTCAAAATTTTCACAGTTTTTTACATTTTGTAGCTAAACTGAGCTATTTTTGTTCAGCGCTTTTTCGTTCGCGGCAATAAAACAGTATTCTTTTCATTATTGTAAAAAAAAGAGCAACAATAATTCAGCCGATTATGTGTTCTGGTCTACGACAAGTTTTTTGGGCAGTGCCATTGCTTCGTAGACCAGAACACATAATCGGCTGAATTATTGTTGTTCTGTTGTTTACAATAATGAAAAGAATGCTGTTTTATTGCCGCGAACGAAAAATCGCTGAACAAAAATAGCTCAGTTTAGCTACAAAATGTAAAAAACTGTGAAAATTTTGAATTTCCCGCCACGTTGCTATCGTCCAACCTTAAGACTAGAGTTCTATTACGGGTGGTGCTAAACAGAATTCGTGATCGACCCAGCCTTTTCCATTAGGTCGAACTATCCAAAAAAAGTTCTCCGAAGTCCAAATTGAAAATTCGCCTCTCGGCCCGCGCTAATTCGCAGCGAGCGCGGTGAACGCAGTTAGATAACATTTGCGCGAGGTGTGTGGAAGGGGGGGGGGGGGGGCAGATGGCACCCCTACGCAACAACCGTTTTTATTTTGGCCGTTTCGCTGGACCCCTTCCCCCTTCGTTCGTCCAACTTCATCTGAATAATTAGTGATTTTTTTCCGCGTGTTCCCGCTGATTATTCCGAATGTTACGGGTGCCGGTGTTAATTTTTTTGGCGCCTCCTCGTGTATGTAAGTGGGGAGGTGTCAAAGCTTAATATTTTTGGGCAATCGCAATAATAATCGTATTTACCTACTACATTACACTTAAGTCAATTTAATTCAACGAAATAAATGACCTTAGAATTTATATGTTTATACATTGTCTTTACTCACCAACATTTTTGGCCGGTACATAAGAAAGTAGGTATTCTTTTGTTTCCAATTTTAACTACTTAAGGTTGGACGATAGCAAAAAGGCGGGAAATTCAAAATTTTCGCAGTTTTTTTTTATTTTGAAGCTAAACTGGGCTATTTATGTTCAGCGATCTTTCGTTCGCGGCAATAGCATAGTATTCTTTTCATTATTGTAAACAACAGAACAATAATTCAGCCGATTCTGTGTTCTGGTCTATGAAGCAATGGCACTGCCCAAAAAACTTGTTAATGACCAGAACACGTCATAATCGGCTGAATTATTGCTGTTCTGTTGTTTACAACAATGAAAAGAATACTACGTTTTTGCCGCGAACGCAAGATCGCTGAACCAAAATAGCTCAGTTTAGCTTTAAAATTAAATAAAAACTGTGAATTTTTTTAATTTCCCGCCACGTTGCTATCTTCCAACCTTAAGTACTACTTACTATAAATTTTTGTGTGCGGTCCCATTGGTTTTTCGACCACAAAATAAAATCAGCAAATTTATTATTGTTCTGTTGTTTAGAATAATGAAAAGAATACTATTTTGTTGTCGTGAAACAAAAATCGCTGAACTAAAATAGCTCAAATAAGCTACAAAATTTAAAAATCCGTGAGCATTTCCTGCCACGCTACTTTATTTGAAAGTAAATCTTTCGGTATTTATATAAGGTAAATAAAAAAATAAGTTCGAAGACGGTGCTGGCAGCTTATTCTCGGCAATCTCACATTCGACACATCTCGAAGGAAAAATCTCATGTCATTTCGATCTCGACTTCCGACCACTCGAGTCATGTCGAGCGAAAAAGGCAAACATCTCACAGAATTCTCGTGCCTTATGTCGAGGATGAATTAGTGAGAATAGGAGATGTGACATTTGCCGCAAAATGAAAGTTTTGCTTCGAGATGTGTCGAATGCGAGATTCAGACACACGGGGGTGTGTGCGAATGTGAAATAGCCCCCTGGAATCGTGATTAACTGAGCAAGTACTCAAAGTCGTAGCTCTAATTTGTTAGGAAACGAACGCTAAACTCGTTTTTGTTTCACCATACGCACGGCTGCTTATCCTGTCAATGATACCACTAAATTAGACCAATTTACGCCTAGACTACTTCCCACTAAGTTCTGTGGCCTGGTGCTAAAAGGGCCAAAGTCAGAATTTTCCCAAAATCAGCATTTGATGCCAAAGTATTAAAAAATGTACACATTTATTTTCGGCATCAAAAGCTGATTTTGGGCAAAAACTGACTTTGGCCCTTTTAGCACTAGGCCACAGAGCCACGCAAAGCATTCGCTTACACTCTGACCTCCTTTCGACCGGGTATCAGACTCAATCTAATCTATAATCACAGTTAATTGCGTTTATATTAAACTTTAGATATCCATAGCCTTGTTGTCGAGAAGTAATGCGATGCCGATGTAATTGAGTATTTGATAAAGAAGTTAAAATAGCTTCGTCTTTAAGAAACGTCAAACGCTAAAGCGTAAACGTCATGATGACCACCCAATGACCACCCAATGACAACCTCTTGATAACTATGAAATTTTATGTATTTTCTACTTAACCACAGTACTGAAAATTCAACCCACTCAGAGTCATTATCTGGAACTCAAATAATTGCGGGGAACCTAAATTTTAATGTCAAATACAACTACAAAAATAAATATTTGCCACTCAAAATCCATATCGCTTATTACAGTAATAATAAACTTTTATAATGAGCAACGTGTAAAAATAACAACCGTCATAAAGCATTCAGCCTATCGTAAATCGTATAAAATTTTTTGCTCCCATATCGATATTAAAAAACAGCGCGTAGTCATAATTTCAAATTACTAATTAAACTTGGACGGAAAAAGATGTAAATTTTTTTACATGATTATTCGCGGCCTAACAAGTAGGTCCGATGGCGATCGCTTGGCAAGGATTTCGGCCACCCACCCCCCTCAGAGGGGGCGAATTTTTTTCCACCACCACCAAAGGGGTTGATTTTTTAAACTGATGACGCGCCTTCATTCCGCGTTGTGCAACTTGCCCGCGCGGCTGTATGTGTACCGGTCGTTGATAAATAAAAAAAAAGTTGAAAATAAAATGTGAACGCTTTGTCGATAGTACTCGCCTCCTTTTTCGCAGCGATATCTCACTGGCAGCTTTCTACTTCCGCAGCCATAAACTAGTTTGAAAAAAAAACAAAAAACTTTTTGTTGTCAAGTTTAGATATTGAATTTGTGTTTTAATTTTAGAATCGCGCGTTTGTTTTTCAATAGACATTGCATTTTTAATGCTGGTGTTAGCCTGAACTTTTATTAAATACTTGCGGAAAAGTTAGAGAAAAAGTTCGCGCGTCGGGATCGCATATTTCTGGAACATTTTGCGGATTCCTCTAGTCGGTGAACGAAAAATGACCAAAAGAAAACCCGAAAAGACTTGTTTGTGAGCACGTTTCAAATTCAGTGAAAATTCTTGGCGTGAGGAGAATGACATTATCGTTTGTAAGTAGTTTTTATTTATTAGTTTTTTTACGTATTCCTTTTCAACTGATCTTTAAATATTAATACTTACTGCAATCACTTTAACTATGCTGTGTTTTAATAAAATTTCATTTCTTATAGCCATTTCCTAATATAAATAAATTATCTAAATTTTTACTTTAGATAAACTTTTTTTTCCAAATATTATTAACAAATGTGAGCAGATGATATAGACCTAACTTCAAATGCAGTTAATATTAATCAAGTCCTACTTAGTTGTTATTAAAATTCAATAAGAAATGTTTATTCTATTAAAAATACACATTTATAAATTGAACAAGAAAAAAACGGCACGAAATGGAAAACTCGCCATTGTTTTACTCTTACAATTAATAAATATTTACAATACTACAAAATATGTCACTGCATAACTAACCACTTTAAAAAAAATGCCTAAGTTAAGTTTAGTTTGTTAACAACAAAGTAAAATAAAAAGTGCTACGAAGGCGCTACGAGAGGAAGCGAAAGTGCTACGCTTTAGCTACGTGGCTACGACATTTCTCGTAGACGCTAAAAGTAGCGAACGAAACTTGTGCTTGCTTTACACTATGTTTTGACTTTATTCTCATTGATTATGCAATGCTTTTTTTTTAATTCACAAATCATGGAAATTTAAATAGAGATAAAACTAGCCTAATAATCTTAATCTAAAAACTTACCTACTATTTACAAGTAGAAAACCTGCCCCAGGTCAGTGCCTCGCGGTGGGAGCCCAGAATGCAATTTTTTTTATCTTACTACTTAGTTTAAGTGTGGGTAATTTCTTCCAAGATTTAAAAGGTAAATAGATTCGCTTCATTGCCAGATGTATGTAACATAACTTTTTTTATTTTTGTTTGTGTCTTTCTTTAATTTTTAACCGTTCCGTTGAAGATTATTTTTTGCTTTTAATAAAGAAATGCACTTTCAAGACATGTTTTATGAGTAAATCGAGTATTTTTTCTATAAACAGATCAGATCAGATTAAACCTAATCCAATCCAAAACAAAATTCAGTCTTTATGCTCACACGTCAGACAAAACTACTGTATTTTATTTACTAATTATTGTAAATGATTTCTGGTTTTTTAATAAATTTATCTTATCTTATAAACCAAACACATAAAAGTCCTAATGCACACAAAATTACCCTTCTATTTGTCTGCTGAATCAACTAAATTTTCGTCTACACAAATATCAAGCAAGCGAGCGTAGACAGACAATGTAAAATCAAGCAAAATGTAACTCTTTTAATTATTAATAGTTAAAAAGTCACTTAATTTGTACATACATTTTTCCAATAAATACTCCGTTATACTACTGTATAACGGATTATACTACTGTATAACGAAGTATTTGTTGGAAAAATGTATTCAACATACAAGTATTAAATCAAACTGTATACAATGTAACACCTTTACTTTGTACAGCAGGCCTCAATGTCAAAACACACAACCGACCAAATGCGATCTGGACTCACGCACTGAGGGTTCCGCCACACATTTTTCAATCACAATCTAAAAACAATCATAAGACACAAGACATAACCCCTCTATCTCTTTGTCCAGCAGGCGGAATCGGACCGCGAGAGCGGCGCGAGCTCGCCGGAGGGAGGCGCGCGGACGCAGACCGCGGAGCCGCGCTCGCCGCCCTCCCCCCGCGCGCGCGCCTCCCCGCACCCCCACCTGAATGGCTCCAGTGAGTTCGTACTGACGTCCTTGTTACTAATCTTAGTACTAGTTACTATAAGTACAGGTGGTGAAACAAAGGAGCCGCGCGCGCCTCCCCGCACCCCCACCTGAATGGCTCCAGTGAGTTCGTACTGACGTCCTTGGTACTAATCTTAGTACTAGTTACTATAAGTACAGGTGGTGAAACAACGGAGCCGCGCGCGCCTCCCCGCACCCCCACCTGAATGGCTCCAGTGAGTTCGTACTGACATCCTTGTTACTAATCTTAGTACTAGTTACTAAAAGTACAGGTGGTGAAACAAGGGAGCCGCGCGCGCCTCCCCGCACCCCCACTTCAATGGCTCCAGTGAGTTCGTACTGACGTTACTAATCTTAGTACTAAAAAAAACTAAGGCCTTTGCATCTACGTAATGAGATGATTTATACAGCGTCCAGTGGCACCTTCACTCACACTAGATGGGTGAAGAGACCACTCGGCGCTGCAGTGCCTGGGACATTGTTTTAGATGGAGTAGGCTTGCCCAGCACCTATACCATCCTGACAGCTTAGTCGACCTAGCCCACAGGAAAGACAGGTCAATACGTATTGAGCCAACTGAGCCGCGGGTTTCCTCACGATGTTTCACCGTTAGCGAGTGGTATTGCTACTATAAATTCACAAATGTACGTAACTTTATACTAGTACTAGTTACTATAAGTACAGGAAGTGAAACAGTGGAGCCGCGCTCGCCACCCTCCCTTGCGCGTGCGCCTCCCCGCACCCCCACCTGAATGGCTCCAGTGTGTTCGTGCTGACTTCCTTGTTACTAATCTTAGTACTAGTTACTATAAGTACAGGTTGTAAAACAGTGGAGCCGCGCTCGCCGAACCCTAACACCTTAGTAATTTTCAGTACGTTTAGATACGAACTTAATAATTTCAAGTAAAGATGACACGTGGACAAAGCCTACTTAAAGTCTCGCACCCACAACTTAAAGTGTGGATTGACTTCGTACTGACGTCCTTGTTATTAACTTAGTTATTATTAGTATTAGTAGAAGTTACCAGCTTCAATTAAAAGTCACTCAATGCAGCAGGACGGAATGCTGTAATTTTAGGTATCACGTGGACAGAGCTAGTGAAGTTCTGCACCTCCAATAAAATTATATTCGAGAGCGCCCTCTTCCTAATTTAAATGGCGTTCTACATGGTGCACTCTAAGTCGATAGCGGAACTTTAAGTGGGCTATCTACTGATCAATACAAACAACTTGTACTAGGTGGCGAAAAAAAAGCAGTGAAAAAAATATCTGCTGTTCCATACAAAAGGTCGACTCAGTACTGCGCCAAATGTATGAAACAGCAGATATTTTTTTCGCTCCATTTTTGTTGCCACCTAGTACAAGTTGTTTGTATTGATGAGTAGACAGCCTGCTTAAAGTTTCGCTATCGACTTAGAGTGCACCCTGTAGTTAATTTGAAGCAAAAAATCTAATGTTATCTTATCTTTTTATCTCCAACAGTGGCATCAATGTTCCAAAACCTGCAGAGCCTGGCCAACATGCAACAAAACATGCCTCCGATGTCACAACAGCTTCAACAGCAGATGTCCCAACAGATGTCGCAGCTGGCCGCCAACCTGCAAGGCTTGACGTCCATGCCCAGTAATCCTGTCATCAACTCACCCCTCAACTTGAGCGTCAGCGCGCCAGGTCAGTAGAAAATATAAAAAAAAATGCTTTTTCAGCCAGACTTTATTTACCAGCCTGTTCTTCTTTTTCTTCTTTGCGTGCCGTCTCCTATCGGAGGTTGGCAATCAGTTTGGCTATCTCGTCCTTCTAAGGCCTGTTCGCCCGTAAATTGAGAATTTTACTAAGCAAATACTTAAGTATCGTTCCGTCTCTGCAGATTTCTCACAAAAGAGCGTGACGGGACGATACTTAAGATTTGCTTGGTAAAATTCTCAATTCAGAAACCCGGTTTCTGCCATCCAACTAGCCTATGACTCAACATAATGTTAGCTACTTTAGGCTATTAGTTGGCGCCACTATCGAGTTAGATATTTTGGACGTAAAAAAAGTTAACTTACATTAAAATCGTATTTAATACCTACCTTAAAACTGTAATCTTTTTCAGCCAAGATCTTAAGGCGCCGTGCATAGTGAACCACCCGCGCGCAAAAAAAAATGCACAAAATCGATTCCTGTATCGAATACACTACACAAATCGAAAATGTTCACATATCAACCCCTACAATTAGGTGAGACCTATCTAACACAGCCAGTTTTGTGTTGAGATTCATAAACGTTTTAAAGATATTTTGCTTGAAAAAAAGTGCGCGGCAATTTTGTTTTTTCAAGCAGTATATCTTCAAAACGTGATATATTCACTCGGGCTATTCACTATGCACGGCGCCTTAATTTACCAGATTAAAAGAGTTAAGCATCATATCAAGTCAGGGTCGCAAAATATTAGGTACACAAAAGAGCAAGTCGACGCTTAGAAGCTAGAAAAAAAAATACACTTGCACTCTAATCGGTTACGTTACGGGCGAATTTACAATAAAAGTCTGTTACGTTACGCTCTGACGTGCTGTCGTGTGTACTATTACACGATCTCTAGTTGTCTACTAAACATGGCTCCTGCTGTACTTAAAAGTAGCCTACAAAGTACTACCAATAATCAAGTAGGACTCTATTTGTTTTTTAATAAAAGTTTTAACAGTGGTTTTAGAATACCTATTTGACGCCATAAGTAGGCATGTAAGTCTTTACCTCGAGACTAGAATATTTTGTTTAAAGATCAATTGAAGAGCGTAATTCTGCTTAGGCATATTTCGTTGCGAAATTATCTACTCGGAATGTAGTGAGTCTCTCCACACTTACAAAGTATAATAATTTTAAATCGTACAATTAGCCACAATTATTAGACATTCCTTTATAGGCATTATAATATTGCTTTTATTGTCCGTAGCAATTTTTCTAATTAGGCATATTCCTCGAAACAATTTCATAAATTGATTCGGTATTTACCATACTTGATCGATGGAACTTCTAAAAGACTATGTAAAGAGTTAATAAATTACCGCTTTGTCAACCGTGGGAATGGAACTCACGACCTTCGGAATTCAAGCCACTACTTGACCAGATTAAATTTTAATGGAACAATAAAGATAAACACGATTAGCGCATTAGACCGTCTAGAGTAAAAGCTACGTAATATCGAACAGCAAATAGGTATGATAGTCTCCGCAATTCAGACAGAATAGAAAGAACCGTATAGTAAAGACGATAAGACGCAATACGTCTCACAACTAGCGCCGCCAATGGAAAAAAAAACATTTTTTTGGATGCGTTTTTAGCAAAAAACGCTCCTGCGATTTCTCAATGCGAGGCTTAACTATTTTTAGGACCTAAGGTTTGGATTCCAGGATTGGATTTCCTACGAATGCAATCGATTCTCGCCAAAAGTGGCCACTTTTGGCGAGAATCGATTGCATTCTTAAGTTCTAGGATCTGGAATCCAAACCTTAGGTCCTAAAAATAGTTAAGCCTTGCGTTGAGAAATCGCAGGAGCGTCTTTTGCTAAAAGCGCATCCAAAAAAAAGATATGATTTTTGTTTTCATTGGCTGCGCTAGTTGCGAGACGTATTTCATCTCAAGCATTGTGCTTTTGAATAAGGACTTATCGTATTTACTATACGGTTCTTTCTATTCTGTCTGAATTGCGGAGACTAGAACGTAAGCGGTATTATTTGAATGGTTTTGCTGTAAATTAGGCGATTACCGAAACTAATCGATCTAATGAATTCCAGGCGTCATCATCACACGCACCGCCACTAAAAGCAGCGCGCCCAAAAAATCTAAATAATGAGAATAATTACATATTTTTTTGTATTGCGCGTTGGTGGATCATTAAGATTTTTATTGTTTTAATAGGGGCTAATTATAAATTTTTTCGGTGCCTTAATTGATGCGCCGTAGAAAAAGTAATTTATAACTAAAATGTGAAATGTCATGCTTTAAATGAATACGTTATGTTAATGTGCAAGTTAACAGCGTTGTAAGGCATTCGTCTGATGGCCGAGAGATCTGTTGTATCATTTTGTTCGCGTAGAATTAGTCACGCCTGGCCGCCAATGGATTTGAGTAATTACACACGAAAAGTTCTCTTTATTACTAAAAATTATAATAACCACATCATACTATTCTTAGGTGCAATGCGCCACGGTCGTTGTAGATTTATTATTGCTTAGAAAGTCGGCACGATTTCGCTAAGATTTTACGCGCTTGCTGCGATAAATGCTAAATGTGCGATATCCAATGGCGTTTTCGATTCTGATTGGAACTGTAGGGATTCAATTACTTACCTCTTACTTTAATTCGGCGCCAGATTCCAATAAGTATCTATGTACACACGACAACACGTAGACGCTTACACGCGTGCACTCTATTCGGTTACGTTAAAGGCGACTTTACAACTCTGACGTGCTGTCGTGGTACACTTGGCCACAGTCTCAGATGCCCCTTTTTGTTCGATTGGCGCCCTTATGCCGCGCGCGATAAGAGCTGACACGGGGTATCTGAGATTGTGGACGACCGTACATGCTTTTACACTCAATAAATTTGTAAGGGTAATCCGCTGAGGGCGGTCACCTTATGCTACTATCTCAAGGATTTATCCTACGGGAGATGCGTCTTTGATTGCTCGGGAAGTGTTATTAAATTAAACGCACGATAAGGATAACTAACTGATTACTATTTATTTAACATAACCTAAACCTGACACATTTAGGATCGAGCTGTTCTTATCACTAACCTACTCTGTTATTTACATGGTCCCTAAGTACGTGGCTTCATGCCTCAAATCCCTACACGCTCCCTATCCCTAACTGTCCCCTATACAGTCTCATAACTCTGGGAGACTCCTGTCTGTACTGTGAAAGCCAAACTAGGTGGCGGTTGCCGCGGGTGGTGAACAAAGGTATCAACCCTGGCTCACGCCCATCTGCGGTCCTACAAGGGGTAGTGGAGCTGACGATGAACTCCACTTCGCCAGTGTTACGGCGTCGCGGCGGAAACTTCCGTCAGACCCACGCCTAAGCTATAGGGAGCTAAATCCAGGCGACCTCAGGGTTTCCGAAGCAGCAACCGTGTTACGGTTCGCCCTAGAATGCCCTGTTGACAGCCCGGAGAGAGCTGCCTGTCTGAGCGCTTGTACCGGCTTATATAGCCGGCCGGGTGCCTCGGCCCTCGCGCCGCGCCGCGCCCCGCAGAGTAACCGGTCCGTGCTTCGCGCGTGATCGCTGCGTGCTTGCTCGCTGAGTGGCGGCGGTTAGCGGTGGTTGCTTGTTTATATGCGGCGTGTACGCTGCCTGGCTGGTGGGTGCGCGGCGACTGTCGGGCGGCGCGCTGTTGTAACGCTCACGTTACAAATTGGTAATAGAGAAATCCCCTTCGTTTAGATTTTTAGAACCTAAAGTTATCACCTAATAACGATTATAAAAAATTCAAATTAGTATGTATTATGAGTTAGATACCAACACTCCGTGCTTTTAAGGCGCTGGGCATAGTGAATTAGCCCGCGCGCAAAAAAATGCACTAAAACGATTCCTGTGTCAAATACACTAAAAAAACGAAAATGTTCACATATCAAACCCTAGAATTAGGTGAGAACTATCTAAAACAGCCAGTTTTGTGTTGATACCCATAACATATTGCAAGATATTTTGTTTGAAAAAAAGTGCGCCGCCTATTTTTTTTCATCAAAAATATCTTCAAAAGCTTTATGAATGTCAACACGAAACTGGCTGTTTTAGATAGGTCTCACCTAATTCTAGGGTTTGATATGTGAAAAATTTCGATTTTTTTAGTGTATTTGATACAGGACTCGATTTTGTGCATTTTTCTTGGCGCGCGGGCTATTCACTATGCACCGCGCCTTAAGGTGAAATACGTCTCACAACTAGCGCCGCGTCTTAAGGAGGGTTAGTACTTAAACGTACCGCACAGTTTTTGTGGTTCATGACAGAAAATATTAGTATTATGACCATTAAATAATTACACAAGTTTTTGAAGAGTTGTATTACACCCCAGAACAATTGATTTTGGCATATAATTGATAGCAAGCTAGAAAAAAATATCTAAAGTTTCTAAAAAACGCGTAAAACTGCTCTTAAAGTTTGTGTCGTTGACGAATCCACAGATAATTTTGGTAGTTGAATATTTATCCTGTAAGTTATGAGTATATATAGAATGGTGTGAACCTTGTATTTTTGCAAAAAACAAAAGGTATTTGGAGCATTAATTCGTCAAACATAACCAAATTTGGCGTGCGATTTCTCCATACGAATTAGTATGGAGTACGGAATTGTTTTCACCCAAGCGTCGACCCCGTCTCGGAGTTCAGATCGCTGCGTGCCATCGAGGAGAGAGCACGTCGCTCGGCTCCATGAGGCCCCGATGTGTAGGAATATAGCTCGCACCACGAAAAAAGACCGATGAGTTAAAGCATTTTGGTTCTTAATACAATGAATTTAAGATTCCACCGAGAGACTTGATTGGTGGCGCGACCTCGCCCCACTGTAGTGTGGGGACAAATTGTATCAAAAGTGGACTAATAAATGAAGGACTGCCGGCACGTAGGTTTACATACTATGTAAGGTTCAACGTAAGCTGGTTTGCTTGCGCGCGGGATTCGATTTTCAAAAATGGAATGCTGTCGCTTGACTCAAGAGTTGCTTCGTGGTATAGTTATTGCAATGCGCGAAGGCGTGTTCATAAGTAAATGAAAAAATGCAGACTCGTAGGACTAACTGGTCCACGCGTTTTCGTGAACTACTACACATCAAAGTTGCAAACTGATTTTTCTACGCAAGTAAAGGAGGGTAATTAATGTCACGTAATGTTCTTCGCGTGTATGTATGGAAGTATTAATTACGAAGTATTTTTTTATGACCGTGTCGAAAGAAAATAATCGGCAAGATTTAGGGCCGAAACGCGGTAGAACGTTTTTTTTTATTGAACGAGCGAGCGAAGCGAGCGAAGTTCTCCGAGTCTACTGGAACAATCCGGCGTTTGTATGTTTGTATGTATGTATGTTTGTATGTATGTTTGTATGTATGTATGTATGAATGTTCGTTCGACGATAACTTGAGTTAATTTAGTCGGATCGGCATTGAATTTTGTAGACAGGTAAATGACCGGTGTGAAGTTAGCTGACAAAACTTGGCTGACAATATAATTATAATACTGCTAAATAAGATTGTATTTTTTTTTAATGCATTTTTCAGGCCTTCTAAGTATCCTGAAAGCCTGTAACTGTTAAAAATATTGTTCGAACCGGAATCAAATAGTATTTTTTTTTATATGACTGTTCTTAGTTCAACCTTTTTTAGGCGAACCGATCAAGATTCCAGGCTAGAATCGTTTTTTACCATTCTAGACGCTATCCTTTTCGTTAGCACATACTATAAGCTATCCAACAACACCAAAATCAAGCTTGTCCATTCAGAAGTACCCAAAAAATTTATTGTCAAAAATAATTTCACAATTTTACCAACTATTTTCAGTTTGGTCAAAATTAATAGCCGCCAGAGGTTTTTACCACTCTAGACGCTGCTGTTTTCTTTAGCACATACTATAAGCTATCCAACAACACCAAAATCAGGCTTGGATTTCATTCAGAAGTATCCAAAAAAGTTAGCTGACAAAAATAATTACACTATTTTTCCAAAACTATTTTCAGTTCTTTCAAAATTAAAAGCCACCAGAGGATTTTACCACTCCAGACGCTATGGTTTCCTTTAGCAAATACTAAAAGCTATCCAACAACACCAAAATCAGACTTGGATTTCATTCAGAAATACCCAAAAAAGTTAGCTGACAAATATAATTTTACGATTTTCCAACTATTTTCAGTTTAGTCACAATTAAAAGCCGCCAGAGTTTATTGCCACTCTAGACGCTATGGTTTCCTTTAGCAAATACTAAAAGCTATCCAACAACACCAAAATCAGACTTGGATTCCATTCAGAAGTACCCAAAAAAGTTAGCTGACAAATATAATTTTACGATTTTTCCAACTATTTTCAGTTTAGTCATAATTAAAAGCCGCCAGAGTTTTTAAAAAAGTTAGCTGACAAATATAATTTTACTATTTTTCCAATTATGTTCAGTTTAGTCATAATTAAAAGCCGCCAGAGTTTATTGCCACTCTAGACGCTATGATTTCCTTTAGCACATACTATAAGCTATACAACAACACCAAAATCAGGCTTGGATTCCATTCAGAAGTACCCAAAAAATTTATTGTCAAAAATAATTTCACAATTTTACCAACTATTTTCAGTTTGGTCAAAATTAATAGCCGCCAGAGGTTTTTACCACTCTAGACGCTGCTGTTTTCTTTAGCTCATACTATAAGCTATCCAACAACACCAAAATCAGGCTTGGATTTCATTCAGAAGTATCCAAAAAAGTTAGCTGACAAAAATAATTACACTATTTTTCCAAAACTATTTTCAGTTCTTTCAAAATTAAAAGCCACCAGAGGATTTTACCACTCCAGACGCTATGGTTTCCTTTAGCAAATACTAAAAGCTATCCAACAACACCAAAATCAGGCTTGGATTTCATTCAGAAGTATCCAAAAAAGTTAGCTGACAATAATAATTACACTATTTTTCCAAAACTATTTTCAGTTCTTTCAAAATTAAAAGCCACCAGAGGATTTTACCACTCCAGACGCTATGATTTCCTTTAGCACATACTATAAGCTATACAACAACACCAAAATCAGGCTTGGATTCCATTCAGAAGTACCCAAAAAATTTAATGTCAAAAATAATTTCACAATTTTACCAACTATTTTCAGTTTGGTCAAAATTAAAAGCCGTCAGAGTTTTTACAACTCTAGACACAATTCTGAATGGAATCCAAGCCTGATTTTGGTGTTGTTGGATAGCTTATAGTATGTGCTAAAGAAAACCATAGCGTCTAGAGTGGTAAAAAACTCTGGCGGCTTTTAATTTTGACCAAACTGAAAATAGTGAAAAAACCGTGAAATTATTTTTGTCAGCTAATTTTTTTGAGTACTTCTGAATGGAATCCAAGCCTGAGTTTGGTGTTGTTGGACAGATTGTAGTATGTGCTAAAGAAAATCATAGCGTCAAGAGTGGTAAAAAACTAATCTTGCCTGGAATCTTAATCGGTTTGCATAAAATTAAGATTGAACTGAGAACATATTTAAGAAAAACTATTTGATTCCGGCTCGAACTTGACCGTTTTGATCTGAGCAATCATTTTTTACAGTTACTGACTTTCAGGATACTTACAAGGCCTGAAAAATGCATTTAAAAAATTACAATCTTAATTTAGCAGTATTATAATTATTATTGTCAGCCAAGTTTTGTCAGCTAACTTCACACCGGTAGGTAAATGAGGCAAAGAGAATTTTTAAGTGTGAACATGAGCCAAATCGATCGAGGGGTTGCTGAGATATGTGGTCGCGAGTTCATAGTTCGGGGCGAACAACTAGTTATTTTTGTTTCTTTCATCAGGTAGAGGTAGAGCTTAGACTTATCTAGCATTAGCCATTTAGGAGATATGGGCAGTTAAAGTTTTGATACTTGAATCGGGTAGATTCTGTCGAGTCCTTTTCTTAGGGTATGTACCATGAACGGACATGGGTTTAGCATTAGCCGTTTAGGAGATATGGGTTATTCATAGAATTGGTAACCGGAATACAGTGGCTACGTCTGGCACAGGATCGTGAGAGGTGGAGGTGGTTCATAATTCCCATAATTTCCAGAACGTGAAAAACATAACCCTCCTTTGGACAGTCGGGTAAACAACGTGCGCAAATGCTAGTTTGAAATAAAAAGTACATTTGAGATTCTTCAATTTTACATCACTATTCGCGCAGTCGACCGTGCAAGAGTGTGCGTGAGCGGTCGGCCGCGCGTCGATTGCTGTGTGCGTGCGAATTCGAGAAAGGTGCCGGCAAGACAGGGCCCTTAAGGCGACGGTCAAGGGACACTATGAATAAAAATAATGAGAAAAAACGCACCGAAAGTGCTAAAAGCCATTAAATAAGAACCTCTAGGTTAAACTACTTTTAGGACCTATGGCCTATGGCCTATTCCTGAGTAGCTACCACGAGTGCGGAAAAGCTGTGCCGGACGTCTGCTGGGCGTCTGTCATGTATCCTAATACTATAGTAGTAAGGTAGTTTATCCAACTTATCACTTTCAGTGACAGTGACAGTAAGCACTCGTGGGCGTGGTAGCTGCTCAGATCCTAAAACCTATGAATAAATATGAATTATTGTTGTTTTGTTGTTTAGAATAATGAAAATAATACAATTTTATTGTTCTTTAAGACGCGGTGCATAGTGAATAGCCCGCGCGCCAAGAAAAATGCACAAAATCGACTCCTGTATCAAATAGGTATAGGTACACTAAAGAAATCGAAAATTTCATTAATTATCAAACCCTATAATTAGGTTTGACCTATCTAAAACAGCCAGTTTCGTGTTGACATTCATAAGCGTTTTGAAGATATTTTGCTTGGAAAAAAATAGGCGGCGCACTTTTTTTCAAGCAAAATATCTTGCAATCTGTTATGGATATCAGTACAAAACTGGCTGTTTTAGATAGTGTATTTGATACAGGACTCGATTTTGTGCATTTTTCTTGGCGCGCGCAAAAATATCTCGGTTTAGCTACAAAATTGAGAAAACTAAAAATTTTACATTTCATGCCACGCTACTTTCTCTTTACAACAAATACAAAAAAATTAACCATTTCTCTACTGTTGGCACAGGGATGGGCTCCCCTCAACCAGTCGGCGCCAACATGCTTCCCCCAGCCATGCCTTCGCCGATGCCCCAGCTCATCCTCGCATCAGGTCAACTGGTGCAGGGCATCCAGGGTGCCCAGCTCCTGATACCGACATCCCAAGGTAAGGCATTGATAGCTGGTTTACACAGTAGGTTAAGTTACGACTCGATTTGAAGCGCGAAGTGACGGCGCTCGGCTCTGCAATTTTAAAACCTAGCAACAGCCATTTGACAAATTTTACAGGAAAGCCAAACAACGGTTTGGTTACTTTGTTTGATGCCCTGGTAAAACTATGATACACAGCTGAACGAGAGTACGCTCAAAAGAAGCAGCAGAACCTTAGCTTGCCATACAATACGATTTCATTTCTCTATGTTCCATATTTAGTTGTAATGCACGTATGAAAAAACTAACAAGGTTTTTTGGTACTAAAATTTTCATTTCAAAACTAATTTAAGAGCCATCGACCATTTTAAAACCTAGTAAGGGAAATTCCCTAAGGAAATGCTCTTGGACATCCCTTTGCGTTTTCAGCTCAGTTCAAAACTTTTTTGTTTTGAGAAGATGAAGAGTCACCGTTGTAGGTATTGTAAATCCGAGATTTTTAATTCGAATTCATCTTCGCACATAATAATGTGAAAACAATCTTCTTCCTCAACAGGGATAGCGACGCAGACCATCCTTACGATACCAGTCAACCACGTCAACTCCAACGACCAGATGGTGAACTTAGCCCTCAACAACGGCCAGGTGGTCTCCACATCGCTGGCCAACCTTCAGGCCATGGCGCAGCCGCACCAATTACTCAACTCCAACCCCCAACAGCCGGCCAACATTCGGCCCAACATGCTGAACCCAAGCTTGTCAAATGCGCTGCTAAACCCTGGCCTCCCAAACTTTTTGTCCAACGGCGCTGCAAATGCGCAGGAGTTATTACAAGCGTTACAACAGCAGCCGCAGTCAAACCATTCGTTGCTGCAAACGGTGCAACAGAATAATATGAATAACATGAACAACCTGCCCCAGTCGATGCAAGGACGGAGATCTTCGTCGCCAAGGCCTGATAGGCACTATAAGGAGAGAGAGAACTTCGAAAGATTCGTGGGAGCCTCAAGGGAACGGAACGAGAGGGAAAACCCGAGCGCGTCCACCATGAACAGTATTAATAGGTGAGTGGATACTTTGCTTTACAATCTATCTATCCAGCAGTAAATGAAGCCCACTGCTAGGCATAGGCCTCTTCCTTTTCACGCCAACCCCCTAATGCCAATCTCGTCCATTGTCCTCCCGCTATTTTGAGAATGTCATCGACCCATCGAGCTTTCGGTCTACCCACCGACCGTCGACCCATTCTAGGCCACCATTCCGTGACTGCCCTAGTCCACCGTCCGTCCTCCCGCCTAGCCAGATGATCCACCCATCTCCACTTTAATCCTAAGATTTGCGCTCCCTAAGATTGCACTAAGAGCTATGGAGCGGGCCATGCTAGGCAACTTACTCCATGATCGTGCGTGTGCTTTACTCGCTAAGCCATATCAGAGGCCCTCTGGGCGGGTAAATCTCTGACACCAGGGGTGGTTCCTACCTCATATGATTACCTATCTACCTTACAAAATGATTAAATGTGATCGCTGACGCCCGCGAATGTTTATACGGCAGGGTACGGCCAGCGACTTTTATCGGGCACGGCATAAGAGCTTCAATCAAATATCTTAGCGTATCGCTGACTACAGTAAAAGTGTCATCGATTCAAAAGCGCTCACAGCCTTGGCAAAGTTAAGCAGCCGCTTAACTGTCACGCTTAAGGCGCTGGGCATAGTGAATTAGCCCGCGCGCAAAGAAAAATGCACAAAATCGATTCCTGTATCAAATACACTAAAAAAATCGGAAATTTTCACATTTTCAACCCTAGAATTAGGTGAGAGCTATCTAAAACAGACAGTTTTGTGTTGATATCCATAACAGATTGCAAGATATTTTGTTTGAAAAAAAGTGCGCCGCCTATTTTTTTTCATCCAAAATATCTTCAAAACGTTTATGAATCTCAACACAAATCTGGCTGTGTAAGATAGGTCTCACCTAATTCTAGGGTTTGATATGTGAACATTTTCGATTTGTTTAGTGTATTTGATACAGGAATCGATTTTGTGCATTTTTCTTTGCGCGCGGGCCATTCACTATGCACGGCGCCCCGCGGTCAGTCCATGGATGGGTGACCGCTAGTGGCAATAATATCTGAGCGCTTCGGAAGCTCGGAAGGAACGTTAAACTGTTGGTACCAGTTGTTGTTGATTAATAACAATCGGAGGCCCTTTGGGCGGCCTAAAAACTTTGACACCAGGGGTGGCCACTAATCTCATACGAATACCTATCCCCATCGATTCATGTTTTCTTAAATTTTCTATAAGAAGGTACCTAAAGAAATACTTCTGTATCGGTATCTATACAAGGTATTACAAAAGTACCTAACTCTTTTTACAGGGTAATAGCACCCGGTGTTAGGGATCACAACCAAAATTTTATTTTTTTGCTCTACGTCATTCCGTTAATTTTTTAATTAATAAAATGTGAACGATGTGGCGAGAGAAAAGTATTCTTTAAATATTGTTTTCATTGACTTTCACAATGTTTTAACAATTCAAAGCTATGTAAATGCACCTACACCTACAAACATATTTTTTTAATTTGAGCTAATAACAAAAACAAAAAAGTTATGAATTTTTTTTAATTTTGAGGTTATAAAATAAAATTTGTTTTTTTCTACTTTTTTTATAGATTTGACATCCTGTTGACCAGTAGGTTACACCCTGTAAAAAGAGTTAGGTACTTTTGTAACACCTTGTATTTTGGCAAAGTGCAAACGCAATGTCAAGTCAGCGACAGTTACGTTAAAGTGTCGTCATTATAAGCACACCTCCACGTCACGGATAGGAGGCCGGGTCTCCTATTACGTCATCAAATATGTAGAGGTAATCTGTGATAGGCGTACTTAGCCCAAACTGCACTTAGTCTGTGTAAACTAGGAACTTTAGTTTAGGAAAATCGTAGCCTTTGTGGTGGTTGTTCAAACCACTGCAAGTGTGCACCTTAATCATAGGGTCTTTGACATTTATCTGATGACCATAAAATAAAATAAATTTACTAAGAGTTTGAAAATAAGGTAAGACCTAAGCAAATCTAGCTATTTCACCACACTTACTTGAGACGATTGTAGTGATAGCTCAGGACTTAGATAGACGCTGTAGTGCCTGGAACATTCATGGATTATGGAAAAATGATGAAAAAATGCCCTACCATCAATGTGTTCCTACAAAAACCTACAAAAATATACAGGGTGTTAAAAGACCGCCAACAGACCCGAAAGCCACGCATACTAGACACCAAAACAAAGTACTTTTTCGATAAATTATTGCCGGGAAATTATTTTGGTTTTACAGGTTATCATTTTGAAAAATATTTTATTACCTAATGGTCGTGTAACGCACAGAAGTCATACTGCGCAAGCGTAGGTATAAGTTTATGTTACTTAAGCTTGAAGTGTCGATGTTTAGCATACATTGCGGGTTGCAGTTTTAACGTCGTTTTTTGTAAGAAATATTCATAATTTTGATATGGCTTTTTGAGAAGGTATGTTAAGAACTAGATAGTGAATGTATTTCTGCAAAAAAAAAAGTTTTGAAAAGTCCGACTTGGGACCTCATTATCTCGGAAACCGTTGATTTCCCAGGTATTCAGTTCCTTGGGCACAAATGTTCATTATGATGAGGACAATGGTGGGAAACCACGTATTGTCTTCAGCTTTGTTGGCGGTCTTTTAACACCCTGTATAATTCTAAATCTAAAGTTGAAACACAAACACAACCATTATGAAACCTTCTGCAGTGTCGTAAGGCAGTACCTCATTAGCATGTCCCGAAGCCAGTCTCACTGTTACACACTATTAATGTAGAGGCAATTACACATTAACGAGTGAACGCCATTATAGCTACTGATTTACAGGGTGCACTCTAAGTCGATAGCGGAACTTTAAGTAGGATGTCTACTAATCAATACAAACAACTTTTACTAGGTGGCGACAAAAATAAAGCGAAAAAAATATCTGCTGTTTCATACATTTGGCGCAGTACTGAGTCGACCTTTTGTATGGAACAGCTGAAATTTTTTTCTCTCCATTTTTTTCGTCACCTAATAAAAGTTGCTTGTATTGATCAGTAGATAGCCTATTTAAAGTTCCGCTATTGACTTAGAGTGCACCCTGTAGATACCTATAGTTGGAGAGCTGGTGACCAATCAAGATATTTTTTCGTACAAGGCTGGGAGTTGGTAGGCTGATAGAGTAGACTTCGCTGAGTCTGGGAAAAATATTTTTTTGGCCCTGTCGCGGTTGAAAGTTAGATTTTTCGTCTTTGAAAGTTTAAATGTATGGGTTCAGTATTTTATTTTTGTCGTACAAGGCTGGGAACTTCTCGGTTAGTTGTTGAGACTCCGTTGAACAAGAAAATAAATTGTTTTTTGGCCGAGCGTGGTTGAAAGTTTGATTTTTATAACCCAAAAATTCACACTTTCTAGGTTATAAAAAACAATATTTCTACCGCGTTCGGCTAGTAATAAATAGTGATTTCTTGATCAGCGGAGACTAAAAAGACAGCCTAGAAACTCCCAGCCTTGTAGACAAAAAAGAAATGACTCATCCCATACATTAAAATGTTCAATGTCAAAAAAATCTAACTTTCAACCGCGACCGGACCAAAAAAATATTTTTCCCAGGCTCAGCGAAGTCTACTCTATCAGCCTACCAACTCCCAGCCTTGTACGAAAAAATATCTCGATTGGTCACCAGCTGTCCAACTAATACACGTTTGGTGTGTGTATTGAGAGGAACGACATTTTGGTTTTAGAACTCTTGTAAAAAAATAAAATAGTCTTATGTACCGACTGCCATTGAAAGACTTTTTAAACGTCTAACGGCATTTTCATATTTTTTTTGCAGTTATTTTAGTGTTAGAATTTTGGGGGCTCTTCTAGATGCTTTCTGTGGTGGGTTAAAGGTGGAGGTAGGTACCTAGTTTTGTGCAAGTATCGTGCTTTCAAACTGGAGTCACAACTTAAACTAGAGCCCAGTTTAATGTGTTCTCGAGCAATATTCCGTGGATCTATTTATCACCATTACTTGCCAGATTAGACGCGTCACGGCCCGTACGGGTAATTATAGATCTTGGAATACTTAATGCTGCGCGGTAATTACAATGGCTGCATTAGTGTGTTCAGGGGCCTTATCCTTTAACGCAATGGCGTGTCGATGGCGTCCCGGCAGAATGACAAAACCGGGGTTTCCCCGTTTTTCTCCTACACCCAGAGAACTAATCCTCTAGAATTAGAATCAGAATATTCTTTGCTGTGCTACAAAAACATTAAAAGGACCGACATCATTAATAAATCGTAATTGAAGCCGTCAACTGACAGCCCATTTTGGCAGCATTGCGTTACAGACTAAGGCCCCTGGGGGCTAATCCTCGGGAATCTGGCATCTGGCACATCTCGAAGGAAAAATATCATTTTCCGACAAATGTCACATCTCCTATTCTCACGAAGTCATCCTCGACATAAGGCACGAGATTTCTGCGAGCTATTTGCCATTTTCGCTCGACATGTTTCGAATGGTCGAGTGCAGTCCAGATCGAAATGACATGAGATTTTCCTTCGAGATGTCGCACATGAATAGTCAGAGGGTATTATCTCGGAAAATGCATTTTTTTTTTTACGACGGATTCGAGTTCGCAAAATTTTTCTCTACAATCTGGCAAGACAGCCATATCTGTAGGTTAATTTAAAGCCGAGAAACGGAGCTTTACGACTGTCTTCCAATTTAGTTTGCGATATATTCGAGCAGGCAAGACTGTCACATTTTAGTTAGCCACTAAGCGCCATCCGAAATTGACGGGTCACTTGTGTTATTTCAACTTATGACAGGTGCTCTGTCAATAATTACTATAAAATGTTAAAATGTGAGCAGTCTAGAGCGTATTATCTTTTTGTTAATACTCTTTAGCCTATTTTGAATAATTCGTCATTTGTATTATTTTGACTTAATACTCTATAGTCCGATTTTTTTTCACAACTTTCTAAATACCATTGGTTTTATATTGACTTAATACCATATTGCCATCGGTTTCTTCTAGATACTACTCTCTGTCCAGTTTTTTTTTAAATATTTTTTTGTTGTAAACCGAATAATACCCTTTTGACCGATAATAAATTCTAAATTCTTGTGCAAGGAAGGTGGTTTTTGCTGCCAATCCCGCTATCAAAGTAGATAATAGTGCTGAAGACCTGGAAATAGCGTAAGAAGACTGTGATGATGAATAAGCCGACCCTACTTATCGTCCATCTGGAGAATTTCTGCCTCTAAGTTCCCCGGATATTATGCCAGATCACCAACTTTGCATTGCTAACTTAAGAATAACCTAACATAGGTAAAATAATTGAGCCAGATCGCCAACGTCGCTCGGTAGGGTAGGCTGGCGGCGTCGCCCCACTGGATGGCGAGGCTCAGCTTTTGCCCTTGGTAAGAACCAGCCCTCTGTACACTCGAGGCGTCAACCAGGCACAACGAAATCTCTTGAGAGAGTTTTCGCGCACCTGGTCCCTGAGGGTCTCTACGCCGAAGGGCGCAAATATGTAGCCCTGTACCAGGACTGCATATTTGTGCCTCTTGTACCCCGCTGTAGCCGCACCAACGCCGCCGGTGCGGCAGGAGGCCACTTTTATAAGAGACTGTGCTACTATGTCGACTTACGTAGTGTCCCAAACCAGCGACCGCCACAGTGAGCGTCACCCCATCAGGCCTATTGCCATTATCTCTGGCTATGCCATGCTAGGCTAGGCTAAGCAGGGATCCGGAACAGATTCAGCCGCAGATCCTGGCTTGGGCCTGCCATGTCTGGCCAAGCGGTCCTGGCCGATTAGGTCGATCGTGCTGTCGACCGAGGACAGGAACGCTGGCAGCGAGATGCTTGAAGGCATTCTTATGCCTAAGCAACCGTGACGGATTGACAATTTGGTCTGGGTCTATCCTCTAAAGGGCAATTTAGGACTGCTTATAAGGTTTATCTTATAATTTTGCCTCAATGTTGAACAGCGTAATACGTACAAGAATTTATGAGTAAGAAAAAAAGTAAGATGTAGCCTGTACAATACATGTCCCACTAGCTGGGCAAAGGCCTTCTCTCTCTACGCGTGCTCAATGCGGATTGGCTATTTTTGGTATAATGCCTCATACGCTCAGGTTTCCTCACGATATTTCCCTTCACAGTCAGCGAGGGGTAATTGCTACTACAAATTCACAAACATAATTCTGTCATATTTGGCAAATTCATCGAATTTGATGAATTTAATCTTTCGTAGGAATCGCCCTGCACTGGGGATCTTAGGAGGCACAGTGATGAGTGAGTTAAAATATGAGGCCAAGTCATGTTTTTCTTCGTCAAGGAGGTTCTCTCTAAGCACGCACTTCAATAAATTGAGTTCGAAACCAATTGACTAACAATTTAGTGTCAGATATTCCTACCCCCTTAGCACGCTACCATTTTGCCTACTCTCAACTGTCACCTTAGCCACTGTTAACTGTCACCTCAGTAGTGTTAAGCGGCTAAGGTGACAGTTGAGAATAGGCAAAATGGTAGCGTGTTAAGGGGGTAGGAATATCTGACACAAAATTGTTAGTCAATTGGTTTTAAGGGGGCAGGTCTAAAATTACTGATTGTGCGTCGCCTCCATGTTTCCTCGCTAGAATTATTGATTGTTCCTAGATTTTTAATTACAAACGACTACCTTTAATAACTTTTTCTTAAAGTAAATAGCACAGAGGAAGGAGTTTATTTGAAATGAATTAATTTAATTAAATTATAAGCGACCTAAAACTAAATTAGATGGTATTAGTTTAAGTACTTTATTGAAGACTGAAATACCCAATTATTTATACCAATTTTTGTTTGTTGGAAAATATGTGACTTATTTGGTTATTTACTTGATGATTACTTAAGAAAACTACTGTCAATGATAACAAAAGTCTGCTTTCATGATTTTAAATTTATTTTAATACACTTTAAAAGATATAATTTTCAAATTCAGGTAAAAAGACCAGTATTATTTTGAAATAATACATTAGAATTGCAAAAAAAAACTGGCTATAGAGTCATAAATACAAATTAATTTAATTTTGTCAGGCTATACAGTATTATCTTGATAGAGTGTCAGGAAAAACAGTATAACTATTAATCTACTTCTTTTCAACTCTATTTTTTTCATGAATCATGCAGAGAAAGAGTCAACCTACAACGCAAATACAAAAAGTTATCAATATGTGGCCTGCATCAAATGTTACGAATTTTCAAATATTCAAAACGCTTTTTCTCGAAACTCACTTTTTTGAGATAATACCCTCTGACTATTCATGTGCGATGTGTCTTTAGGAGGAGCGGGTGAACATGCTCCTCAACTATTGGCCATCTACTGATATAAACCAAGTTAATCCAGCCTTTAGTTTAGAAATTAAACCTACGTTTATAAAATATGGGTTTGGAATATCACTTTGTATGGGAAATTGTCACCCATCTATTAAAAACCTCAGTCTCTATACTAAAATTACCTCAGCTAATTATATATCTATAGATAACAGCGTTGCCTCATGACGTCACATCCTGTTTGTGTAATTAGCATAAAGTACCTTATTACGTTAGATAACAGTTAATGAGCACTGTTATTTTCCTGCAACGATAATGTCTATACAATGTTACGGGTGATAGATACGATCAGGCCCTTTCGAATACGCCCGGGCTTAGAATGTTCGCGGCCGCTTCTCACGGTAGAAGACCGAGGCCTTATTTACAATTATATAAGTACTTACACACAAATATGCTAGTCTGTCTAAAATAATAAACGTATTCAAAAGAGTATCGCACCAGAATGAATGGCTTCGCAATAGAACTTTTTACCCGCAAACAAAAGGTCCCAGCTTTAAATCCTGGTAAGTATCAAGGAGTTAAAATTCTATGTTACGTACATTAGCATAAAAATACTAAGGCCTTTGCATTTACGTAATGAGATATTTTATACAGCGTCCAGTGGCACCTTTATTCACAATAGATGGGTGAAGAGACCACTCGGCGCTGCAGTGCTTGGGACATTGTTTTAGATAGAGTAGGCTTACCTATACCATCTTGACAGCTTACTTTAGGCCGACATTAGCTAATTTGCTAAACAATCCGGAGTAGGCTCTCTCTCTCTCTATATCTCTCTCTTTCTGTCCCTGAGCTTCTAATTATCTACCTACAGTTTTATCCTTGATCGAAGACCTACAGCGTTGGATAGGTCATACTATGCGAAGATCCGAAAACCACCCCTCCAAGATAGCACTGAAATGGTGTCCAACTGGAACACGAAAGAGAGGGCACCCTAAAACTACCTGGCGTCGATCAGTGCAACAGGAGGCTAACAGTCTTGGAATGAGCATATCCGAGCTTGAGATGAAGGCGCAAAATCGGCCAGATTGGAAAACTGTTTTGAGAGCCCTGTGTCCCTGATTAGGGATAAAAGGAACTGATGATGATGATGATGATGAAGACCTACAGCCTCAGATGATTATCCTCAAACTGCGCGATATTGTTTTTAATAATTCACTGCGGCATGCTCTAAAACTTGAACAGCTAAGTAACCAAGTCGCCCATTCCTTTTAAAGGCAACTCTATTCTTAAAACATATTCTAGTTATCTACATAGAGAAATAATTATAATGTCCTTCGTTCCATTCCACAATTTACTTAATTTGAACCTTAATGATCGCCTCTAATGCGATATCGTTAATACGCTTTAGTGTCTGCTTGTGCGTGTGTGTGTACTATGCTAGAAGAAGTAGTGCAATGTTGTCTGTGTGACTTACACCAAGCCCCTGTTGCACGAACGTGACAACGACAGGTGACAGGCGACAGGCGACAATCCGAAAATTTGACAAGTTTCTGATTGATTATTGATTGTGATTTGTCACTTACTATGACAAGTTTGTCGAATACAATTGTCGGTGAACCCTACCATGGTTTTTTACAATTTTCGAGCTTTGTGCAACGCTTGTCAAGTCCTGACAATTTGTCAATAATTCACCTGTCGCAGTCTGACATATTTGTAATGTTTTTGCAACACCATTTACTTCACAATCCGACAAATAAGTCAATTTCCGACAAATAAGTCGACTTGTCGCGTACGTGCAACAGGGCCCAGATTAAACTGGTATTGGGATATTTTATAGCTTTGAAATAGTGTAAAACTTAAGTAGTAGTATGTAATTAGCCATCCATTGTTGAAAACGTCTAAATAACCTACAACATGACCTTAAGGCGATTAAAATTTAATTTGCTACCAAACTATTATTTCTACTCTACACTACAACGCCTATGATACAGGAATATGTCATATTCCGAAATAGAAAAAATAAAAGAGTTTTACAAGTTTAAAAAATTCGCTCGGGACAGGACTTGAAATCGCAACCTCTTGCATACCGTGCAGGCGCTCCTATAAAAATCTTTACAATGTTCTTCTACAAAAAAAAAGTTGAAAAAAACTTATATTATATTTGTGGGCAATATAATATTTAGCCTTATCACCAAAGAATTGTGAAGCCTTTATTTAGCACCCACGTATACCAGTGTAGTTCTACAAAACTAATTACACAAAATTCTTGAAACTTATATGTATAAAAGGTATCATTGTCTATGCAAAATTATTGATTCACCGAGCTTACAATTAGAGTAACTGCCACTCACACATTGACAGTATCACTAGTATCTCTACACTGTTTTAATGAGCAGTATTACGGCTGTGTGTATTTTAATGGCTGTAGGGGTAACATGCGCGTGTGTGCGCTGAAGACATTAAGTTAATGCGACCTCATAATTACTGGTTGGAAGCATTAATTCTCGAATCCATAATTTAGTTTAATGCCTCATTTCTGTGTTGCCCTACAATCTAGATAAATATTGTGTGTCATTGCTGGGCCGCCATTAAAGTTGTATTAGTGTACGTACAATGCGTAGGCTTTGAGGCGAAATAAGTACTAGTAATTAATGATACATTTTAAACCTACTTATTTAAGTCATATTCGGTTACTTGCTACTACTGCATTATTCAAATTAAGCTAGGTAGGTAGCAAAGCAAGAAGGTATCGGTATGTATGGTTTCATCGATTTTGTCGAACCTATAAAGTGCTAGTGAAGCTGGAGAAAAAAAAAGCTAGATACTTAGTAGTAGATAATACCTAATACTGAATAAAAAAATTGAGTTTGAGACAATGTTCGATAGCTAAGGTCGGCGTTTTTGTCTAAGAACTTATTGCGTCGAGTAATTTTAAGTAGTGTATTATGTATTATTTATCTTAAATTATGTAGTCAGGTAGATACATATTGCAGGAAAACACATTAGAATATAATCGTAAAACATAATTATGGATTAATTGAAACAGAAAAAAACATAATACATGTTTCACAACCAGTTGACGCCTCAGAGTGAATAATTCAAAGTTACCTATTATTTTGAACGTCAAAACTATGATCGACTTTATTGAATCTAATAAAAGTCATAATATATTTATTACGAATAGACGTGTAGTGGTAATGTTGGTATAGTCAGTGAACAAAACGCTTAGCTACTATTTTAAACCTATGACTATAGTGAGTACCTAAGTAAAATCTTTCCAAAAGGTAGAGTTTCATCAAGAGCCCACTGCGGATTGGCGATATTATTGCCACAGACCTTACTTTACCTCATTTTTTTCCTCAGTATGTTTTCCTTCACAGTTAGCGAGTAGACAATTCAGGGGGATTACCCTTGACGCTATCGCGTTCATATCGACGAACTTTTTAATTAATATTTCTTTGAATTTGCAATAGTTATGCTTGATTTTATATACTTTGTAGTGTTTATTCAAAGGTTGTATTTTGTTAAATACACATACTCGTATAAAATGCGCATCAATTCATGAAATATTAAATTTCCGTAAAAGCCATCCAACCTTAATGGTATAGTCAAATGTCCGCCATTTTAAAAAAATCGCATATTTCCGGCTAACGTCAAAACATGTCTCAATCGACAGAGAAAGCAATTATAAAAATTAACTATTCTTAGTAAAAATTACGAAAGTGATATACTTTGGGAAATATATGGGTTTAAACATTTGTTCGAGCATACAACAACTTGGTTGTAAGAAAACTCTTTGCGCATGTAAAATATATCAACAATTTAATATTAAAGCCGCGTTTTCACAGTAAAATTACTTATAACGAGAGTACCGTCCAAGTAAGACAAGGCTTCTGATCTGCCGGCCTTTTATTTAATTTCCATCCAAGGCAATTTTGACGATTAGAGCTCCGTCCTAGTTGATGTTTTTGCGCCCATAGACAAAATATCAGAAGAACCGACCAATCAGAAGCCCCGGCTTTAGTGTAAAACAAAAGAGTTTCCAAAATGTGCGTAGGTTTTATTTCTTAAGGTCGCATTTTTCTCAAGTTTCATGTTTTCTTACAATCATTAATAGTACATTACTGCCGCGATCTGTAATGGGTGCGTTTCTGGCGCGCTTTTGATGGCCGACAGAGCGCAGCGTAGCGCAGCTCAAGGCCATTACAGCGTGGTCAGCATTGCAGCCCTTGATGGACAAGCTTTATAGCGCGGACAGCAAGGGCTGCAATGATGACCAAGCTTGAGGGCCGAGAGCGTAGCTAAGCTAAGCTCGAGGCCATCATAGCGTGGCCAGCAGCGCACTCATTGCAGAACAAGGTGTGTATAGTGCTTTACCCAAACAAAGCGAGTAATTGATAAAGTTCTAGGTCATAGGTGCTAGGTCCTGGGTCCTAGGTGCTAGATGCTAGGTCCTAGGTGCTAGATACTAGGTCCTAGGTCCTAGGTGCTAGGTCCTAGTTCCTAGGTGCTAGGTCCTAGTTCCTATATTATCCTTATCTTTATCTTTATCTTTATCTTTATCTTTATCTTTATCTTTATCTTTATCTTTATCTTTATCTTTATCTTTATCTTTATCTTTATCTTTATCTTTATCTTTATCTTTATCTTTATCTTTATCTTTATCTTTATCTTTATCTTTATCTTTATCTTTATCTTTATCTTTATCTTTATCTTTATCTTTATCTTTATCTTTATCTTTATCTTTATCTTTATCTTTATCTTTATCTTTATCTTTATCTTTATCTTTATCTTTATCTTTATCTTTATCTTTATCTTTATCTTTATCTTTATCTTTATCTTTATCTTTATCTTTATCTTTATCTTTATCTTTATCTTTATCTTTATCTTTATCTTTATCTTTATCTTTATCTTTATCTTTATCTTTATCTTTATCTTTATCTTTATCTTTATCTTTATCTTTATCTTTATCTTTATCTTTATCTTTATCTTTATCTTTATCTTTATCTTTATCTTTATCTTTATCTTTATCTTTATCTTTATCTTTATCTTTATCTTTATCTTTATCTTTATCTTTATCTTTATCTTTATCTTTATCTTTATCTTTATCTTTATCTTTATCTTTATCTTTATCTTTATCTTTATCTTTATCTTTATCTTTAGCTTTAGCTTTAGCTTTATCTTTATCTTTATCGTATCTTATCTTTACCTTATATCCTAGGTCCTAAGTCCTAGGTCCTAGATCCTAAGTTCTAAGTCCTAGGTTCTAGGCCCTAGGTCCTGGGTCCTAGTCCTAAGTTCTAAGTCGCAAGTACCAGGTCCTAGGTCCTAGGTCCTAAGTCCTAAGCCCTAAGTCCTAAGTCCTAAGTCCTAAGTCCTAGGTCGTAGGTCTTAAATCCTAGGTCCTAGGTCCTAGGCCCTTGGTCTTACGTCCTAAGTCTTAAGCCGCAAGTCGCAAGTCATAAGATGTATAAATCATCTCATTACGTAGATGCAAGGGCCTTAGTTTTTTTTCTGTCAGTTGGGGCAATTTTCATCACTGGCCTTTTTGGTCTGATGACCTTCGGCTATCCCGCCCGTGCAGGGAAAAACTTAAAAAAAAAAAAAAAAATCCCTGGCCTTTTAATAATCTAAACTAAATACATATTGTAGCTTTATTCGCTGCTACGGGCCTATGCACACATGCTTTACCTTCAATATGTGTTGTGTCGTCGTTTTTTTTTTCGTTGAGGTTTTGTGTTCCAAGACTTTTCTTTTATCAACATGGCGGTCTGTAGTTTTGCTCTAGGCAAAACTGAATTTTGAAACCACTAAATCTCCGTAAGTATATCGTTTCAGACATTTTTCCTAAGAATGTTTTCGTCTTATTTTTTTTGTCTCCGTCTATTAAGATATGTTTCGTCCTAAGCTGGAAGATTTTATTTAAAATCAAAATCTCCGACACCATAGGAAAATGTCGGACTGAAAACTTCAATCTCCATAGAAAAGCGGATCTTAATACTCTAATATCTTCATAACGATATCGTTTTAGACATTTTTTCTAAGAATGTTTTCGTTTTATATTTTGTTCCTCAGTCTAATAAGCTAGGTTTAGTTGCAAGCTGAGAAAACGTGTTTTTTTTAAAATGGTGGCGGTGTCACTATGTAACTTGCCATACAAAATGTTGGAAGCTCTTTCCCCTTAGTGAAAAAAATACGGCTGTATCGAAATAAAAGGGTAACTTCATAAAGGGCCAATTTTAGCGTCTATCGCCTCTACAATAACAAGCTATTATTTCATACTGATACTGATACTGATTTTTTATCGATATTTATTGGGCCCATACCAAAAAGATACACCCTGTTGTGGTTTACTGTACCTCCTGCGGCCTTCTTTCAACTTAATGATGAGATCATCAAAGTGTTTCAAGCTCATAAGGATGATAATAAATCGATTATCATAATTATAAAAAACCAAGTGTTAGATTCGCCGCCTTTTACAGATCATTATTAATTTACTACGTAGACGACGACGTATGTCAGAATCATGGGAAAACATAAATATTTTTCTTGTATCATTTATCTCAAAATGTGATAATATACTCGCATATTTATTACCAAGTTACAGTCAATTTTGTATGATTAATTTGTCCGCGTTTTTTCTCGAAATAAGACGTCATTTCGTGAAGTTACATAATAGGAATCCAATGTTCTTGTATGTTTTTTCAATCAAACAAACAAAGAAACATAACATAATAAAACCAACAGACATACCAGCCATAAAACATCAGCGTATATTTTCAGCAGCCACCACAAAAATGTTAGAGAATGAACTTCAAGACAAAAAAAAACTGCAACGTAATGTTCACAAAAAATGGTTTTAAAACTACAGCCTGTCAAAAGTATGGCCGGTTGGTATTTCGCAGAGTTGATTCAACTTTATTAAAAAGTAATTATTGACCGCCGTTAAAGGATGCCTTTAATCGTGCCTTAAGGCGAAGCGATTTGGAGTCGTTGGCGCACTATTGCCTCTAGAATAGGGTCACAGAAGCTTTGATTTGTATGAGATAGAGATACATTCATCCATTTATTACGGATATTGTAATTAGGAACAAGAAATTCATGACACATATTCAATATTTTTGCGAGATCCTGCCTTTTTTTGATCCTATTATGCAACGTGTTACAAAAGATCCCAACTCTTTTTACAGGGTAAATACCACCCGGTAATATAGGGATCACAACCTAAATAATATTTTTTTTGCTCTCTGACGTTCCGTTGATTTATAAAATGTGAGCGCTGTGGCAGGAGAAATTTATTTTTTCAATATTGTTTTCATTGACTTTTACAATGCTTTAACAACTCTTTGCAAATGCACCTACAAACACAAAAATATTTTTAAATTTGAGATAATACCAAAAAAAAAGTTATGAAAATTTTGAAATTCTTTTCAATTTTTTTTTACAGAATTGACATTGACATCCTGTTGACCAGTAGGTTACACCCTGTAAAAAGGTATTTTGTAACACGTTGTATTATAGACTAGCGACCCACCCCGGCTTCGCAAAACTGCAAAAAAAAATATCTAACTGTCGGTGCTTTCGTGAAAAAATATCTAACTGTCGGTGAAAAACGCACCAAAATCCGTTGCATAGTATCCGTTGCAAAAATACTAAATACCTACAGAGTGAACCTTCTTCACTTGCATTTTCGTGCAAATGGCGCACTCATACGCATGTCATTATTAAAGGTCAAATTGCAATGACAGAAGCCGAGCTGTAATTAAATTTAGTAAGAAACCAGTATTATGTTTTTGAAATAATTAGGTATCTCTCGGAAGGCGTTGCACCGACGGCGTGCGTTTTGATAAATTGAAGTAACAATTAATGACTCTACCAACTTGGTTTTGTGTGTTTTATTTCCTGCTAGCTTTTGCCCGCCACTTTATTCGCGTGGACTACAGAAAAAATATAGTGTACTTACGTAAAGCGTCATAGCTTATGTGTTATTCTTATGTCTATTCAAAATTTCATCCAAATTCCAAAATCCAAAATTACTTAAACTTATTTACGTACTATGGTAGCATTATCGCTAAGAGTATTCTTTTCCAGATAACTTTTGAATGAACGGGTTAGAGATAATAAAATATTCTGTAGATAAGAGTGCGTGTACAGGATAGGAAAATAATTAATTATCCTTCGAAAAGTAGTGGGTGGCTTCTTATGACTTCATTATTTCTTCAATATCCGTGAATTTGTAGCTTTAACAATCCTACTCCCTAGTTTTAGTAGTTTAGACTAGAAAATAATGCTGCTGAAATCATAACCCTTCTAAAAAGCAAACGTATACCTATTCAGAAAGAATAATTAATACCACATCACCCGTGCCTCTTGTAGCGTCACCGCGGTGACAAGTAGACGAAACGAAAGTGACTGCAGAGCGAACAATAGTTCTTGTGTCACTCGTGTTGGCTGAGTCTGTACCGTTCCCACAGGTTTGGACCCTTGTGTTGAATTCATTTATTTTTACACTTTGAACCCTCGCTTTGAATCTTTATTTTTCAATACACGCACTTGTGTTGCAATCAATAAAGACTTTAAAGGTGATTGCAGTGCGAATAATTATATAGCTCCTGTGTCACTCGTGTCGACCGAGTCTGTACTGCTCCCGAAAGTTTGAACCCTGGTGCTGAATACCGATTTTTGCCATACGCACTTGTTGTAATCAATACAGTGACTACACCCCACATAATAGTTATTGTGCCGAGCTAGTCTTTACCATATCAAATTATTTGAACCGTAGTGTGGAATCTCATTATTTTGTGTTGCAATCAAAAAATGGTTTCGTAAAGTGACTGCAGCGCGCGTGTTCTTTTGGTTGTTCCACTGGTATCGGCCGCGTCTCTCGCGTCTCGCGAAAATTCAAGATGGCGGCCATTCTTATTTCGCAATTAATTAAGGCTTTTGTTTTTATATCGCACTATTACTTCATTGTGATACGTAGAAACATCTACCGAGACAACCCGTTACCATTGCATAGATAAGGTGCAAATGACCCCGACACATCGCGTCCCAATCTGCGTCACTTTTTAACAAGTAGCCACTTGGCTAGAAGCGCTAACAGCCTAGTTGGACAAGCCATTCTTTATCGATTGCCAAAGTTAAGCAACATTGGGCCCTGTCAGTCCATGGATGGGTGGCCGCTAGTCGCAATAATAACTGAGCACTTTCATGCTTCGGACGGCACGTTAAAACCGTTGGTCCCGGTTATTCTTGATTAATAAAAATCGTTAAGCCATGTCAGAGGCCCTTTGGACGGCCTAAAAAACTCTGACACCAGGGGTGGCCACTACCCCACACGATTACCTACCTAAATGACTAGACAAGAGGTGTGCTTTAATAACAGTGCGCTTGCATTAGCGGTAGGTGGTTGATAGATAGATAGAAAACAAGGTACAAACCGCCGAGCCAGCGCGTCCCAACCCGCGTCACTTTGTAACAAGTGGCGAGGTACAAATGAGGCGCGCTTCATTAACAGTGCGCCTGCATTAGCGGTAATTGCCGGGGCTAATTAGGGCCCCATCCGCTGCACCTAGGGCTGCCATTTTGTCATTTTGAAAGTGCTTAAAAACACTGTTTTTTAAGAACCTAATAACTCATGTTACAAAACTTTTAAAATTTATAAACCCTCGACTACAAAACAAATCTAAGAACCATTACTCTAAATCAAATACAAAAATATAGAAAGAGAAAATAACATGTCTGTCATACTCAGAGTAACAACTATGTAACAACTGTCTACATACTCACGAAGGAAAACCATGAAAGGGCGTGAAGGATGAGTGTATACGTGGGTCGCTCCGTACAAATGTTCAAGCCTCAATAATTAAGACAGTTGCTAACCCTAGAGCACCCAGTTCACAGTCTGGCAAAAATACGCACACGTAGGGGAAAAAAACACTAATAGCGCGAGCAAGAAATAATAATGTCGCTGCCTTCAATAGAATTCACCAACAAATGTTTATATCAAACTTTAGTCCTTTTCCCTACTTCACAACGAAGCAACTTGATTTACGCACTACAGCTATTCATTCTGGCTCAGCTACCCAAAGTGTATCTTGGCCTCAGCAACCAAAAGACCAAAAGCTCTCCCTGCCCTGTGACCTGTCCAGTTATAACCCCCTTATGTACTGCCTAACCCCGCCTTATGCTACACTTACTGGAGATTATAATCAGTTCCACCATTCTCATCATTCTATCTCATCACCTACCCTACGTGTTATGCCACCACTCTAACGACGTCCCCCATGTTGTGCCTAACCAACTTAGACATTTTTATCTACGTTATGAGATGATTTACACAGCGTGAAGTGGCACATTCACTCAGAATAGATGTGTGAAGCGGCCACTCGGTAGCTGCTGTGTCTGGAACATTGTTATGATATCCCATCAACATTCTCATGACCTCCCTACTTCACAGGCTCGCAGCATCGAACGGCGAGATCACAATCACCACGTCACACGCAAGCTCGAACCCAGGACCCACCAGCAGTGCGGGCAGCGCCGCGTCGGGCCCCGTGCCGTCGCCGCATCCTCCCGTCAAGCTCTCACCAGCCTCTGTGAAGTCCCCGCCGCACGACGACCAGGATCTTCTGGCTGATTCGCCAAGTAAGTAGTCTTTAGGTATCTTCTTATACTTCAATGCATGGCTGAGGACTGCGACCGTGTCATACTTGCTTTCTTGGGAGCAGTAGTCTGTTATGCGGACTCAGAACCCACCAGCAATGTGGCAAAGCCATGTAAGGCCCCGAGCCATCGCCGAATCCACTGGTCAACCTCTCGCCAGCCTCGGTCAAATCTCCGCCGCACGACAACCAGGATCTTCTGGTTGATTCGCAAAGTAAGAAGCCTTTGCATTTCCCAGTATGCACGCACCTTATAATCTAAGATTGGCTACATAAATCACCTGAGAACACACCAGCAAAACTCTCAACCATAACAACGAGCGTCCGAAGGCAGTTGCTACGGCTAGGAGGACCTTTGCAATGTAGCGGATACCCGTTTTTGATGTCTTCATGGCCTGTTTGTTGAGTGAACTAGAAAACGGTGCATAACGACCAGAAAGCTGACCTAAGACAAGCTTAAGATTTTTCATACTTTTGATGAATGATGTCGGGATAGCGGATTAGTTGTTGTCTCAATTTGGAAGTTTCAATCCGTGAGGAACATATGAAGCTCTCGAGCATCAATAGAAGTAAATAAAAAGCTTTCTTTCTTTCTTAATTTGCATCGCTAATAGGTGATAAAAATTGTGATAATCCCTACGATTTATCTAGAGCAGTGATTACGCAGAACCATTGTTCAGCGCCTACCCTAAAAATATGAACGTTGATCGCTACGATACGATACGATTGTCAGTTTCTCAGTTCGTAGATGAATCACCCTTAGGTAGAATTAATCCACGCACCGATTATTGAAAACGGCTGTATGCTAGCCTCGCTAGCACCGACTCAGTACTTGTACCAGGGGATGCGATAATTTCGGATTATCGCTCAACTCTTCATCTTACATTTTCGCTCAACCAAAAATATGAACGTTGATCACAGTAAAATTAAACTTCAGCTTTCTCCTACTATAGAAACTTGTTTTAACCTTGCTCTACCTATACGCTACCCTAATGTTAGTACTCTCTGTGCCTCGTGCCCACGTAAGCTCATAATCAAGTAACAAAGTTGTAAAGAGATCGCGTCAGTGCCGGGTCACCTGCGCCGGGCACTCCGTCGGAGCCTATTTAATAATCAACTCTGTTAGTTCGCCATTTTACAGAACGCACTCGTAACTTCGCGCAAACTAGCGACGGACCGTGTCGCCGGACCAACAACTCTTTATAGCATTAGACTGCACGAGCTGGGGCCAATGTTGGTTGGAGGGTCGGTCAATACGACCAAAGGAGGAAGAAATCCTTACCTCTTAGGATGTGTCTAAAATGTTTGGCAAGTGTCGCCGTCGACGAAACCGTTGTGGAGGACATCAAAATCTTAGGATGTTTATCCGCCGCAGACTGTTAGCGACACGTCGCCGATAATTATACTAGTGGTTCGCCCCGAACTATGAACTCGCGACCCCATATCTCAGCAACCCCTCGACCGATTTGGCTCATGTTCGAACTTAAAAATTCTCCTTAAATTTCCCTTAAAATCCCATATCCTTAAACTTAAAATTTCATGACGATCTGACTTTTACTCAAGTTATCGTCGAACGAACATTCATACATACATACATACATACAAACGCCGGATTGTTCCAGTAGACTCGGAGAACTTCGCTCGTTTCGCTCGCTCGTTCAATTATTTGGGATGATTTTGGTACGGGGTGAAGATTGGAGGGGTGAAGGGCGGTGGAAAAACGGCCATAGTAAAAGTTTGTACCGCTACTTTGGCGACATTCAAAATCGCTACGGGTGGTCCGTGCACTGATCGTGTAGACTTGTATTGAGGCATCTAATACATTAGCAGCATTTAATACGAGTAGCATTGACGCCGTTCCAAATTTTGCCTGCTTACTTCGGCGACAAAGGGTTTGTGGATCTTTTTTGTCTCTGTCTTTGTTATAGCAATCTGACACTACATTTCTTCTTTTTTTGTACCACAACACACTACACAAACATTGGCTACACATTGGCCCCAACAAGCAAAGTTGACGCATTAGACTGCGACTGCGGAGGACAGAGAGCTAATGGATCGCTTCGCTGCTTAGACGGACAACTTTTATGGATAAGTAGAATCGAGTTAGTTCGAGAGAGCGGTCCGAAATAGTGCTGCCGAGTAACTTGGCGTACATGGGCTCATTAGATTTTGTTCATTGTTCCAAACACTTTTTACGTTTCAAAAAATTTGCAGGCAGGAAACGCTCCTTACAAGAAGTTGGCCACACATTATTCGGGTCTTCTTCGATTATTTTATTTGTCCTTAGCAAGTGGTTTTTTGTAATAAATTCACAAAAATCAATCAAAAACAATTTTCCTTCCAAATACCTTAGATGCTACAAGCGACCAAAGAACTTGCAACCACTTAACACCCCAGTATTTTGCCGAAACGCATTCACAATTAGCAAACACGCCGTAAGTACCTCATGCAAATGAGCATTGTAATTCTAAGAAACAGCGGCGAATCGATCTAGGACTCATTACCGCATGTGGGTCGTGTCGTCTGGCTGTAAATCTGTAATTATTGCCAAAGCAAACTGGCTGGCAATGTGATAGTGTCATTTAGGCTCAGTCACTGTGCGACATTAAATGAGTACCTACACCGAAAGGTACTCTACCTATTACTTAGGGTTGTATTTGATTAATTTAGTAGTTTTTCAGTAGCTCACAAAAAGCTCACACTCTTTTGTAGGTACACCATTTGCAATGATTGGATTATTCAAGCATTCATGCTATTCACGCAAATATGACAACCAACATGGTGGGATGCACGGTAAGGAAAAGTCACGAAATGCAATACTGTATTCCTAAAACTGTAGGTATTCCTAAAAAAGGTTAATATTCTAACGCCGACGAAAAACGTTCCGAAATATAACTGAAGAAAAATCTAAGGGTACAGTCGATTGGCGCCCTTATTCCGCGGCGGTAAGAGCTACCATGGAGTATCCAAGACTGTGGCCGACCGTACCTAAAGTAATTTGAATGTCAAAGTCTAATGTAAACCATTCCAGATTCTAGTATAATTCAGTACCTAAATGACAGTAGATGGAATAAGTGAAAACAATAAATTATACTACTTTTTCTAAACATTTCTAAGCTGAAACTTTTTTGTTGAATTGGAAGCAGTGAAAACAATCTCGTGCATCTCCTAAAAACCGACTAAAGTGGCGCCGATAGAAATAACTTTGTCTAAATTTTAATGTAGTAGACAGGTGAGGGAATTAGTTTGAAAATTTTCCGGAAAACTTTATTATTAGTCACTTTACAACTGAACTGAATACAGAATAAAATGCAACAGAATTTCAGGATATCCGGCAATGAGTACTCGTAGAAGTAGATTTTTACAGAGAGGTTCTAAAATTTGCATTCACAGTTACTTTGCTCTGGCGGGCCACCACCACTCATACATACATACATACATACATAACATACATACATACATACAACATACATACATACATACAAACGCCGGATTTTTCCAGTAGACTCGGAGAACTTCTTTGCTTCGCTCGCTTGTTCAAAAAGCTACTTACCCGTTCTGATCACGAAACTCTTTAACTAGTCTAAATTAGTCCTCAACTCGTTCCTATTTAGGCCAGCACAAAACAATAGCTCTTCACCAATAATCCCGACGGACCGGCGCTTTCCCGTCAAATGCAATTAGCTAGCTTGATTTTTGCCCAATCGAGAGAAGAAACGGCGGTAATTACGAGCTGTCTCCCGCGGCTTCGTTCGCACACGGAGTACGGGATATGAGTCTTTGAACGACCGAGCGAAGGGAGAGAAGTTCTCCGAGTCTACTGGAATAAACCGGCGGTGTGTAGTATGATTGTATGAATGTTCATCCGACGATAACTTGAGTAAAGATCGGATCATCATGAAATTTGGTGAAATAAAGTAAATTTGGTAATTAAAATATTTTTTATGTTTGAACATGAACCAAATCGGTCGAGGAGTTGCCGAGATATCGGGTTGTAAAGTTTATGCAATTCGCAAGCGCCTGCGCGAATGGTGAAGAAGAAGAAGGAGGCAAAAAGTTACTTATCGCGAGTTCACAGTTCGGGGCGAACTACTAGTAACACCCATTTTCAACCAATGCACCCCCTTTTTTGGTTCCCCTTTATTTTTGCTTGTACCCCTGGAGGTGCATCTCATGTGGATCACGTTGAGAACTCGTACACGTACTCTATACAAAAGTGGAAAATCTGTACCTACTACCTTTTTTTTTCTTCGGGTAACATTAATCGTAGAATGTCTTCCATCTAAATGTCATTATGTGACCAGTGGCAAGTGATAGACTGAAAAAAGGTAGGAAATACAGACATACAGACAGACCGACAGACAGGAGGCTTAGGCCCGGTTTCTGAATTGAGAATTTTACCAAGCAAATACTTAAGTATCGTTCTGTCACGCTCTTTTGTGAGAAATCTGCAGAGAAAGAACGATACTTACGTATTTGCTTAGTGAATTTCTCAACTCAGAAATCGGCATTTAGTAATCCGTTTGGCACCCTACGGATACGTCACCCCGAAAACAGATTATTTTAAACAGGTTTTTAATTTTCCTACGCCATCAAACTTAGCACAGAGGGTCGTTTGGGAGTCGGCCGTCTAGCTGAAGTACCCCAGGGCCCCTTCTATTGATTACTATTTAATTCGTAGTTAGTGGAAACAATTACTAAATTACTCAGTTCCTCCTGCCGTTCGCTGAGTTTGGCTCTGCTTGATGCGATAAATAACTAGCCCCGATTTTGTTATTTGTTTTGTTTTTTTCTGTTTGAAGTATCGAAAGTACCAATTAAGCTTCTCTGGAATCGATAACTATCTTTATGCCTTTACATCTAAGACATATTATTTTTACAGCGTCCAGTGGCACCTTCACTCACACTAGATAGGTGAAGTGACCACTCGGCGGCTGCAGTGCCTGGGATGTTGTTTTAGATGTAGTAGGCTTGCCCAGCACCTATACCATCCAGGTATTAAAACGTCATTGCCCGTTATCCCATAAAAAAGACATAGGGCTTAAACACAGACTTTAAAGTCTGTGGGCTTAAAGAAAGGAACTCTACTTTTCGCGGTCTAGCTACTTCTAGCTCCTTCCAGCCGAGTCCAGAAAGCGTAGCATAAGACTGGGTTAGAGAGTATCTATGGGTTTATAACTCTGTCTATCCCGCTCTACGTCAAACAAAAGAGTGAGATACTTATAGTTGTAAAGCCACAGTTACGCTCTATTATGCTACGCTTTCAGTTGATGCAGCATCTTTTCATCTTGGCGCTTTCAAGTAGTACGAGGTACACTACCTATTATATTATTCCTCAATATGAACCTACCTAAAATTGCCAACGTGATGATTGTCTAAATTCTCTCTATCTGAGAGAAGGGATAGAGATGCGGGTTACGTATTTTATGAAACGAATCAAATGGGAAATTGTACTTGGAAGGGTTTACTATTAGGTACCTACTGTCTATGTCTATTGGCCTTAGGTTTATGCCTAGATTGGCTAAAAAAATGGCATAGCAACATCTTCAGTCTCAATGCCAAAAAAGTCGTTAATTCCAAAGAGGTGAACGATATCATTAATACAAAATTAAGAACAACAAAAAAACGTTTCGACGTTCCAAATTCAAAATACGGAATCGACATCAAAGGGGCCGGCCTAGAGCCGTGGCAAGCGTACTCGGGTCGAACTAAATTAATTAACTAATTAAAATCCATTACAAATAATTAACTTCGTCGATAAAACTGAGCTCAAATCGATAAGACAAACAAAGAGTTGGCTCACTGTGACGCGGAGCTACGAATCTGAATTGAGGAATCGTTCTGATAGTTGTACAGGTTCTAGTTTTCTACGAGCAAAGTTTTATTGAACGAGCGAGCGAAGCGAGCGAAGTTCTCCGAGACTACTGGAACAACCCGGCGTTTGTACGTATGTATGTATGTATGTATGTTTGTATGAATGTATGTATGAATGTTATTTCGACGATAACTTGAGTAAATTTGGAAGGATCGTTATGAAATTTGGTAGGCGGGTAAAAAAAAAAAGTAAGATGTAGCCTGTACAATTGTACATGTCCCACTAGCTGGGCAAAGGCCTTCTCTCAGAGAGAGAGTTCGAGCTTAATCACCACGCGTGCTCAATGCGGGTTGGCGATTTTTGCGTTGAGGGTATAATGCCTCACACGCTCAGGTTTCCTCACGATGTTTTCCTTCGGTAGGCGGGTAAATGAAATTAAAAGAATTTTTAAGTTCGAACATGAGCCAAATCGGTCGAGGAGTTGCCGAGTTCACAGTTCGGGTTATCCAAAACAAGGCCCTAAAAATCCAAGTTATCCAAAACAAGGCCCTAAAAATAGCATACGATACACCTTTTTATACAAATTTGCGTAATCTTCACAACACTATAAAATTCCCTACAATAAAAACATTTGTTCTTCGGCTATCCGAGAAATTCTACCTTGTCACCAATTTTAATCACCCTAATAAACTTATTTCAAATATTGGATCAACGAGATATTGCGACTTACCATACATCGATAACTACAAATCCTATCGCTTACCGCATCACTACTTCCTCGGACACGCAAAAAATGTATCGCGGGACACTAGCTCATAACAGGTATTGCCCCGACCACCATCGTTGGACGAAGCGCGGATCTCGTTTTTTGCAAAACCACCCGTATCGTCCTGGGCATAGAGTTCAACGATCATGCTATACTTACACAGCCGAGTCCACCTCCTTTAGGCGTAACGTCTTTCTCGCCCTGTCCGACTACCTACATTTTTTGATAATAAAACGTACAGCGTAAGTTCTAAAAATTAGGTAACTACTAAGTTTTAATATGCCAGCTATCTTTGAGCCACTAGTGAGTGCTCACACAACAAAATCAAACTCAATTCACATTTCCTAAAAGGCCAGCAATGCAACTGAATTGCACCTCTGCAGCTAATTAACGTGTACCTAGTGATTAGGTAATATTAATTAGCAAGTAAACTAGTGATTTATTTTAAAATTGACTACACCTACCTACCTAAGTATTAAAGTAAACAACAACCGTGGCTAAAAGTTTTAATGTAAGGTTCATAAACCAATTAAAAACAATAATTTTATATGTAGTGATAGTTACTTTTAAGACTGTGTTTTAAATTGTAATATGGTATAAGTTTCTTATTAAATAAAGACCCTTGAAAATCAAAAATCAAATCACAGTTCGGGGCGAACCACTAGTAGTATTTTATTTCATGTCTTTAATAAATAGAATACAATCTATCTATCTGTCTATCTATCCAGCTCATGAATAAAGCCCACTGCTGGGCATAGGCCTCTTCCTTTTCACGCCAACCCCCTCGGTCTAGTGCCAATCTCGTCCATTGTCCTCCCGCTGTTTTCCATCGAGCTTTCAGTCTACCCACTGTCCGTTGACCCATTCGAAAACAAATCCAATAGAAGACAAATCGAAGAAATATTACTTGATAATAACGAACTCTACAATTCCGTTGTTATAGCAACTACAAAAAAAAACGAAACTACTTAGGTACTATCTATAGACAAAAGCGAGCAAAGTCGAGGCACCTACGGTGAAAAAAAAACCCTTACGGCGGTCTACACCACCAAATTTTTGCCAAATTGTGTGTCTTCAATTTCAAATGGTCGGTTATCTAAACTTTAACATCGTAGACAAACACCGTGGCCACAGTTCCCATGTTAAGGCGCTGGGCATAGTGAATTAGCCCGCGCGCAAAAAAAATGCACAAAAACGATTCCTGTATCAAATACACTAAAAAAGTCGAAAATGTTCACATATCAAACCCTAGAATTTGGTGAGATCTATCTAAAACAGCCAGTTTTGTGTTGATACCCATAACAGATTGCAAGATATTTTGTTTGAAAAAAAGTGCGCCGCCTATTTTTTTTCATCAAAAATATCTTCAAAATGTTTATGAATGTCAACACGAAACTGGCTGTTTTAGATAGGTCTCACCTAATTCTAGGGTTTGATATGTGAAAATTTTAGATTTTTTTAGTGTATTTGATACAGGACTCGATTTTGTGCATTTTTCTTGGCGCGCGGGCTATTCACTATGTACAGCGTCTTAAGGGTCCGTATAAGGCTAACTAGCGCCACCAATGTTGAAAAAATCATATCTTCCTTTAGAAGAAGTTTCTGGAAAAATCCTAAGATGAGCCTATGCGCCATGCTTTTCTAGATTTTTAAGTGTAGATACCCTCTTCGAAATTTACTTTTAAGCTAAAAAATTTTCGATAACCGCCAAAAACGGCCGTTTTTGGCGGTTATCGAAAATTTTTTAGCTTAAGGCGCTGTACATAGTGAATAGCCCGCGCGCCAAGAAAAATGCACAAAATCGAGTCCTGTATCAAATACACAAAAAAAATCTAAAATTTTCACATATCAAACCCTAGAATTAGGTGAGACCTATCTAAAACAGCCAGTTTCGTGTTGACATTTATAAACGTTTTGAAGATATTTTTGATGAAAAAAAATAGGCGGCGCACTTTTTTTCAAACAAAATATCTTGCAATCTGTAAAGGGTATCAACACAAAACTGGCTGTTTTAGATAGCTCTCACCTAATTCTAGGGTTTGATATGTGAAAATTTTCGATTTTTTTAGTGTATTTGATACAGGAATCGTTTTTGTGCATTTTTTTTGCGCGCGGGCTAATTCACTATGCCCAGCGCCTTAAGACTAGAAATTGAGTTGGGTACCCACACTTAAAAATCTAGAAAAGCATGGCGCATGAGCTCATCTTAGGATTTTGTCAGAAACTTCTTCTGAAGCGAGATATGATTTTTTCAACATTGGTGGCGCTAGTTAGCCTTATACGGACCCTTAAGCCTATTCAAATGTTACAGTTTCCCGTGAGCTCAACAAGAGTCTCGACAATTTCGTGTATAATTTTTCATCAAGTTTGAAGATCGCGACCATATTGTACTCTCTTCCATTGGGAACGGCCTTAAGGTGGGATGATAGCAACGTGGCGGGAAATTCAAAATTTTTACAGTTTTTACATTTTGTAGCTAAACTGAGCTATTTTTGTTCAGCTATTTTTAATGAAAAGAATACTTTGTTATTTCCGCGAACGAAAAATCGCTGAACAAAAATAGCTCAGTTTAGCTACAAAAAGTAAAAAACTGTGAAAATTTTTAATTTCCCGCCACGTTGCTATCGTCTACCCTTAGGTACGAAGTGCTCATTGAATGCTTTTTCCAGCCACTGCCTTTATCGCATCAGGGGGTCTACCGGCTAAGATGAAGCCGATTACCATTGGCGAAAATCGAAGTTCGATTTTTGAAAAATGTTCTGCCACCCAGTTCATTTTACTGCCACCCCTGTTCATTTTTCATAAATCGAACTTCGATTTTCGCCAATGGTAATCGGCTTCGTCTTAGCCGGTAGACTCCCAGACCATTTGGTTGGTGCCCTGGTTGGTACAATTTCGTGAAGTTTCAAAGGAAACCTCCATTGCTTCCTACCTCCTTCTAAAGCGGTCGATATTTACGGCTCATTTATAGTTAGCCACTCTTAATTGCATCTAATAGAGTAAATGCGTAAATTGCCGCCCACCCGTCATTTGTTAGCGTCTGTTGCTTACTGCCAACGGAATGGAATTGTTTTAATGCTAACCTCATTATTTACTTTGTTGTGGCCTGACCTTAGTTGAACTGCCGAACAAGATGTTTTTTCCCCATACTCCTACTACCTACGTTTTACAGAGAGATCCTGTCATGGAGTGTTTGCGTTTAATAGAAAAAACTAAGTTAAATTTCAAATTGTTCAACAGCTACACGTACACACGGCGGCAGCACGTCAGACTGTAAACTTTTGTTGAAAAGTCGCCCGTAAGGTAACCGGGTGGAGGGCTAGCCTGTAAGGGTCGACGTACTGTCGTGTGTACACGTAAATGTAGAACAGGATTTAACGTTGAGTCTACGGGGTGCTACAGAAAAGTCACTGTTATACCGAAGGGAATCACTTTACAACAGCAAACTCTCTAAAAAAATATGTCAGCTATTCCATACATTTGGTACGCAAGTTCAGTTTAGAACCGCGGGTAGTGCCCCCGCCAAGACGAGCAAGCGAAGCTCAAGGGCCTTTTCTCGAAGCAATTCGTCGTTTTTTTTAACCCTCATTACTTGGGTTTGGATCGGCCTCAAAACGGCGAAGCCACATATTTTGCATAAGGTGTAGAGTTTGTGAGTTCTTGTAGAGTTAGGGCGTGTATATTTAGGGTGGTATTCTAGAACGCTACTTAAACTCAGTTTAAACAGAGTTCAGACTGTCGATAAAACAGTGCATGTTTTGATATGAAGGGAGGGATATTCAAATCAAAACATGCACTGTTTTATCGACAGTCGACACTACTAAACTCTACTTAAACTGAGTTTAAACAGAGTTCAAGGAGCTTTCTAGTTTGAACTGAGTTTAAACAGAGTTTAAGTAGCGTTCTAGTTTGAACTGAGTTTAAGTAGCGTTCTAGAATACCCTTAGAAACTTGTCACTACATGAAATCTAATAACTTTTTGGCAGCGCGAGGTATAGTCTCGTCTTGTCGTAAGACCGCCATTTGTACTGTTATTTTTAAATGTTTATTTGTAAAATGTTTTCGTATGTGCAATAAAGAGTTACTTACTTGTCAACATTTTACATGTAAATTTTTTTGGTAAGATACTTTTTTGATATTTTGAAGTTGTGCCAACAGTAAAAGTTGCTAGCATTAACGTGTATAACGACCACTTTCAGTCTAGGAGGACATTTCTATAACACGCTGTATGAATCAATGGTACAGTCTGTTAATAAAATTACGGATAATATTGAAATTATAGAAGAGCCCTCGATACTTATTTACAGAAATATTGTTCCGTCTCAGCAAGTATGGTGAAGGGCGAACTTTACCAAACACGCAGTTGAGTTCAGAGGTCATTTACCAACTTCGCTAAGGGAACCAATCCAAAAGTACTTTACAGTGGTTATACTTTTATAATAATAACCCCTTAATTACGTATATCGATGCCTCGTACTCGAATAATCGTAACACGAACATATCCGATTCGCCGTGTATAATTTCTCCCATTATTCGGATCGACTAATCACTCCAAAACTTTAATTAAGAATAATCGAGCATCGAATATAAAATTCAAAAATAACGGGCACCGGAATCGATTATTACGTCCGAGTCAAAACACCTATTTTTACGATATTTTTTAAGTGATCGGAATCATGAGAAAGGAACATTAGAGTCGTACTTTTATGTTAGTACTTATTATAATAACGCAAATCTAAGTGGATAATTATATTTGAATGTTAGTGGGGAAACGATTTCGGTTTTACGATAAGAAAATTACGTGGCAAATTCATAGAAAGAAAACTGGCATTCAATAATTTAGCTGTTTTTTATTGTGCCTGCCTGTGCATTTCATTGGCTAACAAATATTACAGTTTCTTGTTAGCAATCATTGATGCTGACTACACTCGAAATGAGTTCCCTACCGCCTAGCAGAAGTTTCGTAGTTTAGTTCTTGAGATGAAGCGGAAAGTCAAAACAATAAAAAAAAAAAATAAGTTAAAAACTAAAACCCGACTACTAAAAGGCTTAAAACAAGACCTGTTTATCCTTAAAATAGACTCATAGATAATTAATCGTAGTCGGAGGCCATCGGTTTTTCAAATGCGAATGTGGTGTCCTCCGACTACGATTAATTATCTATGAGTCTATTTTAAGGATAAACAGGTCTTGTTTTAAGCCTTTTAGTAGTCGGGTTTTAGTTTTTAACTAATTTTTTTTTTTTGAGCTTTTTAGTAAGTCATTTTGGACGATCACCCAGAATAGAACCAAGAAGGGCAAAAAAAAACACATTTTGGAATTTTTTGTTCTATTTGTTATGTTGACGCTACATGTGTTATACATTTTTGAAAAGGTCTTTTAAAGCCCTTTCATTTGATACCCATGACGATGGTATCCGATAATTTTTATTTTTTGGTCCACCACTTTAGGGCGCAGCACAGCCGCCATCTTGGTTTATTTCAAAATTAAACTATCCTATGTTACCTGGGTGATTAAGACGAATCCAACGACACCTCATTTGTTGAAATCGCCCGAGTAGTTTAGGCTCTGCGAGGGAACAGATGAACACACATACATACATACATACATACATACATACATACGCTGCTAAAATCATAACCTTCCTTTTTGCTTCGCGTAGTCGGGTAAAATTAACAATAAAAACGGCCCCGACAAGGCCTGCCAGGTTTGATTTACACTTTGATTTAATTTTGGTAAAGATAGAGAACTTTACACTGTTAACTAGCTGCTGGCTTTACACGACGGGCTATATCGAGATTTTCAGCTCATAATGTGTTTCTAAAGCTGTTAGCCTTCCAAAAATAAATAAATAAATAAATAAATACTGCAGTTAGCTCATACCTGTCTGCAGTTAGCTCATACCTGTCTGCAGTTAGCTCATACCTGTCTGCAGTTCCGCTCTTTGTAGATCACAAGAGTGGGAAAGAGAGCACTATTTCGAGCGATATCTACGATGTAGCGCAGGCCGGAAGTAGAATATTCAAAGTTGCAAATTCGAAGATGCGTGAGCTTTGCATGACGTTTGCTTGTGTAGTTGTGTGGTTTGGTATTTTACAGCTCCGCCTAAATGGAAGAAAGTCCCATAAACACAATTGGGTGTCAGTAACATTTCGCGTAACAATTACCCAGCTGTAATTGAGATTAAAAAGAGTCGAAAATTCGTGAAATTAACATCACGCACGTCGACAGCACGTCGATACTTCCGACACGCAAACTAAATAATTTGTGTCTAATTAATTTATTACACATATTAAACAATCAACGGAGCGGTATCTTGATGCATTAACTTATTAGATTTTTGAACGGTTTCTCTTTTTGTTTTGTGTTTTTTTTTCGTTCGTCTATCTTTTAAATGTTATTGCTAATTAATTGGCTACGCATATATCACGCGATGGGTCATGACAGGAAAGTTTTGTCGAGGGATCAGTTGTATGTGTTTTTTATTGAAATATTCAACGACAAACATTACTAACACAAAATAAACAAAGATTTTTTAGGTAATACACCGTGGAATTTTAGTGGTTTTAAAGCCGAAGATATTTAGTTGCACTCGTGATTCTGAGCCAATTTCGTAAATTTTATTTTAAAACCGAGCGAAATAAAAAAACACTTTCCAATACAAACGGCTATCGCCAATCGACACCATTTGTATGGAGAAGTGATATTTTTTTCGCGCGTTTAGGAATGAAAATTTGTAATTTGGCTCAGAATCACCAGTGCAACAAAATACCTTCGGCTTTAAAACCACTAACATTCCACGGTGTATACCTATGTAATAAAGATTTTTAAATTAAAAGGTAAAAAAAATCGGTACAGGACTTGAACCCCCAAACTCTTGCTTACCGTGCAGGCGCTCTATCAATCTGCCCCTCTACCCTTGACGCATTTTTCCAATATGGCCGCAATATGGCGCAATTTACAAAACATTTTACAAATTAAGACGCATTTTGTGTTTTTATTTAATAAAACAGCTTTACCTTTGAATAAACATTACAAAGTATTTAAAATCAAAGCATTACTATGCGAATTCAAAGAGAAATAAATTTTTAAACTTTTTCAATTTGATCGCAATAGCGTCAAGGGTAACCCCCCTGTTCTAATTATGAATGTTACTCTGAAAATTGAAGACACAGAACTAAACTTTTTTGGGCCCCATGCTCACACGCTATCATCACAAATGTGGTATTTACCTACCTTCTTATCAAAGTTTCCAATGCACTCATTATTCAATTCTTCGATTTTAAATCCTCATAATTTATGTGAGTAATAAATAACCTTAGACCAAAAGCGATCGAATCCAGCATCGAATAACAAAACGGCAAGAAGACACCGCGTTTACCTTACTGAACAAATGAAATTACAAATCGTCTGCCTCTCGCACACCGGTAAATGGTGAAACGATTGCCAATTTAGAGCCCTACCCCCCTCTTAATTGATGCAGACAACTACTTAAACTAGCAAGCGAGAGGGTAGCTGAGAAAGTAATTTGTCATTGCTTAGCTGGGCCCTGTATTGCCAGGCGGAGATGGCATAAAATCGCAATTTTCATTCAATAATGGGTTTGAAACTTCTAAAATTATTTGAAATGTGGCCAATGTGGCTTGCATACAATTATGTTGAAACTTTATTACAAAGCCGAAGAGCCGAACGACAACGGGAAAACTTTGAGTCAAAGCTCCGTAAATTGTTTAGCTCTACAACGCCCATCGCTACTACAACATACATACTAATTATTAAAGTTAGTTTTTTTTTTCAAGTTCATGCGGACAAAGCTAAAATTTTATAAAAAAAGTGAAGTCAATCTTTATTATCGAAACGATGCATCAGGTATGTTTTTGTTTCTCCATCCATGTTTTCACTCTTTACAAACATTACTTACCTTTTATTGCAACTAGCGTCACCAATGACAAAAATCTTATAATCTTAAGTATCTTCTGCATTTCTTTTAAATATACATCACCTATATTGTCTAGATTGAAGTTGAAGGATTGAAGTTTTTTCTAAATGTACGAAAACATGGGTCTTAAATCTTTCAAAAATCTGTAAATCCGTATAAAAATCCGTAAGTAAGCATTGGTCATTTGGGCTTCATAAATCCTTACAAATACGGACAAATCCGTACAAATACGGCAACACTGAGCTGGGTTGCTTTCCGCACCTTAATTGCCGTTTTGTATCCCAACTTCAAGGAAATCATAGATAACCTGAGTGGCTGTAACTTTTACTGTAACTGAAATCACTCAGTCACGCAGACTCTCTTCTTAGGCGAAATATCTGTGACTTTGGAATGAGGAGTTCCTAAAACAGTATATTTTTCTCGTCTGCCGTTTCTAGATACTCAATTCTTTCTGCGTTTTTCGCCAAGCTGCACGGACTTCAACAGTTAGTCGCTTCCTTAGGGGTATGTTCTTTCGAAAGTCTGCCAAAGACAGTGTCCAACTCTTGGAATGGTCGCTTTGACTCACTTCTTCTTTGACGTCATAGTAGACTTTGGACCTGTAATTCAATGTCCAAGTAGTAGACGGATAGATTGCACTTCTGCTTCAATGCCAATTCAATGCATCTGTAAAGCTAAGTTAAGTTTCTAAGTTTCTTTCTTCGGATAAAGACAAACTCCTACGTCATTCGTACAATGAACAAGACTTAAAACCTTGGTTTGTATCGAAAAACAGCCTTTCAGACTTGAGGCCCAGCTTAGCTAAGCGAGCGAAGCGAGGGGAGCGAGTCGCCGGGTGCCGCCGCGGCGGTCTTCGCTAATGACATCGCCCATAATTAGGAAGCGGTACCATCTACTAATTACAGAAATAGCACACTTAACTCCGCTATAATTTTCCGCTCTTAGCTAGCTCTAGGTTGGTAATGCTTGCAATTCTGCTCAGGTGGAGAAGGGTAATAGATTAAAGGATGGCGTGGCGGTGAAGTTAAGTGTCACTATGTAACGTATGATATCATTGAGTATCGTTGTACCTTTAGACGATTTACGAAGAATAATAAACCACTCATAGAAAATTCAACATTCAACGCTCATAGAAAATTTCGCCTAGGATATGACAATGTGTGTTTCGCCACGACAGGTACCGACTTCTTCAAGTGATTATGATAGGTAAGATTGAGGGGAAGCGGCGTGCTGGTAGAAGAAGAAAGTCGTGGCTCAGAAAAATCAGAGAATGGACAGAGATAGCCAGCGTTGAACAACTGTTTCGTTTCGACCCAGTGACTTTAGGCAAAATACGAGTTTCCAGCTTATTATCTCTAATTCCGAAGTAAAATCCTTATAATATGACTGGGCTGATGGCAAGGAATAGAAAAGAATATGAGGAGCTGACGATCAAACTCCATTTAGTGGAGAGGCACGCCAAAAAGAAGACGCAAAAATATATTAAACTCATTTTTAAATCGTCCAGATGACAACCACCTGGATGAGTCTCTATTAATTTTAGTTTAATACAGTTTTTCAAGATATCTTGGGTGGATTACAGTCATATCCTATCATTTTAATTGACGTAGTATTTTCTCTACCTGTGCGATAAGATCTGGGGAAAACTTGGGCGTAATACTCTGAAGAATGGCCACTACCTACTTCATAAAGTAAATAAGTAAGATGTAGCCTGTATAGGTAAACATGTCTCACTGGCTGGGCAAAGGATTTCTCACTACCTCATACAATTAAATAACTAACCCCTTTTTATATTTTCTCCACAGACCAGCCCACCATCAGCCAGTCCTCAAGCAACGTGGTGGATGGCATCAACCTGGAGGATATCAAGGAGTTCGCCAAGGCTTTCAAGCTACGGCGGCTTGGCCTAGGCCTCACGCAGACCCAGGTGGGGCAAGCCCTCTCGGTGACCGAGGGCCCCGCCTACAGCCAGAGTGCTATCTGCAGGTAAAGAAGGGGATTCGGCCTTGCGTCAGTCAGGGTTAGCCAACTAACTCCGAGTTAATTTGACATTTCCATACAATTATTTGACGTTAATTCAGAGTTAACTGGCTAACCCTGGTTCACACAAGAGGACCCCTGTCGGACGCATAGGTAACTGCTACAAACGTTAGCTGCCAAAGCGAGTAGTTCGCTACAATCCTGCATCGCGCCAGCAAAATATCTTTCGTAGCTGAGTATGTATAAAAAATAAAATAAAGGCCTAAGGCATCTACGTAATGAGATGATTTATACAGCTTCCGTTGGTACCTTCACTCACACTAGATGGGTGAAGAGATCACTCGACGCTGCAGTGCCTGGGACATTGTTTTAGGTAGTGGCTGAGTATGTATATGTATAGAACTTCCAACTATGGTCATTTGGGCCCGGCTGGTCCCCAAGCATAAGATCTGCGTAGCGGGAAATGGATGGCGTTGGAGCAAGTCGACCCTAAATATGTTTATTTTCTTGCTGTTAAGTATGTTACCCATACCTAATAAATATAATTTCCAACAAGGTGTAGAAAGTCAAGAAGAAAAAAAATAATGTATAACTTTAATAAAAGAAATATGGTTATAGATTATAATCTAATGGCTGTAAACGGCAGATGAAGTCACACGCTTGTCAAAATAATACTACGGTTTTGGCAGGAACAATAGGCGTTCTATTTTTTTTATCGCGCTCTATGATCGGTTCGTTTTTCCTTTTTTTAATATCGTTAATTGAAGTGATTTGTAAAACAGCATGACTCCTTTCGTTGCTTACAATTCGTTTAATTAATTACCATTTGGAAGGCTTCCGTTACGCTCCACTGTCGTGCGTGACTTACTCCATTTTTTATTTCACGGCAAAAGGCGCCCATGGTGTGTTTTGTTTCTTTTATAACTCAAGGTCCATCTTAAAAGTCATCAACTAAGCAGCCATCTTGAAAACCACCCACCCATCAATTGTACATAATCAGTCGGACAGAATTTTTCAAATAAATGCGGCTGGAAATCAAATCGAATTTAACGTTTTCCAAATCAAATTTCGCCGTGGCGCGGGAAAGCTAGAGTTTTCTCGAAGGGAATTTTCAATTGGGCTGCGCCCGCCAAACGGCCTCCTCGTATAATAAAATCATTAATCGTTACTTCTGTTCCAGTTAATTAATTATCTTGCCCGTAATTACTTTTTTCGTGTAATTAAAAGAGTAGAGTGCACCCCCCCTGTCTTTGTCTCGGCGTGATTTCATTTTCCATTAATTTTTCTCCTTTCGCCGTCGTCCCTACAATTTGACGTGACGTCAACGGTACGTTGTAGTTACCCCTTTGATTATGCTGGACTTAATTAATTTGCATTTTAATTGAAACAAATTATTTGAGAAAAGAATTAACGAAACGCCCGCGCCCCGTTTCGGGGGATTCGAGTTAGTCTTTTGTCCGATGGTAAATTAGTCAAAATTGTATCAACGGAACGGAATTAATTGGACCTATTGTTAATGTTTTTCTGCTATAATTACCTATAGTATCTTCAAGCCTTCCAATATAATCAAGCTTTTAAAACGCCCAACTGCTGCAAAAACGGGTTGTTGAAGGCTGTTTTAAACATACCTCTTGAAGGTGTCCAGTACCTACTTATGTAGTCGTATTTTTAAAAAAACTTAGCCGTTTGCACCTAGGTTATGAGATAATTTTATACAGCGTCCTGTGGCACTTTCACTGTAGATGGGTGAAAGGACCACTCCGACGCTACATTATACAACGTGTTACAAAAGATACTAACTCTTTTTACAGGGTTTAACCTGCTGGTCAACATAATGACAAATCTGCAAAAAAAAGTTGAAAATGACAACTTTTTTTTTATAACCTCTAAATTGTAAAATTTTCAAAACTTTTTTGTTTTTGGATTTAGCTCCAATTAAAAAATATGGTTGTTTGCTTAGCTGTATTTTAATAGCTTCAGGCTGTTAAAACATAGTGAAAGTCTATGGAGCAGTATTTTAAAAATACATTTCTCCCGTCACAGCGCTTACATTTTAATTATTTAAAAATCAACGGAACGTCATAGAGCTAAAAAAATATTTTGGTTGTGATCCCTAACATCAGAACCATGACCATGTAAAAAGAGTTAGCATCTTTTGTAACACCTTGTATAGCCTACTTATGTATACTTATGTACCTATTTATAGAACAAGAGAAGATTCATGCTATCTTTGTACCCATGGTCATTGCCATCGGAATTACGAAGATAAACAATGAATTAAGCATATCCAGGACCGACTTACATACGATTAGAATTGTTCATGAGCGACGAATGCGTCAGAACATCAAGAATAACAGCATTGGCCTTCGTTTTCAAATTCAAGGGAAATATGTGTAATGTGTGTAAATATGAATTCTGAATTTACCTTTGACATTTAATTTTTCAGACGATCCGAGTTCGACTGTTGTGAATGTATTTTTTTGTGTTATTATTATCTGAAAACATTACCTACTCAACTTGTCACGAAAAAACTGGGTTGAAACTCCTGAAAATCCAAAGATTAGCGTGTGATTTCATCTCGCCGCAATACCTTGCTCCTTTAATGTGTTCTAAGGAGAAATCTGAAGGAGTGATGCAATACAAATGCTAATTTATCTAACAATATTATCTGTTACCGTCCCCAGTGCCCTGGCTTCGCAGATGCTAGCTGCCCAGCTGTCTTCACAACAACAAAACATGTATGTGTTTTGTTTATATTCCCTACACATCTCGTATGGTCCAATTTATCAATTTAATGTACGAACTGATCCCCTTTGACTTTTGTGAGCGCCATGGTTATGTTTGCAAGCCAAAAAAGAAAAAAAAAATTGGCATTGGCCTGTATTTTTGCCATCCTTGCGTGCCATGGTTTTAGGATGATAAATCAGAATCTTCAGCCCCGATCCTCGAATGTGTCAGCTGAAGAACAAAACTCGTTAAGTTGGGCAAATTCGACAAGTGGCAAGCCTTTTGCTGTTGTTCGGGCACTTTATTATACCGATTTAAAGCGTTTCAGATTCTTTGCGATGTTTTTTATCGATTTTCAATTTTCATAATCATAGCACTCGTTTTTTCGAAGACTTATGACTGCTCTACGGGTAAAATGTTTGGATATTTACTCAGATATTAATCCGTGCCTAAGAACAGTAAAGTTCTAAAGTGCTGATAACTTCGAATAAGCATAATTACACGGTAAAACGAAAACCACCATGACGTTTACAGTCGTCTTCGCAAATGGGCGATAATTGTTTTCTTTTTTCGTCAAAAACATTGCGTTGATAAATTGGCCGATACAAATCTCGACATGAATCAAGCACACGCTTCGTCTCTCAACACCATGTCTTCGCAGAGATTGTCTTAAAATCAAAATGTTTCAACGCTATTTACTGTTATCTTATCTCCATCTACGATCCGCGCATAGAATGAATGTTTTACGCATGTAAATTACGTCTAATTACCATGCGGTGCTTTTGGACGACTTTTTTTTTCTTCCCCCCGTTTCACACCGTGTATATTTGCATATACGTAATTACAGTAAGAAGGCACCATGCATCAAATGTACGGCCGACTATAACATTTTGATATTAAGACAAATGCTTTAATGACGACTACAATAAACCATGTCTGCTCCACATCGAATATTGTAATTGTTGTGAGAATCTTAACACGTTCATTTTACATTTTATTATAGTTGCCATCACCGTCTTGAGTAATTTCTAACTTTCCATCTAATGTTGCATGATGTATTATTTCATTATTCTTCTTGATATACTATTAGTTTTATTATTCAGAAGGTATTAATGTTCATTTTTGTGCAATACAACAAAGCCAGGGCATTGGCATACGTTACCTTTCGTTACTAATTGAATTCGTTATTTTATTGTTATTACCGTGTTCGGTATTAATCAAACTGATTACCTGCGGTACTCTAAATTGCCTATTGTTTTTTTTTTTTGTTGGTATATTCTGTGATCGCAAGTGCGATGTCAATGTCCTGTGTTCGTACGTAAATGCCTCTGTGTATGTAAAGTTATTCGTTTACCTTGGAGTCGGGTACCGCGCTGTCCCCGCTTCGTCCGAACACTTCCCGCGTAAAATTGTTGCAAAATGGTCTCTAACAACTTTTACGTTTATGTTCGATACAGATTTGAGAAATTGGATATTACACCAAAAAGTGCGCAGAAAATCAAACCGGTGCTTGAAAGGTGGATGAAGGAAGCCGAGGAGAGGTAATTATCACGAGTGCTGGAGTGTTGTGACGTGTTCAATCACATGTATTATACGTCATCTCTTTTAATTAACACACATTTGGCCTTAACGCTTTTTAGTGACGTGGACGAAGATATTTCTCAAATCTGGACTAACTGCCGCTTTTCATACCGACTGTACCTACCTACGGCGCGTTTCTTTTTGTAGTTTCGAACTTTCACTAATGGTTCAGTTTCAGTCCCAGATCTTCATAAAATGTTACAGCCGGATGCTTTTTTTTAAATCGCGGATAAGCGGGAAATCCCAGACTCTACCTGATGTGATGACTCCACAAAATTTTGTTGTGACATCTAAAAAAGGCTATCCCCCGATATTTCGACTGATGACCAATGCGATTTGAACTTTTGTGCTGAAACAAAGCTGAAACATTTTAAAATTTTCAAAATAAATGTTCACATTTCCAGTAGAGTCCGGTATTTCAGTGACAAAAAATCATCCGGGAAGAACTGGGCCAAAATTATACGTTCGGCATGATGCATTTACCTACTAATTAAGTAATTACCCATATAATAACTTTGCTTACCTAACACAACAAAGCGGTACTTAAGTACTTATTTTTTTATAATTTTGAAGTAGAGTCCAATCTTTTCAAGACTGGAACCCTTTTGAAGTAATTTTCGTAGATTTAATCGTAAAGAATGGTGGTAGTTATTCATCCCTGAGTTTATTTTAGAAATGTGGATATTACCTTGGCGAACGTCAAAAACTATTCGCCAACCTACATGCAGTAAGTGAATCCGCATTTCTAATATAAAAATGGCAACACGTAAATTTTTAAATGTATTAGTTTTAATCCTTTTTGCATGCGGAATGTTTTGTTTATTGCTTCATTGTACGCACAGTCCGCCACAGGCTAGGATACCCCTTTTTGTTTAATTAGCGCCCTTATGCCGCGCGCGCTAAGAGCTGCAATCGGGTATCCCAGATTGTGGCCGACCGTTTGCCGACGTATGTTACCGTTTGACTTAGATTTTGTGTCGTCACACTTGAGCGCTTTTCCAACCAGGAGATCTGAAAAAAAGTCATCGGTCCGCAGATTCGTATGAAAATTTGCGATTCCATAGCTTTTTCGTACAGCACTAAGAGCGTCGGAAAACCATAGGATCTGCGTTACTTTTTGGGGTAGGATTACCTACGGTTTACAGTTTACCGTTTACACAGTGGAATGATACAAACGCTTGAATTCGAAATGGGATTGTATCTCGGTTAGGTTTTGTGGTACCTATCTACGCCTATGCATAAGTACCTACATGATGAAAAAATCATGTCAAACTTTACTCCTTTGCAAGAAATAAAGCTTTAAAAAATTACTGAGGCAGGTCCTATTATTCCAATAATGATGCCACAAGAAGATCGGTTTTGCATTTCCAATCATTAAAATGCATTATCGAGACGTCTCCGGTTTAACATTGCAAATCTTGGTGCATTCGCCGCCATCGTTTTGTAGGGCTCGTCTTAACGGGCAATTTTAGTTGGGATTCTCGTGGGAACGTTGGTCTTGTACCTACAATGATCACACAAGAAATTATTGTACGCACGAGTTGCACGCAATGAATTGCAGCCATTTAAGATGCCGAATTTCAAAATTTTCCTACTTCTTGAGAATATCTTGAGCGTCTAACTGCCGGTTTCTGAATTGAGAAATTCACTAAGCAAACGGGTAAGTATCGTCCTGTCTCTGCAGATTTATCACAAAAGAGCGTGACAGAACGATAGTTAAGTATTTTCTTAGCAAAATTCTCAATTCAGAAACCGGGCCTAAGGCAGCCATACTCAAAGTGTGTTCCGCGGAACCCTAGGATTCCGCGATAGGGATAGGGATTCCGCAAGAATTTAGAAAAAATATTCAAGCCACCTCTCTCTGGTCAACGCGAAAATAACCAGTCCGCAGCTGCTGAGCACGAGTTTTATTAAATTCGGTTAAGCCGTTTATGAGATATGCTAATTTGAAGCTAAAATGTCGGATTTAATTTTTTATTTAGTTGTTATTTTTAATGTAGGTATTGATAAGGTGGTTTTATTTCCAGATGAAACAAATTTTTCATTTCGGATCCTGCTGTAAAATGTGTGTGCAATAAAAATTACTAAAATCACAATCTACCTACGCGCATACTATTGAGCTATGTATACACCGTGGAATTTTACGGTTTTAAAGCCGAAGGCAGCCGAGTTGCACTCGTGATTCTGAGCCAAATTCCAAAATTTTACTTCACGAGCGAAAAAAAAAACACTTCCCAATACAAACGGCTATCGCCAATCGACACCATTTGTATGGAAAAGTGAATTTTCTTTTCGCGCGTTTTGGAATGAAATTTTATAATTTAGCTCAGAATCACAAATCAGTTCAGAATCAGTGCATCAAAATACCTACGGCTTTAAAACCACTAAAATTCCACGGTGTATGTACCTTACGGTCGATATCAAATCTCTATCAAACAAAATAGTAGCGATACAAAAATTGCTCCATGCGCAGAGGGCCTTAGACGTAATTTTAACAAGCAGGGTCGCGATATAACGAGGTCTTGAATTAATCAGGGACGACTGTGAGACTGTGACCCATCGATATTGTGCTGCTTTTGTTTTTGGCTGAAATACACTTATTATGGGTTGTTGTTACTGTCCTGTCTTCTTTTTAACCCCCGACCCAAAAAGAGGGGTGATATAAGTTGAACACGATGTATGTGTGTCTGTCTGTGGGTGTGTGTGTTTGTCTGTGGCACCGTAGCTCTTAAACGGGTCAATCGATTTGGATGTGTTTTTTTTTTTATTATTTGAAAGCAGGTTTTCTAGCTAGTGTTAGTAGCTAGTCCCACCGAAGAACCCTTACCTACCATCAAAGTAGGTAATTCTGTAATTGAGGTGGTAGATAAATACGTCTATCTTGGACATACTTTATCTTTTGGCAGCGAACCTCAAGAGAAGGAGATCGCAAGACGAATTCAGCTAGGATGGGCTGCCTTTAAGAAGCTGGATGATGTCTTTAAAGCCAAAATCCCGCAAAGCTTAAAGACCAAGGCTTTCAACCAATGCATACTGCCCATCCTCACGTATGGTGCCGAAACATGGTCTCTTACCAAAGCAAACATGGATAAGATCCAAATTGCACAAAGAGCTATGGAGCGGGCCATGCTAGGCATCTCACTCCTTGATCGTGTGCGTAACGTCGACATTCGGCAGAAGACCAAAGTCGAAGATGTAGGCGCGCGAATCTTAAGATTAAAGTGGAGATGGGCAGGGCATCTGGCTAGGCGGGAGGACGGACGGTGGACTAAGGCAGTCACGGAATGGTGGCCTAGAATGGGTCAACGGTCGGTGGGTAGACCGAAAACTCGATGGGTCGATGACATTGTCAAAACAGCGGGAAGACAATGGACGAGATTGGCATTAGACCGAGGGGGTTGGCGTGAAAAGGAAGAGGCCTATGCCCAGCAGTGGGCTTTATTTATGGGCTGGATAGATATACAGTATGTCCACGGACTGCACCGCGCCACTTAATTCTGTGGTAAAGCATCATTAGTGGAACACGAATAGCATAAAATAAAAATAAAAATAAAATAAAAAAACTCTGTATTCAAAATAAACATTAGCAAATTTAATTCATAATGCATCAACCTGTGTATCGCACTTTCATCTACGCGATCTAATTTCGATAATTCGGTGCACTGGTTGCCGCTTTTGGCATCAGCGATACACAGGTTGATGCATTATGAATTAAATTTGCTAATGTTTATTTTGAATACTGAGTTTTTTTATTTTTTTTTATTTTATTTTTTTATGCTATTCGTGTTCCACTAATGATGCTTTACCACAGAATTAAGTGGCGCGGTGCAGTCCGTGGACATACTGTATAGATAGATAGCTAGTGTTCTTCGGTATGTTTTATCAATATCGGTTCAGCCGTTTATGAGATATGCAAATTTGAAGCTAAAAGTCGGGAGCATTTTTTTTTATTGATCTTTTTCCACTGACAAATCTTTGCGGTCTATAAAAAACTTATGCCTTTGCATCTTCGTATTGAGATGATTTATACAACGTCCAGTGGCACCTTCACTCACATCACCTAGATGGGTGAAGAGACCGCTAGGACAATGCAGTTCCTGGGACATGTTTAGACCATACAGCGTTTGCTGAAATTAATATATCATTTCGGCTAAATATCGTGAAGAAACCCGCGGCGTTGGCTCCATACACATTGTCGCAGCCAAGAGGATAGGTTTATTTTGTAAAAAAGCGCTTTTATGAATGGAAATGCGCTTGAATTAAAAACTTTCGGGTTATTTTCATCCCCATCACTTTGACACAACTTTCGATTGGCGGTCTATGAAACGTCGCTGAAATCAGCGCTCTAAGAAAACGCTTGTCGCTGAATAAAGCGGTTTTGTGAATGAAAGGACGAGTAGTAAAAAAGTTTTCGCGTAATGACACGTGCTCTATAAGACTTTCAGTCGCTTTACCTCCACATTGCGTTGACACAACACTCACAGGGCGCTATGAAAACGCTTGTTGCTGAAAATGTGCTTTTGTGAATAGAATCACGCGTGGTACGTATAAAAAGCATGTGGTGCAAATCTTAAAGCTTTCTGGCACATTTCCTTCTCATTGCGTCGACCAACTGTCACCTCTCTATGAAAATGCTAAGTTAGAAATAAATACCTAAGCGTTTTCGTGAATGGGACCGCGCGTGGTGTTTAAAAAGCTTTCATGTGATGCTTGTAATTTATAATAGAGTGTTCTCTTATTATACAGGGTGTTAAAAGACCGCCAACAAAGCGGGAAACCACGTATTGTCCTCATCATAAGGAACATTTTTGCTCAAGGAACTATGCCTGGGAAATCAACGGTTTCCGAGATAATGAGTACCTACTTATCTTGCAATGAGCCGTTTTCAGCACAAATTCACAGAGCATTTCATAGATGCCACCGAAGAATCTTGGCCATACCGAAGAAGAACCGGAATACGGCTGTCAAATTTCGCTTAGCACAATAATTTTGACAGCCGTATTCCGGTTCTTCTTTGGCCACGCCTGTAGGAGCCATCTATGAAATGCTTTGTGAATTTGTGCTGAAAACGGCTCATTAGAAGCAAGTAGAAGCAAGTATCTATATTCTTAGTAACTATATTTTTAGCTTCCGACGTCTATTGGATGTTTATAGTGATTTCCTACTTCATAGCTATTCTCGCGTAGAAATTACTCTCGCTTCTGATTCCAAGATACGTAGGTAGGAAGTAGGTAACCCTTTTGAGCCGGTATCGATAGGTATTTCTCGGATTTGGATTGGATGCAGCGCTCTTACACTAAAAGCTTCTAGCTCTACATTTTTATTTCTGTCTTAACTGCATGTCTAGTTTATATTAGAACGGACCTTATCTAGTTTGATAGCACGGTATAGTGCGCTCTCTCTCTCTCTCGTTGTTGATCACTAGAGACGGATAGACAGTGCGGTATCGAGCTTTCAAAGCTCTATGTGATAGATCCATCATGCTAGTTGTGCTCTACCGGCGCATACTCCAATCAGGAATGAAAACAAAACTTTTACAGCATTTTTTCTGTCATTGTTAAATAACTGTAAAAAGTTAAAGATGTATTCACTCGGGTCGGGACTTGAACCCGCAACCTTCGTAGAACCAGGTTGAGGAAGAGCGCCTGCATTGCACGGTAGGTGGTAGGTACCTATTTATGCAACATACAGGTTGCGGATTCAAGTCCTATCCCGGGGATTTTTTAACAGACCTCAAAAAAGGAGGAGAGTATTTTTTCATGTGTTAGTGTTATTTTTTAAAGGATTAATAAGGAGAACTTTTTTCTAGGTGAAACAATTTTGATAATTCTTTAAGTTTCTAAAATGTTCTCTAGCACGGGTTAGAGCATAAGAAAAAAATAAAAGTTGTCAAAATGTTGGTTTCAAATGTCTGTTTGGAGTATAGCGCACATCACACAGCTCACACCATTCCCTACACGCTTGCGGCACATCACACGCAAAACTGGCCCCTGAAGCGTTGTCCTAACGTCCAAACTCGCTCCTTCCAGGTACGCGACTGGGCAGAACCACCTGACGGATTTCATCGGGATGGAGCCGAGCAAGAAGCGCAAGCGGCGGACGTCGTTCACGCCGCAGGCTCTCGAGCTGCTGAACGCGCATTTCGAGCGGAACACGCACCCCTCCGGTTGGTATTTTACGCATCCCTCCGGTTGGTATTTGATGCATCCCTCCGGTTGGTATTTTACGCATCCCTCCGGTTGGTATTTTACGCATCCCTCTGGTTGGTATTTTACGCATCCCTCTGGTTGGTATTTTACGCATCCCTCCGGTTGGTATTTTACGCATCCCACCGGTTGGTAGAGTCCGCGCACGATAAGTCTGCGCGTGGGCAAAACTTTTAAGACGACGTACGTCTCACAACTAGCGCCGCCAATGGAAAAAAAATCATATCTTTTTTTTGGATGCGTTTTTAGCAAAAAACGCTCCTGCGATTCCTCAACGCGAGGCTTAACTATTTTTAGGACCTAAGGTTTGGATTCCAGATCCTAGAACCTAAGAATGCAATCGATTCTCGCCAAAAGTGGCCACTTTTGGCGAGAATCGATTGCATTCGTAGGAAATCCAATCCTGGAATCCAAACCTTAGGTCCTAAAAATAGTTAAGCCTCGCGTTGAGGAATCGCAGGAGCGTTTTTTGCTAAAAACGCATCCAAAAAAAAGATATGATTTTTTTTCCATTGGCGGCGCTAGTTGTGAGACGTACGTCGTCTTAATAAATTATGAGCCGTTTTCAACTGACACTTAGGAGTGGATTTTAAAATGCTTCATAGATGGCGCAGAAAACCAGTCAAATAACGCTTTAACCCAACATTTTTATTTTTTTACAGGCACTGAAATCACTGGACTGGCGCATCAGCTGGGCTACGAGCGAGAGGTGATCCGGATATGGTTCTGCAACAAACGTCAAGCCCTGAAGAACACCGTCAGAATGATGTCTAAAGGCATGGTCTAAATAGGCACAATAGGTACCGCAAAATCCATACCTTCTCCGATTGAAAAAAAACTCCAAAGTCCTAGGAAATAGAGATGAGCATTACGGTCACTCTATCGATATCGATGAATTAGCCGTTTTCAAGCTGAATTTAAAGAACTTCATAGACGGCGCTGGTGGCACATGGCTGTCAAATTTAGCTTTTTACACAGATTAGAAAGTAATACACAGATTTATTATTTATTTAGTTTGTATTTTTTATAATAGCACTCCACAACACACAGCTTGGCCATTTCCAAAGTTTTTACGAGTTTATTTCACTCAAGTCAGTTTTCAAACTAGTATATTATTATTATCTTCCCACCTCTGCCGCAATTATTGATCTGTGTATTGCTTTTTTATTTGTAAATCGGTGGGGAAAAGCGAAACTTGTCAATCAGCACCATCTACCAAGCATTTTAAAATCAGCTTTTATCTGTCAAAGGAAAACGGGCCATTCAAAACATTATGTTTGATTCCTATTTTTCCCATATTTGACTTCAGTTTTTGTTATCCTGTAGAAATCAAGGGTTTGCAAGATTATTAATTTTAAAATAAAACTTGTAGGAAAAGCCAAGCGTAAATTATTAGGGATACCTTTATCTAACGAGGGCAAAACAAATAATTAATAGATAAACAAACTTTGACTGATACGTTTTTCGTATTAGGTTTATGGTGTGAATGAGATGTTTTAGCATCACTTAGTTACTTTATTAATTTAGTACAAAATTAATTAAAACAGTATTTAATATGACGCCGACGCGCGTTTTTTACTAATAATTATGTTCAATTTGTGTTCTGAATATTCAAACAGTATCATTTTGTCTACCTACTGATAAATCTATGAAATGTTCAATCCATCTATTCAAATACTGTAGTAGAACTTTGAAGGCATTATGAATGTACGTATAACTAAGTAGATAAGCGAAGTACCTACCTAAGCAAAATTAATAACATAATTAAGTAGTTTGGTGTGAGGCAGCATTTTATAATCATATTGCATTTTTGTGTAAATAAGTACAATGTAATGGTAATAAATTCTCAATGATACACATACATTGTACCTGCATTAATTTATTCAAAATACTCTTCAGTTGTCCCGTTTTACATAGTAGGTAAATGTTGCACTTTTTAGAATTCTTTTGTCTTTCAACAAAATATCGATTAAAATAAAAATTATTATTACCACTATGTGAAGTGCTATTAAAATAAGGACATGTATGCCAACTGGTATATAAGCTCGAAAAACTTACCGATATTATGTTGACAGTCAATCTTAGAATAATAATAATTATCAATAAAATGAAAACGTAGTTGCAATGTGTCTGTCTTAGTAAGGCCTACGAAGATTTGAAGATTTTGTAGGATTTGTAGATAGGTATGAAACAATATGTATAAATCACATTGTCATAAGTATGTAAATATTGTTTTGCTGCTATAATTTAGTATTTTTCTAGGGAACTAGAATGATTTAGTATATCATTTACCTTGAACTATTTAATTCTATGTAACTACCTACCTACTTAAAGATTAATTCTTACTTACCTATCTGCCTATATTGTTTTTATTTGGTCACATAAATCAAGTTTTTGTGCATATAATTTGTTCAATAATATTAAAAGAAAAACTAATAAATTGCCTCGCATTTCGGAATTGTAGATTTTGAAAAAAAGTAAATTTATTCGTAAACAAATTACTAAAATAAAAAATCTTATGTAACTTTAAGTATATTTATAAAATGACAAAATATGTGCACAAAATACTATGGTATACCTAACTATTTACAAATAATAATTTCAAGTTTTAATTATACTCACTCTACGTATATTTGATTGCTTAAAAATCTCAATTCTTATAATTTCTGGCTGCATTCAATCGTATTTCTTTATAATTAATAGGTAAGTATGACATTGTGTAAATAGTTAGAGCGTTTTCGACATAAGACCTATGTTAGTTTAAGGCTGTAATTTAAACGTATTTTAATGACCAATGAAAACCAACTTGTGATCATTAATATTTGTACTGTTACCTACTACTTAACAAGAGTCGTTAAAAAATTATAAAATTGAACATATTTTTCGGCTGTTGAAAAATTGTAAATACATATTAAGAATAATGAAAAAAAAACTATTTGGATTAATATTTAGGTAAAAAAGGAAAAATATTATCAAAATTTATATTTTCAAAAATTATTACAAGAACAAAAATGATATTAAAAAGGAATGTTTGGCCATATTATAAAGAAACAAAATTCTCACAAGTCATGGAAGCATTTTATCGACTTAAACACACACCAACAAACCCGCAATAAGCAGTACGGTAAACAGTCTAAAATTGTGCGGTGCGATGTTGTGTAAAGAAAAAGTTTTATAATACAACGGATTCAGCTTTTATGTAACTACTTAGACTCACATACATTTATGTATCAAGGTACCTACATTCAATTGTTTTTTTTATTTTATTTAATGTTTATAAATTATATTTGCACAAATTATTTAAAAAATATTATCAAGTAATTTATGTTAATGTAAGCATAAGCGACACTAATAGTTCACACAATTATTTAATAGTTTTAAATCCGGGGTCAGAATTAAGTACAATCGCAACCAAACCTTCAGCTTTGAAGGAATGAACATTATGTAATATCAGTCTCACTGTTAATAACAATAGGTAGGTACAGTAGGTACAGGTAGGTACGTTAAAGCTGAATCCTTCATACAATACCTACCAATAGAATAATACATTTAAGCATAGAACGCTATGTACAAAGTATATTATTTAAACCACTTAAGCAGCTAGTCCCGTTACGAAATAATTAATAGATAATAATTTATTTAAAATAAATTAGACAAGATCGCGCCGCACCCAGGTTTTCATAAGTATTCTGTAAACAGTACCTATAATAGTAACAATAACATTTAACAATTAACATAACTTCATCTGTAACACGTATTCAAACCAAACTGTAACAGTATGTAATAGTATACTTTAATTTCTCTTCCTATTGATTGTACTGGACGATGACTATGGCTGCAGGATTATGAAGAAAAGCAGAATAAAGGCAGATAACTGTTTGAAACGAGTTGTTTTATTTGTTTTACGAGCTAAATTTTATTACTTTCACAATAAAACTCACAATGGATAAGCCGTCATAGCTTGGTTAAAGTTATAAGGTACTGATAACGAGTTTTATCGATAATTAAATAAAACAAAGGGCGTGTTAAGAACATCACTACGTAGAGTTTTATATCTTTTTGGGCGGCCGCCATAATGAGATTTTGAGCATGAGGTCTGTTATAACCCGTATCAATAAAAAAACAATTTAGGATGAACTTCAAAACTAGTAGTCTCGCTTTGATTGGTTGATTTATTTGATTGTATACAGGGTGGCCCAAATATAGACGTCAAGCGAAAAAATCTAGATAGCTGACGCCAAAGGCTTAACCTAATGTTACCTAATGGTGTAACCTACTGGTCAACAGGATGTCAATTCTGAAAAAAAAAAGTTGAAAAAAAAAATACTTTAATTACCTTAACCTTTACTTATAATAAAATTAAAATTGAAAATATCCGACTTTTTACTATTTAGGTCATGGCCACTATAAAACTTTAGTAGGTCTGTGGTAAATTTCACTTCGTCGTTTGGTTATTGCTAACTTTTTATTGTACGCTTGAGTTCGGTAAGTTTATCAATTTGCGAAAATGTTGGCGTAAAATAAAACAATTTATCTCTCGTTTAGAATCCTACGAAAGTTTATAAATTTCCTAGGAAAATTATTAATTTGCAGATCGTGTTATCTTCCGGTGACATACACACCACATTTATTGCAAATACAATTTCAATTTCAATTTCATTTCATTTAAATGATTTTTTCTAAAGCTTTTGTAATCACAAAAATCACAATGAAATGGCTTTTCGCCAGTATGTGTTCCTAAGTGTTCAGTTAGTTTACATTTTCGGCTTGCTTTAAAATTACAAAGATTACAATGAAATGGCTTTTCGCCAGTGTGTGTCCTTAAGTGTTCAGTCAGTTTAAATTTTTGTCTTGCTTTATAATCACAAACATTACAATGAAATGGCTTTTCGCCAGTGTGTGTCTTAATGTGCTCTATTAAATATCTTTTTCTCGAGCTTTTGTAATCACAAATATCACAATGAAATGGCTTTTCGCCAGTGTGTGCTCTAAGGTGCTCATTTAATTGATTTTTTCTTAAGCTTTTGTAATCACAAAAATCACAATGAAATGGCTTTTCCCCAGTGTGTGTTCTAATGTGCCCATTTAAATTATTTTTTCTAAAGCTTTTGTAATCACAAAAATTACAATGTAATGGCTTTTTGCCAGTGTGTGTCTTCAAGTGTTCAGTCAGTTTATATTTTTGTGTTGCTTTATAATCACAAAGATTACAATGATTCTTTTGTGTTTTTTAAATATTTTTGTTTGGTGTACCTCTAAATCACTATTTTGTTTAAATGTATCAATGTCATTTGTCGTGTGTGATTTTAAATGTGTTTTTAAATTGGAATCAATAAAAAATCTGCACCCACACAGATCACATGCAAACTTTTTGTCTTCATCATGTAACATTGCATGGTTTTGTAAGTCTTCTCTTGAATTTGCTTCAACGTTGCATTTGGTGCACTTTAGGGACACAGGATCCAGGATAACAATGTTACTTGCTTCACTGTGAACACTAGTAATATGTTGTTTCAGTGTCAACTCGTCATGAAATTCTCCAAAACAGAGGTCGCATATTACAGAATCGGATATCGCTGGACTTGGGCTGATAGTTTTTTCATGGAAGTGTCCCAAGCTGTCATCCACGGGTTTTGTGCAAGCTTTAAAACATGGGCCATCTCCACAAGTCCCCACTCCACTTTCTATATCATTGTCACATTGTTTATCCAATCGCCTGTTTCGGTCAGGCCTTTGATTGGCTGGAGAATCTTGAGATGCCATCAAATAGTTGGTATCTCCTTCTAAGTAATCGAAGCTGTCTCGCAGACATTTTGTGTACAGCTTAGAATGTGTGCCATGTTTGGGTTCCTCCACTTCAATTTTTACAGTAGGTGGGTCAAGTTGGGGTACTTTTAATTCTTCATCCATTTGTATGTTTTTTAGCTGTAAGCAGAATTTTTTCATAATTATTATTTTCTCAACATTTTGGAACATAATTTTAAATACTTAATGGGGAGTAGGTAGAAGAGGGTTCTTAACAAAAGGGGGCCATTACTAAGTCTATGTTGGTTGTCTGTATGTCCATATTTCCATCTCTCCTACCTCTGAGTGACTGTTAAAGTATTGAGAACAGCAAGCATAGTTTATGGCTGGGTTAGAGCCTAGAGCGTACATATCTATTGGGTTTAAAACTTGTGTCTCACTCGTATCCGGGTACCTAGTTAGCTTGGTGGAGTAGTAGTAAGTATAGTTAGCATAACAAACTACAGCCAAGTGCGAGTTGGACTCACCATTGATCCGTGTCACCACTCTTTTGTAATTACCAGACAGAATATAGGTAGTTTTTATTGTTAGGTGGTAGGTACAGAACTCCCACGACTCGCACTTGTCAGTTTTGTAGTTCAACTAGGTAAAAAGAGTACCTATAGGTAGGTACCTACATAACCTTTATCGTGTTATCATATCACCCATACCATGGGTGCTCCAGGGCTTCCGTAAGCAGTGACAAAACTACGGCAAACTGACAAAATGGAAGCCACCAACCACCAAAATTTCTTCTGAAGACCACCGAACACAATCTGAAGACTCACAAAAGCCACGCAAAAGCAGCAAATGGCGATAAACTTTAACTCAAACACAGATTACAGAAAATAAGTAACTTTTTTAGGTACATGCATGGTATATTAAATTAAATCACAAATTAAAAAAATTAAATACAATGCAAAATGAAAATAATGTTTGTTGCACAAATGGTTTGTTGTACGGTCGGCCACAGTCACAGATATCCCAATGGCAGCTCTTACCGCACGCGGCATAAGGGCGCCAATCGAACAAAAAGGGGTATCCTAGCGTGTGGCCGACAGTACTTTTTGCGTTTAGTGCATAACAATAAGAAACTAATGCTTACGTTCTAAAATACTAAACAATAGGAGGTAGTAGTAACCTACCTGTTTGATATTTATTACATTGCCTTTGTTTTGTTTCATAAAATAAAATGTATCTCGTAATATTCAATGCAGATTCAATGGCCAAGTTAGTTTTATCATTTTCTACTTGCCTCTCGCTCGATAACAAAACGCGTTCTGAAATAAAGATGGCGAGTAGCAAGTGTTACCCCTACGTACTTTTCATAATAATCCCGTATTTGTGGTAAAGTTTCCCTAGATTTTGATTTTGTTTTTGGTTTATTTAGGAATCCAACAGCATAAATAACATTGAGATCTTAATTTTAGTATGTAGGTATAGTCTAAAGCCAATTATAGGTTTCCACTTATATAAAGAAGTTGAACAAATGGGTACGGTACGTAGTGGCGAATGACGCTGGAGCGACGAACGCTGTGGCGAAAAACTTTCAGCTTGGTACGCTGGGGCGAAGAATCATTGAAGCGAAATCCATGAAGTCGAATAACACCGCAGCGAAACACGTTGTGGCGAAAAACTTTCAGAGCGTGGTACGCTGGGGCGAAGGCTTGGGTGACAACTCGCACGCAAAAAATCTCGCACTAGTGCGAGTTGACACTCCGGAAAAACACTGGGGGTCGACTCTACATTGATTGAATCGACTCTACATTGATTGAATCAACTCTACATTGACTCTATCACTGTCTACATTGACTGAATCGACTCTACATTGACTCTATCACTCTCTAAATTGATTGAATCGACTCTACATTGATTAACCACGGACCCACGGACATTCTTCATTTGACACTGGCAATGACAAGTGGCAGGCAACACTTTTGTATCTGTCATTTTTGTAATCTGTGATCTGTCAGTCAATTTCTTTCGCGAAATCTGGCTTCATCGAGTTTTACAAGAAAATAAATCCGATTATTGTTGTAACTCCCCCAAAAAAAACAGCAGCCATCATCGCTTCACCTACAACACTAACCCTCATCTGTCCAAACGAAGTGGCTTATGCAATTTTGTGTGATAAAAATAGACTGAAGCTAGCGGCCGACCAAAGATCTGATAACAATAAATAGAACGAGAATGTTTACGTTTTAGCGGTTCAGGGCGAAGAATTACGTCACTCGCGGTTGCCCTGGAGGACCAAGACATGATTCACAGTTCACGAGGTTAATTGACGAACTGGAGTGGCCGTCAAGTTAGCAAATGCGCGGTGACTAACTGCGTCAGTCAACGAAGGCTTGGGCATTGACTCGCTGATAAAAATCCGGTTATTCAGTGACTAATCGGTGATCGCGATGATCGAGAGCGTCTCGCGGCGCGCATTTAGCGGCTCCAGTGGTACCTACAACGTGCGTGCGTCTGAACTGGCGCGAGAAAGCAAGTTGAACATACTGAATGTAACCGTGCTGTTTTTGGACGATACACAGCAGTCGTTCCAGATCGAGGTGTGTTTCTGTGATTTTTTATCGGTCCTTTACCTTTATTAAATGGCTAGATGTGATTCCGACACGAATGTTACCATCGGTGTTCTGATGTTCTCCCTTTGTTGGCTTCTATTGAAACTCCTTCCCTTGTCTTCTTTAAGTTCAATCAAGCGCTCACAGCCCAGTTGTACTAGCCGTTCTTAATCGATTGGCAAAGTTAAGCAACAACGGCCGCGGTCAGTCCATGGATGGGTGACCGCTAGTGGCAATAATATCTGAGCGCTTCCGTGCTTCGGAAGGCACGTTAAACCGTTGGTCCCGGTTGTTGTTGATTAATAACAATCGTTAAGCCATGTCAGAGACCCTTTGGGTGGCCTAAAAACTCTGACACCAGGGGTGGCCACTACCTCATACGATTACCTACCTATAAGTTCAATTACATTTTTGTGTAGCAATTCTCACTAACGGTGTAGGAAAACATGAGGAAACCCGCGGTGTAGCTAAATGAAATAAAGAAAATAATCAATGTACAATTATGTACTATTCCAGAAAAAGGCGAAAGGCAACCAGCTGTTAGAGCAAGTGTTCCAACATCTTGAACTTGTCGAGAAAGACTACTTTGGGCTGCAGTTTACGGAGAATGGTTCCCCACCTAGCGCCACTAACACGGAAATAACTGTAAGTCACTGTTGCCCCACATCTATGGTCTTAAAACTATGGTACACAGCAACACACATGGTTTTGGTGATGTCACTGTATATTATTATCCTCATACTTATCAGAATATACTAAGTATGTCAATTCATTAGTAAAGCCATATATATTACAGCAAAATTGTAATACACAGGTTTTGTGCAATGCTCTCTATGTATCTCATTAAATGCTTAACACATTCACGGACACTGCCTGTAGCTGTTAATGACAACAAGCAAAACAATGGAAAATGCGAGTGTCCAGATTTGTTTTAGTTAAACTCTAATTTTTAAATCGAGTCCATGGAATGACAGTTGTTACAAAGGCTTTATCTGCAACATACTAGCAACTGTCATTCCGTGGACTCTATTTAAAAATTAGAGTTTATACATGTGGATTGTATTCTATGTTATGTCTTGCTATGAATTAGATATCTCATAAATAGCATTCTTATGGCATTGCATGGGTTCACATTTCCTTGTCTATTCTTACAATGTAAACTCTTCGCAGCGCTGGCTCGATGCGAACAAATCAGTCAAGAAGCAAGTGGGTGTCAACGCACAGTTCTGGCTGGCCATCCGGTTCTACCCTCCGGAGCCGTCCCGTCTGGCTGAGGAGTTCACCCGGTACCTCCTCTGTCTGCAGCTGAGAAAGTTGTTGCTTGACGGCAGGATGACCGCACCCAAGAACACTTTGCTGCTGCTGGCCTCTTTTACCGTGCAAGGTATGCAGCTGGGGTGGTAGTGTCTAATTTCAAGATCTGGTTCCTTTCAATTTGACAAGCGATTGTGATCGCGTTAGTGATCGCGATTCGCGACACGTTTTTGAAGGATACTGTGTGAAATGTGAATCAAATCCCAAATAGGCCGAGCTACTATTAATTGGTTTTGGGCTCTGAAGCAGAAGAAGCAGCAGAAGATTTTTAATTTTTAGGTTTTAACCGAAATCGTGTTTTCGTCACCTCTTTTTCCGACCTTACCATAGGTACACACGACAGCACGTCAGAATGTATACTTTTGTTGTAAAGTCGCCCGTAACATAACCGAGTAGTGTGCTAGCGTGTAAGGGTCGACGTGCTGTCGTGTGTACAAGCTGGCATTTTCTTATAATTTCTTTTTTGACACGGCTTATACCTGTAGCGACCCCTGTCGGGCGCACAGGAAACTGCTACATACTCTGGCTGTCAAATCGCTACTCACTACAATCCTGCATCGCGCCAGCAAAATATCTTTCGTAGCTGAGTATATATAGAACGTCCGACTATGTTCAGTCGGACCCGGCCGGTCCCCAAGCATAAGATCTGCTTGGCGGGAAATTTCCCTTTATAGTGAGGAGCATGATCACCCGCTCCTCCTATAGTGGTGACCCCTGACAGAGCTTGTCAACCTTCTTTCGCTCTCGAGCACCCTCAGACCTCATCAGTCTCAAGCACGCCAGCTTCATTCTCACCCTATCAGTTCCACTACAGCCGACGTAACGTGCTACTGGTTCTGATGGTGATCACTTCTCAGCAATATTCGGCAACGGCAGCCACACAGCAGGTGCACTGGTTCCTACCCGACTCACCGAGGTATTGTCGCCAGCATCTTCCTGCCAGTGGTATAGCAGCCATCCCCGGTTCCTACCCGACTCACCGAGGTATTGTCGCCGGCGATGCGATTCTGTTAGCCGGAGAAGCATTAACCGCTAGTCGACTCACTGACTCAGCGTTACTGGCACGTGCAAGCTACCTAGCACAGACTTCGATGTCAAGGCCTTTAGGACTAAAGGTCTTGGGGGGGAGTACTGTAGCGACCCCTGTCGGGCGCACAGGAAACTGCTACATACTCTGGCTGTCAAATCGCTACTCACTACAATCCTGCATCGCGCCAGCAAAATATCTTTCGTAGCTGAGTATATATAGAACGTCCGACTATGTTCAGTCGGACCCGGCCGGTCCCCAAGCATAAGATCTGCTTGGCGGGAAATTTCCCTTTATAGTGAGGAGCATGATCACCCGCTCCTCCTATATACCCTTGAAAGGGATTGATAGATAGATGGAACTTTTTATTGTACACCAGAAATTTATTTGATAACTATTGAATTTACTCAATGAATTAGTTATTTTAGTTGCCAATGTCAATTATCAGCTACTACAGGGTGCACTCTAAGTCGATAGCGGAACTTTAAGTAGGCTGTCTACTGATCAATACAAACAACTTGTACGAGGTGGCGACAAAAAAGGAGCGAAAAAAAAATCAGCTGTTTCATACATTTGGCGCAGTACTGAGTAGACCTTTTGTATGGAACAGCAGATATTTTTTTACTCCATTTTTTTCGCCACCTAGTACAAGTTGCTTGTATTGATCAGTAGAGGGCCTACTTAAAGTTCCGCTATTGACTTAGAGTGCACCCTGTAGTATCTCCAAACTGCCCGTAAGAAATCAATCACAGTTTAAACTCAATCCATAGATTAACCCTTAAATTGTTTCTGTCCGTTTTATATGACATGGTGAGTAATCACACACAAAAATTATATTAACAAAATATATGAGTATTTGAATATTGATTAGCATCAAGTAGTCCGCCTCTCTTCTACCTACCCACTTTTCGAATTTGTTTGATCGCGGTGCTCGAAGATCATTTCATAACTAAATAGTACTAACAGGACCAGTTTTTTCTCCAGAAGTAATTGAAAGTAATGTAAGTAGTTTTATCATTTTCATTATATTTCTCATGGTTTGTGGTTTAGTTATAGGTTGAGTTATTTAGTCAAACTGAATTTTCAACCAAATTTTGCATTATTTGTCCAAAAGGTGAATTTATTTATAGTGTCTTTTTAAACGGACATTGCCCTAAAGCAGTAATACTAAGTGTAGTCACATGTAACGGACATTGCCCATTCCTCGTTATTCGATTTTCATTACGTTTATTTAATGTTTTACAGTAAAATGACTTGGAAATCACAAAAAAATACTTGCGCTAGTCATACAACCCGTGGAATCAAAAGATTCAGAATTAGAGTCAAAGGAAGATTTAAAAAATAATCTCGTGAGCTCGTAGGTTCCTGACACTAATTCGTCATCCCCATGACATTATTCGTTCATGACATTAGTAGCTCGTCATCCCCTCGAAGTATTCTCAATGTCAGTGTAAATAATTTATTTATGGCATATTTAATTCAAAAAAACTTTGACTTTGTCAGGTTGGTTGGAGAAAGCAAATTGGGCCTCAAGACGTTTCAAGTAAACGTTGCTTTTAGTAAACGAAGTTTTTTTTTTTTCTTTTGTTTTGTAAGGAAAAAATTGCCGATTAAGTTCGTGAGCACGGTACAAATCTTTTATTATATTTTGGTGTCAAAATTTGCAATTAAATAGTTAATTTTATTAATTTTTTTGTTCCTCCAAAATGGCACTGTCCGTACAAAGTGACATGCCATAATTCGCAAAGTACTTTGTGAAAATTGGCAATGTCCGTCGTAAATGACATGATGAAAATGTATAAATAAAACAACTTTTTTCAGAATTTCGAAAATAATTCTCTTTTGGACCTCATAACTAGCCCAAAATCCTAAGCACAACCAAAAAATACGACGGCATCACAGTCTGGCAATTTAAGGGTTAAACCTCGCATTTTGTATGAAAGTTAATCGACAGTTAGGGTTTAAACTAGCCTTTTTGGTTTAAACTGTGATTGATCTTACGGGCCTAAATCATATAATTTTCACTCTCCCCAGCCGAATTAGGCGACTTTAACATATCGGAGCACCCGCCAACCTACCTCTCCTCGCTGCGTCTGCTGCCCAAACAGAGCTCCGAGGACGAGAGACGAGTCCGAGAGCTCCACAAGCTGCACAAAGGACAGTCGCCCGCGGACGCCGAGGCCAACTTCCTGGAGCACGCCAAGAGACTCGACAGTTACGGCGTCGAGTCGCATCCTGCTAAGGTAACTCTCAAAGACAAAAAAATAGCTCTTTAATTAATTTTGATTATTTGTTTAACAACTTTAGCATCTAGTGGCACTGAGGCCCGGTTTCTGAATTGAGAATATTACTACGTAAATACTTAGGTATCATTCTGTCTTGTTCTTTTGTGAGAAATCTGCAGAAAACGATACGTGCTTGCTTAGCGAATTTCTCAATTCAGAAATCGGCAGCAAGTCCACCCGGGCGCTACCTATGTGTTGGTTTTTAGATGAAGTAGGCTTGCCTGAAAGCAACCAAACTGCACAAAGGCCAGTCATCTGCGGACTTCTTCTTGAAACACGCATAGAGACTGGCCCCGCATAGTCTACGCCAGTGAGGCTAAAAGAGACATTCTTTGCTGTTCGAAATACCTCTCCTCGCCGCGTCTGCTGCCCAAACAGAGCTCCGACGACGAGAGACGAGTACGGGAGCTCCAAAAGCTGCACAAAGGACAGTCGCCCGCGAACGCTGAGGGCAACTTCCCGGAGCACGCCAAGAGACTCGACAGTTACGGTGTCGAGTCGCATCCTGCTAAAGTAACTCCCGAAGACAAAAAAAATGCTCTTTCATTAATTTTGATTATTTGTATAGCATCTAGTGGCACTGAGGCCCGGTTTGAGAATTTTACTAAGTAGGTACATACTTAAATATCATTCTGTAACGTTAATTTGTTAGAAATCCGCAGAGAACGATACTTAAGTGCTTGCTTAGCGAATTTCTCAAAGCAGAAATCGGCAGTAAGTCCACCCGGGACCCGGGCGCTGCCTATGTGAAGGTTTTTAGATGGAGTTAGCTTGCCTAGCACCTATACTATGGTTAGCCAGCCTAGCCCATAGAAAAGGAAGGTTAATACGCGAGGAGCCAACTAAGCCGCGGACTTCTTGAAACACTTCTTCTTGAAGACTGGCCAAGAGTCTACGCCCTCACTGGCTATATACAAAAGGCATTATTTGCTGTTCTGAAACCTTTGAATCTTTCGCTAGCTCAGTATTCAATACACTTTGCAGCCTTGCATAACAAATAACTATTGCCGTATCTTTTCTCAGGACTACCGCGGCAAGGACATCTTTATTGGTGTAACGTCGATAGGCATTGTGGTGTTCCAAAACAGCATCCGAGTCAACACTTTCTCTTGGGGCAAGATTGTCAAGATCTCATTCAAGAGAAAACAGTTCTTTATACAGCTGAAGCGAGAGCCCGTGAGTTGTTGTTTTTTTAAACAATTTATGTTTTTGCATCTATGTTGGGTGATGTCACAGTGTCCAATGGCACTTCCACACAAGCTATATGGGTGAATTGGCCACTCAGACTTAGGACATGTTTCGTTCGATGGAGTAGGCTTGCTAATCTGGCGAGGCGGGAAGATGGCCGGTGGACAAGGGCATTAACAGAGTTGGCGGGTGGTCGGTCGGTAGGAAGACCAGCAGCCCGATGGTCGGACGACATCGTTGTGTCGGCAGAGGGTCCATGGATGCGGATGGCGAGGGACCGTGAGGGGTGGCGTGAGGGGGAAAAGGCCTATACCCAGCAGTGGGCAGAGGTGGGCTGATGATGATGATGATGCGGCTTCCCCAGCACCCATTTACCATCTTCTCAGATCATGCCGGCTCAGCGACCCAAGGTGAATCTTGGCCTCCGTAACCAAAAGACGGCAGCTTTCCCTGCCGCTGTCTCCCATCTTCTCAGCTCGACATAAATACTTAGTACACACGACAGCACGTCAGAGTGTACACTTTTGTTGTAAAGTCGCCCGTAACGTAACATGAGTAGAGTGCTAGCGTGTAAAGGTCGACTTGCTGTCGTGTGTACAAATTATTTTTTGCCCAAAAATTACTTTGTTTTTTCATTTACGAATAATTGAGACAGAAATTGCACACGTTTTCAATATTTGAACGAGCGAGTGAAGCGATAGAAGTAGAAGTACAGCCAGTGGATGCATCTGTATTAATTGTTTGTGCTGTGGAAACCATGGGTGTATGGGCGGAGGAGGGCAGATCTTTTATACGGGAAATTGGTCGGCGTCAGAGGAACCGGGGCTATGACTACCGATCCGGGGCATACCTGGCGCAGAGGATTTCCCTGGCGGTGCAGCGGGGGAAAGGTTCTAGCGTCATGGGAACCTTTTTGTCGAGTGTGTCGCGGGCGGTATTTTTTTTTTTAATTTTAATTTGTGATTTGTTCCTTCGGGCGCCAGCGGTCTACTTCTCAAATGGCAAATTTTATGTTTTTTAAGACGAAATACGGCGCACAACTAGCGCCGCCAATGGAAAAAAAAACATATCTTTTTTTTGATGCGTTTTAGCAAAAAACTCTGCTGCGATTTCGCAACGCGAGGCTTAACTATTTTTAGGACCTAAGGTTGGATTCCAGATCCTAAAACTTAAGAATGCAATCGATTCTCGCCAAAAGTGGCCAGTTTTGAGAAATCGCACGAGCGTTTTTTACTAAAAACGCATCCAAAAAAAGATATGATATTTTTTCATTGGCGGCGCTAGTTCTGCGTCGTATTTCGTCTTAAGTCCTTGTTTTGACGAAACATTGTGTGAATTTGTATTTTTTATCAATTGTGTGAATCTGTACTTTTTAATCTATTGTGTGAATTTGTGTGTGAATAAATAAATCATTATTATTTTTGTTCTTATCTCCTCCTCAGTCGGAAACCTACGACACAGTTCTCGGCTTCAACATGCGGTCAGGGCGCGCAGCCAAGACCCTCTGGCGGTGCAGCGTCGAGCGGCACGGCTTCTTTCGCCTAAGGGCCCCCAAACGGAGACCCCTGCTGGGGGCCCTAGGGGCCCTGGCCGGCATTGGGGCCCCCCGAGTCCCAAGGACTGAGAGTCAAGCCCTAGAAGATGCGAGAAGGTCGAGGTCGAGCAATAGGAATTTTGTCAGGTATGTAACCTTGAAAACAACTTTGGTTTATCCGGTAAAGAGTGCGGGAGGCGCGTTCAAGTCTCTTCTTTGGTGGCACGCACTGTACGCTAGCGATTTCAGAAGCCACAAGTTTCTCTCCTCTCTCGGTCTTCCGGCTTTCGCTATGCGTTGTCAGTAATGATATTTCAGAAGCCACAAGTTTCTCTCCTCCTTGCGTCGGTATCCTCATCACTGAGGGTCGAGGTCATTCAAACGGAGCAATCCGTGCCGTACGATGCGTCGCCAGTTGTTCCTATCTGCGGCTAAGTGTATGGCATCGTATACTGAGGTGTTGAGTGTGGAGCGGATTTGGTCGGTCCAACGTGTCGGGCATCTTCCCCTTGGTCGCTTTCCGTCGATCTTGCCAGTGAAAATCAGTTTTTCTAGGTTATCACTGTCTTTACTGGCAATGTGACCAAAGTATTCGAGGATCCTACGTGTGCAGATGGTGGAGAGTCGAGTTTTTATTTTAAGCTCATCCAATATCGACACGTTGGAACGGTGTTCTGTCCAATGTATGTCCAGCATCCAAATCAACGGACAAAACACAAGATTTAATAGAAAAATGTGCACGAAAGTTTTTGTTTAAAAATCATGATGCTATCTACATCTATTCGTGATTTGATTTATAGATAACAACATTCCTAAATAACAATGTTGTCAAGTACCTGTTTTTTCTTCATCCTTTTCTTTTTTTTTCAGACGCAGCAGCTCACGCAACCGCGAGCTGTCGCCGTCGAAACTGACGCCTGCGCCGCCCAGTGTGACGTCATCGGTGGCTCGCGGCGCCAAGGTCACCGGACAAGACGAGTTGCCGCCGCGCGCCGCTTGGAGCGACGATGCCGCGCCCGAAGAGTGAGTATGCCTTCTTGAAGTTTTCCGAGTCTACTGGAACAGTCCGACGTTTGTATGTATGAATGTTCTTTCCACGATAACTTTAGAGTTATGAAATTTGGTACATGGTCGAACATGAGCCAAATCGGTCGAACATGAGCAAAATGGGGTTGTAATAGTACATTACTGCCGCGGTCTTTAATGGGCGCGTTTCTGGCGCGCTTTTGATGGCCGACAGAGCGCAGCGTAGTGCAGCTCAAGGCTTTCACAGCGTGGTCAGCATTGCAGCCCTTGATGGACAAGCTGGAATGAAGGCCGAGACCGAAGGTCGAGGCCTTTATAGCGCGGACAGCAAGGGCTGCAATGATGACCAAGCTTGAGGGCCGAGAGCGTAGCTAAGCTAAGCTCGAGGCCATCATAGCGTGGCCAGAAGCGCACTCATTGCAGACCAAGGCTTGTATAGTGCTTTACTCAAACAATGCGAGTAATTTAAATAATAATTTAATTAGATTAGGTACCTTTTGTCGTAGATTACTTTCCGTCGATTTTGTATTCCGCAAACTTTTTGTTGGTAAGCTTGCTTGTATTTTTCATTTGACTTCGGTGGCAATAAATTTTTAATTACTAATTTCACTTTCGCCAGATGCTTTTGGTGTTAAACACAATGAATCGGAGGATTCGTCGTTTTTTTAGCTCACTTTAAAACAAAAACACAGAAAAAACACACTTGAAACAACGCGCGAAACGGCGAAAACAATATGGCCGCGCTTTTTTTTTTCTTTGTAATTTGTAGACTGCCAGTACTCATACAGCCCAATTCTAAATAAATACTTTTTGCGCCGGATTATTGAGTTCTATTTATGAAACAAAACTCGACATTAATGGATTTTCATACAATTTTTCTGGCCGCAAAACACGACATTAATGAAATTCCATACAACTTTTCTGGCGCCTAATCAAAGTAGCCCGCAAGTCCGACTTTGCTCAAAGAAGGTTGTCGAATTAATGACCACATTACGAGCTTTTTTGAGTAATAGACCATTACTGCCGCGGTCTGTTAACCCGTTTCTTGTGCGCTTTTGATGGCCGACAGAGCGCAGCGTAGCGCAGCACAAGGCCATCACAGCGCGATCATCATTGCAGCCCTTGATGGACAAGCTGCAAGCTGGAATAAAGGCCGAAGGTCGAAGCCTTTATAGCGCCATCAAAAGTACGACTTTGCTCAAAGAAGGTTGTCAAAGTAATGACCACATTACGAGCGTTTTTGATGCAATCAATGCGCGCGCGCCTGCGCGAATGGTGTTGGCAAAAAGTTACACAACGCGAGCTCACAGTTCGGGGCGAACTACTACAGGGTGCACTCTAAGTCGATAGCGAAACTTTAAGTAGGCTGTCTACTGATCACTACAAACAACTTATACTAGGTGGCGAAAAAAATAGAGCGAAAAAAATATCTGCTGTTCCATACAAAAGGTCGACTGAGTACTGCGCCAAATGTATGAAACAGCTGATATTTTTTTCGCTCCATTTTTTTCGCCACCTGGTAAAAGTTGTTTGTAGTGATCAGTAGACAGCCTACTTAAAGTTCCGCTATCGACTTAGAGTGCACCCTGTAGTAATTTTTAGATTTAAAAATTATTTATTGCCACAAAATTAACCCAAAAAAAACATATACTAAAATAGAAATTAAAATTCGCGGTTGTGACCAATGGGATTGTTCCAGCTGTTGCTGTAGTTACATGAATCTGCAGCGCTGGTTTTCAAACAGTCCCATTCGCACAATACAATTTGAGACACACTAGCGCGTTGGTGTGTTTACAGCGACGGCGGGTTCCTGGAGCGTGCACTGCGGGTGCCTCTCACGTACGTGGACGAGTCAGAGTCCGGGGATGAACCCGCGGAGGAGCCGCCGCCCGACGACCTGGTCAAGGTGAGGAGACACACTAGCGGGTTGGTTGTGGTTACAGCGACGGCGGGTTCCTGGAGCGGGCGCTGCGGGTGCCTCTCACGTACGTGGACGAGTCAGAGTCCGGGGATGAACCCGCGGAGGAGCCGCCGCCCGACGACCTGGTCAAGGTAAAGCTGTAATGAGAACAAGAACAGATAATACAACGTGTTTGTATTATCTACAAAACGTACCAAAGTACCTAACTCTTTTTACAGGGTGATAGGGATCACAACCAAAATTTTTTTTTCGCTCTATGACGTTCCGTTGATTTTTAAATTAATAATATGTGAACGCTGTGGCGGGAGAAGAGTATTTTTTAAATATTGTTTTCATTGACTTTCACAATGTTTTAACAACTCAAAGCTATGCAAATGCACCTACATCCACAAACATATTTTTAAATTTGAGCTACTACCAAAACCAAAAAGGTTATTAAAATTTTTCAATTTTGAGGTTATAAAATAAAAACAGTTTTTTTCGACTTTTTTGTTACAGAATTGACATCCTGTTGTCCAGTAGGTTACACCTTTTAAAAAGAATTAGTAGGTTTTCTAACACCTCGTATACTTTGTGTAGCCATCGCCTTTTGTATGATGATTACTTAAGATGAAATACGTCTCACAACTAGCGCCGCCAATGAAAAAAAAATCATATCTTCTTTTTGGATTCGTTTTTAGCAAAAAACGCTCCTGCGATTTCTCAACGCGAGGCTTAACTATTTTTAGGACCTACCTACGGTTTGGATTCCAGGATTGGATTTCCTACGAATGCAATCGATTCTCGCCAAAAGTGGCCACTTTTGGCGTGAATCGATTGCATTCGTAGGTTCTAGGATCTGGAATCCAAACCTTAGGTCCTAAAAATAGTTAAGCCTCGCGTTGAGAAATCGCAGGAGCGTTTTTTTCTAAAAACGCATCCAAAAAGAAGATATGATTTTTTTTCATTGGTGGCGCTAGTTGTGAGACGTATGGCGTCTTAATGCTTAGGTTGTTTTTTATCCCCAGGTTACGCTGGTCGCGGGTCCAGATGGTAAATTTGGGTTCAACGTGCGAGGCGGCGGCGGCTCGGCAGTACTTGTATCGCGGGTCGCGCCACACACACCGGCGGATCGTGCGCGCCCGCCTTTACAACAGGGCGATCAGGTAAACGGCCTCCACCATCTACTCTTTCATCATCATCATCATCAGCATCATCACCTAGCCTCGTGTGACAGTACAACAATCTTAGATCAAGGATAAAACTAGATACAACATAGAACTCTGGAAAAATAGATGTCCAAACTGCCTTTGGGAGCTTATTTGCTCGTAGTCTATGCAATTAAAGTAAAACTGTACACTAATGCAATAAGGTTTACATTCGAATATTAGACGTATGGTCGAAATGATGTTTCGTATTGTTCTATTGCTGATATCATTTGTTTCTGTGGGGACAAGTTTTTATTGTGATTTTATACGTAATGCGGATTCTATGGGATTTAGTTCGGTGACAACAATAGAATAGACCGTGTTTTTCCTTCCCGAAGCTACATTTCCCAGCGGATCGTGCGCGCACGCCTTTACAACAGGACGATCAGGTAAACGGCCTCCTCCATCTACTCTTTACATCTCAGCAATTTTTTCGACGGCCTTTACGTCTACTGTGACCAAAAGCACCTGTCACAAAAAGTTAAATAATCTGTGCTGTTTGAAAATCACTGCAGCGCCGAGTGGTCTCTTCACCCATCTAGTGTGAGTGAAGGTGCCACTGGACCCTGTATAAATATTCTCATTACGTAGATGCACTTTAGTTTAGAAATCTAGCCTCGTGTGACAATACATTCGGCGTTAGAGAATAGAGCGTGCTTTACCTTCCCGGAGCTAGATTTCGCACCGATCCACGGCAATTCGGAAGGCAAAGTTTTTTGTTCGAAAGTCCGTTATTGGCTTAATCTTATCTTTAGACAATATTGAGAAACTAATTTAAATATTTTTTATTTTGGTCCATTAGTTTTGTTTTTATGCGCTAAAATGTTTTGTTCCTATGACCGCCAACAGTATGCAGACCGTCGCGTGACGTCATAAAACTGTATCTTTGAAACGTTGTAAAATCCAAACTACTGAACTAAAATAAAAAATATTGAAATAAGTTTCTCAATATGGTCTAAAGATAAGATTAAGCCAATAACGGACTTTCGAACAAAAAACTTTGCCTTCCGAATCGTGTTGTAGTGTTTAAATAAATGATTATTCTATTCTATTCAATGATCAAGGGCTAAGTCATTCCATGTATAGTTACGCTAGTCCCAGACTCTGATGGTACGAGTAATGGGCCTACCACATACACAAGCTTCACCACAGTTTTGCCTGCTCAAACCAGGGGCCTTAGCTTAGCCTGTAACGCAAAGGTGCCAAAATGGGCTCTGTTTCAATTACGATTTAATAATGCTGTCGGTCCTTTCAATGTTTTTGTAGCACAGCAAAGAATATTCTGATTCTAACTCCAGAGGATTAGTTCTCTGGTTGTAGGAGAAAAACGAGGAAACCCCGGTTTGGTCCTTCTGGTGGGATGCCATCAATGATTGGTCGTACATGGCTAGGGAGGGCCAAATTGTTCCCTTCCCTTTGGTCTGCATTCATGGATGGATTCATGAGTCTGTATGGATGTATTCAGGCCTAATTTTGATTGCGTGTTTTGTTCCAGGTGATCTCCATAAACGGCATAATGGTGGAGGAACTGTCCCACGAGGCCATTATCCTTCTCATCAGAAACACTGTCGGAATCCTCACGCTGGTCCTCAAACCGAACGGTATTTAAAAGCTTCATATTTCTCAATACATACGTAAAAACCTTGGGCCTTGCTTGACCATGCTTTCAAGATGGCGGATAGCGTTTTCACAGTTCCGAATTAAAGCCGCGTTTTCACAGTCAAATTACCTAAAACGAAGAGTACCGTCCAAGAAAAAAGACGCTTCTGATAGGTCGATCCCATCCGAGCAAGAAACAAGCTCGCTTAAATTTAAACGCTCGGATAGAATCGACCAATCAGTAGCGTTTATTTTCTTGGATGGTCCTTTTGGTTTTAATTTCATAAGACTGAAAACGCGGCTTAAAAGCAGAAAATATTTTTTTTATTTGCAAATTTTGCAGCCATCCTGCATATTTACTTAGCAAAGTCAATATATTTCGGTTTCCTACGTGAAATACTACAGGAAATATTCATGTATCGCGTCAAATTTGATACGAGTCAAGTAGCGGATTAAGCCCCTGTTGTTTATATTTCAGCCGTTTACGAGCCGGAGGACGTGCCGGAGGAGCCAACCGTCTGTTTCGTGCCGCTCGGCTCTGAACAGTACGAGGGATCTCTAGCGGAGCAGTCCATGCTGTTACTGGGTAAGCTGTTGTTCATTAGGTTTATTTGTTGTTCCCACTGCGGATAAAGCCCACTAAACTGTCTATATAGATATTACTAACTACAAATATTTTAATATCGATTAAACAAAACTAGGCTGGAAAATTGTGTGATTTGATTCAGAACGCAATGGAAATGCATGAGTCACTCATGTCGATTCATGTCAATCTTTTTGTCAATAAGTACACTATTTTATTTTCTCCAATAACTGGTCATACCGTAAAAATCTGTTTATTCCACTGAATTAATTATAAGACCTAGCGCCGTCAATGGAAATAAATCATATAAGTACTGTCCTCTAAATAGTCTCGAAACTCTTTTCCCCCAGGTGACAGTTTAGCAAGCGGCGCTGCGTTGCGACAGTACGAGTCGCTAGCCCGACGAGTACCGGAGGAGAGTACCGCCGCCTCGCGGCTACCGCACAACCAGAACAAGAACCGGTACCGAGACATTGCGCCCTGTAAGTTGGACTTGCAGTTTCTTATTGTGATACCAGTCTTAGAGTGAGTTGGTAATGGCACCTTTACAAGCGGCGCTGCGTTGCGACAGTACGAGTCGCTATCCCGACGAGTACCGGAGGAGAGTACCGCCGCCTCGCGACTACCGCACAACCAGAACAAGAACCGGTACCGAGACATTGCGCCCTGTAAGTTGGACTCGCAGTTTCTTTGGACACTTCATTAACGTGAAAACCTAGGCACAACTAGCACCGCCAATGGAAAAAAATCATATCTTCTTTTTGGATGCGTTTTTTGCTAAAAAACTGTTCATTAGGTTATCAATGCGAGGCATAACTATTTTTAGGACCTAGGGTTTAGAATCCACATTCTAGAACCTACGAATAAAATCTTTTATCGCCAACCTTTTATGGCCACTTTGCTTTGGTATCCATTGGCGGCGCTAGTTGTGCATAGGCCTTAAGTACAGTACCGCACAAACAGAACAAGAACCGGTACCGAGACATTGCGCCCTGTAGTTTTGACTTTCAGTTTTGTCAGAAGTTAAGTTATAAGTTGCGTCCACACACATCGGTAAGCGAGTTAAGTTATGTGGCTGTTCTGTGACGAAAACTAAAGCTGCACTGTACTTAACTCGCCCGTGGAGACTTCGCACTTGACTCGCAGAAAAATAGGATTGCTGTCTATCGAACTTCAATTTGACAACTTATTCGCTGGTGGCGTTCAAACGCAATAACTACTTAACTCGCCATAGTGGCAAGTTAACTCGCTACTGTACTTATTGAACTCAATTTTGGAGTTTGAACTTTGGAGTTTGAGGTGTAAATCGGCCCTATGGACTGTAGCGAGTTAACTTGCCACTATGGCGAGTTAAGTTGCGACTACCGCACAACCAGAACAAGAACCGGTACCGGGACATTGCGCCCTGTAAGTTGGACTCTCAGTTTCTTTGGACACTTCAATAAGTACAGTAGCGGGTTAACTTGCCACTATGGCGAGTTAAGTTGCGATTACCGCACAACCAGAACAAAAACCGGTACCGGGACATTGCGCCCTGTAAGTTGGACTCTCAGTTTCTTTGGACACTTCAATAAGTACAGTAGCGAGTTAACTTGCCACTATGGCGAGTTAAGTTGCGACTACCGCACAACCAGAACAAAAACCGGTACCGGGACATTGCGCCCTGTAAGTTGGACTCTCAGTTTCTTTGGACACTTCAATAAGTACAGTAGCGAGTTAACTTGCCACTATGGCGAGTTAAGTTGCGACTACCGCACAACCAGAACAAAAACCGGTACCGGGACATTGCGCCCTGTAAGTTGGACTCTCTGTTTCTTTGGACAGAATATTGTGATACCGGTCTAAAGGCCGGTTTACAATTCAATAAGTACAGTTGCCACTATGGCGAGTTCAACTTCCTTGTCCAAATTTCTGCCATGTCGACACTTTGTTAATTTTCATTTATTCCCTTTCAATACAGTCCAATCTATTAAAATACATCAGCTTTTTATTTAAACACTCGTGACCTTGAGAGCCAAGGAGTTTGGGACACTTCTTAACAACTTACGTAGGGTATAATAGTAGTAGTTTATGCAACTGTCATATAAGAGAGATTATTAGAATACGAGTGTGGGTTTATCATACGAGGCGAAGCGGAGTATGATAATAGTATCACACGAGTATTCTAATATCGTCATATATGCAGTTGCATACACTACTTTATCTTCACTCATATCATTTTCCAATTTTTTTAGTTTAATTGTCACGGAACCGCACAGAAAAAAAATGTATATTAATAATGGCGGCAAAACAAATCCAAAGTAAACACAAATGTCAAAAAAAAAGAAAAAGAAAGCGGACGCTTTTTTTATTTGTTTCATTTGGTACTAGCTTTTCGCCCGCGACTTCGTCCGCGAAGACTTATAAGAAGTTGCCTGGGTACATCTTTCACCATTATCAAATTAGCATGAATAGAGTCATGGGTGTGTATTTTTGTAAGCTATCTCTATTCCAAATGTCATCCAAATCCGTCGTGCAGATTCAGCGTGGAAGTGTATGTGTGTGACCAAATTGGTAAAGATCAAATGAATCCAACAAAAAAAAAAACATACTTTGAACCTTTTTGGCCGTTTTAGGTGTATCATTATTATTGTTTTCTTCATGCTTAGTAGATTTGCTATAAAACGCAACTGTAGTTAAATGTTCATTGAATAGTTGTAGCTTTAATGGTTCCGGCATTGTTATTGATATTACATCAGGAAAACTCTTAAAATGTTTCCACCCTTTTTGATGCTGAAACATGTGTTTTATTATTATTTCTGATTGAATACACGACTACTTAGTTTCAAGGTAATCTGACCCAATAAAATGATAATTTCATACAAATTTTGAACCCCGTTTTGGCCGTTTTAGAGTTAACATTATTACTTTTTTCTTCATGGTTGGTAGTTTTGCTATAAAACGCAACTGTAGTTTTTCAAATTTGTAACTTAAATGGGTTGGGCCCAGCATTGCTACTACATCAGGGAAAAATATTCAACGTTTCCACCCATTTTAACCCTTCATTCGCTGAAATGAGAAGAATTCTGAAACACGTGTTTGATTATTTCTGATTTAGCATACGAATACTTAGTTTCAAGTATATCAGACAAAAAAAAATGTACCTATTTCATACAAACTTTTTACCCCGGTTTGGGTATTTCAAGGGTTAACATTATTACTTTTTTCGTCATGGTTGGTAGTTTTGCTATAAAACGCAACTGTGGTTCAAATTTCAAAGTTCTAACTTAAATGGTTTGGACCCAGCATTGCTACTATATCAGGGACAAATCTTCAACGTTTCCACCCATTTTAACCCTTCATTCGCTGAAATGAGAAAAATGCTGAAACATGTGTTTGATTTTTTCTGATTTAGTATACTAATACTTAATTTCAAGTAAATCGGACCAAAAAAAATTTTTATTTCATACAAACTTTGAACCCTGGTTTGGGCATTTGAAGGGTTAAAATTATATTTTTTTCTTCATGGTATGTAGTTTTGCCACAAAACACTACTGCAGTTTCAATTTCATAGTTGTAGCTTCAATGGTTTAGGCCTGGCATTGATACTAAATCAGGAAAAATCTTCAAACTTTTCTACCCCTTTTAACCCTTTAGTGGGCAGAATTTTGAAAAACGCTGAAACACGTGTTTTATGGTTCCTTATTTGATATACAAATACTAAGTTTCACGTAAATCGGACCAAATTTTTTTTTTATTTCATACAAACTTTGAACCCCGGTTTGGGCATTTGAAGGGTTAAAATTATATTTTTTTCTTGATAGTGGGTAGTAATGCTATAAAATGCAACTGCACATTCAATTTCAAAGTTGTAGCTTCAATGGTTTGGGCCCAGCATTGCTACTACATCAGGAAAAAAACTTCAACGTTTCCACCCATTTTAACCCTTCATTGGCTGAAATGAGAAAAACGCTGAAACACGTGTTTGATTTTTTCTGATTTAGTATACTAATACTTAATTTCAAGTAAATCGGACCAAAAAAAATTTTTATTTCATACAAACTTTGAACCCTGGTTTGGGCATTTGAAGGGTTAAAATTATATTTTTTTCTTCATGGTATGTAGTTTTGCCACAAAACACTACTGCAGTTTCAATTTCATAGTTGTAGCTTCAATGGTTTAGGCCTGGCATTGATACTAAATCAGGAAAAATCTTCAAACTTTTCTACCCCTTTTAACCCTTTAGTGGGCAGAATTTTGAAAAACGCTGAAACACGTGTTTAATTGTTTCTTATTTAATATACAAATACTAAGTTTCAAGTAAATCGGACCAAAAAAAATTTTTATTTCATACAAACTTTGAACCCCGGTTTGGGCATTTGACGGGTTAAAATTATATTTTTTTCTTCATGGTGGGTAGTTTTGCTACAAAACGCTACTGCAGTTTCAATTTCATAGTTGTAGCTTAAATGGTTTGGGCCCGACGTTGACACTACATCACGAAAAATATTCATACATTTCAACCTCGTTTAACCCTTAAACGGCTAAAATTAGAAAAAAGCTAAAACAGGTGTTAAATTATTTTTGATTTAATATACGAATTCTTAGTTGCAAGTAAATCCGGACAAATTTTTTTTTTTTTTTCATACAAACTTTGGACCCCATTTTTACCGCCTTAAGGGTTAAACTTGAAGTAAATCTGTCTTAACCCGTAGCGTGTCCACAAATTATAACTATTGTCAAATTTTCACTGTTGTGGCATTAGCGGTTTTGTTCCAGCATTGATCGTAACTGGTGAAAAAAATCGAAAAACTTTGGCACCCATTTTAACCCTTAAGAACATAGAAATGAGAAAAAATCTGAAATAGGTGTCAAGTCATTTTAAAAAAAAAGTACAAAAAATTAAGATTTAAGAACAAAAGACCAAAAATTTTTTTTTTCCCATACACACTTTCAGCCCTATTTTGACCCACTTAAGGGTTAAATAAAAAAAAATCGCTTCTTAAATGAACCCTCCACCATGTAACGCAACTTTTGTCCAAATTTCATACTTATAGGTTCAGCCGTTTGGGCTGTAGCGTGATGAGTCAGTCAACCTAAGCCTTTTATATATATAGATAGAGGCAAAGAAGTCATACTTACGTACAGCCAGTGCTCGATTCCCAGAATAGTTTACTGCAAGGAGAATTTTAACCGGAAGTGTATCAGCAAGGAGAATTTACACCGTTTACAATTTACAAGTGTATCGTAATACTAATAACAAAAAAAGTTATTTTTTTGGTGTGGCGTGCCATACAGCACGGCCGGCGTGTAAATAGCCTCACCAAGGGGGGGAAAGCGGAAAAGAATAGAAAGTATAAAAAATATTTTGGGGAGTACTAATAGCCCCACCAGGGGGGAAACCGGGAAAATTATGAGCGGTTGTAAAGACCCACAGGGGGTGTGTCAATAGCCCCACTAGAGGAGAAAAGTGGAAAAAACTAATGCTGTTGAAAGTACCAGGAGGGAACGAGCGGGCGGAGCGTAGGTTGCCGCCAGTAGCCGCGCAACCAATCCTAAGAATCAAAGCGGTACGCACCTGGAGTGTAGCGCAGCAAACGGACGCGGCGGCAGAGCCAGCCAGCGAATGTGGCCACAGGCGCAGGACACCAAAGTCTTGTGTTCGAGCAGGGTAATGAGCGGGTGTAGACAGCAGCGGGCGGAGGCGGGTTAACAAGTTCACAGCGGCGGTTATTATGAATTACTTTTGCGGAAAAACACGACACATTTTTTCACGACTTTTCTTCATGACAGAAAACAAGCAAAGACAAAATGTCAAAAGTCACATTCAAATCGTCTTGAACACCAGATTTTAAAATAGTTCTGTCCCAAAAAGGTTGTGCGCTGGTAGTGCCATCTGCCCTACTTTTGGCGCACGTCCGCGGAGATAGATGGTACCAGCTTCGAATCCCATGATTCGAAGCACAGCTAAAAGCGGCTCAACCATACTCCCCGCCTTGGAAGTTCGCAGAACTTTCAACCAGCATGAAGGTAAGTTAAAAGGGATAGGTAATCATAAGGTTAGAACTCTAAGAGAGGAAAATAATATTAGATGGAATAATAAAGTAAATGACTTCACGTATAATGTATATATTTTTTTTAATCGTGGCAAAATATTTAACCTAATCCGAGACAGTTAACGTCATGATATGTCGAGATAGGGAAAAGTTTAACGAGATACTCAACAAATCAACGTAGTTTTATTTTGCACCACTAACCCGAACCACATCGTTGGAACCCAGGAAAATTCAGTTATAAATAGATAATGAAACCCTGAATTAACCAATAAGAGGCGTGGAGCGGAAAAAATCTTCATGATGTGAACCTCTTCGTAAAAGAGCGGTTTATCACATGTCAACTAATAGAGACGACTGCCAACAATTGGTTAACAAATAAGCTATGACAAAAGTATTTAAGCGTTATATTCACATAAGGTAAAGCTGTTTACACAAGTTTTATAAAGTGGTTCTATAAGATCAATCTACAAAGGCAAATCACAAGAGATCGTTCAAAGTAATTTATTTGAAAACACAAATCTCACAAGAACCTTGCTATCTGGGGCCGCATATGAATCTATACTACAGACCTTCAAACTTGCATCACAAAAGACTAAAAGAGTGCCCTGTTAATAATACCCATAACACTGGGAATTCCCAGAATTAAGAGCAGCGGCAGCTCTTGGACAAAAACTGTAAAGCGGACAACAATATTCTCGGGCGGAGTCTCCATGTAACAGATTATCATAATCGTTACGCATGAAAGCGGTGAAAGAAGAAAGAGGTGGTGCAACGGCGGCGGTGCAAGGGTAGTTTCCCATCAGCACATAACCAAATGCGGTGCGTAAAGCGGGCGGTGCGCCAACACTCGACTCAACTCTGTCTCCCATATAAATATAAGGGAAGAGTTGAGCTCCGAGCACGACATCAATATTCCCCGGAATATTCCAAGAAAGATCAGCAAGCGGTAATGGAGCGAGGTACTTCGGGTCGATCGGCTCGATAAATTGCGACGGCAATTCATCCGTGATACAGTCGACAACTAAAGCACGAATTCGAAATTTCTTCTCTGGGTAAACACGCGACTCGATATCTAGATATACGAAGCCATGGATCGGTCGCGAAGTCAATCCGACCCCCTTTACAAAGGAATTATACATCGGCATGATCGGTAAGTTAAGAAACTTACAACATTCCAATGTTATAAGATTATTTTGCGATCCGTTGTCAATTAGACATCTTACGATAACTTTATCGTTTCTATTGCACCGTTTAGCCAAAACTTGAGCAGTTGAAAGCAAGACTGTTGTTTGCGGTTCAGCGTATGCGTTGAAACAGCAGGGCGCACTAGTAAATCTTCTTACAGCCTCTTTAGTGGACATCGGTGGTGGAGGGCTAAACGGCGGTAAACGCAACGGAGGCGAAGCGGCAACAGCAGCGGTGGACGACAAAGATGGCTGAGTCACCGAGACCAACTGAGGTTTCACCGGCGGCGGTGGCAACGAAGTAAACGCTGGTAAAGGAAGCGGAGGCGGGGCGGTCACAGCAGTCGAAGAAGATGACTGCGTCCCAGGGACTAGCTGAGGATACCCTGGCGGTGACTGAATCGGGGCGCACGGAGGCACCGTATCAGCAACTTGCGGTATAGGAAGCGGTTGAGAAAGTAACGCACTCGCAGTTTGAGTGAAGAGTTGTGTAGTTTTCATATTCGACATATTCGAGTCAAAATGCAACAGCGTATGATGGCGTTTCTGGCACACGCTACACGAACGACGTGAGTTGCACGAGTTTGCCGTATGAGTAACGCTCAAGCAATTTATACAGCCATCCTTTGATTTGACAAAATCAAACCTCGCCTTCGGCGAGTCCATGCCTTTAAATTTGGCACATACGTACAGTTGCATGTGATCTGACGCACAGCAGCAAACGCAGGACGGCGGTGCGGTAACGGGAGCAGCCGAAAAGTGCGCAGAGTAATCAGTATCTTCATTGGCAACAAATGTTTTGTAAGTGTGCGTGCGCGCGCGCGACTCCATTGAATCGGAAGAGGCTTTATTGCCTGCACCAGATCGCGTGTGGCACTGTGCATAGGAATTACTTCCTCCAGCGCGCTCGAGGACCCTAACTTGATCCTCTATAAACGAAATTAAGCTTCCCGATGATGGAATCTCTACTGCACGGACAGACATTTCAAACGATTGAGCGGTCTGGATATCTAGCTTTTTCATTGCATAATGCAAAAGGATGAAATCAGCCAAGTCAGAGATAGCTAACTGTTTCAAAGCTGCGGTCGAAGCGGATAAGCGTTCCACAAACGCATCTAGGCTGCTCGCGGAGCCATTAACTGGTTTCAGCTCTAGTATATTATTGAGGTAATGTGTACCTAAAGCACGCTTATTCTGGTACTTCTTCACCAAAGCGTCCCACACAATCCGTACGTGTCCCCACTGGGAACAATACCTGCGGTTATTTTTAATGCACTATAAGATAATTTACCTAGCAAATATTGGATGCGCTGAGAATCATTTAACTTTTTATTTTCATGAATATTGGCCTTAAATGATGCGTAGAAGACCGGCCAATTCTCAGCTTTGCCGTCAAACGAGGGCAGTTCGATTGGCGGTAATTTAATAACAAAATCTTCCCGAGTCGACGATGCAGCAGCGGGCGGGGCGGTATCAACGGACAGTATCCTATTGCGCTCATATTTAACCCTAGCGTGGAACTTAGAGCATATATCTAGAACTTCAACGTCAGGATCACTGTCGGGCTCATTTGTTAACGTAATCTCATTAATCTCCATCACAATCGACTTCAAATCAACTAACATATCGTCAACTGTCTCTGCTTCTGCTAAGAATTCAATGTTAGACCTCGTCGCATATGATGAAATGTTTAATGAGCGTTGATACAAAGCTTGCATCCTGTGAACCAGGGATTGTTGCATGGCCATTAGGACCTTCAATCTCGCAACTTTCGGCATTTTGAGAAATTGATAAAGCGGTAGCGGATAAGATGAGCGGAACGAAATAAACAAATAAGCTAGAAAGGGCTACAATAGCGCGGTGCGGGAGATATAATTTAGCGGAAATAATTTTATTATTTTTATTACCGGTTCAATATCCATCCGGCTCGAAGGACCAAAAATATGGTGTGGCGTGCCATACAGCACGGCCGGCGTGTAAATAGCCTCACCAAGGGGGGGAAAGCGGAAAAGAATAGAAAGTATAAAAAATATTTTGGGGAGTACTAATAGCCCCACCAGGGGGGAAACCGGGAAAATTATGAGCGGTTGTAAAGACCCACAGGGGGTGTGTCAATAGCCCCACTAGAGGAGAAAAGTGGAAAAAACTAATGCTGTTGAAAGTACCAGGAGGGAACGAGCGGGCGGAGCGTAGGTTGCCGCCAGTAGCCGCGCAACCAATCCTAAGAATCAAAGCGGTACGCACCTGGAGTGTAGCGCAGCAAACGGACGCGGCGGCAGAGCCAGCCAGCGAATTTGGCCACAGGCGCAGGACACCAAAGTCTTGTGTTCGAGCAGGGTAATGAGCGGGTGTAGACAGCAGCGGGCGGAGGCGGGTTAACAAGTTCACAGCGGCGGTTATTATGAATTACTTTTGCGGAAAAACACGACACATTTTTTCACGACTTTTCTTCATGACAGAAAACAAGCAAAGACAAAATGTCAAAAGTCACATTCAAATCGTCTTGAACACCAGATTTTAAAATAGTTCTGTCCCAAAAAGGTTGTGCGCTGGTAGTGCCATCTGCCCTACTTTTGGCGCACGTCCGCGGAGATAGATGGTACCAGCTTCGAATCCCATGATTCGAAGCACAGCTAAAAGCGGCTCAACCAACAGTTGCTCAAAAAGTGGCGTATTGCAGGGACGTATAGCGTTCGGGATGTGGGCTATTACACACGCGTGCTTTTTTTTTACCTTTCCCGCACTCGTGCGTTCTCTTTCCCAACTGTCAAAATAATGTCTATTAAAAAGTAAAACCAACCATGAAGTTTTTACTAAAAAAGTTTTTATGATTCATGCAAATATATTTGTGCAAGTATATTTCTAAAAAGAAGCTACAAATTTGTTTCAATATCAGATTTAATGATTTGATTGAATGAGTTTGGTTAGGTTTCATTTCATTTCATCTCATTAAATTTCATTTTTATTTCATATCAATAAAAAACTTCTACTGAAGACTTGGCTGTATGGGCATAGTTGCCTTTGCCTACCAGAATGGGTGAAGAAAAAAAAAACTGCTTATATTCTACGGTTGGCGCCATTTTGATTTTTCAGAATTTTTTTTCGCGAGTTTAGTTGTTTTTTGCACAAAATGAGTAATTTCGACCCTAGTTTTTTTAAATTAACACCACCGGAACTCAGTATGATTGCACAAAATGCTTCGGAGAACATTTTACCGGAAAAGTCAAAAATGTCAAGTTAGTTGAGTTTATTGTGTTTTTATTATTTGATTAGATTGCTTAATTTTTTCGCAACTGTATTAAAAATAGTCGTTCAGTACACGTGCGGAACCGTCATTGCAACTTGTTCCGACTGTCAACCCTCGCCTTCGGCTGCGCCTCGGCTCGGGTAGCCATTTGTCGGAACTCGTTGCAATGACAGCCTTTCCACACTTGTAATGAAATATACTATTACGATACAGGTTGGCAAAAATTCTCATACAAAACTTGTATCGTAATATTTTTTTTTAATTTTTACAGTTGTCTGTGAAATAATACTCAGTCTTATGTGTCAACTTTTAAGATCATAATTCGAATCTTACGACACGAGTGTAGATAAATAATAATAAAATGAAATAAGTCCAAAACTCTATCCACCTGTTAGGAGTACCACTGGACGCTGTATAAAATTATCAGAAATATATGTGAAGCCCTTTGTTTTATTGTATTTGAAATGGGTTGAATCGAGGTTGGTTTTAGACCCTACGTTTTCTTTTACAGATGACAAAACGCGCGTGATACTAAAAAACGGACCAACTGGGGACTACATCAACGCTTCGTACATAAATATGGAACTGCCCAATTGCGATTTAGTCCTAACTTATATTGCGACACAAGGTAAGGACACTCAATTGACATTACTTGTTCTATAACCTTACTATACTAAACTCCAAGTTGTTGTCTTGCTTTTTACTCGTGTAGAGAGTTTGACTCGTGTAGAGAGCTTTGTCTTTGACGCCTATTGCGCACTACGAGTATTGAAACAATTTCGTAACTTTTTTGCTTTTGGTATTAGCTCAAATTTAAAAATATGTTAGTGTGTGTAGGTGCATTTGCATAGCTTTGAGTTGTTAAAACATTGTGAAGGTCAATAAAAACAATATTTAAAAAATACTTTTCTCCCGCCACAGCGTTCACATTTTATTAATTTAAAAATCAACGGAACGTCTCATAGGGCAAAAATAATATTTACCTCTAGGTTGTGATCCCTATCACCGGGTGCTATTACCGTGTAAGAGTTATGATCATTTGTAACACCTTGTATACCCGTTACAATTTTAATGAAGATGTTTCTCCACAGGTCCCCTACAATCCACCGTCGGCGATTTCTGGCAAATGGTGTGGGAGAGCGAGAGCAGCCTCGTAGTTATGCTGACCGTCCTCCAGGAGCGAGGACGGGCCAAGTGCCACCAATATTGGCCCAAGGTTGGCGCCAGCCCACTGAAAGCCACAACTGAACTGACTGTGCAGACCAATAGCGAACAGAACTTGGGGCATTATGTTAGGAGAGAAATGACTATAAAGGTAAGCAAATCTAGGCTTTATTTGATAGATTCTAAGAGTTATTTTTAGTGAAATTCCTCTTAGAGAGATGTGGGCCAAGTGCCACCAATATTGGCCTAAGATTGGCGCCAGCCCACTAAAAGCCGCAAATCTAGACTTCATAATGTAGATTTCAAGAGTTATTTTTAGTAGAAGTCTACAAAGAGAGAGGTCGGGCCAAGTGCCACCAATATTGGCACAAGGTTGGCGCCAGCCCACTGAAAGCCACAACTGAACTGACTGCAGACCAATAGCGAACAGAACTTGGGGCATTATGTTAGGAGAGAAATGACTATAAAGGTATGCAAATCTAAGCTTTATTTGATAGATTCTAAGAGTTATTTTTAGTGAAATTCCTCTTAGAGAGATGTGGGCCTAGTGCCACCAATATTGACCTAAGGTTGGCGCCAGCCCACTGAAAGCCACAACTGAATTGACTGCAAACCAATAGCGAACCGAACCTGGGACATTATGTTAGGAGAGAAATGACTATAAAGGTAAGCAAATCTAGACTTAATTATGTAGATTTCAAGAGTTATTTTTAGTGGAAGTCTACGAAGAAAGAGGTCGGGCCAAGTGCCACCAATATTGGCTCAAAGTTGGCGCCAGCCCGCTGAAAGCCACAACTAAACTAACTGCAAACCAATAGCGAACAGAACTTGGGACATTATGTTAGGAGAGAAATTACTATAAAGGTAAGCAAATCTAGACATCATTTTGTAGATTTCAGCGTTATTTTTAGTGAAATTCCTCTTAGAGAGGTAGGTAGGTAATCGTATGAGGTAGTGGCCACCCCTGGTGTCAGAGTTTTTAGGCCGCCCAAAGGGTCTCTGACATGGCTTAACGATTGTTATTAATCAACAACAACCGGGACCAACGGTTTAACGTGCCTTCCGAAGCACGGAAGCGCTCAGATATTATTGCCACTAGCGGTCACCCATCCATGGACTGACCGCGGCCGTTGTTGCTTAACTTTGCCAATCGATTAAGAACGGCTAGTACAACTAGGCTGTGAGCGCCTCTTAGAGAGGTGATGGGCCAAGTGCCATCAATATTGGCCCAAGGTTGGCGCTAGCCCGCTGAAAGCCACAACTGAACTGACTGTGCAGACCATTAGCGAACAGAACTTGGGGCATTATGTTAGGAGAGAAATTACTATAAAGGTAAGCAAATCTAGACCTAATTTGATAGATTCTAAGAGTTATTTTTAGTGAAATCCCTCTTAGAGAGATGTGGGCCTAATGCCACCAATATTGGCCAAAGGTTGGCGCTAACTTACTGAAAGCCACAACTGAACTGACTGTGCAGACCAATAGCGAACAGAACTTGGGGCATTATGTTAGGAGAGAAATGACTATAAAGGTAAGATAATCTAGGCTTTATTTGATAGATTCTAAGAGTTATTTTTAGTGAAATTCCTCTCAGAGAGATGGTGGGCCAAGTGCCACCAATATTGGCCCAAGGTTGGCGCTAGCCCGCTGAAAGCCACAACTGAACTGACTGTGCAGACCAACAGCGAACAGAACTTGGGGCATTATGTTAGGAGAGAAATTACTATAAAGGTAAGCAAATCTAGACCTAATTTGATAGATTCTAAGAGTTATTTTTAGTGAAATCCCTCTTAGAGAGATGTGGGCCTAATGCCACCAATATTGGCCAAAGGTTGGCGCTAACTTACTGAAAGCCACAACTGAACTGACTGTGCAGACCAATAGCGAACAGAACTTGGGGCATTATGTTAGGAGAGAAATGACTATAAAGGTAAGATAATCTAGGCTTTATTTGATAGATTCTAAGAGTTATTTTTAGTGAAATTCCTCTCAGAGAGATGGTGGGCCAAGTGCCACCAATATTGGCCTAAGGTTGGCGCCAGCCCACTAAAAGCCGCAAATCTAGACTTCATAATGTAGATTTCAAGAGTTATTTTTAGTAGAAGTCTACAAAAAGAGAGGTCGGGCCAAGTGCCACCAATATTGGCCAAAGGTTGGCGCCAGCCCGCTGAAAGCCACAACTGAACTAACTGCAGACCAATAGCGAACAGAACTTGGGGCATTATCTTAGGAGATAAATGACTATAAAGGTAAGCAAATGTAGACTTAATTATGTAGATTTCAAGAGTTATTTTTAGTAGAAGTCTACAAAGAGAGAGGTCGGGCCAAGTGCCACCAATATTGGCCCAAGGTTGGCGCCAGCCCACTGAAAGCCACAACTGAACTGACTGTGCAGACCAATAGCGAACAGAACTTGGGGCATTATGTTAGGAGAGAAATGACTATAAAGGTAAGCAAATCTAGGCTTTATTTGATAGATTCTAAGAGTTATTTTTAGTGAAATCCCTCTTAGAGAGATGTGGGCCTAATGCCACCAATATTGGCCAAAGGTTGGCGCTAACTTACTGAAAGCCACAACTGAACTGACTGTGCAGACCAATAGCGAACAGAACTTGGGGCATTATGTTAGGAGAGAAATGACTATAAAGGTGAGATAATCTAGGCTTTATTTGATAGATTCTAAGAGTTATTTTTAGTGAAATTCCTCTCAGAGAGATGGTGGGCCAAGTGCCACCAATATTGGCCCAAGGTTGGCGCCAGCCCACCTTAAGCCACAACTGAACTGACAAACCAACAGCGAACAGAACTTGGGGCATTATGTTAGGAGAGAAATGACTGTAAAGGCAAGACAGGTTACCTAGATTTTGTTCTGTGCGTTTCACGAGTAATATTTGTGGTTATGTGGAATTTCTCCAAGAAACAATAAGGCCCAAGTGCCATAATACCCTGAATTCTCACCACTTGATTCTCGAATAAAAATAACAATAAAGTTAAACAATAATGAAACGCCATTTTTCTTTACCCAGGAGAGCACAGGCGCGTCTCGCAACGTGACCCAGCTACAATACACAGCGTGGCCTGACCACGGGGTCCCAGACGACCCGTCCGCCTTTATTGAGTTCACACAGCTGTGCTGCCAACTACGGAACCACAGAGCAGGTAACCACCAACACCCACAGGGACCACGGGGTCCCAGAGGACCCGTCCGCCTTCATCGAGTTCACACAGCTGTGCTGCCAACTACGGAACCACAGAGCAGGTAACCACCAACACCCACAGGGACCACGGGGTCCCAGACGACCCGTCCGCCTTCATCGAGTTCACACAGCTGTGCTGCCAACTACGCAACCACAGAGCAGGTAACCACCAACACCCAACAGGGACCACGGGGTCCCAGACGTCCCGTCCGCCTTCATTGAGTTCACACAGCTGTGCTGCCAACTACGCAACCACAGAGCAGGTATCCACCAAACACCCAACAGGGACCACGGGGTCCCAGACGACCCGTCCGCCTTCATCGAGCTCACACAGCTGTGCTGCCAACTACGCAACCACAGAGCAGATAACCACAAACACCCAACAGGGACCACGGGGTCCCAGACGACCCGTCCGCCTTCATTGAGTTCACACAGCTGTGCTGCCGCGACATTATGTACAAGGGCGGACTTATTTCTAAAGAAATTTCTTCCAGCCAGCCCAGATTATGTTGAAAATTTAATTGAGAGCGGGACACGGAAAATAAAGCACCGGCAAACACATCATAAAAATTACTAAGAGTAAAATATACCTACTTACAAAATAATTTAAACCCGAATACATAAAATTGTGACCTTTGTTTTTTTTATATGGTTTTTTTTTTCATTGGCGGCGCTTGTTGTGCCTACATCTGGGGCTTAAACATTCCTTCCCCTCCCCAGTGATACCAACCGTGGTGGAGGAGCTGGAGGAGGACCCGGAGTAGCGGCTCCTCTCTCCTCCGATGGTCGTGCACTGCTCGGCCGGCGTGGGCCGCACGGGTGTGCTCGTGCTAGCCGAGACGGCGCTGGAGCTGCTTGCGCGCGCGCAGCCGCTCTACCCGCTAGAGATATTGAAGCCACTTTTGGCGGGAATCGATTGCATTCGTAGGCTCTAGGATCTGGAATCCAAGCCTTAGGTCCTTAAAATAGTTAAGCCTCGCGTTGAGAAACCGCAGGAGAGTTTTTAGCAAAAAACGCATCCAAAAAGAAGATATGATTTTTTCTTCATTGGCGGCGCTATTTGTGCGTCCTACTGGGCCTTAAGTTCTGAATGCGAGGCTTAACTATTTTAGGACCTAAGGTTTAGATTTCAGATCCTAGAACCTACGAATAGATCCCGCCGCGGCGGGATCTATTCGTAGGTTGGCGGCGGGATCTATTCAGGTTCTAGGATTTGTAGATATGATTTTTTTTTTCATTGGCGGCGCTAATTATGCCTGTATCCGGGCCTTAAAAATTCCTTCCCCTCCCCAGTGATACCAACCGTGGTGGAAGAGCTGGAGGAGGACCCGGAGGAGCGGCTCCTCTCTCCTCCGATGGTCGTGCACTGCTCGGCCGGCGTGGGCCGCACGGGTGTGCTCGTGCTAGCCGAGACGTCGCTGGAGCTGCTTGCGCGCGCGCAGCCGCTCTACCCGCTAGAGATGTTGAGGCCACTTTTGGCGGGAATCGATTGCATTCGTAGGCTCTTGGATCTGGAATCCAAGCCTTAGGTCCTTAAAATAGTTGAGCCTCGCGTTGAGAAATCGCACGAGAGCAAAAAACGCATCCAAAAAGAAGATATGATTTTTTCTTCATTGGCGGCGCTATTTGTGCGTCCTACTGGGCCTTAAGTTCTGAATGCGAGGCTTAACTATTTTAGGACCTAAGGTGTAGATGTCAGATCCTAGAACCTACGAATAGATCCCGCAGCGGCGGGATCTATTCGTAGGTTGGCGGCGGGATCTATTCAGATTCTAGGATTTGCAGATATGATTTTTTTTTCATTGGCGGCGCTTGTTGTGCCTGTATCTGGGGCTTAAACATTCCTTCCCCTCCCCAGTGATACCAACCGTGGTGGAGGAGCTGGAGGAGGACCCGGAGGAGCGGCTCCTCTCTCCTCCGATGGTCGTGCACTGCTCGGCCGGCGTGGGCCGCACGGGTGTGCTCGTGCTAGCCGAGACGGCGCTGGAGCTGCTTGCGCGCGCGCAGCCGCTCTACCCGCTAGACATATTGAGGCCACTTTTGGCGGGAATCGATTGCATTCGTAGGCTCTAGGATCTGGAATCCAAGCCTTAGGTCCTTAAAATAGTTAAGCCTCGCGTTGAGAAACCGCAGGAGAGTTTTTAGCAAAAAACGCATCCAAAAAGAAGATATGATTTTTTCTTCATTGGCGGCGCCAGTTGTGCGTCCTACTGGGCCTTAAGTTCTGAATGCGAGGCTTAACTATTTTAGGACCTAAGGTGTAGATTTCAGATCCTAGAACCTACGAATAGATCCCGTCGCGGCGGGATCTATTCGTAGGTTGGCGGCGGGATCTATTCAGGTTCTAGGATTTGTAGATATGTTTTTTTTTTTCATTGGCGGCGCTTATTGTGCCTACATCTGGGGCTTAAGAATTGCTTCCCCTCCCCAGTGATACCAACCGTGGTGGAGGAGCTGGAGGAGGACCCCGAGGAGCGGCTCCTCTCTCCTCCGATGGTCGTGCACTGCTCGGCCGGCGTGGGCCGCACGGGTGTGCTCGTGCTAGCCGAGACGGCGCTGGAGCTGCTTGCGCGCGCGCAGCCGCTCTACCCGCTAGAAATATTGAGGCCACTTTTGGCGGGAATCGATTGCATTCGTAGGCTCTTGGATCTGGAATCCAAGCCTTAGGTCCTTATAATAGTTAAGCCTCGCGTTGAGAAACCGCAGGAGAGTTTTTAGCAAAAAACGCATCCAAAAAGAAGATATGATTTTTTCTTCATTGGCGGCGCTAGTTGTGCGTCCTACTGGGCCTTAAGTTCTGAATGCGAGGCTTAACTATTTTAGGACCTAAGGTGTAGATTTCAGATCCTAGAACCTACGAATAGATCCCGTCGCGGCGGGATCTATTCGTAGGTTGGCGGCGGGATCTATTCAGGTTCTAGGATTAGTAGATATGATTTTTTTTTTCATTGGCTGCGCTAGTTGTGCCTATATCTGGGCCTTAAAAGTTCCTTCCCCTCCCCAGTGATACCAACCGTGGTGGAGGAGCTGGAGGAGGACCCGGAGGAGCGGCTCCTCTCCCCGCCGATGGTGGTGCACTGCTCGGCCGGCGTGGGCCGCACGGGTGTGCTCGTGCTAGCCGAGACGGCGCTGGAGCTGCTTGCGCGCGCGCAGCCGCTCTACCTGCTAGACATATTGAGGCCACTTTTGGCGGGAATCGATTGCATTCGTAGGCTCTAGGATCTGGAATCCAAGCCTTAGGTCCTTAAAATAGTTAAGCCTCGCGTTGAGAAATCGCAGGAGAGTTTTTAGCAAAAAACGCATCCAAAAAAAAGATATGATTTTTTCTTCATTGGCGGCGCTAGTTGTGCGTCCTACTGGTCCTTAAGTTCTGAATGCGAAATGCTTAACTATTTTAGGACCTAAGATGTAGATTTCAGATCCTAGAACCTACGAATAGATCCCGCCGCGGCGGGATCTATTCGTAGGTTGGCGGCGGGATCTATTCAGGTTCTAGGATTTGTAGATATGATTTTTTTTCATTGGCGGCGCTAATTATGCCTGTATCTGGGGCTTAAACATTCCTTCCCCTCCCCAGTGATACCAACCGTGGTGGAGGAGCTGGAGGAGGACCCGGAGGAGCGGCTCCTCTCTCCTCCGATGGTCGTGCACTGCTCGGCCGGCGTGGGCCGCACGGGCGTGCTCGTGCTAGCCGAGACGGCGCTGGAGCTGCTTGCGCGCGCGCAGCCGCTCTATCCGCTAGAGATGTTGAGGCCACTTTTGGCGGGAATCGATTGCATTCGTAGGCTCTTGGATCTGGAATCCAAGCCTTAAGTCCTTAAAATAGTTAAGCGTCGCGTTGAGAAATCGCACGAGAGCAAAAAACGCATCCAAAAAGAAGATATGATTTTTTCTTCATTGGCGGCGCTATTTGTGCGTCCTACTGGGCCTTAAGTTCTGAATGCGAGGCTTAACTATTTTAGGACCTAAGGTGTAGATTTCAGATCCTAGAACCTACGAATAGATCCCGCCGCGGCGGGATCTATTCGTAGGTTGGCGGCGGGATCTATTCAGGTTCTAGGATTTGTAGATATGATTTTTTTTTTCATTGGCGGCGCTTGCTGTGCTTCCATCTGGGGCTTAAGAATTCCTTCCCCTCCCCAGTGATACCAACCGTGGTGGAAGAGCTGGAGGAGGACCCGGAGGAGCGGCTCCTCTCTCCTCCGATGGTCGTGCACTGCTCGGCCGGCGTGGGCCGCACGGGTGTGCTCGTGCTAGCCGAGACGTCGCTGGAGCTGCTTGCGCGCGCGCAGCCGCTCTACCCGCTAGACATATTGAGGCCACTTTTGGCGGGAATCGATTGCATTCGTAGGCTCTTGGATCTGGAATCCAAGCCTTAGGTCCTTAAAATAGTTAAGCCTCGCGTTGAGAAATCGCAGGAGAGTTTTTAGCAAAAAACGCATCCAAAAAGAAGATATGATTTTTTCTTCATTGGCGGCGCTATTTGTGCGTCCTACTGGGCCTTAAGTTCTGAATGCGAGGCTTAACTATTTTAGGACCTAAGGTGTAGATTTCAGATCCTAGAACCTACGAATAGATCCCGCCGCGGCGGGATCTATTCGTAGGTTGGCGGCGGGATCTATTCGTAGGTTGGCGGCGGGATCTATTCAGGTTCTAGGATTTGTAGTTATGATTTTTTTTTCATTGGCGGCGCTAATTATGCCTGTATCTGGGGCTTAAACATTCCTTCCCCTCCCCAGTGATACCAACCGTGGTGGAGGAGCTGGAGGAGGACCCGGAGGAGCGGCTCCTCTCTCCTCCGATGGTCGTGCACTGCTCGGCCGGCGTGGGCCGCACGGGTGTGCTCGTGCTAGCCGAGACGTCGCTGGAGCTGCTTGCGCGCGCGCAGCCGCTCTACCCGCTAGAGATGTTGAGGCCACTTTTGGCGGGAATCGATTGCATTCGTAGGCTCTTGGATCTGGAATCCAAGCCTTAGGTCCTTAAAATAGTTGAGCCTCGCGTTGAGAAATCGCACGAGAGCAAAAATCGCATCCAAAAAGAAGATATGATTTTTTCTTCATTGGCGGCGCTATTTGTGCGTCCTACTGGGCCTTAAGTTCTGAATGCGAGGCTTAACTATTTTAGGACCTAAGGTGTAGATGTCAGATCCTAGAACCTACGAATAGATCCCGCAGCGGCGGGATCTATTCGTAGGTTGGCGGCGGGATCTATTCAGATTCTAGGATTTGCAGATATGATTTTTTTTTCATTGGCGGCGCTTGTTGTGCCTGTATCTGGGGCTTAAACATTCCTTCCCCTCCCCAGTGATACCAACCGTGGTGGAGGAGCTGGAGGAGGACCCGGAGGAGCGGCTCCTCTCTCCTCCGATGGTCGTGCACTGCTCGGCCGGCGTGGGCCGCACGGGTGTGCTCGTGCTAGCCGAGACGGCGCTGGAGCTGCTTGCGCGCGCGCAGCCGCTCTACCCGCTAGACATATTGAGGCCACTTTTGGCGGGAATCGATTGCATTCGTAGGCTCTAGGATCTGGAATCCAAGCCTTAGGTCCTTAAAATAGTTAAGCCTCGCGTTGAGAAACCGCAGGAGAGTTTTTAGCAAAAAACGCATCCAAAAAGAAGATATGATTTTTTCTTCATTGGCGGCGCCAGTTGTGCGTCCTACTGGGCCTTAAGTTCTGAATGCGAGGCTTAACTATTTTAGGACCTAAGGTGTAGATTTCAGATCCTAGAACCTACGAATAGATCCCGTCGCGGCGGGATCTATTCGTAGGTTGGCGGCGGGATCTATTCAGGTTCTAGGATTTGTAGATATGTTTTTTTTTTTCATTGGCGGCGCTTATTGTGCCTACATCTGGGGCTTAAGAATTGCTTCCCCTCCCCAGTGATACCAACCGTGGTGGAGGAGCTGGAGGAGGACCCCGAGGAGCGGCTCCTCTCTCCTCCGATGGTCGTGCACTGCTCGGCCGGCGTGGGCCGCACGGGTGTGCTCGTGCTAGCCGAGACGGCGCTGGAGCTGCTTGCGCGCGCGCAGCCGCTCTACCCGCTAGAAATATTGAGGCCACTTTTGGCGGGAATCGATTGCATTCGTAGGCTCTTGGATCTGGAATCCAAGCCTTAGGTCCTTATAATAGTTAAGCCTCGCGTTGAGAAACCGCAGGAGAGTTTTTAGCAAAAAACGGATCCAAAAAGAAGATATGATTTTTTCTTCATTGGCGGCGCTAGTTGTGCGTCCTACTGGGCCTTAAGTTCTGAATGCGAGGCTTAACTATTTTAGGACCTAAGGTGTAGATTTCAGATCCTAGAACCTACGAATAGATCCCGTCGCGGCGGGATCTATTCGTAGGTTGGCGGCGGGATCTATTCAGGTTCTAGGATTAGTAGATATGATTTTTTTTTTCATTGGCTGCGCTAGTTGTGCCTATATCTGGGCCTTAAAAGTTCCTTCCCCTCCCCAGTGATACCAACCGTGGTGGAGGAGCTGGAGGAGGACCCGGAGGAGCGGCTCCTCTCCCCGCCGATGGTGGTGCACTGCTCGGCCGGCGTGGGCCGCACGGGTGTGCTCGTGCTAGCCGAGACGGCGCTGGAGCTGCTTGCGCGCGCGCAGCCGCTCTACCTGCTAGACATATTGAGGCCACTTTTGGCGGGAATCGATTGCATTCGTAGGCTCTAGGATCTGGAATCCAAGCCTTAGGTCCTTAAAATAGTTAAGCCTCGCGTTGAGAAATCGCAGGAGAGTTTTTAGCAAAAAACGCATCCAAAAAAAAGATATGATTTTTTCTTCATTGGCGGCGCTAGTTGTGCGTCCTACTGGTCCTTAAGTTCTGAATGCGAAATGCTTAACTATTTTAGGACCTAAGATGTAGATTTCAGATCCTAGAACCTACGAATAGATCCCGCCGCGGCGGGATCTATTCGTAGGTTGGCGGCGGGATCTATTCAGGTTCTAGGATTTGTAGATATGATTTTTTTTCATTGGCGGCGCTAATTATGCCTGTATCTGGGGCTTAAACATTCCTTCCCCTCCCCAGTGATACCAACCGTGGTGGAGGAGCTGGAGGAGGACCCGGAGGAGCGGCTCCTCTCTCCTCCGATGGTCGTGCACTGCTCGGCCGGCGTGGGCCGCACGGGCGTGCTCGTGCTAGCCGAGACGGCGCTGGAGCTGCTTGCGCGCGCGCAGCCGCTCTATCCGCTAGAGATGTTGAGGCCACTTTTGGCGGGAATCGATTGCATTCGTAGGCTCTTGGATCTGGAATCCAAGCCTTAAGTCCTTAAAATAGTTAAGCGTCGCGTTGAGAAATCGCACGAGAGCAAAAAACGCATCCAAAAAGAAGATATGATTTTTTCTTCATTGGCGGCGCTATTTGTGCGTCCTACTGGGCCTTAAGTTCTGAATGCGAGGCTTAACTATTTTAGGACCTAAGGTGTAGATTTCAGATCCTAGAACCTACGAATAGATCCCGCCGCGGCGGGATCTATTCGTAGGTTGGCGGCGGGATCTATTCAGGTTCTAGGATTTGTAGATATGATTTTTTTTTTCATTGGCGGCGCTTGCTGTGCTTCCATCTGGGGCTTAAGAATTCCTTCCCCTCCCCAGTGATACCAACCGTGGTGGAGGAGCTGGAGGAGGACCCGGAGGAGCGGCTCCTCTCTCCTCCGATGGTGGTGCACTGCTCGGCCGGCGTGGGCCGCACGGGTGTGCTCGTGCTAGCCGAGACGGCGCTGGAGCTGCTTGCGCGCGCGCAGCCGCTCTATCCGCTGGATATGTTGAGGACGGTGCGAGCGCAAAGGCCAATGTGCATACAAAACGCTGTGAGTACACTCTCCTTTTCACTCTCTTTGTCACTCCCTCCATTTTTGTCGCATATTCTGCCCCTCTTATTCAATTCAATTCAATTCAATTCAATTTATTTCAATCAACTACGAGGATCATAAAACACAGTACAAGTCTAAACATTTATAATAAGTTGAAAAAATTCACTCGGGACAGGACTTGAACCCGCAACCTTCCGCATACCGTGCAGGCGCTCTACCGCTCTACTTGACTCGGTAGCTCAATTGGTAGAGCGCCTGCACGGTATGCGGAAGGTTGCGGGTTCAAGTCCTGTCCCGAGTGAATGATTTCAACTTATTATAAATGTTTAAATTATTCCCTAGCACGGGTTAGTGCTTTAGAAAAAACAAAAAAACAGTACAAGTCGTTAGTAATAAATAATTTAACCTAAGTTTAAACTTAGTAACATTGATTTACACATATTATTTACATATCTTTGTTTTTGAGTACATGAACCATAGAGCAATGGTTCATGTACTCAAAATCAAATCGGCCTGCAAACATGCGCAGGATACTGATGTTATTGTCACGCTCTCATTTTATCGCCCTCTCTCTCTTAGACGCTCTATTTGTCGCGCTGTCTTTTTTTTGCTGCACACTTGTACAGTGCAGTCGGCAGGAATATAAGCTAAAACTCCACAACCAACGATTTTTTACAATGTGAAACAGCCCGTATTACATGCCATAATTTACCTCTTGACAGTGTAAATAACGAGAAATTACACTCTATTTTTAGCAAATAGGCCTGCGGGATCCTTATTGATCGAATTTTGTGACCTTCCACCTTCGATCAAAGATAAAACTAGATACAACATAGAACTCTGAAATGTGTCTGGAAAATAGATGCCCAAATTGCCTTTGGGAGCTTATTTGCTCGTAGTATAGACTATTAAAGTAAAACTGTACACTAATGCAATAAGGTTGACATTCGAATATTAGACGTATGGTCGAAATGATGTTTCGTATTGTTCTATTGCTGATATCATTTGTTTCTGTGGGGACAAGTTTTTATTGTGATTTTATACGTAATGCGGATTCTATGGGATTTAGTTCGGTGCCTTCCACAGTTTCCACACACAAAAAAATACTATTTTTAACACCCGTTTGTTCTTTCCCACAGGCCCAGTACAAGTTTGTCTGCGAGAGCATACAAATGGCGTACTCGCAAGGCCTTGTCGCGCCCTCGACTAACCACGACTCGGACTGACTGCCGAGGCCTTCTGTAGGCCTAACATGGCACCCGTAGACTCGACGCTTTGTCTACGCTTGCCGTGGAGGTATACAGGGCGTTTAAGAACCGCCCACGGAGCGGGAAACCACGGATTGCCTACATCATAATAGGGGATCGGAAATTTGCTGCCATGAGTAGTTTTTAAACTTAAACTTTCGTAAGCACTGCACATTTTTATATTAATTTAACGGTAAAATAAAAGTAAGTGAAACCGTTAAATCAATATAAAAAAGCCATGCGTAGTCATGGCTGATTTGGCGACCGTTTTCGTTCATTCGTTCATTTCGTTCATCTTGCTTTATTTCATTGCGTATCTTGCATTACGCAATGAAATAAAGCAAGATGGCGCACACGGAATCCCGATTATTCCCGATAAACGCGAACTTTCCGATCCTTGATCGTAAGAAATGTTTTTGCCCAAGGAACCATGCCTGGAAATCAACGGTTACGAGATAAAAGTCCCGGTTTAATAATTATAAATTTTACTAAGTAAATACTTAAGTATCGTACTGTCACACTCTTTTGTGAGAAATCTGCAGAGACAGAACGATACTTACGTATTGGCTTAATTGATTTCTCAATTCAGAAATCGGCAGAAAGAGGTCTCATGAACAGTTAATTTAATTTTGATGATTTCACCAGGCTTCTTATTTTATTTACACGAATTTGGTCTAGTACAAGTACCGGTAGTTACTCGTATCGTTGTGCTGTACTGTACACAAAACGCCAAACAACTACACTACAACAACAACAACTAAATGATTTGTTGGTTTAAATTGTAATAAAATTTTGAGCAATGAATAAATTATTTCTGTATAGTGGGCTCCATAGTAAAATGCCAGTGAAAGTATCCTGAAGTATCTGTAACTATACGATTATACATTTCGTAAGCGTCGTAGTCTTTATTTAAATTATTTATTTTTATTTAGTGAGAGTTGTATTCTAATTACGGATATACATACTGTATCTACCAATTACAATATTATTTTAAGATAATTTTCGTAGCTGTAACTTAAATATTATCTGCTTTAATAATTTATTTATTACGCATCTGATTTCCACTTGACCTATAAAGAAAATCCCTGCAATTCGATTCTCGCACTTACTTCGCTGTCAATAAAAGCTTCCTCCTTACGCATCTAAGTGCGTCCACCTGTATTGCCATATTGGTAGTGTATACAGGGTGTTAAAGAAGGTGGGTCTTACATGTGGGGCTCGCTAAAAGCATCAGCAACTTTTACTTTTGTGCCAACTAGAAATTGAGTTGGGTACCTACACAAAAATCTAGAAAAGCATGGCGCATAGGCTCATCTTAGGATTGTTTAAGAAACTTCTTTTAAAGGAAGATATGTTTTTTTTAACATTGGTGGCGCTAGTTAGCCTTATACCGAGCCTTAAGGCCCAACTAGCGCCGCCAACTATTGGCGAGAATCGATTACATTCTTAAGTTCTAGGATCTGGAATCTAAACCTTAGTTCCTAAAAGTAGTTAAGCCTCACGTTGAGATTTTGCAGCAGAGTTTTTAGCAAAAAATGCATCCAAAAAGAAGATATGATTTTTTTCTTATCATTGGCGGCGATTGTTGTGCGTCCTATTGTGCCTTAACTACAAACCTACGAATATATATTTTTTTTTGCAAAAAATGCGTTTAGAAGAAGATATGTATTTTTTTTTTCATTGGCGGCGCTAGTGTGCCTTTACCATCACCGTAAGTAAGACAGGACCCTTTTGTAACACGCTGTATTCTGCCAGGAGTAAAAAAAAAAGTTATTTTAAAGGATGCTCTTTACGTAGTGCGGGATAGAATACATGATTGCATGTTTTTAGTTACACTAGTTTAATTTAATTTCTTATTTTTAATTTGCGCTCTGTGATTGTTTCATTTTCACTAATAAGTTTAGCTCTAAGTCTTGCCTATTAACGAATTTAATATATTTAAACGAGATATCAGACGATGCACGTTATATCATTTATTTACGTAAACTACGAATCACCACTGTAAAGTTCATAACTACAGGGTTTTAATTCGCTAGCGAAACTGAAGGGTCTTTTAAATCAATCACCAATGAATACCAAATGTTATGTATACTTTATGTATACCAACAAAAACGGAGCTACGTATGTGTAGAAAATCTATGGAATAATATTGTTTTAGGCCCTATAGAAAACATTGCTTATATTGATTTTAATTTATAGACCCATAGTAAAAGTTGGCTAAGGAATAAAATAAAAACTACCCTGTAGAGTTTATTTTTTCAATATTCAATGAGTGTTTGTTCTACCTGACATTATATTTCCGTGCCATATAAAAAATAATTAATCTATGCCATCTAGTTTCCACTACACCAAGCAAAAGTCACTACGAAACAACGAAATAACATACAATTTTATTATTGACAAAGATGTATCGATAAATAAAAAAACCTATGCATAAAACCTGCACAAGCTAAGTGGCCAGCGCGTTTATTCTCTAATAACTATAACTATTAAATAAAAAATGTAAAATACACTTCAGCTTCAAATAAGCATATCTCATAAACGGCTAAAGCGATTTTGATAAAACATATCTAAGAACACTCGGTACAAAACCTGCTTTCAAATTATAAAAACCGGTTCACCCGTTTAAGAGCTGACGGTGCCACAAACAATAGACAGACAGACAGTCATCCTCTTTTTGGATGGGGGCTTAAAAAAACCTGTCACGAGCATCGACCTGCCAAACACTGGAAAATTGCCCTTATTAAAATGAACAATATTTCTCTTGGCAATTCAAAACGGAAATATTAACGGTGATTATTTATTGGAATACGGGGGCTGTGCACGTTTTATTTATATGTATTTTATATATCTTTCTCTTCAATTCACCATGCCATCTATTCTTACCAAATGTATACTTACTAACTTTCACTTAGCAAATTGTTTGTGTATTGGGCCCAATTACATTAAATCGGTATATTTCAACATCTTAGTTACTCTTATCTAGTAAAATCTCTCGTGATAAGTAGGTGTTCTAATGTTACATTTGACATATCAAATTATTTTGTTTATTCGCTTTTACGATGTTCTGAAATATATTTTATAAGATGCATTTGCAAATGATAACTTGCATTTTGGAGATTTTTCTCTGTTAATATTACTACACTTGCATGAATTCGCACCCTTAATCATAAGGGAGTTTTGGCCCAAGCATCTGGATTATTCGATGCGCGTTTACACTTGCATGATTATGAGGGAAGAGCGAAAAAGGTATTAAATTCAACCGCAAAAAGGTGAATTTGGGATGTCATTCGTTGATTTCCTTACGAAATAACTTTTTATAGTGGCAGATGTTTGTGTCGTACAGACTTATAGAGGGTGAACATGTAAACTAGACTTGTTCGTATGATTAAGATTGTATTTTACATCCTCGAGTAGGTACATAAATGTATTTACGCCCTCATATTCATAGAACTTACAATCGGTTTTTAAAGTTGTAAAGTCGGCAATGCAAATCTGAGCGAGAGTTTATACCAAGATAAAAGATTCGGATTGGCTACCTGAGCCGCCATCTTGTTTTATATAGCTTTCTGATTGGCCCGCGCCAGTTTTATTACATAAAACTTAACTAATCTACAAACCTACCTAGGCCAATTGAATGTTCTATGAATTCGGGAGTGCATCTTTAGTACAGTCGGCCACACGCTAGGTACCCCTTTTTGTTCGATTGGCGCCCTTATGCCGTGAGCGGTAAGACCTGCCTTGGGGTATCTGTGACTGTGGCCGACCGTACCTTTGTACAGAGATTAGGTATGTATTATCATTTTGTGTGATCAATTGGACAAGATCTAACACCGGATATAGCGAATGCGAGGAATTAACTAGAAATGTGTCTTTACATCTTAATTTCACTTCCTCGAGATGTAAGTATCAGTATTGTCATACCGGAAAAGATAAGTGTAAAAGATTTTAAATACTTACATACCTCCTAGTTTTTTTTATCTTGCGATGTATTTTTTATGAACTGTGATGTGCGATTTTGCTGTGGAAAATAAAAACGATGGACATGATTTTGACTTCTTCTTTATAACGTAGGCACCTACCCACATATTTCATAGTAGGTATTTCCTTTTGCGATTTGCCACCCGTTATAACTATACGTACTCGTAAGTCCCCCGTTCAAAATGTAAGTGAAGAAGTTTTTCACGATTTCTAACATTTCTTGTACTCAAACCTAAGTTGAGCCAAAGAGACTTTTGATCCCTACACGAAAAAGAATCGAATGGCATTATAAAAAATAAAAAAAAATCCATATAAAATGAATGGGGAAAGTTTTTGTAAATTTCTGATATTTCTAGTACTCAAACCTCAGTTGGCTCCTTAGAGTCTTTTGATCACTACATAGAAGAGGATCGATTGACAATTAAAAAATATATATATATTGTAGCATTTTTTTCGCTGACTGTACATTTTTTTCCATAATCTGTGAATGCAGTTCTTAATATCTCAAAAAGTAATGGAAGGTCTCCTAAAAACATTTTCCTGTAACTATAACGATACCTCTGCCCTTACTGTCCCGTCTCAAAAATCCACCCTGTATACATTAGGGTTGTGGGTGCTTAATTAAAATAAATCCTTGCGCACTTGTTGCGGGCGGGCGGGCGGCTTTCCACGTGTCCCGACTTCCCCTCGTCAGTCGCGCTCAGCCGGGCGTCTGGGCGGCCCGCCCTACCGCTTCCCGCCCAAGCGATCCGCCTAAGGCTTTAGCACAAATCTACGTGTCGGTTTTCGTGTTTTCTTCTTTCGTGAACGGAGTGCTTGATGTGTTTTGGGATTTTTTCTTGGGTGGTGAAAACTTGTTTTTTTAGGGATTTTATTTGGCTGGTAAAACGGTATATTATCAGGAATTTTATTAATTATTCACTAAGATCTTACTTTTAATGTAATGAGCTATGTAAATCCTTTTGCTCTACCTACCTAATGTAGGCATCAGCAGGAATAACTAGGAAACTGCTCTGCAGTTTGTCGAAAAAATTATAATTATTTGTGTTATTATAATACCATACTAAATAATTAAAAAAAAAACGTATAAAACATTTTTATTTTAAACGTTGAACATTCCTAGCTTTTTAGATCCTATCTGAATGATTTTATCAGCGAAGCCGACTTTACCGTTTGTAGGGGATTCAGGGCGTGAGGCACATAGTGCGAGCAGCGCCGAAGGCAGCGAAGAAAATGCAGGACTTGATAGGTGTAACTTGTTTATTCTTCGGAAGCACACGTTGGTACAGGTAGTCTTGACAGGTAGAGAGCTTGATGTTTTCTTGTTGAGAGCAGGATGAGAACTGATTTATAATGCCAAAAATTCGGGTTTTTATACAAAAAGAGCCTAACACAATGGGTACGCGGGAGAACAATGGGTGACGGGTACACCATTAGTTGGCGGTTACTATGCTACATTTCTCGTGTTTCCAAAATATTGTGACTAAACTGAAGACTAACAATGCGAGAAATGATACTTGAAATGAGTACATAATTAAACTAAAAATAACTTGAAAATAATTATGACTCTGCATAAAAATAAACTTAAACTTATGTGTGCTCCCTAAAACATGAAAGTAAAACTAAGGCCTTAAAATTACCAAAACAAGAGGCCATTAGTACTTATACGAAACTAACTTTTTACTACATACAAATAACAAGTAATTGAGGTTCCCAGTATACATAATAATAACTTCAATTTCATTTCTCCTATTTAGGTGACCAAAAGGGTTAAACAAACTTAAAAACCTACACAGGGAATGAGTACAGCGAAAAACAATGAGAAATAATACGACTGTACATATTATTAAACAAACAAAACTAGGAAACCTAAATTACATAAAAGCTAGTTTCTAAAACTTGATTTTCTCTAAGAAAACTAGGAGATAGTACGCCAATAATTAGACATTTACCAAACAAAACTTAAATACTATCTCCTATAAAACAATACACTTAAATCTAGCAAGTTTCATACCAATCATACAGAAATTACCAACACATAAACAAAACTTGCTAGAGAACCAGTGATGAGTTCTGAGAAAGAATGCGGCTGGCTGACAAAACAAAGGAACGTAACAAAAGAGCCAGGTACTGCTACGCTCCCTCGGTAACGTTACGAGCGGCGAATGACCGAACTTGAATAAATATCGCCGCTCTGGCTACTGTGAATCATACCAAGCGCACTAAAGCAAGCGAGCGGACGTCCCGAGGGGCGCAGCGCCGAACCGCTGACCAAAAAGTCTTTCTCAAGACTCATCACTGTTTCTTTGGCCCTTTTCAGGGCCGGCGTCAATTTCACCGTTTCTATGACAGACAAAACTCAGGCATAGACATACAAACCTAGGAAACACGTATACACGCTAGGTCTGTAGCCAAAAACTTAAATAGGTTATGTCGATACCTGAGCCGGGGGTGACCCCTACGGCAAAATTGACACTAGACTAGACCAGACTGATCCGCTCGTCAACAATCCGCCCCCTAGTTGAGCGTTCAAGCGGCCAACTACATCTCGCTTGGAGCGCAATCAGTCTGATGAAGTGATACCAACACGTGAAACAAATGAACTATGTACATACAAAAACTTAAACTAACACTCACTAGGCTAAAACTTAAAACTACACTCCTGTCCATTGCTATCTACACATCACACGCACTATTTACAAAGTCTGGGAGGCACTCACTACGACGTACTGCTCGTCGGAATAGTCCACGCGACGATCGTAGAGCGCGGGTCAGGTCGCTCGAAGCTCGGATTCGGCGCGAAGCGAAACCTGCCGCTCAGTGGCTCGTACTGCAGTCGACTGGTAGTGGTGGCTCGATGTCATCAGGTACGCTGGGCCGATAACATGTAGGTCGGCGGGCGGCGGATGACCATCGGCTGAGCCTCGGCGTGATGTGTGGATGGAGCCATGCTAGACGCACACAGCCGCGTCGTCGTCAGTTGCAGGAGCCATACCATGACGGGAAGGTGACTCGAAGCTGCATGAACCACACCATAATGGAATGGTGGTTTAACGCAGGCTGCAGGGGCCGCACCATTGCGGTAAGGCGGCTCGTCCGGGGTGGAGTGCGCAGGGCGGCGCGCAGTGTTACAGCGCCGGACTGTCCGCGGCGCGCTTCCAAGGCGCCGCGAAGCCAGTGAGGGTGTGTGAGAAGTGGCGGCGCGCACAGGAGCCAGAAAGCGCCGAACTTCTCTGCCAAACTAGGATGTTGCAGGTCGCGGCGGTGGCGCGAGCGAGGGTTGTAAGGCTTCACTTGCGCTTCGAACAGCCTCGACGGTGAACTTGTAAGGAGGTGACGACCATCGCTTCCTGCAATTACATTGGAGAGACACAACCGAAACCATTCGCATACCAAAACAGGTCAACTAGGTTGACTGGTGGGCTGGGAAATAATATCCAGGTTCGCCCAGCCTTCGGTCGTCTCTCTCGAGCCAATAATGGACTGAAAACACATGGCTTCAGGGAGTCGCGAGTAAAAGACGTTACAAACAAAAACTACACATGCAACGTGTACACGTGATTACTCGTGACCACCGTTTAGCCCAGCTCTAATCTCACATTACATGTCGGCCCTCACAAAAGAGAATCGCAGTCTAGTGTGTAGGTACAGGACTAATCAAACAAATACAAAAACCATGAAGGTGCCTGTCCAATAAAACAACAACAAACTGGCGAACTATTGAGGACTACAATACCAAACATGACGAAACTAGTGAGTTAAATTCGGTAGGATCAGCGGCTAAAGGGTGTGACTCACGCGAAACAATTACGCTACCGAATGCAAACAATGGAGCTGGCTAGAACTTAAAAACGTGAAGGTCCTAAAAATCACTGTTCGAAAACTTAACTGCCAACTGGTTAAGTAACTATAAAAATTATAGCCGTAAGTTTTGCAGAGAACTCTCAGGTTGATGTCCCGCCCCCAAGTATGAGATCTACCAAGCAACCTAGGGACAGCGAACAAGTGGCATAACTCCGCAAAACTGCTGTGATTAGGCAGGATAAAACGTAAAATCACAAACAATGTAAATGCTCTGACTGCAAAAACAGGGACTTGGTGGAGTCAGAAGCATATTTATGACAGAAATTACCGTTGTCGGTGAAGGAGTAACTGGATTAATGTTTACGTAACATGGGTGTCGAAGTCGCGAGATCTATCTTTTCCTGATAAGCTGGGCGTCCTGATCTACTGGTTACTTAAATCGTAGAACATAACTGATGTCCTAGCTCAACAGATCAAGAGGCACAGTGAGAAGATAGTCATTTAAAGCGGCATCGTACACTATAGGCGGCTCACTCAATCTCTTGGCGAACTTTTTGGACACAAAGCGATTAATCCGCGGACTTTACTATGCTTGTACTTGAAAAACTCGACAAAAAATAGAAAATATCAATAGAAGAACAGCATCTAGTAAAATCAATCCTATTGATATCTTGTCGACCGACATTTAAACAAAAACTTGACTTGGCTGATTCCTAACCAAATAATAAAAGGATATAGGAACAGCGGCGAAAAATACGACATTAAACAGACACGGGTCACTACCAAATTGCAACTAAGAAAGCGATGCGAACAATGCTACGGCGCTAAAATACCAAACTGAAGCGCTCGTATTCAGCATACGCTTGACTTAGACAAAATTCCAAATAATTGTGACACGGAACTTCAATTATTACCAAACTGGGGAAGCGATGCGAACAATGTTATGACGCTAAAATACCAAACTGAAGCGTTCATACTCAGCATACGCTTGACATAACATGAAGAATATCAATAGAAGAACTGCATGGAAAATCAATTCTATTGATGACTGGCTGACCGACGCTCGAAACAAAACTTGACATGGCTGATTCCTGACCAACAAAAAAGGACACAAGAAATAGCTATTGCTTCGGCTCGGCGAAAAAGAAGGACACTAAACACGTAACACTACCAAATCGCTATTGGGAGAGGCAATGCGAACAATGCTACGATACTACAGCAGACCAACAATGGAACATTCTGAACTGAAGTGATCGTACTCAGCATATACCTAAAACGTAGACAATGCCCAAATAGCTGTGTGTATGGAACTTCAACTGGGAAAGCGATGCGAACAATGCTACGACGCTACAGCAGACCTTCAAAAATATAACGTAACTGAACTGCAGCGCTAGTACTCAGCATACGCTTGACATAACTTGGAAAATATCAATAGAAGAACTACATGGAAAATCAATTCTATTGATGTCTTGCAGACCGATGCTCGAAACAAAACTTGATGTGGCTGATTCCTGACCAACAAGAAAAGGATAAAAGGAACAGCTGTTGCTTCGGCACGGTGAAAAAGGGGGACACTAACACGGACACGTGACACTACCAATTGCTATTGGGAGCGGCGATGCGAAAAATACTACGACACTACAGCAGACCAATAATGGAACACACTGAACTGAAGTGATCGTACTCAGCATGCCTGCCAAAACGTGGAAAAATGGCCCAAATAGCTGTGACACGGAACACAAAAATGACCATGAAGGTCAGACCGCGACCCATAAATGCGACTGACCGACACATTGTGAGGAGAACTGCTGTGCACAACCCATTTTGACCCGAATAGAAAAACGACCAGCAGGCCGGACTTACCCCGTGGCTTCGTTTCTGTCCATCCAATGCAATCCAAGTCACTACGGTTGTCACACTCACTCACATTGCACGTCACTCCGTGTCCTTTCACTGTCCATGTAAAGTGTCCTATCACTGTCCGCACTTCGCCCGGAATAGTCTCGGGCGTGACCCTACGTTATAATGCCAACACTCCACGTGGCGACTTGTATGAGGTCGTGGAGGTTTCCAGGAACGGTGGCGGCGGTTGGGCTTTCACGAGCGTGGCGACTGCGTATAACGGAGCGCAAGTCGATGACGTAACAGCTCGGAACGACTGCGAAGCGCGGAGCGGAGTGAACTTCACGCTGGTGGTGGCGGTCGTCATCGGGTCTGGAAGCTGCGACAGCGGTTCTAGCAGCGACGGGCAGGGCTCTTGCGTCAGAAGACTCCGTCGTGCCTCACGTGCCTGGGACTGCGACGGGCAGCACTCTTGCGCTGGTGGGCTTCGTCGTGTCGCACGTGGCTGGATCTGGCAGCAGCAAATGGGACTGGCGGCGTTTCCAAGAATGGCCGTATCCTCTTTCCTCGACGACGTTGGTGCTGACGGGTGACGGGAGTCAGCAGGTATCCCGGAGTCCATCGTGCTCTTGCTCCTGGTGTCCATGGTAGAGGACTGCGCGATCCGGTGGTGGCTGGTGGTCAGCGTCCAGTGGCAGCAGCGAGTCTTCATAGCGTGGCTTCTGGCTGCATCCGGAGGTGGCTTCGACTGAATCCGGCTCGAAGGACCAGGACTTGTAGGGGATTCAGGGCGTGAGGCACATAGTGCGAGCAGCGCCGAAGGCAGCGAAGAAAATGCAGGACTTGATAGGTGTAACTTGTTTATTCTTCGGAAGCACACGTTGGTACAGGTAGTCTTGACAGGTAGAGAGCTTGATGTTTTCTTGTTGAGAGCAGGATGAGAACTGATTTATAATGCCAAAAATTCGGGTTTTTATACAAAAAGAGCCTAACACAATGGGTACGCGGGAGAACAATGGGTGACGGGTACACCATTAGTTGGCGGTTACTATGCTACATTTCTCGTGTTTCCAAAATATTGTGACTAAACTGAAGACTAACAATGCGAGAAATGATACTTGAAATGAGTACATAATTAAACTAAAAATAACTTGAAAATAATTATGACTCTGCATAAAAATAAACTTAAACTTATGTGTGCTCCCTAAAACATGAAAGTAAAACTTAGGCCTTAAAATTACCAAAACAAGAGGCCATTAGTACTTATACGAAACTAACTTTTTACTACATACAAATAACAAGTAATTGAGGTTCCCAGTATACATAATAATAACTTCAATTTCATTTCTCCTATTTAGGTGACCAAAAGGGTTAAACAAACTTAAAAACCTACACAGGGAATGAGTACAGCGAAAAACAATGAGAAATAATACGACTGTACATATTATTAAACAAACAAAACTAGGAAACCTAAATTACATAAAAGCTAGTTTCTAAAACTTGATTTTCTCTAAGAAAACTAGGAGATAGTACGCCAATAATTAGACATTTACCAAACAAAACTTAAATACTATCTCCTATAAAACAATACACTTAAATCTAGCAAGTTTCATACCAATCATACAGAAATTACCAACACATAAACAAAACTTGCTAGAGAACCAGTGATGAGTTCTGAGAAAGAATGCGGCTGGCTGACAAAACAAAGGAACGTAACAAAAGAGCCAGGTACTGCTACGCTCCCTCGGTAACGTTACGAGCGGCGAATGACCGAACTTGAATAAATATCGCCGCTCTGGCTACTGTGAATCATACCAAGCGCACTAAAGCAAGCGAGCGGACGTCCCGAGGGGCGCAGCGCCGAACCGCTGACCAAAAAGTCTTTCTCAAGACTCATCACTGTTTCTTTGGCCCTTTTCAGGGCCGGCGTCAATTTCACCGTTTCTATGACAGACAAAACTCAGGCATAGACATACAAACCTAGGAAACACGTATACACGCTAGGTCTGTAGCCAAAAACTTAAATAGGTTATGTCGATACCTGAGCCGGGGGTGACCCCTACGGCAAAATTGACACTAGACTAGACCAGACTGATCCGCTCGTCAACACCGTTCTTTGTATCTAACTTTTTCGACACATGTATGTTTTGGATGGCATTGCGATTAAAAAGGGATCATTCTCAGGTGTGAAAACTAGCCTCGTCCAGCAACTAGATATCAATATAAGACACATAAAAAATAGCTAGCAAAAAACCATGTCACCGCCACCGCCGCCAACATGAAGAGATGGCAGACAGTCGTCTGGTGCTTCGCTCTAGCCTGCGTGCGATGCTACTCCGCACCAGGGTTAGGGCATCCTGTGCCGCAGAATATCGCAGACCTGCTGCCGCAGTTCCTAGCCCGGCAAAGGGCTATAGAACTGGCGGCTAGAGAGGAGACGGAGGTCACTGTCCCTTCAAACCTGACCCCGATGGAAGATTCTGTGGATATCGGCTTCGTAAGTATTCGGTTGAGTTTTCTATCCTTTTGGCGCATAAGTGCCACGTGCTGCGTGTTGCAAACATGCTCTATCAAACTTCAGGGCAAACTCTGCATCATGTCCCTTGTTTTTTAATGAGATTTATCATACTGACCCCATTACACACAACTTAAGTCACGAAAATGGGATATTACATGCGAAATCCTGCCGAAACTCGATGCCACGGACCGATTAGCGGTAGATCTTGCCGCCTTAGGACATCCTCTGCCACCTTTGATTGTCTTTTACGTTAAGTGTTAAGTATTTTCCCGAAAATAAAAAACTGTTTGAGGACTTGAAACTGTGCGGTTTTTTCTTTTACTTCACACAGGTTCGACCAATGGTGCGGAAATCATTTTTTTCATTAGTCCCTCGTTTTGCCTGACTTATCTTATCACTGGGGCTTATCTATAATACCGGTCGTCCGCGTCAGCGTGGAGTGCGTAATGGTTATTATTTATCAATGACTTGTTGCGGGAAAATTGATAAATCCGCTAAACAAATTGGGAAATCAATCGCCTACATGCTAGAGAGAGCAGTTATCAATTTTGAGCTACGCGATAAAAAAAACGCAAGCTAATATACTTGCCTAGTGTGTTTTGTTATTGTTGTTGGTTTGTGCTAAGTAAGGGTTTGAACGAAAGTGAAGAGAAATTAAACTAGCACCAACTAGGTAGTGTTTCAATGTAGTAAAAAGAAAATGAAATTTGCCCCCTGAGTGACAATTAAAGTTGTAATCACAATCAAAAGATGACTATCGTCCATCTATCTACATACCTACATGGAATGTTTCAGTATCCGGAGTATTGTTTCGTTGCCTACACCACCTCTATGACAATTAAATAGTGCCGTGAAAAAAAAAGTGAAGTGTGTTGATGTAAGAAAAAACAACTCTACATGCGTTTGTTTTTATTTCTTTTTAATCTCAAAATGTGAAGTGACAATTCAAATTTGGAACAAGAACCTCGAACATGCGTTTGTTATCATTTCTTTTTTTAAACCAAAATGTCAAAGCGACCAGTGTTTGTGTTGGTGCTAGTGTGCGTGGGTTGTCTGGCAGATCGCGGGGGTTTTCCGCATCCGTTTCCGGGTAATGGCGCGGGTGGGTTCCCCCCCGAGGGAATACACGGAAACCATTTCGACCATGGTGGCATGCACAATATTTACAATCCATTCCCGCCTCGGCCGTTCTACGTGAGTTAGTCTAAAAATGACGGATTTGGTTTTGGTATTATCTTTGAGCTTCTGCTTTATTACCATGGAACAATTGTTTGCTCAAACTCAAAATGTATATCGAGGAATAGTCTTACTAAAATTATAGCATCCTGTACTGTAGGTAACACCAATATACCATAACAAGTACCATGATTGGCCTGGGGATATGGGTAAAGTAATACAATAGATCAACTAGCTTAATATGTACTCTACTTTTGTTACTTAAAAGTTAATGAACGTCATAGAGCAAAAAAATACTGAGATGTGATCCCTATCACCGGGTGCTATTGCCTTGTAAAATGAGTTAGGACCTTTTGTAACACCTTGTATTGTTCTAGGTATAAAATATACCCTTGGGCCAATGACTGGACTGTCCAACGTACCAAATGTACTCTCCAACGTACCAAATGTACTCTCCAACGTAACAAAACAAATATATCTACTCTCCAATGCTCTCTATAATATCCAAATTAGTAGTTAGTTAGAACTCTACCATGCTACTGTGCAACAGCACGCGAGACTGTACACTTTTGTTGTAAAGTCGCCCGTAACGTAACCGAGTAGAGTGCTAGCGTGTAAGGGTCGACGTGCTGTCGTGTGTACATAAACTACATCTGTTTGTTTTGAAAATGTCTTTATCTGTAGTTGGTAGGTAGGTAAGCATATGAGGTAGGTGTCAGAGTTTTTAGGCCGCCCAAAGGGCCTCTGAAATGGCTTAACGATTGTTAATAATCAACAGCAACCGGGACCAACGGTTTAACGTGCCTTCCGAAGCACGGAAGCGTTCAGATATTGCCACTAGCGGTTACCCATCCATGGACTGACCGCGGCCGTTGTTGCTTAACTTTGCCAGTCTAGTCCGTGGGCGCTTCTTTATCTATCAAAACAAGAAACAAATCGTAAATGCATTTATAAACACGTTTAGTTTAATTCATACAGCATAACATACACATCGGTGTTTATAACTCTACAAGCTACAGCGCCTATAAAAGTCTTCATAAATTTACTATTTATGGGGTAAGCATACCTTATGTCCATTACCGAGAGATAAGCCTCACACTCGGACGCATGGGAGAAAAGCGGAAAACCCGAAGCGGCGTATCTATGGCAAAACTATACACTCTACACTAGTAGTTCGCCCCGAACTATGCACTCGCGATGTGTAACTTTTTGCTAACACCATTCGTGCAGGCGCATTGCCTTTACAACCCCATATCTCGGCAACCCCTCGACCGATTTGGCTCATGTTTGAACTTAATAATTATTTTAATTTAATTTATCCGCCTATCAAATTTTTTATGTATGTATAACATTACAACTACCCTATTAGCCCCATTGTTTACCATGATTCAGCAATTCAAGTTGCCACCCTCACAGCCTCATGGCTTCAGGGCGACTCTACAACTCAACATGTAGGAGCTTCCTTAACTTGTCCAATGTTTACAGGGTGACCCTGGAAGACCGGTGCAGCATGCTGGCGTGGCTCGCCAGCTGGCGGTCTACCCGCAGCCTCTCCCGGGGTCTGACCACGAGCTGCAGCTCAACGTATCCTGGCTGCCGCCTCTAGGTTAGTGGACTCTTCTTTACCTACAAACTTTACGGCAAAAAGTGCCAAAACGAAGGCTGCTGTACATGGGTAGAGTAAACGGTAGAGTAGAGCGTTAGAGTATTAACTATCCTACTAACTACAGGGTGCACTCTAAGTCGTTAGCGGAACTTTAAGTGGGCTGTCTACTGATGAATACAAACAACTTGTACTAGGTGGCGAAGAAAATGAAGTGAAAAAAATATCAACTGTTCCATACAAAAGGTCAACTCAGTACTGCGAGAAATGTATGAAACAGCTGATATTTTTTTCGCTCCATTTTTGTCGCCACCGAGTACAAGTTGTTTGTATTGATCAGTAGACAGCCTACTTAAAGTTCCGCTATCGACTTAGAGTGCACACTGTATATCAATGTAAACATCATTGGTAGAGTAGAGTACTGAAATTTGGTAGAGTAGTTACTCTACTACAACCAGCAACGTGGGCGAGCTACTCTCTTCCACTTTCCTTCCCCCGCTCCAGCGTCCACTCTACTCTACCGAATACTCGAGCCATTTACACGGTTAGTAGAGTACTAGTTCAAACATGTTTACAACACGCAACACAAATTTCTTGATTAGTGACATTAGAATAGAGTTACCTAATGGTAACTCTACCGACAAAATGAAAATTTACGTGTAAACAGTTACTCAACGAGTACTTAGAACTGGCAAAGTAGTATGCTAGTTGACTCTGCTATTAACTCTACCCGTGTATAGCCTTAAAAGACGTTCTAGTTTTAATTGCCAAAATTTAATATTTGTAGCATTTCATAAGAACTGAGAAATTCAGTTAGAAATGATGGAAAAAAAACGTTCCTCCTCGAAAAAGCAATCGGAACCATGGGGTCTACCGGCTCAGATGAAACCGATTACCATTGGCGAAAATCGAAGTTCGATTTTTGAAAAATCTACTTCCTTCCAGTTCATTTTGCCGCCGCCCAGTTATTTTTTTATAAATCGAACTTCGATTTTCGCCAATGGTAATCGGCTTCGTTTTAGCCGGTAGACCCCCGTATTACAAACACCAAATCATTTCTGTCAATGATGTTCTTCCTTGGTCAACAGGTCCTGCGGCCAGGGAGTATTCATTGGAGGTGACCAGCGACACGCACACTTCAGACTGCGATATGCCCATGTGTTACGAGTACAATATTCCCGGGGTGAGTGATCAGCCCCTCTTTGAAATAACTTTTTTTTTCCGTTTGCTGGCCTCAGTGTTTTCAACCAAAAACAACTGAGGTTCGGTTCGGCACCACTAACGGACAGTCAACAGATAAATAATAATTCCAATACTTACTCAATTTAAAATTTAAAATACCCCGACATTTTACGTTTTACGACAACGGCTGAACCGATTTTGAGAACACTAAGAACACTCGCTAGAAAATTTGTACATTTACACACACAAGTATGGCTCTTCCGCTTTCGTGAGATAAAACAACTTATCTTCCTCCTAGGAAGCCACCTGGTGGACGGTGCCAGCAGTGGCGACTTCAGTGGCTGAAGGCTGCGCCGTGCGTCCCGGCTGTGCCTACACTCTGCGGCTGCTCGGGCATCCCTGGGACGGACATACTGCTGCGAATCTGCGGGTGCAGCTTGACGGTAAGACTGGTTGGATACTCTGGCAGAAAGGTTGTAGGCTCTTGCTACTTAGAGGTAGATAAGAGAAGAATCAGGACAGCAAGGCAGGGTTGGCAGGCAACTGGTAAAGTCCGTTCGCTATCATAGTGTCACTTTGATATTTGCCGCCTTGGCGCGCGGAGGCTTTTCACAAAAGAAAGTAAAGGAAGCCGACGCGGCGCAAACACGCCAGTGAATTGGCTCGCCGCTCGTTATTCTATAAAGAAGCGTCGTCGTATTGAGAGGTTGTGCTTATGACTTTTGACTTAGTATTTTGTATTGAGTATCGATCGCTGCGTGTAGATAAAATTTTTTTTCGTCCGTGGGAGGATAGCGAGCCTCTAGACGAAACTTCGGATGACCCAAAAATTAAAAGACGAAGGTTGTGTAAAACATGTTAGCAAACTCTAGTTAATATCCATCAGCATTGTGTTGAAATGAATTTGTCTGCGCCCATCACAGATACTTCAAAAATAGTCGGTATCCCAAGAACCAAGATTGCCGTCGTGTGTACCGACACTATCTAAGCGAACGGACTTTAGCGCTGTGCGTCCCGGCTGCGCCTACACTCTGCGGCTGCCCGGGCATCCCTGGAAAGGCCATACCGCTGCGAATCTGCAGGTGCAGCTTGACGGTAAGACTGGTTGTACCTATACTCTGGCAGGGCGGTGGTAGGGCTCTTGCTACTTAGAAGTAGATGAGAGAGGAATCAAGACAGTAAGGCAGGATTAGCAGGGAACTGGAAGCGTAGTGCGTCCTGGTAGCGCCTACTCGCTGCGGCTGCTCGGGCATCCCTGGGACGGGCATACTGCTGCGAATCTGCGGGTGCAGCTTGACGGTAAGACTGGGTGTATACTCTGGCAGGGCGGTGGTAGGCTCTTGCCAATTGGATCAATATCGTTCTTGCTACTTAGACGTAGATAAAAAAATAATCAGGACAGCCAGGCAGGATTAGCATGTAAGTGGAAGCATGGTGCCTTCCGGCTGCGCCTACTCGCTGCGGCTGCTTCGGCATCATAAGACTAGATGTATACTCTGGCAGGGCGATAGCCTACTCTTGCTACTTAGAGGTAGATAAGAGAGGAATCAGGACATTAAGGCAGGATTGGCAGGGAACTGGAAGCGTAGTGCGTCCCGGCTGCGCCTACACTCTGCGGCTGCTCGGGCATCCCTGGAACGGGCATACCGCCGTGAATCTGAGACCGCAACTTGGCGGTAAGACCCAGATTGGATACTCTGGACAAGTCATCATCAGTGATCGTCTGCTACTGCCGCGTGGCCGGTTCTGAGTTGGCACTCTTGTCCTGTGCGTCTTCTCCGGAGGCATCAGCCCCTGCGTCTTGGGTGTACAGTCTTGGCGATGGTCAGTGGGGCTCTGAGCTGCTGGAGTCTTGCAGCTTGAGGAGCTCCCGTAGGTACGGACGTCCTTTTTCTGGCAGCTCATAGTTGGGGGCAATGTGGTGGAGGTGCCGGTGCTGGATAAGTGGAAATTTTACAAGGAATCGGAGGTATACTATGATTCCTAAATGACATCAAGGTTTTATGAACCTTCATTCCAATTTTATTTTGGTAAGTTTCATCCCATTCTTCTAAAATGGTGTAAAATATAAATATAAGGTCTTCCTTAGGAAACAAAGTAAGCGTGGAATCCAAAGAAGAAGTCAGCTCGAGTTTCGCTCGCAAAATAATAATCAATGAATAAATGACAAAGCCAATGAAGAAAAAAGTTGCCACAACCAATTACTGGAAAACCGTCAGCTCTAATTTCCAATAAGAACCTCATTGCGGACACAGAGTTGGTTTTTTGAGTACCTACCGTTTGTGTTTTCTTGTTGCCATGTCCATATCCGGCTGTCGACCTTAGCGACGTAGCTCAAGGGTTGATAATGGAAAAACGTGTATTCTTTGACATCTTTCTCTTTATGTCTTTTATGTCTGTTTTAAACCTTCGACCCAAATAGAGGTATGTTATAAGTTGGACTGCTAATTATGTGGGTCTATCTGGGTGTCTGTCTGTGGCACCCCGGTCCTCAGCTCTTAAACGGGTGAGCCGATTTGGATGCGGTTTTTTTTATTATTTGAAAGCATATTTTCTAGCGAGTGTTCTTAGATATGTTTTATCAAAATTGGTTTAGCCGTTTACGGGTCATCCTAATTTGAAGCTAAAATGTCGGGGTATTTAGTTTTTGTTATAATAATTCATCTTACCTATTTTAACATTTCACCATACTATTTGCAGTAACTACAAAACTTAGGTAAGGTCAGCAGCATAGCAAAAATATTGGAATAAAAATTTACATAAGTACATGAGGAAAGGTCATTGTTGCGAAAACGTACAATATGGTGCTCTAGCACTTGAGAATTTTTCTATTCTATACCTAATGTCGCAATGTGGAGTCATTGATATTGTGAACACAGTGGGAGGACAATGGACAAGGTTGGCATTCGACCAAGGGGGTTGGCGCGAAAAGGAAGAGGCCTAAGCCCAGCAGTAGTCTGTATATGGGCTGGATAGATAGAGTCGGTGGTGGTTTTTCAACAGCATCATTCTTTCCCCCCAGAATGCGTGGCCGGCGTGTGCTCCTGCGCACACGCCCCGCGCCTCCCCGCGCCGCAGGTCTCTGCCAGCACTGTCTCCATACAGGGGGAGATCTTCGTCAACATCAGCTGGTCGCTGCCGCCGCCTGCGCAGCCCCTAAGGCTACCAAGGGGGCTAGGAAAACGGTCTTACTTTGTGAGGTGAGAACTCTCTCCTCTACTTTTTCTTAGATCTTTGGACTACCATACCTATTTATTAGGTTCCCAAGGTGCAGAGCAGACAGATGAAACAGCCGCTCATGTCCTGCTGGAAGGCAGGGAGCTGGCAAACTATCGGGCTACCCACATCGGTTCGCCGTGTGTTCTTGTGTTCTCATCACAGAACACAAGCTAAGATCTACCAATACTTATTTCTCACGTAGAGAATGGTAAGTTATACTTACGATAGGCGTAGCATGCAATGTGTCCCACGTAAACTACTGCAAGAGGTCAAACATACAAAAAAATCTTCATTTCTGAATATTTAAGTTTTTGGGAGATTCAAAACAATCATCCAATGACAAAACATGAAAATCGCCATTTTGTGGGATGCGACAGTTTACGTGGGAGCCGTCAATTTGAGTTCCTATTCTAACCACTACCTCCCTCCGCAGCGTCGGCAAGCAGATGGTATCAGACGCGCACCCAGCGCCGTGGTTCGCCCACACCACGACCCGCCAGGTCGACACTGACGGCCCAGTGACCACGGGCGACCACGCCCGGTGGCTCCTCCTCCCTGTGAACGAGCGACCACACACTGCCAGGACCACGAAGTCGCAGAGTCGCAGTATCGTGCTCGATGTGAAGCTGTTGGCCAGGGTCAGTTTGTTGGACGACAGAGGGTGCATGGGGCCCGCTGGCAACGCCACGGCTTATGGTGAGTTTACCATCATCATAAGTAGCAATTATAATCCGTGGGAACGCTGATCTTTCAAGTGAACCATGAAGGACAACCACAGAACCTGTAGCTTTGAAGGGTCTGCAACTCTGCAGGTATTAACCATGTCTTTTCTGTGGACTAGGCTGACTAAGCTAAAATGAAAATGACACGGCTTATGGTGAGTTCACTATCTTCGTCATCACCTCCTCCTTCCTACAAGAAATTAAAATATCCTATACTACTTATCCGTGGTTCGCACACCAAAAAGCTCGAAAATACTACAATTCCGGAGTAGACTGAATAAAGTTTATCTTGACATACCAAATGAACACTTGGACATGCCCCTTGATTATGTATCTTGAATCTTGCATCACCGTTTGCAATAAATAAGTCAAAAAGTCCGCCCTCTCTAATATTTTCTTGTTTGTTGTCAGATCCAGTGGAAGCCAGAAAAGTCACCATCGCGACCTATGTAAGTTCGATCCTTTTAATCGACCAATTTATACTAAGGTATCGATCTGCCATCGATACGCCAAGAAGAACTATTTCTAGAGTTTTTGTATAATAATATCCTTCTTTTTCTTCTTCAGCCTGTCGGCACCCAATGCCAATGCTGAGTTTAGGCCTCTTCCATTGCACTCCATTCCTTTCGGTCTTGGGCTTTTCTCATCCAGTCTTTTCCCTGCCACTTTGACCAAGTCGTCAGTCCATCTCATTGATTGCCTACCCACATTTCTACGCCCCGTTCTGGGTCTCCATTCCAATACCTTTTTACCCCATCTGTGATCTTGTCTGCGACTTATGTGGCCTGCCCACTTCCACTTTCTTCGCGCTATCACCTTGGCTATGTCTGCCAGCTTCGTTCTTCTTCTCCAACTAATAAAGCTTGGCGACAAAAGCTTAGGTAACTAATATCAACATAATGAATAAAAAATTTTTGGGACTAAGCCCTACTCTTTTACCCCCAGGCTTTCTGGGCCACCCTGGGCGGCGCTTGCGTCCTCGCCACGGTGCTAGCAGCGGCGGTGGGCGCGCGCGGCGTAAAGCGCGTCCTACACTCACTGCGGCCACGCACCGCGCCCGCGCCGCCGCGCCGCCGCTTCCGCCCCGCTTGGCTGCCGCTGCGGTTCCGGTGAGTCCAACTTTTCAGCCAGAATGTTCAAGAAAGTTTTCAAAGTTGTTTGTGCTGTTACACAATCGCGCTCGTGGAATTTTAAGCGGGTGTCAGTGCCAAATTAACTGTGCCATGAAAAAAAGTTGCCAAAAACAAGTGAAGGTCTTCTGCAAAAAAGAGTGTCAGTGCAAATTATAAAAGAGATTTTAGGTTTGAAGTCCGAGATATCTGACAAAACACGGTTATGCGAAATGGTGAGAAACTGTTGTGATGGCCACCTTTGGCATTGGTTTCTGGCTAGTCCAACCTAAGGGCCCGCTGAGAGAGAATGAGACTCATCTCCCAGGGCCTCTAGGCATCCCTGGGTCCTAGCCATGTGCTAGCAGCGGCGGTGGGCGCGCGCGGCGTAAAGTGCGTCCCACACACGCTGCGGCCACGCACCGCGCCCGCGCCGCCGCGCCGCCGCTTCCGACCCGCTGCGGTTCCGGTGAGTCCAACATTTCAGCCAGAATGTTCAAAGCGAATTTACTAAAGTTTACGGAGTTGTTTGTGCTGTTACCATAATCGCACTCGTGGAATTTTAAGCGGGTGTCAATGCCAAGTTTTTACCCAAAAATTAACTTTGCTATGAAAAAGCCAAAAATAAGTGAGTCTTCCATTTATTTACACGGAATGTTCAGCCCATAGAACTATTCTCTAAAAAATAACTATTGAAATGAATAAACAATATTTTTTTAACATTTAATATTTGCGTTGCGCTTTTTGTTTTGACGCCAAGTGTATAATTACCTATTTACTTTCAAGAGTTTTTTTTCGTTTGATCGTTTGATCAAATACTACATCTACAAATAATACATCAAATAAATTTGAGTAAGCAGTAAGTAGGTCCTCGTGTGTTATATCAAGAGAGGTAATCCAATTAAAAGTTTTTAATAAGGGCAACCCCGAAATCCTTGAAAATATTTAGCCCCCTAATTATTGTTTGGAACTTTTGAGGTACGTACATATGCGCGCGCGTGTTTCTCTGCTCGTGCGAGTATTAGGTAGGTAAGTACCTACCTTATACAACGTGCTACAAAACATCCTAACAATTTTTACAGGGTGTAAATTACTGGTCTACAGTATGTCAATTCTGTAAAAAAAGTGTAAAAAAATCAATAAGTGCTATTTTCGAGTGTTTTGACGCTCAACGGTTAATTGCATTTTTTAGAGAATAGAGGCGCTGGAAGGATGAAATTGGCATGGCTGTGTTATATCAAAGAATGAACCGGCATCAAAACCGTGGAACAGTTATTCAGGACAGACATGAACAGAAGGCACGCGGGCCATTTTGCCTACTCTCAACTGTCAACTACTGAGGTGACAGTGAACAGTGGCTAAGGTGACAGTTGAGAGTAGGCAAAATGGCCCGCGTGCTAAGCCTACAGAGAGCGGTGCAGGGAGCTGACTGCCAACCTCCAGTGATGGAGAGGCACTTCAAGAAGAAGTAAACCTACTTTCGATTTTCGCCGATGCATGCGTAATGGTATTTAATTAATATTCTTGCTCTATCACGATGAGTCACCTTTCACGTAATAATTCGACCCGACCACTACTTATTTCCTTATTCGAGCGAACTAGGGCTCGACTCGAATGCTAACTACTTTCAATCGGTCACGTAAAGTGACGACGTCGTCTTCAACCACTAAGACGATAAGTTTGGTTCGGAACGGGTCGGATTGCGGCTATTTTTTAATCAAACCAGGCTACGTGAATATGTAACAAGGTGTTAAAAAAGGTCCTAAACATATCCCTAAGTTTTTTTACGATCTATATTGAACTATCGTGTCTCATTGAAATACGCAAGCAAGCGTAAAAATTGGGTAAGCACGTATCCATTCCATTGCGTATACTACCTTATTTCCTATCTAGTTCGAGAGTATTTTCAAATTATGAGAGAAGGCGATTCTCGTGGCCACACTCCGAATTCTTAATAAAATTGCTACTATCTTCCTCGTAACCTAATAAAAGTGTAGACTACAGACAAATGTATTACCGGACCACATTTATTTAGGAATTTGACGTTGACCTTGAGGGACCAGCGCTTCTCGCTGCCCCCAACTTTTATTTGGTTATAAAGGTGTTGTTTCTTAGTGGGCAATTTTTTTTTTTTAATTTAGCAATCGCTTTAAAATTTTGAAGGACCATTTTTATGAAAGAGGAAAATCCCCTGAACAGTACCTGATTCCTGAAATCACCACAGAGTTCGCCATTTTTTCAGTGTTGAGTGTGTGTTGCATTGCAATCAAATTAAAACATTTTATACATAGAACTTAATGAAGATATTGAGGAGTGGTCGGTAAAAGATGGTCTAGCATTCAAATATAGGTAGTCTGTCTTTTTTGTCCTAATTAAATTTCAGTCTTAGCCTGAGCCCCATACTAATGTGAAACAACACCTTTACCTTTAGGATTATGGATATTTAAGTAGTCTAGCAGTGTACCGACACAGTGGACTGAATAGAGATGGTTCAGTATGAGATCACTTGGATTATTTCGTTAGATACCTAATGTGTTTTTACTTGAACTAGATTGTTACTAGGCGGCCAACGCTGTCACCCCTCGAGGTTTATTATTTTTTTCATGAGTAGCCAGTTTTTGGATCGGCGGTAAAAAATTTTGCCTGACCTACACGATTTAGAACTTTCTCTCTTAATCATTCAAAAAAAAAAAAAAACAAAATCGTTTATTGAGCGAAGAAATACATGTTCATGCAGTTACACACAATGACTTGGATGTGAAATTAATACATGTTGGAAATTATTGATTGTTCAAATTATCATTCATTATCTGGCTCGTCTAGCATGAAGGACCAATGGTAGTATTGTTGAGCTCCTAGATCACAATACGGTTCTATGGTTGACCTACTGGAAAGGGATAGATACCGCTTTATAGAGCTCTATCTCTCTCTTTTATTTTTTCTCTGTAAAGTGGCGAAATGTTTATTTTCAATTTATGCCTTTCACCTTAATATGTAGTATCTTTATTATGTAAATAATGTTGATGTAAATCTCCATTGAGTAAAGATTTTTTGTGAATGAAAATTATTCGTTAAAAAGTTTATTGGCATTTCGCTACATCACGTATGCATCATTAAGATTACACACGCAAATGACCGTAACAAATTACCGCTTTAATGCATGACATTTGCATAAGCTGTGCAATCTAAATCTATTTTTCGTTGCGCGCACCCGAAAGTAATAAATAGTATACAGGGTGTTAAAAGACCGCCAACAAAGCGGGAAACCACGTATTGTCCTCATCATAAAGAACATTTTTGCCCAAGGAACTATGACTGGGAAATCAACGGTTTCAGAGATAATTAGGTTCAAAGTTGGCCTTTTAAATTTTTTTTTTTGCAGAAATGTATTCAGTATCTAGTTCTTACCATACCTTCTCAAGAAGCCATATCAAAATTATGAATATTTCTTACAAAAAACGTCGTTATAATTTATTGCAACCCGCAATGTATTCTAAACATCGGCACTTCAAGCTTAAGTAACATAAACTGATACCTACGCTTGCGCAATATGACTTCTGTGTGTTACACGTCTATTGCGAGATATTTTATTTTTTTCAAAATTATAACCTAAAAAACCAAAATCATTTCCCAGCAATAATTTATCGAAAAAGTACTTTGTTTTGGTGTCTAGTATGCGTGGCTTTCGGGTCTGTTGGCGGTCTTTTAACACCCTGTAGTTTGGTCATCACCAAATCAGTGTGTACTTAGGGTACCTAAATGTCGGTCAAGCCTACTCTGAACAATAAGCCGTTTTCAAAGAACAAATTCAAAGCAGTTTATACATGGCGTTTACAGGGGTTTACTATAGAAGAATTTCGCTTAGTACAGATTGACTTTGACAGCCGTATTCCGGTTATTCTATGGCCACGCCTGTAGGCGCCATCAATGAAATGCCTTGTGAATTTGTGCTGAAAACGGCTCATTCAAAACAGCCGTTTTTTTCTTGTGCGTGATTTATTCATAGGTTATAGTATCTGGAATCTAGGCCTAAGGTCTTAAAATAGTTGAGCCTAGGAATTCTTATTCGACGGCTTGTTTTTAGCAATAAAAGCATCCAAAAGAAGTAGATATGTTTTTTTTTTGTAAGAATCATGATGTCAACAAACACTGCAGATATCTCCAGAATCAGAAGGGTGTTTCGCAAGCCCAAGATAACATTTTTGGAGCAGCAAAATCGTGAGATTCCGAGTAGAGATTCTCGAATATTATGTCAGTTAGGTACATGTTTTTGGATAGTCATCTAGAACGTCGCAAAGGGAAGGCTACTTCTCGACCTACAGTCAAGTTGGGTAACTTTGAACACTTCTTCTTAGATTTTTGCAGATACTTCGATAAAAATGTATGAATCAAAGTAACTTTTAGTCATTAATGAGTGTTCTCATACATCCATATTCAAGTAAATTTAACGTTATTATCAAATTTACAACAACATAGTTGAGAATTTTAGTCATAAGTGTACATTCAAAGTTATCCCGAATTTTGGGTATCTTTGAACGGAAATATTTTGGACAGCCAAAATCGTAATTAAATTGTAATTTTTACGACTTGGGTAACATTATACTCCTTTTTTGAACGATAAAATCTTAGATCTCTATATTGTCTATAGATTGTCAAAGCAAAAAATCTACCTTTTACTTAGGGATACCATCTTACAACTTTAGACTTGCAATTGGTAGAAAAAAAAAGTAAACTTTAAATTATTTTTTTATTAATAATAGACAGGGTTATTAAAAACAATTTGGTATGAATAAAATTACTTATTTAATTAACTTTCAAATGAGATCAATACAGCACATAAAAACAAAGGATACAAGGTAGTTACTCGAGATAGAAAAAATTATTCACCCCATTCCATGAACAAAATATCGTCGTCTATCATAATTTTTCCATCTTTTTTTGTCATTTGACTTTCTTTTATGATGGAAATGATCCTTTCTTTTTTTATGTTGCATTTTTCAGGTTTCTTGTACCATGCCCACCCCCCTAAACTTTGTTTTTGGAGGCAATTCACGGAGACATAATCTGACATTAATTTATTAATGCATCCTGGAAATAGACTTCCCTCATCTTTGAATATGCAAAACATACCCTGTCTTAGATCGTCTCGGTGACCTTCTATATTATTGTTTATCGTTTCTTCCGACTGTTCTTTTTTGTCATTGTTTAAGACTTCTTGAGAAATTAGAGTGCCATCAGAATTAACAACATACTCTTCCAAAACTGTCAGCTCATCAGGATCTTGTTCTTCGGTGGTATTATTCCCAACATACCAAATGTCTTCTGAAAAATCTATTTCCATTCTACTTTCATCATCAATTCTTTGAATTTCATCTTCCTTTTCAACAATATGCGGACATGGATTTTTTTCGATTTCATGTATTTCAGCTTCAACTATCATCGTGTGAGCATTAGTATCCTCTTTTAAATCCCCCTCACTAGGTAAGTTATCTGACTCAATTTCTTTTGGAGTAACAATTTTCTTCTTTTTCTTGTTTTTAGATCCAGCAGGTCTTCCTCTTTTTTTTGATAGGGCATCTGTTTCTTTATCTTGGCACTGTGAAGTTTTCGCCTTTGCCTTTTCTTCGTAAAATTTTGCAACTTCCTCAGCCGACACACTTTTACCAGCTATCACTGGCAGTTGAAACTTTTTTCCTTTAGTGGCTCCATGCAAATCTGCTGATCTCACTTCTTCTACAAAAGTTTGAAATGCCTCACCAACAGCTTCTTGCACTTCAACCTCCGAGGTGTACTTTGGCAGTTTATTTAAAACCGTTTCTGGTGAGAATGGAAATATACCACTGCTCCTGAATCCTGCTTTAATATTTTCCTCACGAGTGGCCTCTCCCAATTTTAATGCTTTTCGCAAAAGTTGAGCAAACAAAGATTTAGGCAATGCCATGACCTTCTTCCCTCTCTCTGTTTGGCGGTAGTTGTTCAATACTTTTCTCCAATTCGTCTTTAAAGACGAAAAATAACCAACGTCTAATGGTTGCAACAAGTGCGTTGAGTTCGGGATAAGGCATATAAACACGATATTGTGTTCTTCACAAAGCTGCAAAGCTTTCGGTGAAATATGTGAACTGAGGTTGTCACAGCACAACATTTTTTTGCCCTCAAGTTTGGAGGCATGTGGAATAAAATGTTTTTCTAACCATTCTTCGAAAACTTCGGTGGTTATCCAGCCCGAATCTGAAACTGCCATTCTAGAACCCTCTGGTGCCTGATAGAGCCAGTCGGACCATAGTTTTTTTCCTTTGAAAATAAAGAATGGTGGCAAAGAGTCTCCAGCTGCATTGACACAAAATACCACTGTGTAGCATGATTTGGTGGCATTTTTAATAACCTCGGTGTGACGGGAATCCCTACGAAATATGAGTTTTTTTTTACCAGGATCATCATGGAAGCCCGACTCGTCCATATTAAAAATATTCTCAGGGGGAATTCCTTCTATCTCTTTCGACAAATTGGCAAAAAAGACTTCGATTTGCTCGCGATTCACCTGAGCTCTCTTCCGTGGAATGTTGTGAGCGACTTTTATTTTCAGGTCTGGATGTCGCTCCAAAAAAAGAGTGCCCCATTCATAACCGGGCATGTTATTCTGGAATTGTTCAATCTTTTTGTTATTAGCATCCAAATATTTTTTTACGATCATTCTGAGATCTAGCATGCTTATTGGTATTCCAAGATCACTCAATACCAATAAATGATTTTTGAAATTCTCTTCTTCGGTTTCTGATAGTGCAATTGGTCTACCAACGCTCTTGCAATGTTTTTGCTTCAATTTGTAAAATAAAGTCACTTGCGGAATGTTGTATCTCTTTGCAGCTTCCATTCTCGTTAACGCTCCCGACTGAATTTTACTTAGGGCCTCTTGTAATGTTTCTGGGCTGTAATTAGATTTAATCCCATATTTTCGAATACCAGGCTTTACTATATTCGATTTTCGTGGCATTTTTAACTATGCACCATATCTGTAATATAAAGTAGAAAATATTTTTAGAAGACGGCAACCCCTTTTCAATGTTACCCTAAGGCCAACAATAATGTAGTGGGGTAACATT